>CM062816.1:1554149487-1555396759 GCA_031772625.1 Pinus tabuliformis | reverse complement strand
ATTTGTTCCGCTGTTTAATCTGCCCTATGTCTTTCATCGCCTCCCACCAGTTTCCAATGTAATTTTCATGTTTATAGCAGTGCTATGCACCCGAAGAAAAAGGGAGCTCATGGTTAAATACTCACGCATTTAATCTGCAACCAACTGCATTTAAAGACAGAATGGCCGACGGACAAAAAGGACACCCTCGAGTAGTTCAACCATTTAGCAGTTATGGAAATTCACTCAAACCATATTTCACCTATTCAGGAAGGACATCAAAGTACAAAAAGAGCCATTTTGTTCATAAAAAAAACAATCAAACTGTATCAGAAGCCCATATCTAATTGTAAATGTGGTTGGTGGTCAGTTATGACCCCTCCACGCATAGGTTTGCAGAGCAATTTTGTAGTCAGCCTCCATATATACCCATAAAATAGATGTAATGAGGTTGATGAGTGTTATCTTGTTGTAAGGTTCAACTTCTGGAGAATGTAACTGCTATGACACCTGCAGCTTCTGGTCTTCATTTTCAGTTAATGCAAGCTTCTTTTGCTATTAATTTCTCACTGTCCACTTCTTCTTCTTGTTCCATGCTATGTTTGTTTTGTATTTATTCATGTGATGTTAATGTTTAGCATTAGAGGGGCTGTCATCCCACCTTTGTGTTAGAATTTAGCATGTATTATTGAATATGTATGCAGGTTTCTGTTGTTTTAATGCCAAAGAGCTGTCATCCTATCTGTGCATTAGGAAATAGATTGACAGACCTTTTAACTGGTTGCGGTTGGCCATCACAAGGTCTTGTGCATCTGCTGGTGTGATCAGTATTCTCCATCATCACATTTTCTTTAAAACTGTGAGTAATTTGTGGTCTAAAGCCTTGTAGTCTGGGGGTGTTCACCCATGTCTGGGGTTAAGCATAGTAAAAGTGGTTATCTAGCTTGAATATGCAGCATTTCTTTCATTCATCCACCATTTTCCAACATTTTTTTTGATTTTGTAATGTTCCCAAGCATCTTTGATATACAACCTAGGAGAGTTTCTTGGGGTGATAACATTAATTGGCATCGTTTCCAGGGAGAGGAGAATTGAAGCTCAGCTTCCCTAGGAGAATGACACAGCGTCAAGCTTTGATGATAGACAAGGTTTGAACACAGTTTCTAGTTGTAATCATCTATCCGGCGACTCCATTGGAGGAAGATTATCATTGGGCGACTCCACATTGAAGTTCTGGATCAGTTTGTGAGACATACACGAAGAAATCCTCAGAAATCAACAGCTGAATCAGTGCCTAAACCTAAGAGGGCTGTCAAATCGAAGAAATCATCACAGAAAGGGGCATCAGGATTAGGTAAGCCTAAGAAATCTTATTCATCTCTGAAAGATAAAGTTATTGCTAAAGATATACCATTTGAACATCTAGAGCACAGCACTGTTAATCAGGAAATTCCTTCAGAGATTAATCCAGCCCCTTATACAGTTTTGTCCCCTTTGAATCTCAGTACAAATAAAGGTTCCCATTCAGTCCAAAACATCCCTATATCTCTGCCATCCATCACATTACTTTCTACCATTCAATCTGCTAGTATTCTTCCACATATTCCAATCATGGTAGGACAACAAGCACCTACGAGGATAGAAAGAATTGTAGCTGCCAGATATGGACCATTGGTATTGCCTATTTTTTTGAAATCCTATGCCTGTGGGAGAATATAAAAAATATATGCCTAAATTCACTGGTATAGAGGGAGTAACAGCAAAAGAACATCTAGAAGCTTTTTACAGTTATGCTGATAATTTAGATATAAGTGAAAATGATGTGTGGATGAGAGTTTTTGTCTAGAGCCTTGATGGAGAGGCTAGGAAGTGGTTTAGAGAATTACCCCAGAGATCTATAACTGATATTGAAGCATTAGATGATGCATTTTTGAAGCAATGGGGAGATAAAAAAGACTTGTTGTATTATCATACTGAGTTTGGTAATATGAAGAGGGAAAATGGTGAATCTTTGCCTGATTTTAATAAAAGATTCAATCGAATGAATAGTAAGATACCAGCTGAGGTAAAGCCTACTCTCACCTCTGCCAAACTCACTTATGCAAATGCTTTTGACTCTGATTTCTGCCTTTTATTGAGAGAAAGAAGATGTGCTACTCTAGCTGATATGCAGGATGCAGCACTAGAAGTAGAGTCTAATATTATGGCTGCAGAAAAGTTAAAAAATCAAGCTGACAGAAGGAAGCAGAGAGCTCAGGCTTCTACTTCTTCTGCTTCATCTTCAGAGCCTAAATTGGACAAAATGACTAAGATGATAGAGTCATTGGCTGCTGAAATTTCTCAGCTGAAAGTTGAACAGAATTCAGGGAAAACAAGGCAGCAGAACACATTTTCTCCAAGAAACCCCAATCCATTCAGAAGAGCAAATGAGCAGTTGTAAATAATGCAGAGGGGTGAAGATTCAAAATAAGATCAAAAATTTAAAGCTCCTTTCCAAAATGTAGTCATGGAGGAGGAACAATTTGAAGAAAATGGGGATGAAATTCACTGCATGGAGGATAAAGGCAGTGCTGCCTTTTTTACTTTGGCTGCATATGAAGAGTCTTTGCTGCAGAAAAAAATAGTCAGGAATGGGATAGGGAAGCTGTCCTACAAGCTGAACAGCAGTAGATATATAATCTAAGGTCCAATGCAAAGAATGTCAAAGAAAGTCATGCACAAAGAGCTGTCGTCCAAACAGAACCACAGAATATCAAGCAAAGAAGACTAGCAGCTGATCCAGTCATCCTCAAAGGTCCAGCTCAAGAGGTAAAAAGTTCTAATAAGTCATCTTATTCTTTCAGCTTTGAGTCAGAAGTTTAGAAATTGAAGATATCTGTGCCTCTGGTAGAGTTGGTGAAAAGTGAAGTCTTTAGAAAGCCAATCCTTGAAGCCCTTCAGCTAGAAAGCAAACAAACCTCCACTGACTCTGTTAATTTGCAAGATGACAAGCCTGCCATTGTGCTTAACCCTATGATTGAACCTGATGATAATAATTCTCCATATTTTTATGTCTCGTTGACCATTCATGACAAAATCCTTCATAACTTCCTGCTAGATACAGGGGCCAGCCACAATCTAATGCCTAAAGCTGTCATGGAAGAGTTAGGCCTTAATATCACTAGACCCTATCATGATTTATTTTCTTTTGATTCAAAAAAGGTGAAATGTCTTGGATTGATTAAGGATCTAGCCATTACCTTAACTCAACTACCCATGAAGAGTATGATGATGGATATTGTGGTAGCAGATGTCCCTCCTAAGTTTGGCATAATGTTGTCCAGAGGGTGGATTAAGAGACTAGGTGGGACATTACAAAATGATCTATCTTATGCCACTGTCTCAGTGTTTGGAGGAGAAAGCAGGAGATTGTATAGAGAAGAACAACTGGCATATATCATCAGTGATGAGAAGAATCCTACAAATCATCCCATATATGCAATGGACACTGATTTGGAGCATGTATCCTCTAAATAGAAGAATCTTAGAAGGCCTCATTGCAGATCATAAAACCAACAGTTCAGGCCGAGAAAGAGCAAGGAAGTCAGATTTGGGAGTTGTTATTTGATGGAGCATGTTCCAGGGAGACTGCAGGAGCAGGGGTGGTTCTGATATCTCAACAAAAAGAAAGCATTCAGCTATCCTTTAAGTTGGTTTTCCAAGTCACAAACAATATAGTAGAGTATGAGGCTTTGTTGTTGGGCCTTAAAGCAGCAAAAGACAGAGGAATTAGAAGTATAAAGGTGTTTGGAGATGTTGATTTGATAATTCAGCAAGTAAATAAAACATTTTAGGCAAAGCACCCAAGGCTGAAAGCATACAGAGATGAGGTATGGAGAATCAGAGACTTTTTTTTATTATTTCCATATTTCATATATTCCTAGAGCCCAAAATCAGCTTCCTGATTCCCTTGCTGTCTCTTCTAGTCTATTTATACCTCCCATGCCTCCCAAACTAGTTTATGAAGTCCAAATGAAGTATAGACCATCCTTGCCTGATAATGTCCACCATTGGAGAGTTTTTGAAGATGATAATGAGACAAATAGGTTTCTTCAAGTCATTGATGAGCTTTCCGAAATGAAAATTGACCAAGAGAATGATGCCTTGGAAGAGAACCCCAGTCCCAGCTTAGAAGTAAAATTGGTAAAGACATCATTGTTCAGCTTCCCAGCAACCATATTCCTAAGGGTCTAATTCCTCTTGAAATACTGTTTGACCAAAGTGATGTGCCTTAAAAGGCTGCCCAAAAAGAAGACCAATCTACAGTTTGTAAGCATGATATAGGAAGTCCAGGTTAGCCTAAATATGTAAATTTGTCCACTAATTTGTCTGTTGATCAAAGTGTTGAATACTGCAATTTAATGAGGCAATTTGCTGATGTGTTTGCCTAGGAGTATAGTGATCTGAAAACATATGATAAGAACATAATTCAGCATAAAATCCCTCTGGAGAAAGACACTGTTCCTCTCAAACAAAAGCTGAGACCAATAAATCCTATACTTCTTCCAATGATTGAAAAAGAAATTAAAAAATTGCTGGCTACCAAAATCATTGTTCCTCTTAGATATTCAAAATGGGTAGCCAATTTGGTGGTGGTAAGGAAGAAGAGTGGAGAAATCAAACTGTGTGTTGATTTCATAAATTTAAACAAATGCTCCAAGAAAGACAACTATCCTCTGTCGAAGATGGAGCATTTGCTGCAAAAGGTCTCAGGAGCTAAAGTGATGTCATTCTTGGATGGTTTTTCAGGCTTTAATCAGATTTGTGTGCACCCAGATGATCAAGAAAATACTGCATTCACCATTCCTTCGGGCACTTTTATGTATGCCAAAATGCCTTTTGGATTGATGAATGCTGGAGCCACCTTTCAGAGAGCTATGGATATAGCATTTGTAGGAGAGAAGGATAAATTTGTCCTTATCTACCTTGATGATATAACAATTTACTCTAGTAGCCATCAAAATCATTTACAGCATTTGAAAAAAGTATTCTTGAAGTGCAGGAGGTTTGGAATTTCAGTCAATCCCAAAAAATCACAATTTGCTTTGGAAGAAGGCAAGCTATTAGGACATGTTGTGTCTGCTGCAGGTGTTCAGATTGACCCAGAAAGAGTAAAGGCAATACAGACTTTGTCTGTCCCGAGATCAAAGAAGGATATCCAGTCCTTTTTGGGCAAAATTAATTTTGTCAGGAGGTTTATTCCAAATTTTGCAGAATTGGTTAAGCATGTGACCTCCATGTTGAAGAAAGGATCAGAGGTAAGATGGACTGATGCAGCAAGAGAATCATTTGAGTCTATTAAAAAGGCTATTATGGAGGCTCCCACATTAATCAGTCCAGATTACAGCAAGGAGTTCCATGTATTTTCTTTTGCCTCTGAAGACACCATTGCAGCAGTTTTATTGCAGCAAGATGAAGAAGGTTCAGAACATCCAATAGCATTTTTCAGCAAGAATTTGAGGGATGTTGAACTAAGGTATGATATTATTGAAAAACATGCATATGCTCTTATTAAATCCTTAAAGGCCTTCAGAGTTTATATCTTGCATTCAAAAATAATTTCATATGTACCCTCTATTGCAATAAAAGATGTCCTAACACAACCTGATGTTGATGGAATAAGGCAAAATGGATTGCAAAAATGATAGAATTTAATATAGAGCTGAAGCCCACCAAACTGGTCAGAGGTCAAAGTCTTGCCAAGCTATTAGCTGAAGAAAATTGCAGATCTTTAGATATTGATTTCTTATGCACAATTGCAGAAAATGGTCAGGAAAAAGAGGAAAAACTAGCTGAAACAGAGAGAAAACAGTCAGTGGCTGAGAATCTAGCTTTGTGTGGTTGGTATTTTGCAATAATTAATTTCTTGTTGAAGCTAGAAATCCCTTCTAAATTTACTCAAAGTCAAGCCAGAACTTTAAAACTTAGAGTAGCAAAATTTTGCATTATGGAAAATCTGCTCTACTAGAGGGATCCATCTGGAGTGTTGTTAAGGTGTCTGGACAAAGAACAGTCAAAAGAAGTTATGCAGCAGTTTCATAACATCATGTGTGGACGGCACCATTATTGGAAAACCACAGCCCATAAAATTCTCAGAGCTGGGTACTATTGGCCCACTTTATTTTCTGATGTATTTTCTTTTGTTAAATCTTGCGATAGGTGCCAAAGATTTGAAGGAAAAAAGCAGTTGAAATCCCTACCCCTAAAACCAATAATTGCAAAAGGACCTTTTCAGCAGTGGGGCTTGGATTTCATTGGAGAAATCAATCCACATTCCAGTGGACAACATAAATGGATATTAGTAGCCACTAATTATTTCACCAAGTGGATTGAAGCAGTCCCTACAAGGAAAGCTGATCATAATGTGATCATGAAGTTTTTAATTGAAAATATCTTCAGTAGATTTGGTTGTCCACACAAATTGGTCATAGATAATGTAGCAGCTTTCAGGGCAAAAGAGCTAGTGGAAATGTGTGATTCAATGGGTATTAAACTTGTTCATTCCACCTCATATTACCTCAAGGAAATGGTCTGGTAGAATCCTCTAATAAAAGTCTGATCAGGATAATTAAAAATCTGCTAAAGGACAATAAAAATAATTGGGATTCAAAGCTCAAGTATGCACTGTGGGCTGACAGGGTGACCATTAAATAATACACAGGAAATTCTCCTTTCAAGCTGGTATATGGCACTGAGGATGTGTTTCCAATTCAGCTAACTCTCCCTGTGGCAAAATTCCTTCAAGAAGAGCAGGATGAGGAAGAATACATGGCAAAGAGGATCACTGATCTAGCAGAAATACATTAGATTAGAGAAAAGCTGGTTGAAAAAGTTGCAACACATCAGAGAAGGGTCAAGGAAGCCTTTGACAAAAAGGCAAAAACAAATAATTTTCAGATTGGTGACTTGGTTTTGAAATGGGATGCACTAAAGGAGAAGAAAGGAAATCATGGGAAATTTGATGCTTTCTGGACAGGGCCTTTCATCATTTCACAGGTTCAAGGGAACAACACCTTCATACTGAAAAGTATGGGAGGAGAAGCAGTTTTTGATGGCCCAGTTAATGGGTGGTTTTTGAAAGTTTATGTTGTTTAAGGTCTTTGGCCTTAAAAGTTGTAAATATTGTGTTTTTATCAGTTTTAGTATAGATGCAGTAGACTCCATGCCCAATGGAACACTAGGAATTTTGGTTAATTTGTTTTCAGCTGGAAAGGCAATGGTCTGCAGGTTCTTGAGACCTCACAAGTAGGATCTCATCCCCAGAAGGAGCCAGTGTTAGCTCTGCTACACTTCGCAATATTTGATGGATTAAATCAGGTCAGACAGTGCTGGTTTGGGTTGCAGTGGGTTTGCAGCTATTTATTTTGTCCTTCCCCTTCATTTGCATTATTCCCTTATAGCTCCCGCCACCTCCGTTTTCTCATTCCTCATAAATTCCCCTTATTTCCCTTTAAACCCCTTTTATCCCTGTTTTTGTCTCAAAACCCCTCATAAACCCTTTTTCGGGCTCCCGAGCTTCTTTTTGTTTAAAACCTATTAAACCCCGCTAACCCTTTATAAACCCCATTACACTTTATTAAAAGCCCGAAAACCTTTTGAATCCCACATAAACATTTATTTGTTTATTCCCGGGCACTAGCGACTTAGTACATTATAGCCGCACATATAATAAAATTCATAACCCTAAGCTTTAATAAAGCCCGGGCCCGCCCCTCGCCTGTCGCATCAAACTCCAAATATGTGCGCTAGCCGTGACTGTTCGATCATCCCGCGGAGATCCAACGATTGACGCTTCCCCCGCTCTGCGAACCTGCACGACCGATAGCCCACAGGGAAGTGGTTTCCCACCTGCCACGCAACACTATTTCACTGGATCGCGCTCGTTTGTATGTAAACTGCCCTCTCCCGAAAAGCGGTGTGGGGAAACCACTTACTACCCTTCCGGTACAGTTCCCCACTCGTTAATCCATGTTCACCTGCACCACTCGATAGCCGTCTGATCATCCATCCCGCAATCGGACGGCCCACGATCCTCCTTTTCGCCTACCCGCCCGATAGCCTCTCAGATCGAATCTCCACCATTCATTCACATAATCCGACGACCCTCATTGCATCTTCTTTGTCATCCCCTGATAGCTCCTCCTGCGAAATCTCCGCCATTGATTTTTATCATCCAACGGCTGTGATTTGTTCCGATGTTTAATCTGCCTCTATGTATTTCATCGCCTCCTGCCAGTTTCCAATGTAATTTTCATGTTTATAGCAGTCCTGTGCACCTGAAGAAAAAGGGAGCTCATGGTTAAATACTCAGTGCATTTAATCTGCAACCAACTGCATTTAAAGACAGAATGGTCAAAGGACAGAAAGGACACCTCGAGCAGTTCAACCATTTAGCAGTTATGGAAATGCATTCAAATCATATTTCACATGTTCAGGAAGGACATCAAAATACAGAAAGAGCCATTTTGTTCATAAAAAACAAACAATCAAACTATATCAGAAGCCCATATCTAATTGTAAATGTGGTTGGTGGTCAGTTATGACCCCTCCATGCATAGGTTTGCAGAGAAATTTTGTAGTCGACCTCCATATATACCTAGAAAAAAGATGTAATGAGGTTGATGAGTGTTATCTTGCTGTAAGGTTCAACTTCTGGAGATTGTAACTGCTGTGACACCTGCAGCTTCTGGTCTTCATTTTCAGCTAATGCAAGCTTCTTTTGTTGTTAACTTCTCACTGTCCACTTCTTCTTCTTGTTCCAGGATGTGCCTGTTTTGCATTTATTCATGTGCTATTAATGTTTAGTATTAGAGGCGCTGTCATCCCACCTCTGTGTTAGAATTTAGCATGTATTATTGAATATGTATGCAGGTTTCTGTTATTTTAATGCCAGAGAGCTGTCATCCTATATGTGCATTAAGAAATAGATTGACGGACCTTTTAACTGGTTGCAGCTGGCCATCACAGGGTCTTGTGCATCTGCTGGTGTGATCAGTATTCTCCATCATCACATTTTCTTTAGAACTGTGAGTAATTGGTGGTCTAAAGCCTTGTAATCTGGGGGTGTTCACCCATGTCTGGGGTTAAGCATAGTAGAAGTGGTTATCTAGCTTGAATATGTAGCATTTCTTTCATTCATCCACCATTTTCCATCATTTTTGTTGATTTTTTAATGTTCCTGAGCATCTCTGATATACAACCTAGGAGAGTTTCTTGGGGTGATAATAGAACCATCTCACTCTCTCACTCTATCCAGGTAGTCCTTTTTTAGTCATAAACCATTATTTGCATGTTCCTCTCTCTCTCTCACGTGTGTGAGTTGGCCCTATCTCTTTCTCACATCATACCTAAACTAACCCTCTACAACATCAACCCCTAATCAACCCTCTATCTTATATCCACTCTATCCTCCAACACCAACTCTATCAATCATGTGCTAGATACACCCATGATAGTTGTTCGAGGACCCTTGAGCCCACAAGCACCCACATAAACCTTAATTGGCCCTATCTCTTTCTCACACCATACCTAAACCAACCCTCTACAACATCAACCCCTAATCAACCCTCTCTCCTATATCCAATCTATCCTCCAACACCAACTCTATCAATCATGTGCTAGATACACCCATGATAGTTGTTCAAGGACCCTCGAGCCCACAAACACCCACATAAACCTTAATAAGCTAAGGCTAGTGACTGTACACCTTACCTATATTTGAAGCAGCAAAAGAGGTTATAAATTCGAAATAAATACCTGTTTACACTCAAAGATTAAACAAAGTGCAGGTGGTAACCCCAATATTTCCAATAATGAGTCAATTGAAATAGCATACATCATTTGAAGGAAGCACATGCATTTCATGGTGGAAATAGAGAATTGATCATTTTTGCAGCAAATTATGTCTTGGGAGAGTCTGATGAGGTTAAACGATTATAAACAATGATATAGATAGTGCCTTATACACCCCCATCATCATATAAGAAAGTCTCAAGAAGTTGTGTTACCAAAGGTTGAATCCTCCCCAATGTTGAAGAACATAGATCAGGATTAGTGGCCATCGTGGAGATAACAGCTCATTATGGCCACCTCCATTTATATCTATAGAGGGCTTGTTGGAAAATCGAGCTTATCCAACTCTCCTAAGACAATATAAAAGGCCAAGTCAACATACACAATGGAAGGCACTAGTCTTGTCCTAGAGGTTGTCATGTATATGAACAATAAAACATAAATGGTTGATGGGCCCAAGAAAGAAGAAAAGTCAAGTGACACTACAACAAGAGGGTAATAAAGACAACCTATAGATTCAACTTCCTACAATGTGACCAACACCTTACTAGAGGAATCCAATCGGAATGAAGCAAGCTTCCTAGCTGGATAAGTCAAATAGTTGATGAAATGTCATAGTAGTAATATCACTTGAAAAAAATGAGCACAACAACTATACTAGTTGTGGAAGTTGAAAGATGGTGGAGAGAATGTGGTGCTCAAGTTGTGCTTAAGGCTTCAGATCATAATGACAAGATGCTTTCTATGAAACTATATGGATTTATAAAAGATACCCATAAAGCACCATAAGTTCTTCAATTGGGCACAACAAATTGTTACACCCATGCTATGATATGGAGAGGTGGGAAGGATTGGAGCTTGTATTTTCTTGATAGGAAGCAATGGACTCTATTCAAATAATTTATGAAGAATGCCACAATTGGAATTTGTGACCTACCTCAGTGAGGCACATACCAATACCTGAAGTGTGAAAGATAGAGGATTATGATTGCAATTCTAATTTTGTCTGCCCTACTTCAAGGTATATCTGACAGTTGGAGAGTGAAGTTGAAATGGCCTTGGCCACTTCCCGTGTCATGTATGACATGGACATTGAGGATGAGGAGTGGCTTGGTGACTTAAACATTATGAGGGTTGGTGATGAAGGTTTCCAACCAAGTCAAGTATTGGAAGAAGCATTTGAGATAATTATGGATTTATTGGAGGAGGCTACCTTCACACACCAACATGAGCTATTGAATAATGATGAATTAGCTGACTTTTGTTGGGATATTTCACCTGTGGAAGTAGTGAAATCCATTCATTCTCATTGGAAAGAGGAGGTGGAGGAAAGGCATGGATTTGGTTCAACATTTTCAGCCTGCTTCTTGGGAGTAGTAACATCAACAAACAAAGGAATGGGAGTCATAGATTAGTGAATTACAAAATTCACCAGCATCAAACAAGCAACATTTAATGCTGGAAAGACCATTGTTGTTTGCATTTTGTCTGAAAACTATAGGATTGGAAATTCCAAACAAGACAAAATAATAGATACCTCATAGAAAATTCAATGCAGGGAAGCAAATTACTATAAGAGATCATTAGAGTGGCATTTGTCCAACTACTAGGAATGAGGATAGGAAGAGCACCGGAGAGGAAAATCCTTTAGATGTCTTGGGTTCTGTGTATATCTCTAGTCCTCCACGCATTGAAATTCATTATAAACTAGAACCATCACTGTAGTTTCATTAGAAACCAACACAGTTGGATTCTATGGATTTCAGACTTGAGATGAATAATACCTGCCAGCAAAATCAAAAGACGAAGCTAAGTCAAAGGAAATCAAAGAGGATGAAAATAAGAATTCAAAGGTAGATGTTGATGCTTCCACTATAAGCACTGTTAATGGTTGGGTAATGTCATCTCCATGATCATCATATTCTGAGCTTAATGTGATTGGAAATGCTACAAGTCTTCCAAAAAAGAAGGATAGCCATTATCATTTTATGCAAGGAAATTTCGTTAAATGTTAAGTGCATTTTCCTGGTATCTTCCCAAGTCAAGAGCTAATTTTCCTTCCCTTTGGCTTGTCTAATGGATTCTTGTTCAAATTACAAATAACCATAAACAAGTTGAATGCTATAATCAAATTTTATTCCAAGGTGCAACACCCAAGCTACGAGATAATATTAGTATGGGAATCCACCTTCCAGATTTACAAAGAAATCTACGTAAAAAAAGAAAAAACATTATCTTAGAAAAGGAAACAGAGAAGAACACAATTAAGCTACCATCAGGGAAAATTTTAGGGGCTAATATTCACAGGTGGGCTAATTTTCCATGCTTTTTTCAAAAACAAGATTCGCTAATTTCCATTTTTCTAAAAATTATTTGCCCAATTTTTATAGTATAAAAATATTTTACTTGAAAAATCGCCAAAAATTTATTTATAGGCTATGTAAAATTATTAGAAGTTTGAATATTTTTACAAAAATATCTCCAAAATTTTTAAACATTGCATATTATGGACTTGTGATATTTGCCAAGGTCTCTATGCTTTAAGAAAAGATTTCATCATTAAAGTTTTCCCTAGCTACCATGGTGCTTGATTGGAGAAAAATACCGAATGCACCTTTTCCTCTACCTCAATGATCAACAATTTTCAGACAGGTTAGTCACATCGCCCTCATTTTATTCATTGAAAATTTTAGAATCCAGAAATATAGAGATTTTTGTAGTTTGCAGATGTACAAGATTATAGATAAAACAATATTATGTATAAGCATGAAAAGCATCATGCAAAGCTTACACTCCCACTAACCTTAGATATCAGCAAACTGTGTAGACACAAATCTAATTACAATAGTATCCAGTAAACATCAGAATTAGAATTTGTCTTTTCCATATGCTTCCTACATCTGCAATTTTTTCTTGATTGTCCAAGTATTTCATTTAACGTGAGCATGGGCATTGATAATCCATCCAACACTTTTGAAAGCTAATCAGGATGTGTGCCAGTTCATTAAGAAAATCAAGAGTGCCAAGGGGAAAAATCATTTCATTGAAATGAAGTGATATTGAACAACATTTTCATTTTTTGAAATTCAAACATTCTACTATCTCGAGAATAATTCATTATCAATGTTCCTTTTAACTTGAGTGAGAAGATGAGTAGCTTGAAAATAAAGTTTTAAAAATAAAGATTGGGATTACCATACTTTAGTAGCCTGAGTCCGTGTAACAAGGGTCTTTCCAGTTGTTCTTGTATTAAAAGTAGAAGGAGATTTCACATCATAACAATATTTCATTGAGAAGGGGTCTACACTGCACCACATAAAAATGGATATGTTATGTCTTAACCCAAAAGCTATTTCAATATATTGATAATGTTGATTGAAACAAATTAACATATGCAAATACGAACCATAAATGAAAATTTTGTCTTCGGAGAGTCTGATGAGGTTAAACGATTATAAAATATGATATAGAAAGTGCCTTCTATAGCCCCATCATCATATAAGAAAGTCTCAAGAATTTTTGTTACCAAAGGCTGAATCGTCCCTAATGTTGAAGAACATAGGTTAGGATTAGCGACCATCATGGAGATAGCAGTTCATTATGGCCACCTGTGTTTAGATCTATTAAGAGATTGTGGGCAACCTGAGCTTATTGAACTCTCCTAAGACAATAAAAAAATCCAAGTCAACCTACATAATAGAAGGAAATAGTCTTGTCCTAGAGGTTGTCCTGTATATGAACACTAAAACAGAAATGGTTGATAGGCCCAAGAAAGAAGAAAAGTCAAATGAAACAACACCAAGGGAGGTAATAAAATCAGGCCATATAGACTCAAATTCCTATGATGTGACCAACACCTTAGTAGAGGAAGCCAATCATAATGAAGGAAGCTTCCTAGCTGGAAAAGTCAAATGGTTGATGCATTGTGATAGCAGTAATAGCACTTGAAAGATTCATAGATTAGTTAATTGAAAAATTCACCAACATCAAACAAGAAACATTTAATGATGGAAAGACCATTGTTTTTGCATTTTATCCTGGGAATTTCCCTCTTCACATATATTACGATACTCAAAGGATTTTGAGGCATGAGTAATTGATAGCAGGTAACAATATATCAACATTTTCACTCACAATGAAAGTGAATGCACAGGAGGAAATCCACAATAGTGTATGTGCCTTGGTAATGGAGAATTATGTTGCAACAAAAATGAAAAATTCAAGCACAAGAAGTTGAACGTAATTTTCTCTACCATATTCTTACAAAAGTGAGTAAGGATTAAGGGTTTACAACCTCACATGTAAGAATGTCAATAGAATCACCACCAGCAGAACTCAAATAGGAAGAGATTGTCTATCAATTAAATGCAACAATAGATATGGATGGACTGAACCTAGTAGAAATCATATCATTCACTAGGAGGAAAAGAATAATCCCACAACAAACATGTGTTATTTTTATAATATTTTTTTTTCATTATATGTATATCAAAACTGTTTACAGGTGTCTACCATAGGATATGTACTAACAAGAAAGTTGGCACAGTCAAAGTTTCAAATGCTCATATTAAAGATCATTTGTTCTCACTCAACTCAACAAACCCAACCCATTTCATTTCACGAAGTGAATATAAGTGCAACTAATTCACTAACTCCCGAGGAGCTATCAGAGGAAGAAATTAGTGAGGAAGTGCTAGTGTTCAACATAAAATCTCCTGATCCCAGCAGCAATACTTTGATTTTGGAGATGAACTAGAAGAAATTTGTTCAAGAATTGGAGTTGGAGAGAATTAAGCCTCCATCAACTAGATTCATAAACGTAGAGCCCATGCCAAATATTACTCTTCCAAATAAAACCCAACAACACTCTGAGCAAATCTTTGCTCGTAACAAGTATGATTCTAGGTAACCCAGTTCGAGTTGTCACATGAATTTCGATATTTATAAATGATTGGACATGAAGAAGGACATGCCTGGCAGATCAAGGTCTCGAGTCTCATCCAAAGTAGAAGAAAATATAAAGGATTATTTTCCGAGACTGAGAGGAGGGTTAAACAAGCTCAAGCTCCATTCTCAGAATTATTCACATGGTCATTTTCCCGAGTATGAAAATTGTGATGAACATCCTGCTAGTTCGACTAAGAATATTCATTCTTTGATAGCTTTGTAGTGGTGAAATCCTCGTATGAACCACAAAACAATTTCAGATATTCGATGGTCGAAATGATCCTGGAGAACAATGTTATCTATTCAACAAATCTTCAGAAGTTGCTTTGATGATATCTGTCCATGAACTCTAATGAATATCACAATATCATTATCAAGGTTTTTGAGATCCAACTATAAATTTCTTCCACTCATATAGGTAGGAAAACACTGTAAGACATGGATCATAGTGGGTTACATGGATTCTCATTGTGGTGAAAATTGCTTACACTTGCAAACACTTGCCAATATCATTCTTTCACAATTAGGATATCATCATCAACAGTGATGCAAATGGAAGGTATATATATTGAACATTGCATTCCTTCCCTGTACCAGATGTTGTAAGGCCTATTTCAATTCATAACATGCAATCATATTCCCGTCATCCACTTCATATGTTCAGATATTTTGGTTTTAAAGTGGCATTGGGTTAATCAATTCACAATGTTAGTGAAAATTTATGCAGGTGGGATTATGAATATCATCATTGTTGATCGCTTGGGTTTGGAATTCAACCAAGTGGAATTGCACAAGCTCAACCTTTGATTTCTAGGAAGTATCAAATCCCAGGTGAAGCCTCTGATTGTCAAATTAGAGTTAAATTCTCCCAAGACTAGTCATTGTGGCCTTAACAAAGATTGTATTTATGATTTGAATTTTAAATGAAATGCACTCATCAGAGGGTCTGTGATCTCTATGTCCAGGGGTTTCTTTTCAATGAAATATGTTATTTGCATTAGGATGAACCACAGAAACTTGTGAATTTCCTTTCACTTAGCATTCGCTGGAGCATTTTTTTTGCTTGCCCTCTGTGAACAATACTAGGGAATTGAGATCAGGCTATAGGAAAATATATATCTTTTCCAATTCTAGGTTTGTTGTGGTTGAGTTTGGGAATAAGGCTTATGCTTTTGGTAAGTCTCTTTATGATTTTTGACTATTGAGTTTGCTCTTGTGTCTCACCCTAGACATGTGGTTTCTCCTTAAGAGACAAATTCACCATGGAAATTTAAAATTGGCACTGTTGTTGGGATGTATGAATACATTGGCAACAACAACTATCCTAGGTGTTTCCCTCTTCACATATACTAAGATATTCAAATGATTTTGAGGCATGAGTAATTGATAGCAAGTAACAGTATATTAAATTTTTCACTGACAAGGAAAGTGAAAGAATAGGAGGACATCCACAACAGTGTATGTGCCTTGGTAATGGAGAATTATGTTGCAACAAAAATGACAAATTCAGGCACAGAAAGCTGAACATAATTTTATCTACCATATGCTTACAAAAGTGAGTATGGATTCATAGTCTACAGCCTCACATGTAATAATGTCAATACAATCAACACCAGCAGAACTCAAAGAGGAAGAGACTATCCATCAATTACATGAAGCAATAGATATTGGTGGACTAAACCTGGTAGAAATATTATCGTTCACTAGGAGGACAAGAAGAAGCCCACAACAAAATGTGTTCTTTTTAGAATATTTTTCTTTCATGTTTTGTATATCAAAAATGTTTCGAGGTGTCTACCATAGGATATATACTAACAAGAATTTTTTCATAGTCAAAGTTTCAAATGCACATATAAAAGATCATATGTTCTCACTCATCTCATCAAAACCAACTTATTGCATTTCACCAAGTGAATAGAAGTCCAACTACTCCAAATTATCACTATTGATGATGAGCTCCCAATTGTGAAACAATCATATTGGCAAGTGTTTGCAAGTGTAAATGATTTGCACCACATAAATCCATTTCCAGAGAAAGCAAAGTAGAGAAATGAATTTGATCAGTAGATGAATGAATCCAAGAGAAAAAGCAAGGGGAAGAAGGAGATAACTAGCCAATGGAGATAACTTTGTATGTTCAGATATTTTGATTTTAAAGTGGCATTGGGTTAATGAATTCACAATGCTAGTGAAAATTTATGCAGGTGGGATTATGAATATCATTATTATTGATCGCTTGGGTTTGGAATTCAACCAAATGGAATTGCACAGGCTCAACCTTTGATTCCTATGAAGCATCAAATATCAAGTGAAGCCTTTGATTGTCAAATTAGAGCTAAATTCTCCCAAGACCAGTCATTTTGGCCTTCACAAAGATTGTATTTATGCTTTTAATTTTAAAGGAAATGCACTCCCCAAAGGATCTGTAGCCTATATGTCTCGGGGTTTCTTTTCAAGGAAAAGTGTTCTTTGCACTAGGAGGAACCAAGAAAGCTTGTGAATTTCCTTTCATCTGGAATTCTCTAGAGAGTCTTTTCTCTTTCCCTCTGTGAACGGTATTAGGGCATTGAGATCAGGATACAGGAAAATATATAGCTTTTTCAATTCTAGGTTTGTTGTGGTTAAGTTTGGGAATACGGCTTCTTCTTTTGGTAAATTTGTTTATGATTTTGGACTCTTGAGTTTTCTCTGTTGTCTCACCCTAGACATGTGGTTTATCCTTAAGAGACCAATTCACACATGTTTCCTCAGCTTTTGCTGCACCAAAGGATGTACTTTCTTAAGGCATCACTGCGGCAACCTCCACTGACAACATCTCAAAGCAAGGCACTCTCAACTTATCCCTCAGGAAGGGGCCAATCTACTTTCACTCTTTTGGGAAGACACTGGAAATGGATTCAACAAGCTTGAGGATTCTATCAAAGAGATGAGGCCTCAACCCATATGGGATCACAATGTTATGGCGATTTTAGTTTTTGGGATTTGGTTTCCATAGAAAAATAGTTTGGATTGTCAGATTGGGCTCCAAATGGAATGTACAAAAGTGATCTTTAGTATTTATTTGTGCTTCATGTTTGGAACCTAGAATGGAAGCAAGAATGGGATAGTTTTTATAGTATAAATCAAACCTAATATGTACCAAACTGGTAGTCTCGTGTTTTTAAAGATGAACTAAAAGCTAGAAATGACTCACCAGGTTTTGAATATATTGAGAAGAGGACAACTGAGAGATGAACTAAAAGCTAGAAATGACTCACCAGGTTTCGAATATATCCAAAAGAGGACAATTGCGTTAGGAATATAGATATTTCCAACCACAACAAGAATAGATGCCTCCGATTTTTTGAATGAAGATTCGATGGTGGCATTCAATGTTGGATTTGTCGCGAACAATATTGGACTAAAAATTTGATAGTGGAATTCGATATTGGGTCTGTGGCCATCAATGGAATGAAGATTCGATGGTGGCATTTGATATTGGATCTACCATGATCAATAGACCAAAGATTTGATTCGATATGAGGTCTGTCAGGATCAATGGATTGCCGTGATCAATAGACTGAAGATTCGATTCGATATTGGCTCAGCTAGTTGTAAAACCATAATTCACAACTCTCTCTATCAGATTTCATTTTCCACCCAATGAAAATTTTGTGGTTGGGAGGGTATTGTAAAGAAAAATGAAAGTCTAACTTTTTAAAAAGTGTTAAAATTTACCATTGTAAAACAAAAATAGATACAATATTTTATTTTCATTCACATATTTTAGTTGTATTTGAAAAATTAAATGGATTTTATATGTTTTTAGTTGTGATATTAGGTGGTATAATAATAATAATAATAATAATAATGATGATGATGATGATGGTAATAATAATTATTATTATTATTGTTTTATTTTAAGGTTATGCTTTTATGCAATGAGTTTTCTATTAAAATTTATGGAGGTAAAATGTGAGATGTTGAAAGGAAACAAGTGTTTTTAACTTGGTTTTATAGAAGATATTTAGGCGTTCTTGCATATTAAGTGGGTAAAAATAAAATAGAGTATATAATAAATGGATTTAATAGTTAAAAAAAAAATGTTAGTTTATTAAAATTCATATGTCAAATTTGGAAAGAGTAGGATACACATTTTTCCTCAAGTTAAATATATTCAAATTGTTGCGTGAATGGGGTTGTAAGACCCTATGTTTTTATCTTGAGAAAATGGAGCTCTCTCCTAGTCATTCACATAGTTTAGGTTTTTATAAGGAAAGTAGGTGTTTCTCCTTAAGACGTGAACATTTCATTTTAAGCAGTGTGATAATGTGGTTTCAATGGGGCATTAAAAGAGGGAATGAGTATGCACATTCAGGAGGCTAGTGTTAGGTTTTTCTTTAGGCATGAGTACACGTCTAAGAAGACTCTAACGAAGGTTGAAGAGTTTGAATAGTTAGAGACATTGGAGGGTTATAGTCTCAATTAGAGGTTTAGACAAGTAATTTAAGCACCATGAGAAGTTGTGAAGCAAACTTAAGACATTTGACAAGTTGCACGAAGGAAACTTGGTAGTGGTACTAAGTGAACATTCCTTGATCAAAGTTCATACCCTCTCCTTAGCACTACCACTTTTCAAGACGAAGAAGAAATGTGAAATAGATGTGCAAACCACTAAATAAGTTGGAAAAGTTTTCGAAACATATATAGGTGGTCATGTCATGTTGCAAAAGGAGGTGTTGGCCCACTCCCATTTTCAATAATCTATCAACCTTTGAATTTAATTCCCTGTGAATGTGAACAAATGATATGACCCTAAATATTCTAATAAGCTCCATAATTTTAATCATCCTTTGATCCAATAAAGAAGTGTATAAGGAAGTATAACCTTTCATCCAATCTATAACAACCTTTGAATCCCCTATGACTTGTAAGTTTAAATTGTTAAAGTGACAGAATTAAAATGACTAAAATAAATGACTAATTCATATTATTGTAGCTCTTGTTAGGTAGTCATATTTTTGTTCCTAGACTAAATTAGGCATTCACATTAGTAATTTTTAGTAGTATTAATTACTAGCTAGTTGTATATTTTAACTCGGGACTAAATTAGAAATTTATGTTAATCGTTTTTAGTTGGGTCTCTTAATATTGCTCATTTTTGGTAGTATTTCACTTGGAAAAGTTGTGGTGATTAACATTTTTAGTCACCTAGTCACTAATTTCACTATTTTCTACTAGTTCCTATTGCATTTTCTCTGTACTTTGGTGGAGTTTGTTTCCAATTTCTGATTGAAAAGATGGGAATATTTGGTTCTATCGCATAACCCTATGGATATCGTGTTTTAGCTATTATTGTTGGTTTTGTGACTAGAATTATTGTTGGACGGTGTGTTGGTCTATCGATCCCCATTGTAGGGAGTTGGTTATCAAATCTTGTACCACTATAGTTGCTTGTACACTCAGTTGATCCCTACTGTGGGGAGTTGGTTAAAATCTTGTACCACTACAGTCTCTTGTACAACTGATTGTTGTTGTAATGCCATTATCTTCTCAATTTTTCCCATATAGTGTTACTGCTCCAAAGAGGCTTTATTTTCAATGCATGTTCCAAACTACAGGGAACAACTTCTTACGTTCTTCATATGTTTGGGAATTATAGATGCTAATAAATTGCTTTTTAATTGAAAATTGCACCTATAACAATGTAAACTTTGAAACGGGAACTATAAACTCAAAATGGGAACTCTGGCCCAAAAACCCCAAAAAAACATCAAAAACAGTGCTAAAAACGAAAAGTGTGTATACTGGAACGATGTTTTTATTTTTTTGGCGTAAATTTTGAACATGTTTTAAAAATGGCAGTGAATACGAAATTTACTATGAAATTTTTGTGCAAATAATAGCTTCAAAATGAAAGTAATGATACTGGAACAATGATTTTTTTTAGGGTCAATTTTCAAAATTTTTAAAAAATGCTAATAAAACCAAATTTTTATGTCTCAAATAAATTTATTTATTAGGAAAAAACACATTAATGTTTTTGGTAGAATATCATTTTTCTTTCTTAAGTATAAGTTTAACATGTTTTAAACCATAACATGCTAGATACAAAAGAAATTGAAAATTTTTCAACTATAAAATTAAGAAACCATGACATTATGAAAAAATTACATCACTAAATAAATTCAAAAGTCTTTATTTGTATACTAAATAAAACATACATTATATCTCTAATTTGATATTGCATTGTAGATATTTAAATAATAAAATTTATCATACTTAAGACATGTAATCCAACAACATAAAAATGATTCATAACTTCTCATTTAACACCATATGGAAAACATTAATTTTATTTGAAGATACGATGCATACATCAGTTATATAAACTGTCTTAAACAATTATTCAAAATCACTCATATTTTCTTGCACACCATCAGAATTCACATCTTCAGATGAGTGACTGGATGCTGACGAAGATGTTCCATATTCTTCTCTTTCATCAACTAGTGCCCCATCTGAGTCCACATGCATGCCGAACATTCCAGGTTTCAAAATTCTTCTAGATCTACGACTGGTTTCAGCAGACTCCCATGTCAACACTGTTCCTTCTGGTAACAACCTTTTCAGAATCTCTATCGTCTTGAAGTGAAGAGTTCCTCTCTTTGTTAAATTGAAGTCATAAACAAGTATGTCAACATCCTCCAATTGTAATATGTCTGTGCGGCGGCGATTTATATTTGTACCCTTTCTTTTTCTTTTTCCGCCATTTTTTTGTCAACTACCATCTCTGGCTTATACACACCATTGAATGGGTGTGTATTTGTGGAATACCAATGTACTTCAACACCTGTAACATCCTCATTTTCTATAAAGACCTTTATAACTTTAGCAACCCAAAATGGATAGCCATTGGGATCTCCATTTGCTAGCACTGCAATCATGCAACCCTCCTTAATATCCTGTACTGAACCCCTGTAAAGGTCTTCCATGGCTTCACGTTGTGCAGGAGATCTTCTGGAACCAATATACATCTCTCTTTCCATTGCCTGTGAAGAATTAATAATACCTTGACTTTGTTGCTGTTCAACAATGTTTACTTCCTCGTGTTCATTCGACACATTTTGTGGCCAACTAAATGGATTTTTCAAAGGTATATCTTCATTTGTTGTTGTTGAAATGATATCACTTTGATTATTGAAAAATGACTCCCACCAAACTGAATCAGCAATGTCAAAGTACTCATATGTATATCTAATACATTTTTTAATTTCTTCCAGGAAATCAGAATAATTTATATGTCTATTCTGTTTGCGTGCATTCTGAACTTCACCAACTGATTGTAATAACAATATTTTTGATGCAAATATTGGACGATTTGGAATGAACTTCAAAAATTGCAAACCTGATGACGGTGCCCATTCTGTAGTAGTTGAAAACTTCTTGCCCCATATTAGTGTTTTCCCATTAATTTTTTTGATACGAAATTGATGTTGGAAGCTAATGTCATTAAGTTGTTCAATGCATTTCCCCTCACCATATGATCCCAGAATAAACCTTCGCATGTCAACAGTTTCTTCCAACACATCAAACGTAGGCTCTGGCATGTATGATTTCTTAATACATTCAATTAGTGATGGCAAGCTCCCAACTTCCTTCCTCCTCAATGTGACTGAAAAACGACTGAACATCTGATCAATATGGTCATGACTGTGCCCAACAAGAAGGAAACCAACCTTTACCTTTTGAAAAATTCTCAATTCAACAAGCATGTTTAGATATCCAAAAACAACCTGATTTTTGTTTTCACGGCAAGTGTTGTCCAATTGTAGATACAAAACTTCAGGAAGATTACCAGACCAATGAGAAATCACATCATGAATTATGGTTATGGTCAGATTTTCATAATTATGAATATTTGGAGCTATGAAGTACACCCTTGGCAACATTTTCCCATTGAAGACCATACAGCCGACCAAGTGAAACTGAATAAAATTTTCCTCTTGTAAATTTTTGGGTGTGCGAACAAAATGTGGTAAAAGTGTTTTCTTCTGGTCCATACCATCAATTATCAAACCCAAATATTTATTCGGATTATCATAACACTTCTTTTGATGCTTGTAAAACTTCTTCCTTTCATTTGTTTGTTGTTTGCGATGCTCCTGAAGTTCTTTGACAATTAAATCTACCCAACATAAAAGAAATTCATTAAGAAATATGTTTTCATAGTTGATGACTATACAATTTTAGAAGTTAAAGTTATGAACGCTTACCTCTTTCTGAGCCTTCACATTTGTCCCTTTTTTATTTAAGAGAAGCACATGTACTGCAAATCCCCATCCTTGTCTTCTCAGGAATATGGACATTATTGAATTCTTTCTTCCATATCTTCACAAAATATTGATATGTAATAAATTGGCCATGTCCCTCAGCACCTTCTGCATATTCTTTGTATAAGTTGTAGATTTCTCGTCTTGAAAAATTATCTGGAATATGTATTGTCTCTCTATTTGGCATACACTCTCCATGCTTTGAAAAGAAATCTTTCATCCATGACATTGCAGTGTTTGATAATGGCCCAAACTGTATTTTATGACGTACTTCTGAATAAAATGTGGGATCCTTTTCCAAATTTTCTTGAATTCTCGAGAGACGAAAATTCCCAATCGAATGAAACATTTTAAAAGCTTTTCTACACAATAATAAATTCCTAATATGATAATCATAACCTGAAAATGTAGATTGCATGCATCCAACTAAATATGAATTTTGCATGCTTTTATTCATTGACAAATATCTCTTCCTCCTTTCTAATGCAAATGTGAAATTCATATGTTTCAAGCAATTGTTTTGGCAACATTCACTTGAAATGAGAGCACTGATAGAACTTCTTCTCGTCAGATATTCTTCTCTACCCCTTGTATAACTAGAAAAGCTTGCATTTATACGAAAAGGTCTGCTCCTACTCCTCGATACAATATTTCTTGGCAACATCTCCATCATTGGATCATAATTTTTATAAGGATTTTCATCATCATTAAGAGGAATGTTATCCACACTATGATCAGCTCTGCTTTTCAGATATTGACTTAGAGGATACTCTTCATCTTCCCCTTCTTCAGTGCCACTGTAATAGTCTTTAGAATTCGGACTGAATGGAAAATTTGACTCATTGTTTAATGGATATTCTTCCTCATGTGCATTGTCAGTGCTACTCTCATAGTCCATAGAATTAGGACTACGTTGAAAATGAGACTGTTTACTTATTGAAGATGCTACATCTTGTCCTTTGTCACTGCTACCTTTATAATCATTAGAATTAGGACTAACTGCATGATCCTGTCTTTCATCACTGCTGCTCTCATAGTCCTTAGAATTAGGACTAAGAGGACACTGTGACACTCCAATCTTTTGAAATTCATCATCCCGCGCTTCATCACTGCTGCTCTCATAGTCCTTAGAATTAGGACTAAGTGGACACTTTGACACTCCATACTTTTGAAATTCATCACCATGCTCTTCATCACTGCTGCTCTCATAGTCCTTAGAATTAGGACTAAGTGGACACTTTGACACTCCATTCTTTTGAAATTCATTACCACGCTCTTCATCACTGCTACTCTCATAGTCCTTAGAGTTAGGACTAAGTGGACACTTTGACACTCCATTCTTTTGAAATTCATCACCATGCTCTTCATCTCTGCTGCTCTCATAGTCCTTAGAATTAAGACTAAGTGGACACTTTGACACTCCATTCTTTTGAAATTCATCACCACGCTCTTCATCACTGCTGCTCTCATAGTCCTTAGAATTAGGACTAAGTGGACACTTTGACACTCCATTCTTTTGAAATTCATCACCACGCTCTTCATCACTGCTGCTCTCATAGTCCTTAGAATTAGGACTAAGTGGACACTTTGACACTCCATTCTTTTGAAATTCATCACCACGCTCTTCATCACTGCTGCTCTCATAGTCCTTAGAATTAGGACTAAGTGGACATCGTGACACTCCATTCTTTTGAAATTCGCCATCATGCACTTCAAAACTGCTGCTCTCATAGTCCTCAGAATTAGGACTAAGTGGACACCGTGACACTCCATTCTTTTGAACTTCACCATCATGCACTTCAAAACTGCTGCTCTCATAGTCCTCAGAATTAGGACTAAGTGGACACCGTGACACTCCATTCTTTTGAACTTCACCATCATGCTCTTCAAAACTGCTACTCTCATAGTCCTCAGAATTAGGACTAAGTGGACATCATGACACTCCATTCATTTGAACTTCACCATCATGCTCTTCATCACCACTGCTTTCATAGTCCTTAGAATTAGGACTAAGTGGAACCTGTGACTCTTTATTAATTTGAAATTCTCCATCCCCTCTTTCATCAGTGTTGTTCTCATAGTCTTTAGAATGGGGACTAAGTGGAAGAATTTACTTTCTATTCATAGTGGAAGAATTCCCGCTATATTAATCAATATGAATAGAGTTGTTACGCAATGAAGATGTTGATGGTGTATAAATCGAAACTTCACTATCAGAACAATCCATCCCTTTCAAATAGGAGATGTTGAATGATACAAATGGAGTATCCTAAGGATATTATATAGCTTAAAGAATGAAATATTTCCTCCAAAAAGCTTCGCGAAAATATTTCCCTCCAAAATTTTTGCGAAATAATTTCCCTCCAAAAATTTTCGCGAAATAATTTCCCTCCAAAAGTTTGTTAGATTTATTTACCTTCATTAATTTATTCTACAATTTATTGAAAAACGCAAACTAAATTTTTTTATGAAATAAATCACTAAAATTAAAATTGTAAACTACAACTTGTACATTAATTATTGTAATAGTTAAAGTATATAATATTTACTAACAACTGATTTTTTTTTTATTTTTTATGATATATTCTAAAACAAATTAATCCTACATTCAATCCGTTGTAAAACAATTCTACAATATTCGCTCTATAATATTTTAAAACAAATTATCCCACATTAATCGTACGGAAAAACATCTTCGTAATTTCACTTATATATTAAATTTCATTATCACTATTACTCATGTCACATCTAGGTTTTCTGAGTTTCGTTGAAAAACTCGTGAATTTGTGGAGCAGCTGTATTGTTATCAACAACATATTGAACAAAGAATTCTCGCAATTGAAAGGTAAGTTCAATTTTTTTCCTTCAAAATTTTCATATTAAATTAATTTAATGAAGAAGATTTTTTTTTTAAATTAATAATTTTTTTGAGCATGGTGGGCCCGATCAAACTCAATCGCCCAATAACCATGGGTAGGCCGTCATCGTGCCCCCCATGTCCCACGCCACCCTCCCTCAACCCATGCTCCCTCCCCCCCCACCTCTCAGCCTCCTCCCAACCCATTACCGACCTCTCCCCCTCACCCATGCCCTCTTCACCTTCCTACCCAACCCATGCGCCCCCCTCCTCAACTCCCCTCCCTTACCTCCCCCACCCCCTAACTCCCACGCCCCCCGCCCAACCCAATCCCCGGCCCACGCCCCCCCTAACACCCCTACCCCACCCCCACCCCTAACTCCCCTACCCCCCCCCACCAACCCCCCCCCCTGCCCGACCCACGGCCCCCGCATCCCCCCTAACACCCCACCCCACCCCCCTAACCCCCCTACCGTCCCACGACAAACCCCCCCCCCCCCCAACCCCCCTACCCCCCCGGCCAACGACCCGCGTCCCCCTCCCCCCCAGCCCACGGCCTGCCCCCCCCCCCAAGCCCACGGCCCTCCCATCCCCCCTAGCCCCCCCGGGCCCAAGGCCCCCCATCCCCCCTAACCCCCCTACCCCCCCGGCCCACGGCCCCCCCACCCCACCCCCCGGCTCCCCCATCCCCCCCCCGCCCACGGCCCCCACCCCCTCCTCGCCGCTCCCCTCCCCATCTCCCACCGCCCACGCAGCCCTCCGCCCTGCTCGACCGGCGGGGGGTTGATTCCTGCCGGTCGGACGGGGCGGAGGGTCGCAGGTGGCGCGGCCGAGACCAGCGCCACCCGAGCGACCCTCCGCCCCGCCGGTCGGGCAGGGCGGAGGGCCGCGTGGGCGGTTGGAGATGGGGAGGGGAGCGGCGGGGGGGTGGGGGCCGTGGGCGGGGGGGTTGGGGGGACCGTGGGCGGGGGAGGTGAGGGGGCGGGGGGAGGGGGGGGTTGGGGGGTAGGGGAGTTAGGGATGGGGGGGTAGTGGGCCAGTGGGGGGGTTAGGGGAGTTAGGGGGGGGGGGGGGCGTGGGCCGGGGGGTTAGGGGAGTTAGGGGGGGGTTAGGGGGGGGGTCGTGGGGCGGGGGGCATGTAGGGGAGTTAGGGGGGGGGTCGTGGGCCGGGGGGGGTTAGGGGAGTTAGGGGGGGAGTTAATGGGGGGGGGGGTTAGGGTAGTTAGGGGGGAGTTCAGGGGGGGGGGGTAGGGGAGTTTGGGGGGGGGGGGTTAGGGGAGTTAGGGGGGGAGTTCAGGGGGGGGGGGGGTAGGGGAGTTTGGTGGGGGGGTGGGCGTGGGCCAGGGGGGTGTAGGGGAGTTAGGGGGGGGGGTGGGCCGGGGGAGTTAGGGGCGGCGACTGTGGGCCGGGAGAGTTAGGGGGGGCGACTGTGGGCTGGCGAGGGTGTAGGGGAGTTAGGGGGTGGCCGTGGGCTGGGGGAGTTAGGGGGGGAGTTGGGGGGGTAGGGGAGTTAGGGGGGGGCGTGGGCCGGGGGGGTGTAGGGGAGTTAGGGGGGGCCATGGGCCGGGGTAGGGGAGTTAGGGAGGGTGTGTAGGGGAGTTAGGGGGGGGTTGGGGGGGGGGGTTGTAGGGGAGTTAGGGGGGGGTTGGGGGGGGGTTGTAGGGGAGTTAGGGGGGGGGGGGGCGTGGGCCGGGGGGGTGTAGGGGAGTTAGGGGGGGCCATGGGCCGGGGTAGGGGAGTTAGGGGGGGTGTGTAGGGGAGGTAGGGGGGGGTTGGGGGGGGGGGTGTAGGGGAGTTAGGGGGGGGGGGGAAGCTAGGTAGGGGTGCTAGGGGTGGGGGCGTGGGCTGGGGGGGTAGGGGTGTTAGGGGGGGTGGGGTAGGGGAGTTAGGGGGGGGGGAAGGGGGGGCGGGGGGGGGGGCGCGGGGCTTGGGGTAGGGGTGCTAGGCGGGGTGTGCGGGAGGGGGGGGGGGTAACGGGGATTGGGTTGGGTGGGGGCGTAGGAGTTAGGGGGTGGGGGAGGGAAGAGAGGGGAGTTGGGGGGGGTTGGTGGGGGGGGGGGGCGCATGGGTTGGGTAGGAAGGTGAAGAGGGCATGGATGAGGGGGAGAGGTTAGTAATGGGTTGGGGGCAGGCTGAGAGGTGAGGGGGGGGCGACGACGCATGGGTTGAGGGAGGGTGGCGTGGGACATGGGGGTAGAGGGGGGTGGCATGGGTAGGGGGACAGGTCGGTTGGGTAGGGGGTTGTGGGGGGCACATGGGTAGGGGGGTAGGGGGCTCGCCCTCACTTGCCCAGCAGTCCACTTAGCTTCGTCGTCCCTCACCCGAGCTCCCGCCCGCCCATCGACCCGCCCGCCCACCTGTTAGAGGTGGCTGGGCCATTTTGATTATACAAATAACAAATTTATGGTATATTTTCGTTGTTAATTTAAGTTAATATGCTTTTTCTTATTTACTAATTTATGTGTTTTTAGTTTTTAGGAAAATGGCATCAAGGAAAATTTTTGTGAATCTTTCTGGACCAAAGACTCTTAAAGGTGCATCTTCGAAAAACATTGGTGAATGAACTCCACCTGAGCTCATGGCTACAAATCATTCAAGTGCCTTAAGTGATAAGAAGATAATTTCAGACTGGAAAACTTCAAAAGAGCTGAAATTTCCATCAAGAGCCTGGTATGTGAAAGAAAGAGAGAGCACAAATGTGAATATATATCTATATATTGATATACCCCATAATAATGAAAATTTGGAGGTGATGGGAAGAGTCATAGATATATGTTTGGTACCGAACACTGAAGTTGTTTACGTACTTACAAAAGCTCCCAAGTCACATGAAAGGATTAAATACCGACTATCATATTCATTATATGACACGAGAGAGGTATCTACAAAGTTGTGTAAACAAATCGTAAATGAGATGACACAAAACATCGTAAGTATTGTTATTTATATTTTTATTTTGCGTTCTTGAAAGTGTCTCGCTATATTTTTTTAATTTTGTTTTTATTGACATATGATATTTTGTTTGGCAGAATTTTGTTGAAAGTTGTTCAATTAGGTTGGGAGGCATTCATTTCATAGAGCATGATATCTTGAAAGTTGTCAACCATTTTTACTCAGTGTCAGAAGAAGATATGGAAAACATGGAAAATGTAGTAATTGATGATGCTACAAAACTACATCCAAAGAATCAGAAAAGAAGGTCTCTAGTGGATAAATCTAGTAAGGGTAAACAAGTTACTTTTGAGGACGATGAAGTTGAAATTGACAGTGAAGCATATGTTGCCATTACTGAAGATGACATTGTAACTGAGAAAAGTCGTAAAAGACCAAAAGTAACAATGCCCAAGAATAAATCTGTTGAGAATGTTATGACGAAGAAAAGTAGAGTTGAAGATCTTGAGGTAGTCGTTACCAGCAATAAAGAACCTAGTGAAACTTCAAAAGAAAGCAGAGAAATCATTACACCAGGAGCTGATTTAGATGATGGCATTATCAAAACAAAACAAAATGCCATTCGACAGAACTTGACAAAAAGAAACTTAATTGGTGGTGGTCGTACATTTCAGCTAAATGTCAGATAAACATATAAGGCAAGTGAAGGACAATGCCAATATCAAGTCAGAAATCCACATCATCTGCATGTTCACAACTTGAAGACATTGATGACGTACAATCCATATGCTCATGTGGTTAGTTATGTGCTTCTTGTTGATCCACTTCAAGTTCCCAACAAAGAAGCATTTGATAAGTCAAAATGTTTTGAATACAATTATTATGTGCTTGGGGGGAACCATTCTGTAGAAGCTAAAAAACAATTGATGGAGGAATATCCTAATAACCCACATTTTGAAACATTGAAATGTATCATTTATGCTGGTTTAAATGAAACAGAAGCAAAGTTAGTGGCATGGGACCATAATTCAGATAATGAATATAGGATGTCTATGACTTTCATCCAAAGGGTTAGATTTATTCATAGTGAATTTCAAGAAAAATGTGGTGGGGATAGGATAAATGTTACTGCAGATTTCTAAAAGGAATGTTGTATGGAAATAAGCTATCAAATTGAAGAGAAAACCAATTCAAAAGGTGGAAAAGACAACAGACATAGTGATTTATTCAGAGGTGTTGATAACATTTTCCAATTGGCATTTAGAACTGGAGATGTTTGGAAGTTGATTGATGAGATTTTTAGCATGTGGGAAGGCATTGGCATTAAAAACCAGAGGGTCAAAAAGTCTAAGCCATTGATATGTAGTAACAGTAAATCAGCTCCTGAACTAAAGCAACTTCCAGACGATATGACCATCACGCCTTGGAGGGTGATGCAAGGAGTGAAAGATGAAAAAATTGTCAAAACAATATCATCTCGTGTGAGGTCAGGGGAATTATCATTGGAAGAAATGTCTGAAGAATTTCAAAAGTAAGTTTGTTGAATTATTTTTATTTATATCTAGGATTATAGTTATCTTTTAAATAAAACATGTCGTTCTTGGTAGTATTTGTTATACATATCATTATATTAACTTTTTGTTACTTTATCTATGCAGTCACAAAGTTTACATGAAAATTCAGGAACAAATGGTTAGATTGTTGAATGAAGATAGTTGGGATGATGTTGTACGCAACTATCCAGATTCAAGTTCTACATCAACATTAAAAGCTTTTTATCTTGCATTTAAAAAGGTATCTTGATTTATACATTCAATTTTATTCATCTGTGTACTATTTTTAATTTAAAACTTACACATATATTTGTTTATTTGATAAAAGATGAGGAAGGAAGATAATGGAGCACCAGAGAGTTTCAAGACTTTTATTGAAAAAATAAAGATTGAAAGACTAAGGAAGCAACGTATTAAGAATGTTGAACTTGATCCAACTCTTAATCATTTCATTTGGAATGGGCTAGACACTATTCAATATCAAGTAATACAAGGCGAGTGTGAAGACATTGCTAAACTCATACCAAAAAGGGATTATGCCCTAGTTATTGCAGATATTCCCCATGGTTTCAATATTCCAAACATTTACTATGATAGTGACCCTTATACTTATCAAGCTTTTAATAAAGTGGTTGCGGGATTTGTAGAAGTGACGTCATTACCATTATGGAGATTTAGTTAAAAATAATTAGCATTATTTTTGTATTAATGGAGAAAATGGTTACATTGTTGTAACTTTCTCCCTAGTTTAGGATTAGTTCCTATAGTTATGGGGTTTGGGTGCAACTTCCTATTTCCTAGTATTCTATTTAATAATGTAATCTTTGATTGATTGGATAGAGAGTGGACGAGAGTGATCTCTCAAGTTTGATGAGTGTAGTCTCCAGGTGCAGGCCACACCTGAGAGCTACATCTCTTTCTTTTCAATTCTGTTCACATTTTATCTTGGTATCAGAGCTCAGATTGAGTGAGCCTGATCTTTTGTCACCTGTGAGGCTGAAGTGCCTGTAGTAGCTAGCTTGCCTGTGTGGCTGGAATAGCCTGTGTGGCTTGAAGTGCCTTTGTGGCTGTGTGTACACGAGAGCTCTGTGCTCGATTGAGCAGGTGGACTGCAGAACACCTGGCTCGGACTCGAAAATTTTGGCACGGATTTTGCACGGATTGGCGCGGATTTTGCACTGACAGTTGCGCCAGAAGAGGAATTAGCGCGGATTTTGAGGAATAAACTGCGCCAGAGCGCCAAAAAGCCCGATTAGCGCGGGATTTTACCGGGAAAGTCACGCCAATTAAAATACTCTAAGCGATTTTGAATTAGCGCGGATTTTTCGCTCGGGGTAGCGCCAAGGGGATCTGTGAATAGCGTAAACTTCGTTTCGCGGTCTGCAAACGGTGCAGATCGGCGGAGTTGTAGATCCGTCCGGGAGAGACAGATCGGGAAAGCGCCAGAGGAGATCTGCGGGAAACCTCGACTTCGTTTGGCAATCTGCAGGGAGAGCAGGATCGGCGAAGTGGCAGATCAATCCGAGAGAGGTGGATCAGATCAATAGTGATCAGATCATTGCTTCGGCTGTGTTGGAAACGCCGAATTTGCTCATTGGAGCGGGAGTGCCAGACACTGCAGATCGGTGGCAGAGGTGACAGATCGATATGACAGGTATTGTTTTTGTTGTTAAGTATATTCACAATGAGTAATACGATGGAATCTTACCTTAACGAGTCTGGTAAACTCAACGGGTCTAACTTCACGAATTGGAAGTTTAAGATCCAGACCCTACTCGAAGGTGCGAATGCTTGGACTATAGTGACAGGCGATGAGCAGAAGCCGGCTGCAACCACACAGAAGGAAGACTAGGAAAAACGAGAAAACAAGGCCAAAGTCCTGTTGAAGATGTCTGTGAAAGACAATGTCATTGCACACATCAGAGACTGTAAAACGTCCGCAGAGATTTGGACGAAAATCAAGAATCTGTATGAAACCCAGAATACAAATAGAGTTTTGGCTCTGAAAAGCAAGCTATTTTCAATGAGGATGGACGAAAGGGAGTCTGCTACTGCATTTGTCGCGCGAATTAAGGATATTAAAGACGGATTGGTGGCCATTGGAGTGGCGGTGGCTGATGAAGATCTTGTTGCAATCACAATGAATGGGATGCGTGATGATTTCCAAACCTTCATCACTGGAGTCTCGGAAAGGGAGAAAACACCCACGTTTGATGATCTCACTACGATCTTGCAACAAGAGGAAGAGCGACGGCAGAACCTGAATCTGAACCCCCAAAGTGACGATCTCATGCTGGTGGCAAAACGACGACTATCTAAAGGGAAGCAGTCACAGCAACAATCAGTCCAGAAAGGAGGAACAACACACAAACATCACTGTCATAAAGGTATGCTTGCAAATCACTCTGAAAAGAAATGCTTTTATTGTGGAAAGAAGGGTCATATACAGAGAGATTGTTATTATAAGAAGCAGGCTGATGAGGCAAGGAGGAGACAGGTAAATCCAAAACACAGAGGATATTTTGTTGAAGAAGAAGACTTCAGTCATGAATTTCGACTGTTCACAGTCGACTGTGCCCTTTCAGCATCGAATGAAGTTTACATCTGGTATGTCGATTCCGGAGCATCCTCTCACATGACAGGTAATAAGGAATTTTTTGATAGTCTTGAAGAAATTATAAATGGATCAAAAATATATCTAGGGGATGATAATGGATATCAGATTAAAGGTCATGGGGTGATTTCAGTTAAGTTACCAAATGGAAAAATTAGTCACCTTTCAAATGTTTTATATGTACCTGAAATAAAGAAAAACCTAATATCTGTATCCATGATGGCTAATCAAGATATGCATGTCGAATTCTTCAAGACTCACTGTGTGATAAAGGATTGCAGGAATGAAATTTTTGCAACAGGCATGCGAGTTGGAAGCCTATACAGATTGGATGCAAAAAGTATATCAAAGCAAGCCATGGTTGCAGGAGAGTCGACAGCTGAGAAACTCTGGCATCAGAGGTTTGGTCATCTGAATCTGCAGGATCTCATGTTGTTACAAAAGAAAGGTATACTCTGTATTAGATAGACCCTTACCTTGCAGCATGCTCCTTGCGCACTCTACCAAGGTTCTGTTTTTATGCTCTGCAACTCCGTTTTGTTGTGGTGTGTGCGGCACTGTATACTGTTGAACAATCCCATGAGATTTGTAGTATTTCATGAATTCTTTTAATTTGTATTCTCCTCCTTGATCAGATCGGAGAATTCTAATACTTTTTGGGCAGAAGCGATAAATACTGTTGTATATTTAAAAAATAGAAGTCCTACTAGGTTTCTTGGCTTCAAAACCCCTTTTGAAGCCTTATATGGATTTAAACCAGCAGTAAACCACTTAAGAGTCTTTGGGTCAAAGGCATTTGCACATGTACCCAAAGCTGATAGAAAGAAACTAGACCCTAAGGCAGTCAAATGCATCTTTGTTGGTTATGGCACAGAGTTTAAAGCATACAAACTGTTCAATCCTGAGTCTCGTAAGACATTTGCAAGTAGAGATGTAGTCTTTCATGAACAGGTACAGGAAAGGAAAGCTGATGTTGGAGATGATTGGCACATTCCATTGCTGTTGGAGGAAAGCAGCGAGGATGAAAGGGAGCAGGAACAGGAGCAGAAAGAAGAGAATGAAGAAGAACAACAAGAAGGTGAAAAAGCAGGCCCGGTTATTGTAGAGGAAAACAAATTTGAGGTAAGTCCCCTACCAAGGAGGTCAGGTAGGAAGACTCAATTACCATTGAAGTTGAGAAACTATGCTTTGATGTCAAAAGTTTTGAACATTATAGAGCCCTCTAATTATAAAGAAGCTAGTCAATTTAAGGAATGGAGAGCTGCAATGAATGAGGAAATGGAATCAATTCTTAGAAATGATACTTGGGATTTAGTTGAGCTGCCTAAAAAAAAAACACCCATAGGATGCAAGTGGCTGTTTAAACCCAAAATTAATGCAGATGGAAGTATAGATAAGTTAAAAGCTAGGTTGGTTGCAAAAGTATACTCACAGCAGGAAGGTATAGATTTTGATGATACTTTTGCACCTGTAGCAAAGCTAAATACAATCAGAATGCTTATTGCTTTAGCTACTAAATGTAATTGGGAATTACACCAGCTTGATGTTAAATCTGCATTTTTAAATGGTGATTTAAAAGAGGAAATTTACTTAGTACAGCCAGAAGGATATGTAAAGCAGGGGCAGGAACATCTTGTTTGCAGATTGAAAAAGGCTTTATATGGTTTAAAGCAAGCACCCAGGTCTTGGTACGAAAAGGTTGATTCTTTCTTTGTAGAGTATGGTTTCCATAGAAGCTTAAATGACCCAAATTTGTATACCAAGTACAATAATCAGGGGCAGATTATTTTGATTTCTTTGTATGTGGATGACATGATTATAACAGGAAATGCAGATGATTTAATCAAAGGAATCAAAAGGCTTATGGCACAAGTTTTTGAAATGAAGGATCTCGGAAGCCTTCACTACTGTCTGGGATTAGAAGTATTCAGAGATACTAGGCAAACTTTTCTTACCCAAGGGAAGTATGCTAGAAATCTGTTAGAAAAGTTTGGTATGGATCAGTGTAGAACAGCAGCGACACCTTTGCAGCAGAATCTGAAATTGAGTAGTGATGATGGCACTAAGGAGGTTGATGCCACAATGTACAGACAGCTGGTTGGCAGCCTGATATATCTTACAACAACCAGACCCGACTTGGCATACTCTGTTAGTGTGTTGAGCCAATTTATGTCAAAACCGCTTGAAAGTCACTGGATAGCAGAAAAGAGCGTGTTAAGGTATCTTTGTGGTACTGTTAATTATGGTATTTTATACACTGATGTATCTGATGTTACTCTAGCAGGTTTTTCAGACTCAGACTAGGCAGGTAACCTGGATGATCGGAGCTCCATCACAGGTTATGCATTCAACATAGGTTCCGGGGTCATAGCTTGGAGCAGCAAGAAACAGAGTACTGTAGCTCTGTCGTCATGTGAAGCTGATTATCAAGCATTGTGTGCAGGAACGTGTGAAGCGATCTGGTTGAGAAGGCTTCTTAAAGATGCAGGAAAAGAACAGAAAAATCCCACTTCCATCAAAAGCGACAACCAGAGCACCATTAAATTAGCATACAATCCAGTGTTTCACAAAAACACCAAACATATAGACACTTAGTTCCATTTTGTTAGAGAGAAAATACAGTCTAAAGAAATTGTTGTTGTATATTGTAAAACTTGTGACAATGTGGCTGATATTTTCACAAAGCCTCTTGCACGAGTGAAATTTGAATTGTTTAGAAAGATGCTAGGAATCCAGGAGAACCCTTTCTTCATTAAGGCGGGGAGTTAAAAATAATTAGTATTATTTTTGTATTAATGGAGAAAATGGTTACATTGTTGTAACTTTCTCCCTAGTTTAGGATTAGTTCCTATAGTTATGGGGTTTGGGTGCAACTTCCTATTTCCTATTATTCTATTTAATAATGTAATCTTTGATTGATTGGATAGAGAGTGGACGAGAGTGATATCTCAAGTTTGATGAGTGTAGTCTCCAGGTGCAAGCCACACCTGAGAGCTACATCTCTTTCTTTTCAATTCTGTTCACATTTTATCTGATTTGTGACATTTCATTCAGACACACAATTGGCAATGATATTGTCAAGCTTCAAGGGGAAAACAAATTCAAGGATGCAGCTTACATGGTAAGACGTTTAAAAGGTATATTTGATTAATGTTGAAAAATTCATTTATGTACAAGTTAACTGAACTTTTACTATTTCATGTTACAGGCAAAAGTCAAATCTTCTTAACAATGAAGATCAACAATTTATAAATGACTGTGAGTTCATTCATATTGATAGTTGGGCAAAAGATGATAGCCATATGTCTATGATTTTTAATCGGGTGGACGGAAAGAGTCATAGCCAAATACTGACTTATGATGCTGTTGTGAGAAAACTAACATATGAAGACAAAGAAATGAAAGGAGAGATAGTTAACATTTATCAAAAACCACAATTATTGATTAACTATCTTATAGACATATGTTCAAATGAAGGAGATTAGGTTCTGGATTTATTTTCTGGCTCATGTAGGTTTTGCTATATGGAATTGAATTTCAATATGTTCTTTTTTAATTAATATGTCACTGTACTAATTTACTTCATTATTTTTTTTGTTCTTGATAATTAGGTACAACACTAGCATGCTTCCTTCAAAAAGGAAGAAATTGCATTGCAATTGAGAAAGATCCATTACAATGCAATTTCATTCAGCAAAGAATTAATGCTCTTCAATTTCTTCCAGATGCAATGCAAGAAATTGGGTTGAAGAAAGGGGACTTTAGTGAATCACGTGTGGCAAAAAAGGCAAAGGAACCCCAACCACGGTTACATGGTATGTCTGGAAAGACATACATTGGGAGATTCGCGGACATCAAAGACCCATTAGAAGAGGAAAATGCGCAAAATGAAGAAGAAAATATTGTGGAAGAAGACAATGATGAAACTCTAGAGGACGAAGAGTTTGGATTACGTGACATTCTTAATTAAATTTAAGTTATTCTTGGAAATCAAGTTTTGCAATGTTTTGACTCTGACATTTTATGAAAAGAATAATCAATCAATTAAAGTTGTTATGTGTTCAATATTTGTAATTTGTGATTTTCGCATTGATTTTTAAGTTAATTATTATTTTTTGAAAAAAAAAGTGATTATTATTATTTTTTTGACATGAAATTCATTAAAAAAACTATTATTTGACCATTTTTATTTAAATTTTTTGTATAAAACTTGTGATTTTGACATGTTAATTCTAGCAAAAAATTACCAAAACGTGTAGTTTTTTGTTATTTTTATGTTAAAAATGGTTATTTTTATGTCCATTGTTAAAAAATATTGTTGTTTAGAAACAATTATTTCATGTGGATTGAAAAATTAATTAAGGAGTATAAATATGTAGATTATCTAAAATTCAAACTATCGACTTTCTAATTTAAAAATGCAAAACAATAAAAACCCCACTACAAAAAAAATTAAAATTAAAATAGAAAACAAGAAAATATGAAGAAAACGACCACTTCAAAAACTATCAAATTTAGAAAATAATTATTTACATTTCATACACTAGAAAATTTAAAGTCAAAAAATAGGTCTTTTAAAAAAAGGGTGTGATGCAGAATACTCACTTTTTTAAATCAGCATGAAAATCATTACCATTCTAAAATGTAATGCACATGAAAAAAATTAAAGTTCCAAAAACTATGCTCTAAAAAAACATGTGTGTTCTGCATCACCCCTTTTCAAAATCAGGTCATTTTTTTTGCTATCTCTACGAAACGGGTAACAGTATCAGTTCCCGTTTCAAAGTTTACATTGTTCTATGTTATCTGATTTTGAGGAGAATAAACTTGACGAGACAACAAAAACATTATCCTTTGCTAATTTCGGTGAGGACCTAGTGGTTATAACTGATGGCCCCATTGATGGTAAAGCTATATGGTTGAAAATGGATCCAATCTATCATTAAAAAATAGGGAAATGGCTAGCTACAATAGGATTCTTTCTAGAAAAAAAGTTTGATTGCCCTTAGGAGGATGATTGGCATAAGGGATTTTATACATCACATTAGAAAGGGGTTCTTTATCCTTTGAAATGTGAATTCATAACTTGCAGGATTTATAATTTACTTCTACAATGTGGGTACAATATTAGGTTGCAGAGAAATGAAACAAATATTGTGCTAAAATTTTCAGGTAATAGAAATGTTAGTATCAGAATGTGGCCTTGGGATCCAAGTAATTTTATGGGGGATGGTTTACATCATAGTGGATTTTTTCGCGGTATGGCAGAGTGTGACAATGACTCTAGGATCAATTGTGTTTGAGAATTCTACAAGCATATTTGAGATTCTGGTATTGATATGCAGGTTCTAGATTGCTTGATTACTTGAGGGAAAAACATCTTGAGAAGTGAGGACTGTAATGTCTCTTTCCAAATGATTAATTATGGTTAAATGACTTGAAAATCATACCTTCAAAAAAGCTAAACTCTAGCTAGCCACAATTGCATGATATGAGTTATAAACCATCGGTCCAAGTCTCCCTCTCTTTCTTTATACATAAGAGTATCACCATCATCCTTTGCTCTCGTAGTAGCTAAGTTGTTCCACTGAACATCATTTCCATCGTCTAGTCTACTAGAAACCATCTCTCCACTGTTTGCAGGACCGAAGCTTGTTTCATCTTGAGCTTGCTGAGTTGTTAAAAAGGAAGCCCTGAATGGCCCTGCAAGAGAGACCTTGAAGTTCCTTCTTGTCCTTATACCACTTCCATTGACATTAGCTACTTCATGGTTAAGAAATATAATAGAAGCACCACCACGCGAAGCTTCTCGTTGATTTGGGGCAATACTACTAGTACCGACCATGGTATTTCTAGAGCTCATTTCAGGCCCGAAAGATTCATTATTATTGTTATTTGATGTTCCCAAAATACACTATGAAGAAAGCCCATCAAGATTTCCACCTTGCTCATCCGATGTCCCGTCAGCATTCTGAACCCAAAGAGAGCTTTTCCCATGGGAATGAGCCTGCTCACACTCCACATCATCTGTGGGCATCTCATATCAATAAAATGGACAAGAATTATGTTTTTCAAGCCAGAGAAGAATGAAAACAAAATGGTACATGTGTTTACACGGTTTTTGTCTTACTTCGGTGCCCACTTCAAATTCATCCTTGCATACTACACACTGTCTTACTTTAGTGCCCCCTTCAAATTCATCTCTGCATATTGCACACTATGTAGAAGATCTTGGGTAATTTTAATGGTCAGAACTGTTCCTATGGAAGCTTTCAATAATTTTAATGGCCGAAATTTTTCATATGGAATGTTTTGGAGGCGGGAGGGTATTATAATATAATTTTAATTTTTAAAAAATTTAAATAATATTTAACTTTTAATATATTATCATATTACGATGATATATTTTAAATGTGATTTGATATAATAATATGCTATAGATGAAATTGGATTAGAGTTAATGTATATTTGTAAAAATCAATATTGATTATGTAAAATAGTTATAAATTTTACATTCAAATATTAATGATACTTTTTCTTTAGCTATAAGTCAATAACAAATTCAAATATTTACAAGAAATTCACATTTTTTAAAGAAACTGTGTAAAATCGTTTTAACATAAAGAATGTATTTTTAGTATTTTTTAATAATAAAAAATAATGATTTTTTTAATTATATTTATTTTTTATATTTTCTGAGTTTGATAGAAATTTTTTAAAGAGTTGTATAATGTTTGTGGATGATTGTTCTTTTTCATAGTTTTATATAAATTTTTTCTCTTATTCCATTATTCTTATCGTGGTAAATCCATAATTTGTTGGAGTAATTTGGACCAGGTCCGTGGTCAAACTAGTGACTACTACTATAACAACAAGAGTATATCCAAGAACCAATTACCTAAACATACCAAGAATTCAGTTAATAACAATGGCAATCATGAGAATCATACATATGTCATGGGTGTACATCATGAAAATGTCAAATGGAGATGAAAAGGGTATTAGATAATGCTTAGCCTGAACAATTTGAAAAAGGGACACTTTTGGTGTAATTAAGGCTTTTCAAAAACAATGGATTAAAGTAGGGAAGGGATATTATAGTATTGAACTAATTATTTTTAATTAAAATTTATAAATCATGTAAATAGAAGTAAATTATCTAAAATAATTAGTGGCAATTTACGTCCATGGGGCACATAATAGATGATGGCAGGGTATATTGTTAAGGAATTTCGTGGTGTTAAGGTCACTGATTTGAAACTCTGTAGGTAAAAATATGGTCATGGTAAGGGCGGGTGTAGCCTAGGCTAGGTGATCATGTCATGTTGCCAAAGGAGGCGTTGGCTCACTCCCATTTTCGATAATTTGTTAACCCTTGAATTTAATTCCCTGTTAATGTGATCAAATGATATAACACTTAATATTATAATAAGCTCCATAATTCTAATCATCCTCTAATGCAATAACAAAGTGTATAAGGAAGTATAACCTTTCATCCACTCTATAAAATCCTTTGAATCCCCTATCACTTGTAAGTTTAGATTTTTGAAGTGACACAATTAAAATGACCAACATAAATGACTAATTCATGTTATTGTAGTTCTTGTTAGGTAGTCATATTTTTGTTCCTAGACTAAATTGGTCATTCATGTTAGTAATTTTCAGTAGTATTACTTATTAGCTAGTTGTATATTTTAACTCAAGACCAAACTAGTCATTTATGTTAGTAATTTTTAGTTGGGCCTCTTAATATTTCTAATTTTTTGTAGTATTTCACTTGAAAAAGTTGTGGTGACTAACTTTTTTAGTAACTTAGTCACTAATTTCCCCATTTTCTACTAGTTCCCTACGAGGTTTCCAAGGTATATTGGTGTCTAATGATGTAATTGTTCGTTGTGTCATTTTTATGATGTTAATTCCTTTCATGTTGTGATGTTTATATTATAAAGTTTGTGATTTAATAATTAAGTTAAAAGAATCATGGAAATGATGCATGGTTACAACATGAAATTTGAGTTAATGTGCTACAACAATGGTAGTTAATGGTTATGTAACTCACTATGCTTTTACTAAATATTTTTATATATGTAATGGTGATAGTTATTCTAATTATCATTGAGGGAATATAGAAAGTAATTTAGAAATTTACACATTGGTAAATGCTGAAAAAATTTCCTAACCCATGCACTTTCATGTAACATTTCCAAGGGATGTTACAATTTCACCATAATGTATAAACCATACCAACTATTATGTATGCAATATATTATGTATATGTATATATAATACATATAATACGCTTAAGTCCAATGATATAAACCATTTATCAAAACTTCAATTAATATAATCATTCAAGCATATTATTTAAAGTAATTTGGTGAGGCCTACCACAGTTTCTGCTATGTTTTTGTGTACTCCAACCACCCTATATCATAACAAATATATGTATAAAATTTATAACTAGTCACCCCCTTGCTCAAGTCATCAGTGATCGATGTCACAATCATAGTTCCAACTATTGGTTCAACCTTGTTCATCTAATGTTGACAAACTCCCTAAATGATCTCACGTTCCATGCTAAATGTAGAAACTCCTCTCCCCCAGGTTGACATCACAGGCCGAGAGTTATGCACTCTTGGTTATAGTGCTTTGTATAGGTTCCAACTTCATGGTACTAACTCATACTCCCTATGGCCTATGTCCGACATCCATGTCAATCATGAGTCAGTTATTCTCACATTAGATTTTGAGACTTAGCCTAGGATTCAACCTTTGCATCACCTAGTAACCATTGAATTCCATTGGCTTAGTTCCACAATGAGTTAATGTCCAACCCTGGCTCCCTTACTGGCCTAGCCTTCAGTTTTTGCATGGTTCCTAGCAAAAAATTATCATGTCCTACACATTTTCGCCTTGCCACATGATGCAATTCAATCTTCCTTCATCGCTTGTAACTCTTCCCATAATATGCCTTGCCTGCAGTCATGTGGTTCCACTCTTCCTCTCTATTCATCATCACTGTTGGGTCTTGTTATTTGGGATAAGTTGCATTCATGGAACCCTTCACTATTTTTACAATCCACTTGTTTGCTAAACCATAAACCACACCTTGTGGAATGCCACCCCAACCCCCAACCCATGAGGTTCTTATAACATTATAAAACATGCATAAATCACAAAAGCCCATATATACACCAAACATTAGAGATATCTAACACATTCTATATATATATATATATATATATATATATAGATATAGATATAGATATATATTGGCATTCCTCACTTTGTTTAATAAAGTATGTCATATACATAAATTTAGAAAATGAATACCACCTTGTAACACATTTGAAATTTGGAACAATATTGCAAGATGCAAGATACTACTCAGTCCATTTTCATGAAAATCCATTGCAATGACATGACTTTCCGGTCTATTGTAGGAGATAGCATTCCATAGGAAATAGTTGAGAGAAACATTCCAAAAAGACAAACGCCCATGAGGATCGAGTCAATGACTTTTAAAAACCAAGAGACATTGAATATCATGCTTCAAACGATCATCAACTTCACCAAAAATAGACGATGAAATACACAAAACAAGTGTCCAACAATTGAAAATTTGAATGAAAAGACTGAAGTGTACACCTTTGCATAATACTTGTCATGATCCATATCTCTTGCTACAAGTATCGCTATTGCCTCCTTGATTTCACCCTTGTAGTAATATTGTGTGGGTTACATGTATCTTGCCTCTTGGGCTCATGCAATACATAGTTCATATGGAAATGGAAATAGAGTCACAACTAAAAGCGAAGCTACATAGTGTGTAAGACCAATTATGGAGAGCTAAGTTGAAATTACTAATTATTGATAGTCCACTTAAGCATAAAAATCCAACAAGATGCAATCTTTGGAATCTTCAAGAGACATTATTTTATACCTAGTTGTAGACAAGTTGTTTGGTGGAATGATTATGTTGTTTCAAAGGTTGACACAACTAATATGTTGGCCTCCACCTTCTGTGCATCATATTAATAAATGGTCTTACAATTTCAATAAACATCTTGATTCAAATAAGATGGAGTTTCATGTGTCCCTCGTATACATAATCAGATTTATCGATAAGAAAAAGTAAGATAAATCTCTTAATATGTTCAATAAAATTGTCATAACCTTCGATTTGGAATAGTGGTCTAGATTTTAAATTCAAACAATTGCATGTGAATCCCCAATATCTCAAAAACTTCCAGATGTTGGTTTCTTTGTAACAACCCTCTTATAATCTACTTATTTAGTAAAAGGAAAGAGAAAGAGGATTTTTTCTATAACTTAACAAAACTATGCATACATGAAGTTCTTATACTGACATGATATGTACATATATTTTTTATTTTCCAAAAGGAAGTAAAGGATTCATGATAATTTTGATCTATATCTACCTTTATAATGGAACACCACGCTTAGATTTATTCCTCATGAATAGAGTTATTATCTAGATCCAATATATCACATTCCCATATGGGACATTTGATCAAAACCTTTTGTTATATATGTATATATATTTTTTGTTATAACAATGCACATATTCCTATAAAACTTAGAAGCATATATTTGAGTTTCTCTCCCTCTCTCATTTAATTAATTTTAAGGAAAATTGTTCCTACGAAACCCTTATAGCATGTATATTAAAAGGGATTTTTTTTATAAATATTGGGCATGATGTTTATGTATCATGTTTACAAGGGTCCTGTATTTTCAGTTGACTATAATAACATTAAAAATACACACCATGATTCTTTATAAAACATGTATGGCTCATTTTATATTTGTCTCAACTTATCACAAGTTCCATCTACATGGTATGAATTTCATGTATATATATATATATATATATATATATATAATTGGTATATTAATTTCATGACCTATCTCTTCATAATGTTTGTTTCAAAAATACTTGGTTGTCGGAACATCTAGTTAATGAATTAGAGCAACATGGAAACCTTCTCTGTCAGACCAATACATCGGTCCTTGGACAAGTGATTAACATACGAGTGAGTGCATAATATGTTGTGACTTGCCTTGCAATGTTTGTTAATCTTAGAGGTCCAAATATCTTATAACTAAGATCAATGACATGATTGAACTAGTGTTAGTTTTGGATGAAATTACACATGGTGTCTCTATCATCCACTCTCATTTGCACACCCGAGAGTTTGAGACAGAGCTCTGAAAATTCGAGACTTTGTTCCATTGTTATGAGGTTCCTTTCCTTTCTCCATTCAAAAGTGGATATTAAAATTAAGGAAAGTTACAAGCTATGCCGACATTCGTAAGTGTTCCAAATGAAGCAACAAGAAGGTTAATTCTCTTTACTATAGTTTTTCACTTACCTGTGCACCTTTAGAAATTCTCCAAGTGGGATATTCTTTGGTTTGGAGCCTAATTGTCTTACTAATTTAAAGGTGTTATTTCTACTTCCTTTGGATATTAGTCCCTGACATAGTGGTGTGAGGGGGATTCCCCCCCACTATTGTTGTCAGGGACTACTAGGGGGGTGGAGACAACCACCTAGTTCCCCCTAGTCGGGCTTTAGGGGCAGTACCTGCAAAGTGAAAAACTAGAGAAAACTTTCCTTATAAAATATTTTAATTTTTTAATCAATTTGGGCCGTTCATTGGAGAAAATACCTGACAATAGAGGTTCTTTTAATTTAGGGATTTTTTCACTAGAAGGAAACCCTTACTTTATATGAGGGAATAGCATTTTGGCTATAGATTATCCTAGGTGAGGAAAAGAGAGGAGCCTGTGCGAGAACAAAGAGGAAATTGCACAAGAATTGCTATAGCTTGTATCCTGTCAGTTTGTTGAATAATATAAGGGAAGGACTAGTTGTTTCTCTGTGGATGTAGCCCAAATTGGGTGAACCTTGTATATTTGTGTCTTTCTTGTTTTATATTTTTCTATTTCTGTTTCTGTAATATTTTATGTATTCCATTTCTTTATTATTTAATTTCCAATTCATTACTATTCATGCTTTCTAACCCTTACTTTTTTGTGACATCTGGAACAATCTTGTGGAACCCTAAATTTCCCATGAAAGGTAATGTTCTTTGTTAAAATTATTTTACTTACAATTTGGGTTCAGGCCTCTATTCATTGTACCAAAGAAATTTCTTTTATTTAAATACTGACTACACTACTTCACCCTTTCAGGTACTTCCTCTCAATGCCTAAAATCCTTAACATGGCTATCGCTTCAAATATTTCTCTATGGTTCTTTGTTATGGCATGCAACCCTCCTAGGTTCATACATTATTTTTGTTATCTTTAAGGACATTTTACCTAGTTGGTCGAATCCTTACCTAGGCTCTCTGAATGATTAGGGTTTTATTCCAAAAGAAAAGGATTGCTCCCATAAAAATTCTCTGCTCTTCCTAAGATCTTTTAGGAAGCCTTCATGTGTGTAAAGTTTTGGTTTCATCATACATGTTCAATTTATGGGCTAGTTGGCCTCAAAAAATAAAGTTTCAACTAGTAGCAACTCTAAATTTATTTGTAATAGTGGGGCTATTTTTTTCTCAAATATTTTAGTGTTTGACCATGAATTTAACCCTTCAATATTTGTTTCTTCATGGTTTTTTGATTTCTTGACTAACATTTTATATAGTTATTAAAGTAGCTATATCATGGTTGTTGACGTATTTCCAAAATGCCTCCTTGATCCTTTTTTGAATATCTTTTCTTTCTTCAATCATGTTTACGAAGCTACTCAATGAAAATGCCTCTATACCTAAAAGAAAATAGAGGAATGATAGTCTTCATCTCTCTTTAGTCTGCCATTTCACCATTTTGGTTATATGTGTGTGTGTGTGTGTGTGTGTGTGCATGCTATATTTACTATTATAGAGTTTTAGTCAATAATTATTTGAGGAACCTATCATGGGATCTACCAATTATGTTTTTGTTTTAGGTCTTATGTCACTAGGGGTCCTAAGGAAACTAACCTAACTCACTACTAAAACCTAACTCTCTCTCTCTCTCTCTCTCTCTCTCTCTCTCTCTCTCTCTCTCTATATATATATATATATATATATATATATATATATATATATATATATATACGTGGTTATTTAATAACACACAATTTTAGTTAGTTAGTATAGATTCATATTTCTTATAGCTTTCACATGCACTCCTATTATCTGTTCTTTTCCAATCAACATTCATTTTTCACATATTCCCAGTGCATAGTTTACTTGGTCTGACCAATGAAAGCTTATGACTTAATAGAATTGAGAAACTTAAATTTTTATAATTAATTTTATTAATTTTGTGATGTCATTTTCAGAAAAAGCAAAAAAGTGTTACGCTGAAAGTGTAGAACTAAGATTTGTCAATGCTCAAATTCAAATGGAGTTCACTTCTTTGTTATCATATAAGGGAAAGTCGATGAAAGAAAACATCAACCTTAATGTTTTAAGGCTAGTTTACGACAAAGAATGAAACCGAAAAGTGGAGCAGAGATCACTCTTATCAATATTAAAAATGGCTAAATAGATTACATTAAAAACATCAATAATAAATGACTGTAGTAAAACTTGACACCTATGGAGTAGAACTCAAGTAAAATTGAACGGCCTATGACACCTAGTAGACAACAGAATCAAATGTGATGACACCTAACCAACAACTAACTGACAGTGAGATTAATATCTCAACATTCCCTCCTAATATCAATTGTTACATGTAGAGACACTTACAATGCCTAGTTTTTCTCTTTGAAATTCAAATACATTCTTGCCCAATGGCTTTGTGAGAATATCTGCTAGTTGATCTTTGGAACCACAAAAAGTAAGTACTATGTCCCCATCATTGACAAGCTCACGGATGAAATGAAAATGGGTGTCAATGTGCTTGCTCCTTTTATGGAAAACATGATATTTTGATAAATAAATTGTTGAATTGTTATCACAGTAGATTGGTGTTGGCTCCTTCTGAATATTTGAAACATCTTTCAACAATCTTCTCAACAACACAACTTGACAAGCTACTAAATTTGCTACTACATATTTTGCCTCTGTAGAATATATTGAAACGATTAATTGTTTCTTGGATGCCCATGAAATCTGATTTGTTCCAAGATGAAAAGAATACCGTGAGGTACTTTTGCGATCATCTAAACTCCCTGCATAATCACTGCCTATATACCATGAAAGTGAACAATTTTCAAAATGTGTATAGAACAAACCATAGTCTATTTTCCTTGCAATATACCTTGAGATCCTTTTTGCAACCTTTGAATGAGAAATCTTAGGTGACTGCATAAACATCGAGATAGAACTTGCTGCAAACATAATATCAGGTCTAGTTCAAGTGAGATATAACAAGTTACCAACTAGACTTTTATACAATGTGGAATCAACTAGTGGTGCTACATATTCTTTGCTCAGTTTTCTGCCTTGAGAAATTGGTGTATCCGCAGGTTTACAATTTGTCATTCTAAACTTTTGGATGATATCAGTGGCATATTTTTGTTGACTGGCAACAATTCCATTAACATATTCATGAATTTCAATGCCTAAGAATTATTTCATGACTCCTAGATCTGTCATATCAAACTCTATTTGTTTTGCTACTTTCAAATCTTCTAACATCATATTTCCTGTATAAAAAAGATCATCTACATAGAGGCATAGAATAATAATTTTACCTTCATGCATTTTGGTATACAAAATTGACTCATGATTTCTTCTGCAAAAACTACTTTTGATGAGATAGGTGCCAATGTGATTGTACCAAGCTCTTGGAGCTTGTTTCAAACCTCACAAGGCTTATTCTTTCTTCAATATGTATACCTTATGCTCTTGTCCTGGAACTTCAAAACTAGGAGGCTACTCTACATAAAATTCTTCTTGCAATATACCATTTAGGAAAGCAAATTTTACATCAAGCTAATAAACTTTCCATTTGTGCTGAGTTGTTGTGGACAAAATGGTTCTGACAGTGTGTAACCTTGCTACTGGAGCAAAGGTTTCACCATAGTCGACACCAAACTGTTGTGAGAATCCTTTGGCAACCAACCTTGCCTTATGTTTCTCAATTTCTCCTTTGTCATTCAACTTGGTATTATATACCCATTTTAGACCAATTCTGGTTTTGTCTCTTGGGAGATCAGCTAATTCCCAAGTATGATTCTTCTCTATGGTAGCAATTTCTTGGTTCATTGCATCTACCCAATGATTTTATTTAATTTCTTCTTCAAAATGAGTTGGTTGACATGAAAGAAATGCAAACATATTATTCTGGTCAAACTCATGCTCCTGCTCATATATTTCTATGACACTTCTTGTTTCCTGATTATCTTTTAAAGATGTTGAATCACTAGTGGATTCACTGCTTGAAGATGTACCATTTTCAGAATGGTATGGCTCTTCTTCAACCTGTAGCCTTGGTGGTTGTGGTGGATAAAAAGACTGACTTAAAGCTTCATAAAATTGATCAGACCAAGATTTATTTTCAAATAAATTTGCATGTCTTCTTAAAACAAACATCTTTGTAACTGGATTATAAAGTATGTAGTCCTTTGAATGCTCACTATAGCATATGGAAATACATATTTCACTCCTATCATCAAGCTTCTTTCTTATCTTCTCAGGAACATGTGAAAAAGCTATTGATCCAAAAATTCTAAAGTGAGATACATTTACCTTTTTACCATCCCATGCTTCTTGAGGTATTATATCTTGGAGAGTGGTTGTTAGAGATCTGTTGAGAACATACACTGTTGTCGAAACTGCTTCAACCCAATAATTTTTTGACAACTTCTTCTCATGAAGCATACATCTGGCCAAGTTCATGATTGACTGATTTTTCCTTTCTGCTACTCCATTATGCTATGGAGTATATCTTTTTGTGTTCTACATTATGATTCCTTGTTTTCAATAAAATGCTTTGAAGTTATTAGAGTGTACTCTTCTCCTATGTTTAATCTAAGTATTTTCAAAGGCTTTCCACTCTACTTTTCTGCTTCTGCTTTGAATTCTTTGAACCTTGAGAATGTATCTGATTTGTTTTTGAGAAAATACACCCATGTATTCCTGCTATAATCATCAATGTACTTCAAAAAATAAAGACTACCACCAATATATTGTGTTTACATTGGGCCACATATATATGTATGAACAAGCTCTAAAGGATCTTTTTCTCTAGAGGAAGATGTGGTAAAGCTGTCTCTTTTATGCTTGGATAGAACACAAATTTCACAATTACAATCTTTCTCATTCATAGTAGGGAGACCAATGACATTTTATTGTTTCTGAAGCTGAATTAGACTCTTGAATGGTATGTGGCCATATCTAGAATGCCATAACTAAGACTCATATATTCTTGACACATTGTGGACAAAAGACGGTGAGAGATTTGGACTTCTAAGAGTCAAAGGAAACATCCTATTCTTGTTTTTTTCAACCTTAACTATCAGTATTCCATTGGGAGGTTTGTTATATATATAACGTATGTTCCCTTGAAATATTACATCATAACCATGTTCCATCAACTGTCCTACACTAATGAGGTTATGCTTTAGATTTGGAACATAATAAACATCAGGAATGCATTTCTATTGATTTTGTTTAGTAAGAATAGGAACACTACCTTTTCCTTCAGATTTAATGTAAGAAATATCTCCAAGAGTAATTTCTGATGTTATGGAAGCCTCAAGATAAGAAAGTGTATTTTTACTACGCGTCATATGATTACGGCAACCACTGTCCAGCAACCAAATATCCTTATTGTGAGTGTCTTCAAAAAGAGTGCATGAAAGAAACATTGTTTCAAAGGATTCTCCTTCATTGTTGGAGAGATGGGCATTACCTCTATGCCGACTTGACTATTTCTTTTTGCATTCATGTTCATAATACCCAAATTTATTGAAGTAATAACACAGGACATTATATTTTCTCCATGGTCTACTTCTTTGAGTTTGGTTTTGTGGATGTCTCGACTAATCTGCTGCATGATGATGTTTCGATCTGCCTCTGCTTCGGTCTCTAAAGATATCGTCTAATTTCTTCACAGTGATGATGAATATTCTTTGGTTCCATCATCCCAACACCTTTGTGGTTATGTCATCTAGGTTTTTTCTCTTTAGAAATAATCGACCGATTACACCATGATGCCTATGATTTAAGCATGACTAGGCAATCGTTGTAAGCATATGTAATAGAGATGTAAAGTTGCAGTAGACCAACTTAGTTAAGAAAAGCACCAAAAGTGCAGTATCCGTAGAGTTTTTCTTAGTTCTGAAATCTCTGTCGGCACTCATTGTTTGAATTTTAAATATAAAAAATGTCAAACATGTGCCAAGCACAAGGTCGATAGTATAGAGACAGCTAACTAAAACACATTTAAATAGAATACAATTCTCTATAACACTCATTGGGTCTACTTCTCTCTTACTTTCTTAACTGAATCCACCTAAGTACCAAACATACTAGGAAACAACCTCCTTTAGAAGCCCCATCAAATTCACAACTTTGTGTTCAAAAATGGCTTCCATCTCTAAGAGCATTGTGTTCCTGTTAGCTCTACTACAAATCTGAATAATTGAGGGTCAAAGACAGCTTTGGCATGATTCATTTTGCTTAGAAGGTGCTTGCAGCAATTGTTCTCCTTCTTCTTTTTTGGTTTTCTCCATACCACATAGCCCTGCCTTCTCTGTTTGCATTTCCTCCTTTCCTATAAATTCCCCATATTCCCCTTTAAACCCCGTTATCCTTGTTTTTGTTTCAAAACTCCTTTAAAGCCTATTTCATGGCTTCCGGGTGTTATTTGTTTATAACCCTTTATAAACCCGATAACCTTTCAAACCCCACTTAAGCCTATTGTTTACTTTATCCCGAGCACTAAAGTTTTAACCCTTTATAACTTTGCGCCTTCGTGAATTATATAACCCTCTGTCACTGTGCAATCTCAACCGTTGATTGCAGATCTAATGGTCTCTGTATTTTCCCGCTTGCATATTAAACAGCGTTCACTTCCCCTGTCATCTAGCCGTCTGTCGTTAGATTCGATAGTAGTTGCACCGTGATCTGGATTTAAACAGGAACGCAAAAAAATACAGAGATAACCATATACACAAAGATGCAGTGGAAATAATGCTTCATTTCATTAATGGAAAATACTGAAATATGCTTACAACCATAATAGAACTAAACCAGCTAGGGCGATGGTAGCTTATCTCTGAGAAGAGATGTGGCGGCTACATGCCTCTGAACTGTTCTGAACTGTGTTACAATGAGGCTCGAAGGCCTATTTATTGTTGAGAAACAATGGAAAACCCTTCACATTCCAAAACCTAACCCTAGAAGATGAAACGCCAAATTGTGGGCCCCGTTTTTGGGTAAGTTGGTACATCAACTTCCCGGGGTCGTGAATTGGTCGTATTATCTCCGTTTGACGCACATGATAGCATGTTGGAAAGATCTCTCTGAGCACTACGACAAAAAAGACCATTTTTGGACATAAAATCGCTAGAGGTAGATTTCCCAAAAAACGTCGTTTAGGGCCTCAAAACGGCTTCGGAAGTTTAAGACCCAAAAAACTGCTAAAAATAGTAAACTGCGCTATAATTAAGGAAACTGAAAAAATGAAAGGGACAGTTGTGGGGGTCCAAATGGGATAGGTGGGTGGCCACCAACATCCACCTGGATCATTCCTCCCCCCTTAGGAAGCAATGGTCCCCATTGCGTTGAGTTCCTTCCTGAGAAGAGGAAGCTTCTGCTGAGCTGGGTCTCTGGTGAGCTGTTCTGCAATCACTGATGTGTCCAGAAATGGTGGGAAGCATGGTCGACGACAGTCCACATTGAACACTTCGTGCAAGCGAAGGAATGGAGGAATGCTGTGCTTCCAAGCATTGTTTCCCGTAGCCTTGGTACTAGTGTAAGAACCATGTCGGAGTGCTCTGAGTTTTTGATGGGTTCTGGTAAGGCATTCTTTCTGCAGATGTAACCAAACTTTGTTTCCCACCTGAAACTTGTGTGGTACCCCTGTGGGTGAGGAGAAGTTGTTCCTATGTTCTATCATGACCGTATCCCTTTGCTACTGCTGTTGTGTGGAGGAACCCTTTGCGGGGGTCATTGATGTAGCAATGATCTTCCCCTTACTTTGGGAGTGAACCAGACAGAAAATGAATTTTCTAGTCTGGGAGATGAGCTTGCTTCCTTTCTTGGCAGTGATAAAAGAGGTGGCGGTAGGTGGGGCTACCTCCGGTATCCTGTATAATGAATTATCCAAAGAAATAGTGACAACACGAGATGTCGCCTCCACAAGCATGGCTAACCTAATAGTACATCGCAAACATCTAGAGGTGTAACATCACACAATACCTCATCTGTGAAGGGCTTGATGCTGTAGGGAAGGCGGCACTGTTGGTGAACTTTAAGATCTTTTCCTTCATGAAGCCACTTGATACTGTACGGCTGTGGGTGTGGTGTAGTTGGTAGGCCAAACCGCTTCATGACCTTTGCTAAAATGAGGTTCTTTTGGCTGCCACTGTCGACAATGAATTGCAGCGGCGAACCCTTCACCCACATTTGTGAGTGGAAAATACGTTCCCCTCCTCTTGATCTTCGGCTCATTTTTTTGGATCTTGGCGGTGGCAACAGTGGCGCTGGGCTCCGCATCAATGATCTGCTTCCCTTTGCCATTCCCCTTGTCAAGTTCTGGCTCAAGGTCGGAACATGCATCTGATTCGGAAGCCTTCAACTCGGCCACCAACGACTGCTTAGTCCGACACTCACTTGTGTTATGAGTGGGACTCTTGTGGAACTCACACCACTTTCCTGTGTCCTTCTTTGGATTCGTGGTGTTGTTCTTTTCTTGCGGCTTCCAGGGGTTGTCTTGGGTCACCCCGCCTTAGCTTTGTCCTTTGGGCTTCGGATTTGCAGATCCAAAGTCTCACTTCTTCTGTTTGAACTTTTGCTCGATTTTGACAGCGTATCGGTATGCTGTACCAAGTGAGGAGATGTTCAAGAACTCCATCTCTTCCTGGATGTATCTGTGTAGGCAGCCGTGGTATTTGAGTACCAGATGCAGCTCAAAATCTTTAATACCCAATTGTGTGCGAAGGGTATGAAAAATGTTTGTGAACTCTAGCACATCTTGGTCTCGTCCCTACCACAGTGTGGTCCATTTGATGTATTTGTCCTCATAGCTTTTGAGAGGGTAGTACTGCTCCTTGACGACATCCCGAAAGTCATTCCAAGTGGGTGCGCCTGAAAACAGTGAGCCTGTAATTTCATCCTTATGCTCGCAGTAGGTTTCCCACCAGCCCTTAACGTGGGGGGCTGCTTTGAGAAGAGCGAAAACAATATTTTCCCGACTTGAAAATTCATGAACAGAAAAATACCCATCTAGCAGATTTAACCATTTATCTACAGCATCTACATCTATTTGACCCTCGAAGATGGGGATTTCAAAATTAACTTGTACCTTAAAGGGTGTGGCATTTCCAGAGTAGCTATTGGAAGCCGATGCGTCGCCTCTGGGTAGTCGTTGAAGGATTTGGGCAAAGTTGTCCATCATCGCATTCCTTTGTCGCTCGAGGGCTTCTTCGAGCAATATTTTGATAGGATCTCCTACCCCTTCATTTTTCTTTTCATCCGCCATGGGAGGTCATCGAGATTTGCGAGGCTGGTCTTGCAAAGGTTCGACTAGTTCAAGCCCTAACTCCTTATATCCCGACCTCGTTGGGGACATGCAAAGAAAAACAGAGAAAAAGCAGACCACTATGATACCACTGATCCGGATTTAAATAAGAACGCAACAAAATACAGAAATAACCATATACACAAAGATGCAGTGGAAATAATGCTTCATTTCATTAATGGAAAATACTGAAATATGCTTACAACCATAATAGAACTAAACCAGCTAGGGCGATGGTAGCTTATCTCTGAGAAGAGATGTGGCGGCTACATGCCTCTGAACTGTTTTGAACTATGTTACAATGAGGCTTGAAGGCCTATTTATTGTTGAGAAACAATGGAAAACCCTTCACATTCCAAAACCTAACCGTAGAAGATGAAATGCCAAATTGTGGGCCCCGTTTTTGGGTAAGTTGGTACATCAACTTCTCGAGGTCGTGAATTGGTCGTATTATCTCCGTTTGACGCGCATGATAGCCCGTTGGAAAGATCTCTCCGAGGAATACAACGGAAAAGACGATGTTTTGACAAAAAAATCGTTGGGGTAGATTTCCCAAAAAACGTCGTTTAAGGCCTCAAAACGGCTCCGGAAGTTTAGGACCCGAAAAACTGCTAAAAATAGTAAATTGCGCTATAATTAAGGAAACTGAAAAATTGAAAGGGACGGTTGTGGGGGTCCATATGGGATAGGTGGCTGGCCACCAACATCCACCTGGATCACACCGTCCCCTGCCGCGACCTGCCCACCCGTTAACCCACGTGGGTGATGGTTTCACACTGCCACATGTCATAAAACTGTTGGATCGTGGCCCATTATACGGAAACCGCCTTGGGCCCGACGGCGGTGTGGGAAATACCACCCGCCTCCCAATACCGCTCTCTCGTGCGATAATCATCGTGCATCTTGCGCGCGCAATTACCGTCAGATCTGGCGCGTCCAGATCTGACGGCCCTAGTTGCTCCCACGCATATGTCTCTCAATAGCCCATGTAAATCAATCTCCGCCGTTGATTTTATTGTTCCGGCTGCTGAGATTCATCCTCCCGCTCATTCATCTGATTCCTTGTCTTCCGATGGCCTCCGTAATCCAATCTGCACCGTTCAATTATGCAATCCGATGGTTGTCGTTTAATCCCGTCCCTCTCATGCATCAATATTGTTTTCGTGCCTCTCACCTGTGTTGTTTACCCAAAAGGAGGAACGAGGAAAGCTTCATGTACCTGCACAGTTAATATCTCAGCAACTACAATTAATCAACAGAATGGCCAAATGACATAAGGACACCCTCGAGCAGTCCAACCATCTATCAGACATGGAATTTCATCCATAATTTGCTCGAGCTGCCAGAGAAGGACATCAAAATATCTAAAAAGGTTAATTTGTTCATTAAAGCAATCAGTCCATGGCAAAGGCCCATATCTGAATGTAAATGTGGTTGGTGGTCCATTAAGACACCTCCATGCTTAGTAGTAGAGATATTTTGTGACCAACCTCTATATATGTTCAGAAGGCAAATTGTAAGAGGTTGATGAGTGTAATTCTGTTGTAAGCTTCAACTTCTGGAGACTGTAACTATTGTGAGACATGTAGCTTCTGGTCTTCATTTCCAACAAATACAAGCTTCTTTTGTTGTCAATTGTTCATTTTTCACTTCTTCTATGTTCCAAGCTGTGCCTATTATGCTTTTGTTCATGTGCTGCTGATGTTTAGCATTAGAGGGGCTATCATCCCACCTCTGTGTTAGAATCTAGTTAGTTTCATTGAATTTTCATGAAGGTTTCTATTGTTTTAATGCCAGAGAGCTGTCATCCTGTTTGTGTGTTAAGAAATATATTTACAGACCTCTTTACTGGTTGCAGCCGGCCATCACAGGGTCCTGTGCATCTACTGGTGTGGCTAGTCTTCTCCATCATCACTTATTTCTCAAGCTGTGAGTAATTGGTGGTTAAAAGCCTTGTGGTTTGGGGGTGTTCACCCATGTCTGGGGTTAAGCATAGTAGGAGTGGTTATCTGGCTTGAATATGCAGCATTTGTTTCATTCATCCAGTAGTTTATCCAACATTGGTTGAGTTTGAAATGTTCCCGAGCATCTCTAATATACAACCTGGGAGAGTTTCTGGGGTGATAAAATTAATTGGCGACGTTGCTGGGGAGAGGAGAATCGAAGCTCAGCTTCCCTGGGAGAACGACACAGCTTCAATATTTGATGACAGACAAGGTTTGAACACAATTTCTGGTTAGAATCGTCTGTCTGGCGACTCCATTGGAGGAAGACCATCCTTTGGCGACTCCATATCAAAGTTCTGGTGCAGTTGGTGAGGCATGCTCAAAGACATCTTCAAAAATCATCAGCTGAACCATTGCCTGATCCTGAGAAGACTGTTAAGCAGAAGAAAGACTTTGCAGAAAGGAGCATCAAGGTCAGGTAAGCCTTAAAGAAATTTTATGTGTCTCTGTTAGTGTAGAAATACCTGCAGAGATTCATACAACTCCTTGTTATTCATTTCCCTTTGGACCTCAAATAAAGAAGCTTTCCATGTTGTCCATTACATTCCCATGTTTCTGCCATTCCATTCATTGATTCATTCCACTCATTCCACCAGTATTATTTTACCTTACCTTAGTCATGGCAAAACAACAAGCTCTTACAAAGATAGAAAAAATAGTTGCTTCTAGGTATGGACCCTTGGTCTTGCCTACCCCTTTGAATGCCATGCCTGCAGGCGATTATCAAGAATTTATGCCAAAGTTTACTGGTAAAGAAGGAGTATCAGCAGAAGAGCACCTCGAATCCTTTTATTGTTATGCTAATAATTTGGATATCAATGAAGAGGATGTCTAGATGAGGATTTTTGTTCAGAACCTAGATGGGGAAGCTAGAAAATGGTTTAGAGAATTATCCCCTAGGTCCATTGCAAACATTGATGCTTTAAATGATGTATTTTTAAAGCACTAGGGAAATAATAAAGATCTTCTCTTTTATCATGATGAGTTTTGGAACTTGCAGAGAGAAGATGGTGAGCTGCTGTCTGATTTCAACATCAGATTTAATCATATGTACAACAGAATGCGAGCTAAAATTAAACCTTTCCCTGCTTCTGCTATGATTACTTATGCCAATGCTTTCGATTCTCAGTTCTACTTGCTGTTAAGAGAAAGAAGCTTTGCTTCATTAGTTGATATGCAAAATGCAGCCTTTGAAGTAGAGACAAACATTGTTGCTGCAGAAAGAATCGAAGGTGATGATGAAAGGAGAAGCCAGGGAGGTGAATCCTCATCATCCTCAGAGCCTGAGATAGATGAATTAGCTAGGATGATTGAGTTTTTAACCTCTGAAGTTTCCAAATTAAAAGCTGAGCAGTATTCTGAGGATGCATAAGCTCATTGTTCCATTTCTTTTTCAACTTCAAATTCATACATAGGAGTAAATGAGCATTTGCATATTTTGCAGAGAAACAGTGATGCAAACAAAGATAAAGGGGAAAGGCCCCTTTTACAGAGTATAGTCATGAAAGAAGAGTTGTTTGAAGAAGAGGAAGAGGTCCATGTTTTGGAAGGTGCTCCTTTCCTAACAAGGGCTGCTTATGATAAAGCAATATCCAAAGGCACTGCTCAACAATTTGTTGTAGCTGTAGAACAACAAGTTGACCAGCAGTGGTAGCCAGCAGCAGATCCCTTCCTCCAAGAATTTGTGCCCGAGGCCAACACATGTTCACATGATTATGCAGATCTGCAAATTTTCTAGCCTGCTTTTATCCCCAACCCAGTGATCAAAGAAGGAGAAGAAAGCTCCCTATCATCTTTTGCTCCTCTGTCTGCTCCAAAAACAATCCATCAAAGTTGCCACTTGAACATTGAGGCAGAACAAAATTCCATGCTCAAGGTTGAAGCTGATCATCTCAGCCTTGATAATCTGAAATCCACCCAGATGGCCTCCACACAGATTGAAAGGGTAGCTTATCAGATGACAGAGGAAGAAAATGTACAGTTTTGGGACTCCTCCTTGGATGAGGATTGTTCACAGAAAAATTTAGGAGCAGACAATTTTTCTGTGCCCCCTACATAAGAATACAATGTTGCATCATTCATATTAGTTGTGCAGACCACAGATGACACAAAAATGTGCACAACATCCATGACTATTCATCAGGTGTAGAAAGTCTCCTGTAAACAACATCCAAGGAGGAGAATACACAGAGAGGGAATGAAATTTGATCCCTATCTACCTATAAAGCTCAAATGTCCTAAACTATTTGAGGTAGAGGATCAAATAAATCCTGTCTTGCTGATCTATGATGAGCCAGATGATAGGAAACAATTTTGATGGCCCAGCAGATGGGCAGTTTTCGAAATTTTAAGTTTTGTAGCTTTAAGATTTTAATTGTGTTCTTTGACAGGCTTAGTTGACTCCATGCCCAATGGATACTAGGCAATGTTTTTAAAAGAAAAAGAGTTGAGTTTTGTGTGAAGGCATTGGTTTGCAGTTCTTGAGACCTCACAGGGAGGATCTCATCCCCAAAAGGAGTCAGTGTTAGCTCTGCTACAAATCCGAATAATTGAGGGTCAAAGACAACTTTGTCATGATGCATTTTTCTTAGAAGGTGCTTGCAGCAACTGTTCTCCTTCTTCTTTGTCGGTTTTCTCCATACCACATAGCCCTGCCTTCTCTGTTTTCATTTCCTCCTTTCCTATAAATTCCCCATATTCCCCTTTAAACCCCTTTATCCTTGTTTTTGTTTCAAAACTCCTTTAAAGCCTGTTTCATGGCTTCCGGGTGTTATTTGTTTATAACCCTTTATAAACCCGATAACCTTTCAAACCCCGCTTAAGCCTATTGTTTACTTTATCCTCGACGCTAAAGTTTTAACCCTTTATAACTTGCACCTTCGTGAATTATATAACCCTCTGTCGCTGTGCAATCTCAACCATTGATCGCAGATCTAACGGTCTTTGTATTTTCCCGCTTGCATATTAAACATCGTTCACTTCCCTTGTCATCTAGCCATCCGTCGTTAGATCTAACGACAGTCACATCGTCCCCCACCGCGACCTACCTGCCCGTTAACCTATGGGGGCGGTGGTTTCATGCTGCCACACGTTATAAAATTGTTGGATCGTGGCCCGTTATACAGAAACCGCCTTTGGCCCGAAGCCGGTGCGGGAAATATCGCCTGCCTCCCAATACTTCTCTCCCGCGCAATAATCATCGTGCATATTGCACATGCGATCACTGTCAGATTTGGTGCATCGAGATCCGATGGCCCTGGTTTCTCCTGCGTATATGTCTCTCGATAGCTCGCGTAAATCGATCTCCGCCATTGATTTTATTAATCCGACGACTGATATTCGTCGTCCCGCTCATTCATTCGATTCCTTGTCTTCTGATGGCCTCCGTAATCCAATCCGCGCCGTTCAATTGTGCAATCTGATGGTTGTCGTTTAATCCCAACCCTCTCATGCATCAATATTGTTTTCGTGCCTCTTACCTGTGTTGTTCACCCAAAAGGAGGAAGGAGGAAAGTTGCCTGTACCTGCACAGTTAATATCTCAGCAACTACAATTAATCAACAGAATAGCCGAAGGACAAAATGACACCCTCGGGCAGTCCAACCATCTATCAGACATGGAATTTCATCCATAATTTTCTCCAGCTGCTAAAGAAGGACATCAAAATATCTAAAAAGGCCAATTTGTTCATTAAAGCAGTCAGACCATGGCAGAGACCCATATCTGAATGTAAATGTAGTTGGTGGTCCATTAAGACACCTCCACGCTTAGTAGCAGAGATATTTTGTGACCAACCTCTATATATGTTCAGAAGACAGATTGTAAGAGGTTGATGAGTGTTATTCTGTTGTAAGCTTCAACTTCTGGAGACTGTAACTACTGTGAGACCTGCAGCTTCTGGTCTTCATTTCCAACTAATACAAGCTTCTTTTGTTGTCAATTGCTCATTTTTCACTTCTTCTATGTTCCAGGCTGTGCCTGTTATGCTTTTGTTCATGTGCTGCTGATGTTTAGCATTAGAGGGGTTGTCATCCCACCTCTGTGTTAGAATCTAGTTAGTTTCATTGAATTTGCATGCAGGTTTCTATTGTTTTAATGCCAGAGAGTTGTCATCCTATCTGTGTGTTAAGAAATAGATTTGCAGACCTCTTTACTGGTTGCAGCCGGCCATCACAGGGTCCTGTGCATCTGCTGGTGTGGTTAGTCTTCTCCATCATCACTTATTTCTCAAGCTGTGAGTAATTGGTGGTTAAAATCCTTGTGGTTTGGGGTTGTTCACCCATGTTTGGGGTTAAGCATAGTAGGAGTGGTTATCTAGCTTGAATATGCAGCATTTGTTTCATTCATCGACCAGTTTATCCAACATTTGGTTGAGTTTGTAATGTTCCCAAGCATCTCTGATATACAACCCAGGAGAGTTTCTTGAGGTGATAACAGTTCCTATGCCAGATTTGTTGGCTCTGGGTGGTGGTTTATTTTAGTGGAGCATATAAAATAGGTAAACCTGTGCTCTCTACTTATGTGCTTGTAGGTTGCTATGTAGCAAGAGATGAGGTATTGTTGGTAGATGGGAGAAAAAGTTTTGGAAGAGAAGTAAGAGTGTCAAGCATAAAATTTTCTATGTGATTAGTGCAGAGCACCCCACCCTCACTTATGTAAACGACCTAATAGAGAACTAGTAGTGTCATAGAAATCATGGAGGGAATGACCATTTACAAAATTAGTCATAATAAAAACCGCTTCTACTAGAGGAATTGTTTAACATCAAACCTTGCTCACCCAATGGAAAGTTGGAACAATATTTCTGAAAATTAGAAAATTAAGAACAATATTTTTGAAAAAAAGTTATTCTTTTTTTTTTTTAAATTTACAGAAAAATCAAAATATTCAACATTTTCTAAAGTTAGGAAAACTCATCAAACTAATACATGCCAAAGGAATTTGACAGTGAGGTGAATACTATCCTCCATGAGGTGAATACTATTCTCCATGGCTAAGACGTGGACTAATAACACATACAAGAGTCAGATTTCTTGGTACATATTCCATGTGGTTTCACAAAATGTTTTAATTAGAACCAGAAAAATGTTGGATAATTGACCAATAATGTTTAAGGTTAAATTTTAAGAAATCCAAACTGACAAGTTTTCTAATATAGTTGAACAGAGGATAAATCTAAATTTTAGCCCATCTAACTTAAATTCTTTGAAAATTAGATTTTAGCATAATAAAGTACATGATCATCAATAAAAGGTCATAAAAAATAGCATCATCACTTAGAAAACATCATAACTGATAAAATATTTCTATCTTATAAAAAAAAATCTTATTAACCCTAAAAGACTATTAGGGAAAATATATATATATATATATATATATATATATATAATAAAAATAACTTTTTATATTTACTTTAAGAGAAGATTAATAAAATAAAAAAATTTGTTTTAAATATTAAATTTAAATTTTCGTAAAATAAGAGAATATATACCATGTGATTAGTTTAATAAATATAAAAAAAAGCAGATTTCTTTCTAAATTAATATATAATTTATATTAATAAATTTTAATTATTTTTTCTTTTATATTTTTAAAGAATATTAATATTCCGAGTATCATATAAAATTTACTTTTATATAATTCGGGTATTTTATTCTTAAGCAATTAATTTATTAAAAGTAGTCAATCACAATTTTATCCTGAGTTTGTCCTTATTTCCTCCCAGAATTTTTATTATATAAAGCTAAGTGTGATATGCAATCAACTTTTCCCTTTTCTTTGAATATAAGCTGTATGATTTTATTTGTTTTATATAATAATAAAAAATTAGTTTGTCAATTTTAATTTTCTACCTCATAAAATATTGAGTTGATGAAATTATGAGTGCTTTTTCGTCGCTGCATAATAAATTTGACTTTCTTTCCATTTAGAGAACTTTATAATCTTTATTATATTTAATAATTTTTTATTTTAAGTATATTAATTTAATTTGAAAATGTTATAAAAATGTTTAATTTTTTATTTGAATTATATTAATTTAACATGAAAATGTTATTAAAATCTTTTGTTATAAAAAACGAGATTACTTATTATCATTCATGTCCCTTGTTTTCCGAAGATGCAACGATCCTGTTAACTTAAAGAAAAGTCAAAAGGGGAAATTTTCAAACAACCATATGAGCACGTTGTAATTTCACGATGACCATACCAAATGTGGAAAAACGCAGCAACACATTGTAATTTTCCCATTGAATTTTGATATTAAATAATATTATATTGACTAAAATGACTTCAGACAAATTCATGTGTCAAGGCTATCTTTTCAATGTTAGCCGACTTAACGAATAGAAAAAATCTATTTCAATACTCGTTTTAATTGAGAAATAGTAAACAATTGACTTAATAATTCATAAAATCGAAAACATGTATTTTAATATAAAATAATGTTTTTTTATTTGAAAAGTTATATGAAACTGTGTTGAGATTTAATGAATTGAAACCTTATTTTCACAGAACCAGACGATTAAATGTTTCAAAACACGCGACGTTATCGTGAGAAAAAAATCTGTACAATGAACTGAACTGAGTATAGTTAAAAAAGTGGGGCACATTTATAAGGAGTAGTCTATCATACGACTTTTTGCGTTTCCCGGTTGCCATTTTCCGGTTGTTGTGACGTCGTCGTAGTCCCTTTAACCATCAATAACATTGCATGTATCTGAGATGTCAACAACCCAAGTGGCATGACGAACCATGCCGATAACCATAGCCCTGCATCCGAATATGGAGGAGGCACTAACTATGGATGGGCATCGAGGAATTTTCTGCCACCTCTGTCTCGGCCTTGATTCCCGCCGCCGCCACCACCACCACCAGAGATTTGGAGTGTTAGGATTCAATATATACAACGTACTCATTTAATAGCAGACGAATTTGAATTTGAATTTTGAGTTCGAATTTAAAATCCCGCCCAAACAAAATTCAAATTTCTATAACCATAACCGGTCAGTCGATGTTCTTTCTTCAATTGCTATGGTGATGCCGGGAGGGCGCAGCGAGAGGTCGCCAGTCTATGAGGCAGAGGCACGACTCCAACATCCAGTCTATGGCTTTGTTGCGCACATTTACGCCTTGCAGCTTCTTGAGAACGTTTATACAATGTGTATATGTCGATAGCCTCTGCAGATGCATTTTTTATTCTTTATATTTGCAGAAATTTTCTTGTTCTTTATATTTTCAGAAATCGTTTCTGAAGGTGTCTCTGGACTCAAGATATGTGTAATGAATGTATTACAGGTTGCAAGTTTGCAGGCGGAGCTGGAATTCATGCAAGCACAAATGCCGTTCATCCGGATCAGCATCGGCCTCCGCGATTTATCAGGTCATGTTTGCTTCATCATACAGTCAACGTCCACATCAGGTCCCTGCACCATCCCATATGATCGGCCAGCCATATAACCATCGAGTCCTCGGTGTGAAGGGGGAGAACGCCTGCGTTTCGCTATATTCGATCGACTGCTATCTTTTCGTGTGTCCCAGTGACAATCACAAATGAAGGTCCTCCAAAGATGCAGAAATCTTGACAAAACTGTAGTAGATAGCGAAGAGCTGGAGGATCAGGCTGGTGCTCTTCTTCTGACAGGTTAAGCTTTTCAAAATTTAGCAAACAATAATAACTTCATTGGCCCCGGCCTGCCAAAGTGTGTCAAGATACATCTGGATTTGCTTTGATTCAATTTTTTTATGGCAAAGGAACTAAGAAGAGTGCCAATCTGGCGACGAATCTGGAGGAAGATACTTTAACGGTAGGTGGTTTTGTAAAAGAAATATAGATAAATAGCGATGAATTTAGAGGAAGATACTTTGACCAACCGTGCAGAAGAGCGGGAGATGGAATTCCGCATTATGTTTTTGTTGTAATATATTTTAACCAGATTAACATGTTGGTCTTTATCGTCTTTCACGATAGTTATTTATTCCTCTATTTCAATGACATTCAGAGAGACGTCATTTTCCGTTTGTGCCCATTGAAATGAAATTATTGTCGGAGTTTGCTTGTTACTAGTTTTTGCATATTTTTTAATTAAATTTGTTAAAAATCTAGTCACATTATTCAAAATTACAGACCTATTAAATAATATATAAGAAGCATGTCGTATTATCACTTTTCATGAAAATTGCCGATTTTTTTTAAATACAGTCAGAAAGAAAAAATGTTGGAATTCAAATAATCACTTTTGATACCATTTACATAACACTTTAAAAAATATTATAGAAATTTTGATTTAGAATATAATTTTAAAAAAATAAGAAAGTGACACTTACAAAGAAGCCATAGTGATGAATATTAATTAATGTTATAAAAAAATGTATTTTATATTATTTAAAAAAACAAAATGTATTTTATACTATTTAAAAAAAACAATGTAATATTACAATATAAATTAAATTTTAATTGGTTTTAGAAGTGTTTTTCCTTCTATATTGTAATGTAATGTTTAATATTTTACTTAAATCAAATTAAAGAAAAATTAAAGAAAAATTAAATTAAAAAAATTGAATCATATAAAAATTAATATAATGTAAAGATTTTAATTGAGTCAAAATAAATAGTGAAAATTATGGCTTATCATGTATTGGAAAAGAAATATATAAGTTAAAAACAATAAAAAAGTGAACATTTGAAATGATAGTTTATTATTTAAGATGGTTTAAACATTTTTTAAAGAAATTATCATTAATATTTTTCATATTAACTATAATATAATAATTAAAAAATCATAATTAAAAGAACTTTTAGTAAAAAATAATAATAAAGTGACACTTAAAAAAAGTCATAGTGACTGACTTATAAATGATGCATATTAATTACTGACCTTCTTAGCCTTTTATGATGTCAAAATTATAGTGAGCTTGGGAGGCTTCTCTCCAAGCTTTTTGAGCATAGGAATAAAATCTTAAATCAAACTAAATAATTTGTTTCTTTAGATCCGATAGACCAAAGTTTGGTCTCAGTGGAAGTTCATCATCATCATCATCATCATCATCATCATCATCATCATCATCATCATCATCATCATCATCATCATCATCATCATCATCATCATCATCATCATCATCATCATCATCATCATCATCATCATCATCATCATCATCATCATCATCATCATCATCATCATAATCATATTTTAAATATCAATTTTAATAATATAATACATAATTAAAATTATACTATATTTTTAAATAAATTAAAAAATAATAATAAATTTCATTTTGTACATGTGAAAGATATTATATGTTTTTCTATGTTGTTTTATAAAATAAAAATATTTATTTTTTTATTTTTAAAATTAAATTTTATTTTAAAGTTTAATAATTATTATTAGTCTTTGTCAAGACAAATTATAACATTTATCTTTAGAATTGACTAATACAAATTACAATGTTTAATTTAAAAAAACAAATATCTATTTTTAATAATATTTAATTTTCTATATTCAAGCTTCAGTGATCCATAATGAATTAAGCAAAGTCTTTCGGTAGAAATCACATAAGAGAAACTTTGGGCTGATGCGTTTCAAACCAACAAGTGTGGTTCATCATGAGGACCAGATGAAGAGGTAGACCATGGCAAATGCTAAACTAATGGAATTTTTTGAATGCTTTTGAAAAAATCTAGCAAGAACTTTTGGAAATCCAGGTTACAATTGTCAAGCTTCGAGATTATGGACTCCTCTTGGTAGATATGGAGTTAAGATGGACTAGGCTAGTAAAATATATAGATGTGTGTATTACCAAAAGTATATATGTGTGTGTGTGTGTATTGCCAAAACCATATATATAAGGGTTGGCTCATGCTTTTGAAACAATCTAGCAAGAACTTTTGGAAATGCAGGTTACAATTGTCAAGCTTCGAGATTATGGACTCCTCTTGGTAGATATGGAGTTAATATGGACTAGGCTAGTAAAATATATAGATGTGTGTATTACCAAAAGTATATATATGTGTGTGTGTGTGTATTGCCAAAACCATATATATAAGGGTTGGCTCAAGTGGTTTAACAAAACCATGGGTTTTCAAACCTATATCCCAAAAACTCCTAAGAATAAATTGACTATGTTAATTTTATTATTATTATTATTATTATTATGTAATTTGACAAGTCAAAATGTTTATTTTTCTCAATTAGATGGAAAGCTCCTCTCAATGCAACAAACTTTAATATTTTTTTCTCCAATACCAACTAATGAACGTTTTATTTTAATTTTTAATTTTATTAATAAATTATGAGCATAGATAAATATCCTTTACTTTTCTTATTACAAACTACAAAGAATCAAGATCAAAGTACAAGGGTGGTCATAATTTAAATATCAATATATTTAAATATTACTTCCCCTTTGGGCTTAGAATCAAGATCGAAGTACAAGGGTTGTCATAATTTAAATATCTATATATTTAAATATTACTTCCCCTTTGGGCTTACCATGATTTCCAGCTTCTCTGCAAGAACATAAATTTATAAATTTTGTTATAAATCCAATTTTTTTTTCCCATTTTAAAATAGACTTATATTTTCTTTAAAGTAAAGCTTGTTAGTGTTATTAGTGACATATAATAATATTTTTATTTCAATTCTAATAATAAAACGTAAATTAATTTACTTTAAACGTAACATGTTTTTTTAATAATTTTAATTTTATTTTTTTTTCAATGCGCTTTATTTTTTAAAACTTAAATTTATACTATTTTGAGTTATTGAGTCGAGAGGCTCATTCTACAACCCAGTCTGAGGGGATGTGTAAGTTTGTCCATCGTCTCTCCAGTCAAATTGACATGTGCTCTAAATAGAAAATAATGTGGTCTATAATAATAATAATAATAATATGATTAAAAAATGTAAGTATTTAAACATTATAAGTTTCAAAAATATTTCACTAGGATATTTAATAGATCTGTGTTAACTAATTTGCATTTATAAAATGTCTCTTTGAATATCTTATGTAAAATATTTAATGTCAATTATGCATACATTGTATATCATTTAAAACAAATTATATATATCATGAACAAATAGTTTTTTTTGGTTAAAATGTTTATTTGGTCCTATTCAAAAATACAATTTAAACAATGAAAAATTATACATTATATTTTTCACTCTAAAGAAGTTTGCATGTGAAGAAATTTGATCCCTCTCGGCTCATGTTAGATATGTACTTAAATGAATCTATGATGGTTTAACAACATTTCCCCTATTATAAGTTGTAGAATACCGCTCAACAAAGTAATAAATATTATATTAATACAATTTATTTTTATAAATGTAATTCATCATGCATTGATGTATATAACACAATTAAAGGACCACAAGTGCATACGTTTGGTTTTTCTTCTATGGTTTAAACTCGCTTCTTTTTAAGAAGGCTTTTTTTAGGGGTGGTTCTCAGGTGAGTAGGTGGTTAGTGAAACTTAGAGAGGGCGTGTCATTCATTTTCTCGATGCCTTTTCTTGTCCTAAAAATTTTAGCATGTGGTGATGGAGGGTTTAAATTCTGAGCTCATTGATTATGACACTAGTCCTCATTATGGACCTTAGGATTTTGGCTCTACTAAGGAAAGAAATTCATTTAATGGTCCTACTGTGAACACAATTACAAAAGTATCGATCAGAGATGCTGCAATTAATGCATATTTTATTTCTAATTCCACTCATAATGGTTTCTCCCTAACTATCTCTTCGGCAAATGACTCCTCTCCTATATACCATGAAGCTCTAGTCTCATATATGATGTCATCAAAGAAAGTGGTTTCCTTTGACGCTCATCATAGAAGCAGTGAAGGAAAGTGAATAAAATGGCAAAAGTGCATATGAGGTAAGCCAAACAAGGTGGAAACACTGGTACGCTAGGACATTGTGGAAGATGAACAAAATTCCAAGAAAATTATACAATAGTAATTTGGTACGTTTATTGTTAATCCAAGTTAATATATTTTTGAAGCGCCATGTACTATATATATGCATGAAAAATCTCAAAGATACACACACAAATTAAGTATAAAATCATTCTCAAATCAACTGCTTATCCAACAGTGGATATTCTATGGAAAAAATATGAGTTGAATGTATCATTACGTTCAATAGTTTTCTATTGGATCCAATTCATCTATCAAATTGACAACCTTTGATCAAAACACAAATCACCAAAATAATATTGTAACAACCTTGGTAAAAAATCCATGTAAAATTTAATAAAGGTAAAATAAGACCTTGGTCATGGGACATGTATTCCAAGCTGAATGTTGGGTAAAACATCCTAGTGGGTGTTCATTCTATTTATTAATGGCTATGGAAATTGGCAAAGGTAATATCTTTGGAAAGGAAAAGTGGCATTAATTGGCATTTTATTTATGGAAATAATGGAAAATAGAAGAAAAGGGAGGTGAAAGATCACAGGTTCCATGTGAGGAGAAAAATGAAGGAAAATAATGAAAAATTGATGAAAATAGAGGCCTCATTAATAAAAAAGCTTCTAAGGATCAGTTTATGGCTTTTGATTAGTTTTTTTTTGGAGCTCTCATTTTCTCTCTCTCTCTCTCATACTCTTAAACACTTAGAGTTTTTCTTGGACAACTCTTGGAGGAGTGTGGTAGACTTGGGATTTGGAGTAAGAAGGAAAAGGAAAAGTAGGAAAGCACAAGAGGACATTGAGATCAGCAACTATAACAGGTTTTTCTTGCAGATACCGAGTTGCATAATGGATTTCCTTAGTACTTTTGGCACATGGCATAAGCATGTGGTTATTTGGTTATGATCTGTCATTGACATGGAGGATTGCCTAGATTGATAGTGGGTTTTCCTAGCATTTCCATATCTGAATAGCCATGCTATTGTGGGTTTAGTTATTGGTTCCTAAAAGCCTTGGTTGGACAAACACTCTTGAAGCCATGTAACAACTTGGGTTGAGTTACTAGTCTTGGAAGCCTTTGTTTCAAAAATGCTCTAGAAGCCCTTGGTGGGTTGAGTTACTAGTCCTTGAAGCCATGGTTGGACAAATGCTCTGGAAGCCCGACGACAGCTGTGGGTTGAGTTACTAGTCCTAGAAGCCTTGGTTGGACAAATGCTTTGGAGCCCTAGACAACTTGGGTAGAGACCAATCTGGTGATGGTGAGTGATGTTCGACTATGAGGTGGAATCACTGATTGAGGGTTTATGTGGTTTGGCCTATGGAAGCCCTGGTTTGGTTTTGATTGATTTGTTTTATGAGATCCCACATTTATTCTTGGAATATGGCACGGGGGTGATTGGCTAAAAGAGAGCTTTGGTTTAGCCCAATCTATGGTTGGGTGGTTCGTGGAAGTCGCATTCCTGATCGACCTATGCAATCATCAATAAGGGCTCTTTCTCCTTGGTATTTTATGGGTAAATATAATTGTTTATATGGTTGTTATATCCTTGATATTTCTATTGGTTATATGTTGGTTATGAGTGAGTTTTATGGCAGTGAGAATGTATGAATCTCATAATGTTTTGATTAATTAATGTATAATGAATATATGGCTTAATAGATGGTAATCCATTTGTTGTGATGAGGCATCAATGCTTCTTAGTGATTCTCAGATAAGTGTGAGACCCCTATGCTTAGATCCATTGTTTTAAGCTATAGAATGCATATTTGTGACTGTTGTAACGAAAAGTATATCATGGCTAGTAGGGGTCCAGTCAAGTCCTTTTTCAATTATTTACATTTGTATCATTGTTTTGATGTTACTTTCCATTTTTGAAAGTTTCATGGAGTTTTGGGTAGTGGCCCGAGTCTTGGACTTGACAAAGTGGCACAAAATCTAAGGTAGTTGGCACAGAACTACCTGGAAAAAGTCCCCAGTTGCATACATGCCTTGTTGTGGGAGTGACTGGAGGGTCCTAGTCACATGTGTGCTCATGTCATGGGAGAAAATGAGGCTTTAATGCAATAAAATTTCATGTTGTCTTAGGGGCTAGTCACCTGGAAGGGTTGGATGGCTCCTCGGGGTTCTGTTACATGTGTAGAAGGTCAGGTTGGTTGCGTTCCATTAGTTGCACTTCCTTAACTGATACATAGGGATTTGAATCATATCATAGTAACTCTTCGTCACATGTTTACCCTAGTTGGATGATTACTTAGGTAGATGTGGGAGGAGGGTGTTACAAATACTAGCATCCTCAACATATCATTCACCGTGAGTAGTGATTAATTAATGAAACCAATAGACAAGGGATTGCATATAGATGCAACTCTGAAAGTTCTATGTTTAGAGGGTCATTGACACTAGTGATTTATTCAGCATGGGATCTATATTGAGTCATTTCTAATAAAACCACAAATAGTATAAGAAAATTAATGGCAATAATGAACTACTGGTACATCACACATGCAACAGTAAATCAAATTCAATGGCAACTACAAGACACAAAATGAATCTAAATCTAATCTACCAAAAAAAATATATAAGTTAAGGCACTACTTCTAAGATGAAGGGGGGGTTGCCTTCTCTCATAAGTATTCCCATAACACATTCATGAACTCAAAAAATCCGAAAATAATTGTGCACAAACTGAGATTATATTGAATTAATAAAATAAGGTACAAATTATCCAAGCCTTTAGGGATATTGTAAAAATGATTCTAGTATGATGAAAATTAAGTCATGTAACACACCTAGGTAGCCTAGGATTTTACTAGAGAGTCTTCACTCTAGGGAGTTTTTTTCCTTAGCTAATTATTTATGCTTCTCGGCACTAAAGAATTGTTGTATTCAAGCTTCTCTGATCCATAATGAATTAAGAAAAGTCTTTCGGTAGAAATCACATAAGAGAAATTTTTGGCCTTATGTGATTTCTACTGAAAGACTTTGCTTAACTAAATAATTGGTTAAGTTTTTCTAAAAAATATCCCCCAAAGCTAGAGTTAGGCTTGACGGTAAAGTCTTAGGTACCGTTAGTGTATAAAGTCAATGTAAAATACCATACTAGATCATGTTTAAAGTTTCACAAAATTTGGTTATTCCAAAGTGTCGACTTTTAATTATTAAAAATTTCCACTATATGAGATTTTTAATAATTCTTTGATGTAAAATGCAAAAAGAAAATGTTGTCTATAGAAGTTGCAGGGGGTATTGAATACTCAAAATTAGACCTCAACACCTCAAATTTCTATTAGACACACTCTGAGGGTCAAAATATGTGTCTTAACCCCTCATTTTCTTTTTTTTCCATTTTTCAGCAAAAAACTGGCAATTAATTAGCCGAAAAATAAAATGAGAGGAAAATAAAATTCTCCCCAAGTGAAAATGATCAAAAAAAAAGATGGAAATTCCCAAATATTAAAGTCAAGTAAAAAATTTGCGGGAATTCTATTTACTAAGAGGAAATGGCCCAAGGAAAATTTTGATGGTCTAGAAAAAAAGGCCCATGACCTAACAAAATCAATGCTTTAAAAGGATGGTCCATGATTGTTATTTTGAATGAGAGATTCTCGAGGGAAAAATTAAGAAAAATATTTTTGTGGTCTGGGATCAAAATTTTGGTCAATCCATCTCCTCCTTCAAGGCAAATGAATTCTCTCATAGAAATCTACGCAGTTCATCCAAGGATCAAGCCTTGGATCTAGCCATTTGCTCAAGGAACGTAGTTTTTTTCACTTGGAGACTTGCCTCCCTCATTTTTCTATAAATTGAGCCCTTATCTTCTCATTGTAGCGCTAGTGGGTCTTTGGTTGAACCCCTAGTGTTCATTTTCATTGTATTATCCAATCCCATTTGGATCTAACAATAACTACTTTTTCAACTCATATTTTCAACTTATCTCCACATAATTTTACTCAAATTTCAACCAAGAGCACTCATTGGATGCATAATTTAATTGTGCATCCAAGGAGTACTCGTGTTGCATACTTTGATGGACCCTACTACACAAAAAAATGTGAAATACATGAAAAAACATTATTGCAATCATGTTTTTCATGTATTTCACATTTTTTGTGTAGTAGGGTCCATGGTCAACCCAAAATTCAGAAACCAGGGGTCCCTCTTAAACCTAGTGTTAGTTTCTTAGATCCCCTACCCATCCTCTTGGTTGATATTTAGCGATAAAGCTTCAACAATTTGTAGGCTCCACCCCCTCTTATATAAAAGATTATGCTAACTTTATTCATAAAACCAAAAACTTTTGCCTTGAAGAAAATAACGTTTTGGTTAGTTTCGATGTCTTCTCTTGTTGGGAAAAATATTGGGGGGGGTGAATCGGTATTTTAAATTTAAACTTTTAATTTTGTATTCTACAAAATATACACTACTTCAGAGAAGGAAACTAGGGTATTTATAGTTTACTAAAATTTTATGAATTATATTAGATGATTATCCTTAATCAACTGACATTTGTACTGATGCGGACTCCTTTGTGTATACAAGCACCCACCTGCAGAAACTTACAATCTTCTCTCGTTCTCCAACATCCACTGGAAGGGAGATACAAGCCCTTGAACTCATTTACTGACTCCTACTGAAAGGAGTTCCTATCCCTCTTCTGAAGGCTACTACCCTTGGCTTCTTGTGAACCATTTTTTAGAATATTTCAGAATGGATTCATGTGTCAAACAATCATAATACAACCTGTAGATGACCTTTAAAATTAGACGCATATCAACCATAAATCCAAAAAAACTGAACCATTGAATCTGAGACACTTTCACATTGTAAATCAACTGAAATATGAAGCATCAAATCACTATGCGCTTTCTTTGTGTTACATCTGCATACATATCTCATAATACTGAGCATTGAATCATCAATCACTAAACTATACTTAGATCATTCCAGGAGTCATATAGTAGTTGAAATAATCACAAAACACAGATCACCATACTATAACATCATTAGCAATTCATATACCATTCATCATTTAACCTTGGTCAATATTGTCATATACAAATCACTCTAATAGAGACATCATAGACAACAGTAATCTAAACATAACTGATCAAATAAATAATCATTAGGGAAGACTTGCATTATATCAAAAAAACATTATAGTTCATAAAAAAAATCACCCCATTGAATTTGCACTTGATTTGGTAAAGCATTTTTTAGATTTACAAGCTCACTAGTTCTTGAATTTCTAGATTTTCGACTAGTAATGTTTTTTATTTTTTTTGCATGGGTTAACTGAGGTTTTTTTGAGTAATTCCACTTGGAATAGGGACCTAAGCCATCCCAGTTAATAAAAAAAATTGTCCCATCCAATTTGGATTTGATTTTCTTGGTCATTAAACCCTCACAAATTTTATCATTTCACAAGGTAACTTCTTCAATATTTTTGAGCAAATCCATCCATCTCCCAACTTTGGTTTTGAGTTCTGATGTGGTCCTAGGCACTCCCTTGCCTCATTCCATCTACCAACCACATTCCCTAAGCTTTCCATCACTTTCAACATCCATCATTTTTCTCTCGGCTGTATCTTGTAGGTTTTCAGGGGATCTTGTAGGTTTTTAGTACATCCTGTAGGTTTTCCTGTAGTGGCCTGTTTTGAGGCCGAATTGAGAGAAAACCTCCAAGAAGCCACACAAGGTCACCTAAGGGTCTCCCAAGCCTTCTAACCATCCACCATCATCTCCAAGCCACCTGCCACATCACCAAAAGGGATTAGCTTTCACACTCTCAGATGAAAAAAAGACAAAAAGAAAAACATATTTATTTTATTCATTTTCATGCACAGCAGTAGAAGGTTTGATGGTTTGAATCTGCATGCTTAGGACAGTACGATTGCATACATGTAAACTTGGCATTATTTTGAAGCAAATTCTCTTAGCAGTTAGTTAGAAAATGGCGTGTTTTATCATTTAATTTCTATCTCTTTCCGTGTAGTTTCTTTCTTGCAATATGTTAAGGTTCCATTTCGAACATTTCATTTTCTGCAATTAGTTTAGGATTTGACTTCAGTACATGCACTCCATTACATCATGATAGCAAAGGAAGGACACATTGTATACTGCACATATAGTTCTAGTACCTCTTAAGTTTGTACGAACCCTGGGTTGATAATTAAAGTCAGTAGCCTTGATAGTTGCAACATTTTTGTTGCAATACCGAGGCTCATCACTTTTTGGCGTCGTTGCTGGGGAGGTGTCAAAGTATGCATTGTTTTCTTCCCTAGTTGATTCATTTCTTTTCACTTTTTGAAAAAACAAATTGTTTGCATTAGGCATATTTATTTCAAAAATATAAAATTGTATTGAATTAGTGTTTTCATTCAATCATAAAAAAAAAAAAAAAACAAACAAAAAATCTCTAACATCAATCCACCTCCCCATTTGATCACGTGGTGCAGTAAGAGCCACATCACCATCCACTTTTGTAGGTACAAGAGGAAGAGATGGCAAAGAATGTAGAATAAATGGATGAAGATGATGACAATGAGGAAGATCCTCTCAGATTTCCCATTCAAGATACTGATAGTAGTGTGCACATGAAGAACATCCCTCCATATTTTCTTCCAAAATTTCATGGTCTAAGGTCAAAGGGTCTAGAAGCCTTTCTCTTTGAATTTGAAATTGCTTTTAGATCTTATGGTTACTTATTAAAAACTCAAACATTGAGATTGTTTCCGACAACATTGAAGGATAGAGCTCTTAAATGGTTCATGAGTTTAGGGACTAATTCAATAAGATCATGGAATGATATGCAAAAGATATTTATAGAAAAATATAAAGATCATGATCTTAAATAAGAAATTTTTAGAGTGAATCAAAGAGAAGATGAGAGCCTTGAATATCTAATAGAGAGGTTCATGTACAATGTTAAGAGGGGAAAACTACATCATTTAGGATCCGACACACTAAAAACCCTCTTACTTAGCACAATTAGGGATGAGTGCATTGATCTCCTTGATCTCATTAGTAGAGGTGATGTATACCAATTATCATTTGAAGAAATTTGTGAAACATGCAAACACATATCAAGAGGAAAGGAAAGAGTAGGTAAATCAACATCAAGGTCGGTAAGTCAAGCTAAACTTGGAAATTTATTTGATGATTTTAAAATAGAAATTGTTAGCAATCTAATGAAACAAGTAGAAATGTTAAGAATGAAATATGAAAATGTTGATATTTGTGTTTCATAATCACATGATGTTAAATATTGCTCCTCATTCCCAAGGTTGAAGGAATTTCACCAAGAGAACAATGGAGCAAGTCAATTGCCAATGCAACAATGTTATGCAACTCCAAGAGGACCATGATAGCATATTCAGCCTAGTATGATGCAAGATCCTAATTCACAATTTCAAGGTTATGCATATCAACCTCAAAGTAATTGGAAAACACTCTTTCCTCGACAACATTGGACATCTCAATCCCAAAGCCAATCTTGGCAAGAAATTTGGCAAGGAACACATGGGAGCCATCCACAATATCCTTAGTATTTTCCTCAATATCCTCCATACCCAACTCCATGTTATCCCTACAATTCACCTCCACCACAACCACAACCACAACCCCATCCACATCCATCTCAAATATACACTCCCACTCAACTACCTATACCACCATTTCCAAACCCACACCTTGAAGTACCTCAACCCACTTACAATGTTGAGGTACAACACTTCCAAACATCTCCTCTTGAGATCAATGGTATTCACCATAGCTCAGGAAGAGTATTGCAAAAAAGAGATTATCTTGACATCATTGAACGATCACATCAAGAAGAAGAAGATTCAAATGAGAATACCAAAGGATCATGGGCTTCATTTGAGGAAGAGTAGACAAAAAAATCAAAGATCGAGAAAGCTCCCTCGTGGTTACCATCAAATCCTCCATGTATTCAAGAGAAAAATCAGAAAAAAGAGGAAGATTTGAAGGTCATGGTAGAGGAAGACATGAAGAATGACCCATATCAGCAAAAGGACAAGGGACATCACAACTATATTGAAATATGGTTCCAGACAGTCACTAAGTTGCAACAATACTCTCTTCTTCAATTGTGCTTGTATTCATCAAAGTCAAATCATTTGGTCTCTCAAATGCAGGTACATGTCAAAGCATACATTTCAAGCCTACACACCATTTTGTCTGTCATCTTGATGTGCACATGGCTCCATTGGAAGTATTCTTATACTTGAAAGTGATTTTGTTTTTCAAGTAGGGTAGGGTAGAAAAAAAAAATGAAAAACAAAAGAAAAAATAAAAATCTCAGGTGAAAACCTCCTTAGAGGCACCTTATATTGGTTCATTGATTGAAAACCTCCATGAGGTGGTCAATGGGTTGGAAAAAAAGAAAAAAGAGAAAAAGAAAGAAAAAGAAAAGATCATAGGTGAAAACCTCCTTTGAGGCGCCTAGGCAGACCTACTAGTCGAAAACCTCATTAAGGCAGCTAGTAGGCGTAGAAGAAAAAAAGAGAAAAAGAAATAAAAGAAATCTTTGCTCCATGCCTCTCTTTGATGAATGCACGCACTCTCCAACATCTGCAAGCAACAAAAACAAGTTGGTACCAAAAGGAAAATTGGTCAATCCTAGTCAAAAGAAGTCAAATTTTGAATTTCTCCTCCATTTCTTAAATGCTCCAACAAGGCGAAGGCCATCCCAATCCATCACTGTCATCTATTTTCACCATCCACCCATCATTCTCAGGCTTCTACCATTCAATTTCCTTGTTGTCCTAAAAAACTAAATGATGCTATGTTTTACTACATGATACAAAAATACATAGAGCAGAAATTTGTTTTTGCCATAACTTGAAAACCATGCATCCATTTTCCAAGATGTTTTAGGGGGCGATGCATATGGATGATGGTAACATGCTCAAACAATTTCAGCGAATTCCAATGCACGGTTTTTGAGAAATCAGCCTCTATCACCTACAACTATTTTTTCATTTTCTTGATATCTGTGAATCCCTTTAAAACGTTGTTTCAGGGGGAGATGAATATGGATTATTGTAACATGCCCAAGTAATTTTAGCAAATTCTAGTGCACGGATTCCAAGAAATCAGCCTCCATCACCTTCAACCATTTTTAGTTTTTTCTTGAGATCCTTACATCCACTGACCAATTTTTTTTTATGGGGAGGTGCATAATGATAACGGAAACATGCTCATAAAGTTTCAGGTCGATCCATTCTATCATTTGGGAGATATGGACAAAACAAGTCGTTGTCCTCAAAACCTACAAGATTCCCTGAGATCCTACAGGATACATAACAAAACCTACCGGATTGATAGTGAGCAGTTTTAAAAGAGAAAAATTGAGGTTGGTTTCATCAAGCATTGTTAAGGAGGTAGGATATACATTTCCCCACATTTTTCCAAGTGAAAGGAACATAAAAAATCCTTCTAGTTTGTTGAAAGTGGTTGTAGCATAAGGGAATTGTATACATAGAATTTTTAAATTTGGTATGAGACATATACAAACCTCCATCCATCAAAGAAAAATCACAGGGGGAACCCGTCAACATAGTGATGATTCACCAACACCCTCCTGTACTAGAGATATTTACAAGGCACAATTGGATGGGTTTCTTTGAAAAATTGAGGGGATATGATGATGAAGTAGCTAGAGATTTGCAGTCAGCTTCAGCATGGAGATCCAGAGGTCAAAGACGGTCCTCCAGATCTTAGTAGTAGCATCAGGATCATCAGCATCACCATCCAACACCTGCACATCAACATCAACTTAGCAGCAACATGCATGTATCTCCAACAACCATCAGGTAGGTACAGGTATGCAATATTCTTGACCTCTTCTCTTGAGCATATTATAGTTAGAAATTTGTGGTCAGTGTGTGAGAGATGAGGTTTTATAAGCTAAATATGGGTCAGCAATCTCAGCCACCTTCAACTAGTTAATTGCAGCTCACTCCTTCACTCATGCAATGTTGAAAAGTCAAATTATGAAGGGTTCTGATTCCAAGGAATGAGGACAACAGTTAAAAGAAGAAATTTTTGCAAATGCAAAGTCACCAGAACACTCCAAGCCCTCCATCCACTTCATATTCACTATCTATTCATCATTCATCCATCCCATTTCATTCTTGAGAAAAAACAAGAGGAGCATCCTCTCCATTTTCACAAACCTACACTACTCCCTTTGAGTCCTAGCATCATCATCCAATCCCTCTTCATCATTTCACTCCCATACAGTTAGAAGACCCTGAAAGAGGAGGAATGACTACTACAGGAAGGCAGAATGTTGCTACAAGAAGGAAGAAATGAACAAATTATGCTAAACCCCAAGATGGCAAAGCTTAAGAGAGACCTAATCAAAACAGAAAACTCCAAGGCCATTAGGCAATCATCTAAGCCACAAGAGAGAAGAAGAAGGCAACAAAAGGAAGTGATGCATTCACCATGAAAACAGAACTCAAGTTGTAGTGATAAATAGAGGGTTTCTAAGAGACCTCTAATCTCTTTCTAGCTTTTGTCCAAGGCCTAAAAGATGTTATAAAAATGGGAGAAAGGCATGGAAGTCAAGTAAGGGACTTCCCTAACCTCAAACTATCATTTATGATCAAAATGGGTTTCATGTAGTTTTAACATGGTTTCTTGTAGGTTTCTTGTAGTTTTGACGAGAATTACTACAGGATCTCCTAGCTCTCATCTCAATGCAGTTTGAAGGTTTTAGAGGTCTCCAAATGGTGGAACAAGGTAGCAGAAGGTTGATAAGAATGTGGAATACCTTGACAATGAAAAAATATTCAAAAACCCATCTTGAATAAGGGGAAGGAAGCAAGCTAATGGTCTCAAGAAACAATGGTTTTCGTTTGCACAAATATGTTTTTGGGCTTCTCATTGCAGAACTTGCAACCAATATTCTTAATGCACAAGAGAGAGGTCACCAGGGCCATGGATGAGGCACAATGAGGTCACTAAGTTGCTCAGAGGATGAGCAAAACTTTCAGCAGGGGGGTATGATGGGCCTCTAAATTAGACATAAATTAAGACCTGTGCCTCTAAATTAAACATAAATTAAGGCATATGACCATCCTTCAACACATTAAACTTATCTTTCTGCATTATATAATTTATTTTTAACTTTAATATATTCATTAGGAAGGTTTATGAATAATTGGATATTTGTGCTTAATATTATTTATTTTTGTGGAATATTATGAGAATATTGGGCATATTATGAATATTTGGAGGAGATAATTTAGGGACTTGTTCCCTACTTCAGGACGATCAATAATAAATAATAAATCATCAAGATATTATGGAATTATGGCACAGATTGTGGAACTCCAATGATTGAGAAAATATAGGAATGTGTTCCACTAATCAAGGGACCATATCCACTAATCAAGGGAGTAGATCCACTAATAAAGGGATTTTGGTGGGGAAAGCTTCCTACATTCATGGGGAATTATTCATAATCATTTCATATAAGTACCAAGTCGAATTTTCCTCTAGGGAGAGATTTTTCATTAGTGTTCTTGTGGAGAGAACTAGTATTTTTTCAGCTCCATTGTATTTTCTTGCAGAGATGTAATTCTATTGATGAAAATAATGAAGATTGGTGTCATGTTGAGCTTATAAATATTGTTTTCCTCCATAGGTCTCTGAGTTTCCTTGGGCTTGGCCATCCCAGGAGCCTCAAAGCCCTTTTGTATCATTTTCTTTTCTTCTTTTCACTTCTTATTCACATGCATCTCTTGTTTTTATTTCTTTCTATTTCTGCATTTAATATTAACGATTTATTGTTGTAGGATTGAGTTAAATGGTTGATGTAAGTTATTTTGCATGATCACAAGCACTATTTCATCCTTGGAAAAGCTTTGGAATCTCATAGTAAACATTGAGCTACTTGGATTAGTCTTCTTATTCCCAAATCTAGATTGTTGGACCTCCTTTTTAACAAAGAACAATAAATTTCTTCTATTTATTAGAGCATGCTAACAAGCCTAAATCGAGTTGGTTATAGTTGCATTAGATAAAAAAAACATTCTGGTTCATAACAAAAAATACCCCATTGCATTCTCACTTGATATGGTTAGGCATTTTTTAGATTTACTAGCTCACTAGTTCTCAAATTTCTAGATTTTCAACTAGTAATGTTTTTTATTTTTTCTGCATGGGTTAACAAAGGTATTTTTCAGTGATTCCACTTGGAATAGGTACCTAAGAAATCCTAGTTAATAAAAAAATTTGTCCCATACAATTTGGATTTGATTGGCTTGGTCATTAAACTCTCACCAATTTTATCATTTCATAAGGAAACTTCTTCAAGCTTTTTGAGCAAATCCATCCACCTCCCAACTTTGGTTTTGAGTTATGAAGTGGTCCTAGGCACTCCCTTGCCTCATTCCATCCACCAAACACCTTCCCCAAGCTTTCCTTAACCTTCAACATCCATCCTTTTGCTCTCGGTTGTATCTTGTAGGTTTTAAGGGGATCCTATAGGTTTTCAGTACATCCTGTAGGTTTTCCTGTAGTGGCCTGTTTTGAGGCCGAATTGAGGGAAAACCTTCAATAAGCCACACAAGGTCACCTAAGGGTATCCCAAGCCTTCCAAACATTTACCATCATCTCCAAGCCACCTGCCACATCACCAAAATATATTAGCTTTCAAACTCTCACATGAAAAGAAGATGAAAAGAAAAACATATTTATTTTATTCATTTTCATGCACAACAGTAGAAGGTTTGATGGTTTGAATCTGCATGCTTAGAATAGTAGGATTGCATACATGTTAACTTAGCATTCTTTTGAAGAAAATCCTCTTAGAAGTTAGTTTAAAAATGGTGTGTTTTATCATTTGATTTCAATCTCTTTCCTTGTACTTTATTTCTTACAATAGGTTAAGGTTCCATTTCAAACATTTCATTTTCTAGAATTGGTTTAGGATTTGACTTTAGTACATGCACTCCATTACATCATGACAGCAAAGGAAGGACACATTGTATGCTTCACATATAGTGCTGATACCTCTTAAGTTTGTATGAACCCCGAGTTGATAATTAAAGTCGGTAGCCTTGGGAGTTGCAACATTCTTGTTGCAATACTAAGGCTCATCACAGGCATCCTCCCAGAATAACGTTGATCTTCCATTTCTAATCTCCTAAAAAAAATGTTTTTGTATGATTTCCATGTTGCTCCAAGCCAAATTCCAAATCGCCAATCCTTTAATTATTCTTGACATACAGACAAGGTCTTGTGAGTGCCAACTATGTGTGTATTTCACCTTCCATAACAAGACCCAAGGTGATGAACCTTCCTTTAACCAATGCCACCAAAGTTTAGCTCCACATGCTTGTTGACAATCTTCGGGTCCTGTAAACCTAGGCCACCTAAAATTTTTGGTTTGCATACCTTGTCCCAGGCTACTAACACCCATTTCCTCTTGTCTTTGTCTCCTCTCCATAAGAAATTCCTTTGGATCACCCTTATCTTTTACAAAACTCCTTTGGGAGCCAGGAGTATTGATAACATATACCTTGGAATCACTTGCAGTACCACTTTAGTCAAAACTAGCCTTCCAACTAAGTTTAAGGCTTTATAGGTCCAACATTTAACTCTATCTTCCAGATTTGACACAATATTCTTCCAATTGGATTTCTTTCAAGCTCTAACTGTGACAGGCATGCCCATATATTTTTAAGGAAGACTCTTCCTTTGGAACCCTAAGATGGCTATAAAATTCCTCTGTATAGCAATATGCATATTAAAAAAGAAAATCATGGATTTAGATTGGTTGATCTCCATACTTGAGGCTTCAGCGAAAGTGCCCAAGATAGTCTTGAATGTTCTGGCCTCCTTCACTATATGAATACTATGTAACATGGTACCATCTATGAACTATTGGTGTGTTGTTGCTAGGCACCCTTCGTGCAGTTACAGGCCCTTGATATACCCTTCCTTGGAAGCAACCATCATTGATCTCCCTAGACCTTCCATTATTATAAGAGAAAAAGGGGACACATGGTCCCCTTAACGAATTCCTCAAGAAGGAAGAAAGGGTTTAACAAGAGCTCCATTTACTAAAATCAAAAAACTAGGGGAGGTGACCAAGGACATGATCCAACTAATCCACCAATTATCAAAACCAAAGGCATTTAAAATGACTTCCATATACTCCCAACTAACCTTATCATATGCCTTAGATAGGTCTAGTTGTATTATCATTCCTGCCTTCCCCATACTTTTAAGTGAATGGGCTATCTCATGGGCATGGATAACATTATCCAATATTTTCCTGCCTTCAACAGAGCCAGATTGTTCTTTTGAGATCAAGATAGGAAGAACCATTTTAATGTGGTTGGCTACAACTTTCGATATAATCTTATATACAACATTACATAGGGCTATCGGTCATAACTTCTCTGGAGTACTAGATTTTTCCTCCTTCGGGATTAGAGTGATAAATGTGGAGTTCAAAGATTTAAGGATAGTGGTTGAGTCACAGGTAGTCTGCCACAACTTCAAAAACAACTTGTTTGACCACTTCCCAAAAGGATTTAAAAAAATCAATGGTACAACCATCTGGGCCAGGTGCCTTACCATTAGGCATCTCTTGGACATCCTAAGCAACTTCCTCCATGGAGATAGGTTTATTTAGATTTCGATTATGCTCCTTTGTAATTAGTCTTGGAATATGCCTAACAATCTTTTGGATGGATTTTGATCTATCAATCAGGGGCTCCTTTGTTATCTTCTAGAAGTGTTGCACAACACCTCCTCGATGTCCTGGTGAGCTTCTTAAGATTGTCTAGATACATCCCTAATCATGAGAATTCTATTTGAGTTTTTGTGCTCGATTGTATACCTATGAAAGAATTTGGTATTCTTTTCTACTTCCTGGAGCCACAAGATTCTCGATTTATGTTTCCATAATATTTCCTCTTGTAAGCATCTTTCCTCCCATTTATTTGACAACTCCAATTCCTCCTTCCTTCTCACCTCTATATACCCCTCTTCCATCAACAATTTTTGTAGTGCTTCCATCTTAAACTCCAATTCCTTTTTTGCTTGGAAGATGTTACTGAACTATGTTTTATTCCAATGCCTTAGTTGGGTTTTAATATATATCAGCCTAGCCTTCATTTTAAACATGTTGGTGCCCAAGATTGGGAGAGGATCCTTCCACCATTTCTTTATGTTCTCCATAAAGAACCGGTGATTTATCCAGAAGGCCTCGAATTTGAATGGTCTATTTTTAGGATTTCCTAACATTTCAACTGTTAACACCACCAACCAATGATCAGACCCCCTACAAGGGAGAATATTTACATCTATGTCCAACCCTTGTAGTAGTAGATCCTCAGAATGATGAAAATGGTCATATTACTTTGGTTTCTTGATATGTTGATGATCTAATGATAATAGGAAATGATAATGAGTTAATTGAAGAAATATAAACATAATTGTCAAAGGAATTTGAGATGAAGGACCTTGGTCAATTAAATAGATTACTGTTTAGGCCTTGAGGTATAGAAAGAAGATGGCAAAACACTAATCACAAAAAGAAAGTATACAATGGAGTGTAAGAAGTTTAATATGTGTGAATGTAAACAAGTGTTTATTCCATTAGAACAAAATGTTAATCTCAGTAGTGATGATGAAACAAAAGAAGTGAATGGTACTTTATATTGATAATTGTTGGGAAGTATGAATTATCTCACTACAACTAGGTCAGATATTGCATATTTGGGTAGTACGCTTAGTCAATTCATAGCTAAGCCTCATTTTAGTCACTAGAAAGTAGAAAAGTGAGTCCTATAATTGAAAGAGATTGTTAATTTTGATATTATGATTTTAACGTTGAGTAGATAGGTCATCCAAATTCAGATTAGGAAGGAGATCTTGATGATAGAAATTCAACCATAGGCTATGCGTTTGGAATAGGATCTGAGATCTTGATGATAGAAATTCAACCATAGGCTATGCATTTGGAATAGGATCTGAAATTGTGTCATGGAGAAATAAGAAGCAAACAATTATTTCCTTGTCATCCATTGAAGCTAAGTAGAAAGCGTTATGCAATGCCACCTATGAGATAGTTTGGTTGATGCAAATTCTTGAAGATTTGGGAGCAAAGCACAAAGTACAAATAATTATAAAATATGATAACCAAAATTCAATCAAAGTGGCATAAAACCCAGTATATGTCAAAGTATATTGAGACACAACATCATTTTATAAGAAAGAAGAGGAAATTGAATTAATCTATTGTAATACAAATAATATTTACTAAACCATTTGAAAAAACAAAATTTGATATTTATAAAAATAAGATATATATGTGGTAAAAAATATATTCTATATAAAAAAATAATGTGTAGTAAAATGAGTATCAATTAAATATTTCTATTATTAAATTCAAATCCAAAATTCAAAAAGTCTCTTGAACCATATTTCCTATAAACTTATTACATTTCTATGCAATAAAATATAAACTTTTTACATTTCTAAACAATAAAATTCAAAAAATGTGCGTGAGAATTCTTATCTCGCTTCTACTTGAGTTTCGTGATCTCTAATTGGAAGTTCGTGAATAGGTTCGAGGGAAACTACAACCAACTCATTAAAAGCAGAAGGCAAATGTAAATTTTACAAGGAGATAAACCAATTTGCCTTGGGGGATTTAGTGATAGATAAAAACTTATTAGAAATACAAGGCAAATGTAGATTTTATAAGAAGAGATAACCGTAGATTTTATAAAAAGAGAGAACCAAATTGTTTTAGGGGATTAGTGTTAGATCAAAACTTATTGGAAACACAAAGCAAATGTAGATTTGAGAAGAAAGACGAGTAATTTTGACTATGCAACTTATAGTATGATAATCTAGAAAATAATTTGAATTTACTACACACCATGACAATTTGCACATGGACAAACATAATCCAAATAGTTATACCATATAAATATATAGAGTTATACCATATCTATATATCTATAATATTGAGAATGACATAGGTTGTATCTTCCAAGAACATCAAATTTGAATTCCATAATACATTCAAAGAAGTGTCTAATTGAATTTGATTTTATTAGTTGTTGTCCAAAGATGAGATTTTTTTCCATAGATTTGTTTTTTATTCAAAACATATGCACAAAAGAAGAGGACACTTAAATCCAATCAACGTTGAGTTTGATTGTGTTTAACTTGGGTTAGGCATAAAAACACCTGAACAAAATCTCTATAAGGAGAGCTTAAAGCCATTCATCAAATTCTTATTGATCGACCTATGTTTGATGGAAGATGCATGTAATATTTTGTTCGCTATGTTATTGATTTGATTCTTTGGTTCATCCGATGACTTTATAGTTATCTAAAAAAATTGACCATTTACTAGGTAGAGGTTTTGAAAATAAATTTGGTTGGTATTTTCTAAATATTATAAGTTTTGAAGTTTTTGGTGGTGGATTAATAATTTTTTGTTAAATTATAATATTTTATTATTTAAAATGTGATATATATATGTTTTATTTAAATTTGTGATTTCAATAAATCTCTTCAAATTCAGAAGAAATTAGAACAAATTAAATTGAAAAATATATCTATAAAATATTCAAAAATCTCTGGCAATTTTTTAAACAAATTTAATTGAAAAGTATGCAAAAAAAAATAAAAATAAAAAAAAAAAAATAAAAAAAAAAAATTAAAAATTAAAATTGTGACAAAAAAACTACGACAATAACAAACAAACTACGACAATAATTTCATTTCAATGGGCACAAACGGAAAAGGAGATCTCTATGAATGTCATTGAATTAGAGACCGAAATGTTAATTTGGTTAAAATATATTACAACATAAACGTTATGCGAAATTCCATCTACCGCTCCTTTGCACAGTTGGTAAATGGCTTTACATGTACATTCCATTTCATTACCTATAAACTTACTCCCTCCCTCTATCCATATTCCTTTTACAAAATTAACTATCGTCAAAGTATCTTCCTCCAAATTCGTCGCCATCTATCCATATTCCTTTTACAAAACCACCTACCATTAAAGTATCTTCCTCCAAATTCAGCGCCAGATTGGCACTCTTCGTAGTTCCTTTGCCATAAAAAAAGCTGAACCAAAGCAAATCCAGATGTATCTTGACGTAATTTAGCAAGCCAGGGACGACCCAATGAAATTATTATTATTATTGTTTGCTAAATTTGGAAAAGATTAACCTCTCAGAAGAAGAGCATGGGCAAGAGCCTCTCATTATTCACTATCTTCTCCAGTTTTGTCAAGATTTCTTCATTTTAGAGGACCTCCATTTTTGGCGACGAATTATCACTCGGAGACATGGAAAATTCGCATTCCATGGAATTAGTGAAACCACAGGCGTTCTCCTCCTTCACACCCAGGACTCGAGGTTTATATGGGTTAGGGATCACATGGTAGGGTGCAGGGACCTGATGTGTATGATGAGTGTACGATGAAGCAGACATGACATGATAAATCGTGGAGGCCGATGCTGATCCGGATGACACATGGCTCGCCAGCTGTGCTTGCATGAATGCCAACTCCGCCTGCAAACTTGCAACCTGTAATACATTCATGACACATATCTTGAGTCCAGAGACACCTGCAGAATCGATTTCTAAAAATATAAACAAGAAAAGTTCTGCGAATATAAAGAACAAAAAATACATCTGCAAGAAAAATTCTGCAAATATAAAGAACAAAAAATGCATCTGCAAGAAAATTTCTGCAAATATAAAAAACAAAAAATGCTTCTGCAGAGGCTATCGACATATACACATTGTATAAACGTTCTCAAGAAGCGGTGAACATTTAAGTTACCTATTGCTGCAAGGCGTAAATGTGTGCAACAAAGCCATAGACGGGATGTCAGAATCGTGCCTCTGCCTCATACGATATGGTGACTACTGCGTGGCAACATTCTTGCATGGGAATATGCAGTAAAAGCTTGAATACATTGCTAGCTCCTAAGATTTTATGAACTGCGGAAAAATGAGTGGGGCCTTCTTCAGAGCCGAAGTATGGAACAAACAGGTTCGCAGGGAAAGAATGAATACAATTTTTTTGTCCCTCGGGGAAAGAATGAAATAATGCAGAAGCAACCTCAATTCACCATGAGTTGTCCAGTGGAGAGGAAACCAGTGAAGCTCATGTTAATGGCCCTCGGCGTGTGTGGCCGTGTTTCCATTTTCCCACTTATAATCTCTTCAACCATTCCGCTACCCATCTTCTTTCTATCTTCCAATCTCATTCGAAATTGTGTATGTCTTGTTGGTGTAGAATCAGAAAGAAAGCAATATGTTGCCTTTTCCATGATTTTCATACCAAACTGGTTCAGAGGGCGGGACTGGCGACCTTTCGCTACACCCTCCCGACATCACCGTAACAATTGAAGAAAGAACATCGGTTGACCAGTTCTGGTTATAGAAATTAGAATTTTTTTTGCGCAGAATTTAAATTCAAGCTCAAAATTCAAATTCAAATCCGCCTGCCATTAAATGCATACGTTGTATATATTGGTGGTGTCTAGGGGTTAAATTTGACATGTAATTGTACCCATCAAACAATTTTTTTAATGACCATTTTACTTCTAAATTGCTTTTCATATGACTTTTAATATTTATTTTTACATCACGTAATATTTTTCATATAAAAACATAATCAATTAAAATTTGTTATTTTTTATTCCTTACTATATTTAGTATTAGTTCGTTAATATAGCACAAATATAGGATGCATCTTAAGTACCAAAATAGATTAATAGATTCTTGAGTAATTAAATTGGGAGTTGGCTTGATAAATAAAATGTATTTCTAAGAAAAAAAATTCATTTTTCACTAATAAAAAAGCTTATTATATCGATATAATCCAAATTTCCCACTGATCTTAAATCAGATTTCAACAGATCATCATAATTTATATGCATGTTTTGGATAACTTGCATTCCAAATATCTGTAATCCCAACTTTTTTAGTGAATACTTAAACCCATCATTAAGGGCATAAACAATTTAAAAAAAAGTAGAGTAGCAGTAGATTTTAGACTCTTGACAAGTTTATTGTAAAATGGTGATTGCAAAAAGGAAAAAATGGGTGTTTTTTTTCCTTTGTCTTTTGAAGACTCAACATAGTGTATATGAATATTTTTGGACAATTTCCTTAAGAAATATTAGGAATCACAACGTTTAGGTTGAGTACTAAACCTCCTCATGGCAGATAGTTGGGACATATTAGAATAACAAAGTTCATAGATTTTGGATTGCCCGTTCAAAAATGGGGTTTAGATTTTACAAAAGGAAGAAAAGGTGCTATTTTTTTCTCATGAATTGTGGGAGTGTCTGGGCTTAGATTCCCCAAAGATCAGTCATACTTAAGGGTCGGCTTGGACTAGGAAGAAATCAGTGATACTAATTGGAAACACCATAATATTGAGGTAATTCCCCGAAGATCGATCATACTTAAGGGTTGGCTTAGACTAGGAAGAAATCAGTGGCACTAATTGGAAACACCATAATATCGATACGTGTGTGGTGAACACAATACAAAACTGGGAAAAATAAATAAATAATTTGCACAAAGTTTAATGATTTGGGTAACTATGTTCCTCACATTTTTTATAAGTTCCTTAGAAAAAGGAAGCACCGTGCTTGATATCTATTTGAGTACATTTATGTCGAGTTAAAGGAAAAAGTGAAATAAACCCTTCATACAAATAACACAAACTCTGATATTCATTTTTGAGTATATAAGAAAAATATAAATATACCTATCAGAAACAAATACATAGAATACAACATACCAAAATCAAACATCAAATTGGATCAATTAGATAGTCACAAAATCATTGATTTCATAATTTTACTACAAGCCAATCAATTCCATTTAAAACAACAGTAATACTGGTTTTTCAAGCAAATCTGTCAACATCAAAAACCCTTTGGGTTTGTATTTTGATAATTGCCAACAATGAATTAATTAAATATCAAAACTAGAAGTTTGTAAAAAATCATGTAACTAACCTCGATAAATTGAGCGAGGGTCAAACCTCGACCATTTTATTTTTCTAGGCTAGTTTGTCCCAAACCAACAGGCATTTCTGACTTTGCCGTATGTATAATATTGTTATACTTTTTAGCTCCTCCATTGTCCAACAACACAGTAGCCAAACAACCTAGAAACTACAACACCCACAACCATTTTCTCACAAAAATCTCCATCTACATTTATCTAAAATGTAAACCTCTTCTCCTACAACTTCTAAGAATATAAAACTCAAAACAGGCCTAAACCCCAACTTTCCTCTGCCTTTCTTGCCCGACCGCTAGCCCATTTGAAATTTGGGTATCTGTGCTATTCAAAAATGGAAATCAAGGGGGCTCGGAGAGCTATAGGACAAGCACATGGTCCGAAGGCTCAATGATGGAATCAAACCATTGGATTATCCATCTGGCACATTGGTCAGTTGAAGAACCTCATGCAACCTCCACAAATTGCCACATACAACTTTAATCCCTATTCCCTGCACGACCTTATTATCATAAAATCAACAAAGTAATCAAGGCACACGCCTATGTCAACTACTCTCCCATCAGCATGTGTCATCGGAATGTATATATATATTGAAACTTTTAATTTGTTTATATGCCCGTCATTTTGACAATTTCATAAAAACTTAGCAAGTTAAGAATTACATGTTTATTTTGCAATAAACTGTATTTTACGGCTAAAATGGCAAAAAGCAAGGAAACACGCGTCAATTTCAAACCCTGGTGGTGGCTATGGAAATCAAGACCGAGACAGAGGCGACCAAAAATTATCCATCTGGCACATTGGTCAGTTGAAGAACCTCATGCAACCTCCACAAATTGCCACATACAACTTTAATCCCTATTCCCTGCACGACCTTATTATCATAAAATCAACAAAGTAATCAAGGCACACGCCTATGTCAACTACTCTCCCATCAGCATGTGTCATCGGAATGTATATATATATTGAAACTTTTAATTTGTTTATATGCCCGTCATTTTGACAATTTCATAAAAACTTAGCAAGTTAAGAATTACATGTTTATTTTGCAATAAACTGTATTTTACGGCTAAAATGGCAAAAAGCAAGGAAACACGCGTCAATTTCAAACCCTGGTGGTGGCTATGGAAATCAAGACCGAGACAGAGGCGACCAAAAATTCCTCGATGCCCATCCATAGTTAGTGCCTCGTTTGTATTTGGATGTAGGTCTATGGTCATCGAAATCATCCGTATTTGGATGCAAGGCTATGTTCATCGGCATCATTCCTATTGGGATGCAGGGCTATGGTCATCGGCATGGTCATCGACTAATCTTCTTCATTCCAGTTGGGTTGTTGACATATACATACCATGCTTATGTATGGCTGAAGGGACGATGGCGATGATCTAACATTCCATGCTAAATGTAGAAACCCCCTCCCCCATGTTGACATCATAGGGGGGCTCTGCACTCTTAGTTATAGTGCTTTATATAGGTTCCAACTTCATGGTACTAACTCATACTCCCTATGGCCTATGTCCCACATCTATGTCATTTCCTAGTCAATTATCTCACACCAGGTTTTGAGACTTAGCCTAGGATTCAACCTGTCCATCACCTGGTAACCACTTAATTCCATTGGCTTAGTCCCACAATGAGTTTCATGGCCCTTTATCATTTTCAACCTTAGCTCCTTTTGTGGCCTAGTCTTCACTTTTTGCATGGTTCCTAGCTAACAATTATCATGTCCTACACATTGTTTCCTTGCCACATGATGCAATTCAAGCTTCCTTCATCGCTAGTAACTCTTCCCATAATAGGCCTCGCCTATGGTCATGTGGTTTCACTCTTCCGCTTTATTCATCATCACTGTTGGGCCTTGTCATTTGGGATAAGTTTCATTCATGGAACCCTTCATGATTTTTTCAATCACTTGTTTGCCAAACCATAAACCACACCCTTGTGGAATGCCACCCCAACCCCCAACCCATGAGGTTCATATAACATTATAAAACATGCATAAAACACATTAAACCCATATATACACCAAACATTAGAGATATATAACACATTATATATATAGATATAATTTGGCATTCATCACTTTGTTTAATAAAGTATGTCATACACATAAATTTATAAAATGAATACTTCCTTGTAACACATTTAAAAGCTGGAACAATATTGCAAGATGCAAGATACTAATCAATCACTTTTCATGCACATCCATTACAATGACATGACTTTCCAGTCTAGTGTACGAGACACCATTCCATAGGAAACAATTGAGAGAAACATTCCAAAAAGAAAAACACAAGATGCAAGATACTAATCAATCCCTTTTCATGCACATCCATTACAATGACATGACTTTCCAGTCTATTGTAGGAGACACCATTCCATAGCAAATAGTTGAGAGAAACATTCCAAAAAGATAAACACCCATAAGAATTCGAGTAAATGTCTTTCAAAAGCCAAGAGACATTGAATCTCATGCTTCAAATAATCATCAACTTCACCAAAAATAGATGATAAAATACACAAAACAGGTGTCGAACAATTTGAAAATCTGAATGAAAAAACTTAATGTAGACATTTGCATAATACTCGTCATGATCCATCTCTTTTGCTACAAGGATCTATATTGCCTCCTTGATTTCAACATTGTAGTCATCATCTGTGGGTGATATTTATCTTGCCTCTTGGGCTCATGTAATACATAGTTCATATGCAAATGGAAACAAAGTCACAACTAAAAGCCAGGCTACATAATATGTAAGACCAGCTATGGAGAGCTAAGTGGAAATTACTAATTAGTGATAGTCCACTTAAGCATAAAATTCCAACAAGAAGCAATCTTTGGATTCTTCTAGAGACATTTTTTTATACCTAGTTATAGACAAGTTGTTTGGTGAAATGATTATGTTGTTTCAAAGGATGAGACAACTAATATGTTGGCCTCCACCTTCTATGCATCATATGAATAAATGGTCTTACAATTTCAATAAACATCATGATTCAAATCAGATAGATGGAGTTTCATGTGTCACTCGTACACATAATCAAATTTATCCATAATAAAAAGTAAGATAAATCGCTTAATATGTTCGATACAATTGTCATAAACGTCGATTTGGAATAGTGCTCTAGATTTAAAATTCAAACAATTGTATGTGAATCCCCAATATCTCAAAAAAATCCATATGTAGGTTTCTTTGTAACAACCCTCTTATAATCTACTTATTTAGTAAAAGGAAAGAGCAAGAGGATTTTTTCTAAATTAACAATACAATGCAAGAGGATTTTTTCTAAATTAACAATACAATGCATGATATGTACATATATTTTTGTATTTTCCAAAAGGAAGCAAAGGATGGATGATAATTTTGATATATATCCACCTTTACAATGGAAAACTACGCTTAAATTTATTCCTCATGAATAGAGTTGCTATCGAGATCCAATATATCACATTCCCATATGGGATATTGATCAAAAACTTTTGCTATATATGTATATACATATTTTGTTATAACAACACACATATTTTTCTAAAACTCAAAAGCATAGATTTGATTTTCTCTCCCTCTCTCGTTTAATAATTTTTAGAAAATAATGGTCCTACGGAACCCTTAGAGCATGTATATTAAAAGGGACTCATTTTTCTTGAATATTGGGCGTGATGGCTATGTATCATGTTTACAATTATAATGCTCGATTTTCCATTGACTATAATAAGATTACAAATACACACCATGATTCCTTATAAAAATTGTATCGCTCATTTTATATTTGTATCGACTTATCACAAGTTCCATGTACATGTTATATATATATATATATTTTCTGAAAACCAAGTATTTTTGAAACAAACATTATGAAGAGTGAGCTAATGAAATTAATATACCAATTATTTATTTATATATATATTGGTATATAAATAAATAATTGGTATATTAATTTCATTACCTCACTCTTCATAATGTTTGTTTCAAAAATACTTGGTTATTAAAACATCTAGTTAATGAATTGGAGCAACATGGAATCCTGCTCTATTATATCAATACATCGGTCCTTGGACAAGTGATTAACATACAAGTGAGTGCAAAATATGTTGTGACTTGCCTTGCAATGGTTGTTAATCCTAGTGGCCAAGATGTCTTAGACCTAAGATCAACGACATGATTGAACTAGGGTTAGTTTTGGGTGAAATAACACATGGTGTCTCCGTCATCCACTCTAATTCGCACACCTAAGAGTTTAAGGTAGATCTCTACAACTTCCAGCCGTTGTTCCATTGTTATGAGGTTCCTTTCCTTTCTCCATTCAAAAGTTGATATTAAAATTAAGGAAAGTTACAAGCTATGCTCACATTCGTGAGTGTTCCAAATGTAGCTACAAGAAGGTTAATTATCTTTACTATAGTAGTTCATTTACCTGTGCAACTTTAGAAAGTATCCAAGTGGGAGATTCTTTGGTTTGGATTCTAATTATCTTACTAATTTAAAGGTATTGTTTCTGCTTCCTTTGGATCCTAGTCCATGATAGGGCAGCATGAGGGGGCCTCCCCCCACCATTGTTGTTGTCGGGGGGGGTGTCTAGAGTGGTGGATACAATCACCTAGTTGCCCCCTAGTGGGGCTTTGGGGCCAGCACCTGCGAAGTGAAAAACTAGAGAAAATTTTCCTTGTAAAATATTTTAATTTCGTAGTCGATATGGGTCATTCGTTAGCAAAAATACCTGATGGTAGAGGTTCTTTCAATTTAGGGATTTTTTCACTAGAAGGAAACCCTTACTTTATATGAGGGAATTGTATTGTGGCTATGGATTATTATAGGTGGGGAAAGAGAGGAGCCTATGTGGGAGAAAAGATGAAATTGCACACAATTTGCTATAGGTTGTATCCCCTCAGTTTGTTGAATAACATAAAGGAAGGACTAGTTATTTCTCTATGGATGTAGCCAAAATTGGCCGAACCTTGTATATTCGCGTATTTCTTCTTTTATATTTTTCCATGTTTTTGTTTCTGTGATATTTTATGTATTCCATTTCTCTATTATTTAATTTCCAATAGTCCCTTCGAACCCTAAACAATTTTTCATTACTTTTCCTGCTTTCTAAAGCTTACTTTTTCGTGACATCTTAAGCAAGCTTTTGGCACCCTAAATTTCCCATGAAAGGTAATGCTCTTTGTTGAAATTCTTCTACTTACAATTTGGGTTCAAGGTTCTCTTATACCAAAGCAATTTATTTTATTTAAATACTACCTACACTCCTTCACCCTTTCAGGTACTTCCTCTCAACGCTTAGAATGCTTAACATGGCTATCACTTCAAAGATTTTTTTGTGCTTCTTTGTTATGGCACGCAACCCTCCTAGGTTCATACACTATTTTTGTTATGTTTAAGGACATTTTACCTAGTTGATCGAAACCTTACCTGGGTTCTTTGAATGATTAGGGTTTTATTCTAAATGAAAAGGACTACTTCCATAAAAATTCTCTACTCTCCCTAAGATCTTTTAGAAAGCCTGCATGTGTATAAATTTGTGCTTTCATCATACATGTTTAATTTATGGGCTAGTTGGCCTCGAAAATAAAGTGTCAACTGGTATCAACTCTAAATATATTTGTAATATTGGGGTTATTTTTTTCTCAAATATTTTAGCATTGACCATGAATGTAACCCTTCTATATATATTTTTTCATAGTTTTTTGTTTTCTTGACTACCATTTTAAATAGTTATTATAGTAACTTTATTATCGTTGTTGACATCTTTCCAAAATGCCTCCTTGATAAATTTTCACATATATTTTGTTTCTTCATTCATCTTTACCAAGTTACTCAATGCAAATGACTCTATACAGAAAATAAAATAGTCATGATAGTCATCATCTCTCTTTAGTCTATTATTTTAGCATTCTGGTTATGTGTGTGTGTGTGTGTGTGTGTGTGTGTTTGTGTGCGTGTGTGTGTGTATTTTTAAAGGTATGGTGTTGCATGTAGCGGGGCGAATTTTAGTAGTAATTGTCCTTGCAGTGTTTTCTTTCTTGAGATTGCTGGTGTCAAATTTCGCTATGAACTGGTATGCACATTATTGCTAGGCAATGCTTATGTTTGTTCCAAGTGCTCTTGTTGGCTTATTATTTCCAAAGGCAATTTGGAGAGACTCATTATATAATAATATGCCTAACATTGATAAGGCTTCTAAAGAGAAATGGGCGAGCAATTTGGGAGAAGTCACTTTTTATGCTATAATTACTGGTCTATTGGACTTGGTGGAAGCATTCTGACATTTGGTGTGAAGTAATTTTTATTTTAACGTGGCCAGTTTTCACTATCTCTAATAAATTCTTTGGTCGAAATTTTCTTAGGTGACACATGGATTACATTATTCCACTCTTTTTTCCTATTGAATTTTCTCTCTACTTTGGTGGAGTTTGTTTCCAATTTCTGATTGAAAAGATGTGAATGTTTGGTTCTATCCCATAACCCTATGGATATCATGTTTTAGCTATTATTGTTGGCTATGTGACTAGAATTATTGTTGGATGGTGTTTCGGCTTATCAATCCCCATTGTGGGGAGTTAGTTATCAAATCTTGTACCACTATAGTTGCTTGTACACTCAATTGATCCCTATTGTGGGGAGTTGGTTAAAAATCTTGTACCACTACAGTTGCTTGTACAACTGAGTGTTGTTGTAATGCCATGATCTTCTCAATTTTTCGCGTATAGTGTTACTGCTCCAAAGAGGATTTATTTTCAACACATGTTCCAAACTACAGGGAACACCTTCTTACATTATTCATATGAATTGGGAATTATAGATGCTAATACATTGCTTTTTTTATTGAAAAATACACCTATGCTATCTGATGTTGAGGAGAATAAACTTTACAGGACTACAAAACATTAGCCTTTGCTAATTTTAGTGAGGAACTAGTGGTTATAACCGAAGGCCCCATTGATGGTAAAATTATAGGGTTGACAATGGATCCAATCTATCAGTAAAAACTAGGGCAACAGTTAACTACAATAGGATTATTTCTAAAATAAAAGGTTGGTTTCCCTCAGGATGGAACGATGGTTGGCATAATGGATTTTATACATCATGTTAGGAGGGGGTGCTTTATCCTTCGAAATGTGAATTCATAACTTACAGGATTTATAATTTACTTTTGCAATGTGGTACAATATTAGGTTGCAAAGAAATGAAACAAATATTGTGTTGAAGTTTTTCAGGTAATAGAAATGTCATTATCGCAATGTGGCCTTGGGATCCAGGCAATTTTATGAGGGATGGTTTAAATCATAGTGGATTTCTTTGCGGTATGGCAGAGTGTGACAATGATGCTAGGTTCAATTGTGTTGGAGCATTCTACAAGCATATTTGAGATTCTGGTATTGATATGCAAGTTTTAGATTGCTTGATTACTTGAGGGAAAACCATCTTGAGAAGTGAGGACTGTAATGTCCCTTTCCAAATGATGACTTACGGTTGAATGACCTGAAAATCATACCTTTAAAAAATTTGAACTCTAGCTAGCCGCAATTGCGTGATATAAGTTATAAACCACTGTTCCAAGTCTCCCTCTCTTACTTCAGACATAAGAGTATCACCATCATCCTTTTCCCTTGTAGTAGCTCAGTTGTTCCCCTGAACATCATTTCCCTCATCTGGTCTACTAGAAATAGTCTCTCTACTATTTGCATGACCAAATCTTGTTTCAACTTGAGCTTGCTAAGTTTTTGAAAAGGAAGCCCTGAATGGCCCCACAAGAGAGACCTCGAAGTTTGTTCTTGTCCCTCTACCACTACCATTGATATTAGCTACTTCATGGCAAGAAATATAATAGCACCACCACCACCAAAAGCTTCTCATTGATTTGGGGCAATACTACTAGTACCGACCGTGGTATTTCTAGAGCTCATTTCAGGCCTGAAAGATTCATTATTACTGTTATTTGATGTTCCAAAAATACCTTGTGAAGAAATCCCATCAATATTTCTGCCATGCCCATCCGATGTGCCACCAGAATTCTGAACTCAAGGAGATCTTTTCCCATGGGAGTGAGCCTGCTTATACTCCACGTCATCTATGGGCATCTCATATCGACAAACTGGACAAGAATTACGTTGTTCAAGCCATGGAAGAATGCAAATGAAATGGTACATTTTTTACACGGTTTCTGTCTTACTTCGATGCCCACTTCAAATTCATCCTTACATACTACACACTATCTTACTTTAGTGCCCCCTTCAAATTCATCCTTGCATACTGCACACTATGTAGAATCTGTAACAAGAACGTCTTGGGTAATTTTAATGGTCGACACAATTCATATGGAAGCTTTGGGTGATTTTAATGGCCAACATTGTTCCTATGGAAGTTTTTGAGGTGGGAGGGCATTATAATATAATTATAATTTTTAAAAAATTTAAATAATACTTAACTTTTAATATATTATCATATTACGATGATATATTTTAAATGTGATTTGATATGATAATATACTATAGATGAAATTGGATTAGAATTAATGTATTTTTATAAAAATCAATATTGATTATGTAGAATATGTATAAGTTTTACTTTCAAATATTAATGGTACGTTTTCTTTAACTATAAGTCAATAAGAGATTCAAATATTTACAAGAAATGCACATTTTTTAAAGAAATTGTGTAAAATCTTTTTAACATAAAGAATGTATTTTTAGTATTTTTTAATAATAAAAAAATTATGATATTTTTTTTTATTATATTTATTTTTTATATTTTCTAAGTTTGTTAGAATTTTTTTAAAGAGTTGTATAATGCTTGTGGATGATTGTTGTTTTTCATAGTTTTACATAATTTTTTTCTCTTATTCCATTATTCTTACCGTGCTAAATCCATAATTTGTTGGAGTAATTTGGACTAGGTCTGTGGTCAAACTAGTGACTACTACTATAACAACAAGAGTATATCCAACAACCAATTAACTAGATATACCAAGAATTTATCCGACAGGCATGAGAAAGTCTCCCAATAGTCCTCAACAACATAATTCAATTAATAACAATGGCAATCATGAGAATCAGACATATGTCATGGGTGTACATCAGGACAAATGTCAAATGGAGATGAAAAGGGTATTGGACAATGCTTAGCCTGACCAATTTCAAAAAGGGATACTTTTGGTGTAATTAAGGCTTTTCATTTATAATGGATTAAAGTAGGGAAGGGAGATTATGGTATTGAACTAATTATTTTTAATTAAAATTTATAAGTCATGTAAATAGAAGTAAATTATCTAAAATAATTAGTGGCAATTTATGTCCATGGGGCATATAATAGATGATGGTAGGGTGTATTGTTAAGGCATTTCGTGGTGTTGAGGTCAGTAATTTGAAAACTCGTAGGTAAAAATATGGTCATGGTAGGGGCGGGTGTGGCCTAGGCTAGGTGATCATGTCATGTTGCGAAAGGAGGTGTTGGCTCACTCCCATTTTCGATAATTTGTTAACATTTGAATCTAATTCCTTGTGAATGTGATCAAATGATATAACCCTAAATATTCTAATAAGCTCCATAATTCTAATCATCCTCTGATCTAATAACGAAGTGTATAAGGAAGTATAACCTTCCATCCCCTCTATAAAAGCTTTTGAATCCCCTATCACTTGTAAGTTTAGATTGTTGAAGTGACACAATTAAAATGACTACATAAATGACTGATTCATATTATTGTAGTTCTTGTTAGATAGCCATATTTTTGTTCCTAGACTAAATTAGTCATTCATGTTAGTAATTTTTAGTAGTATTACTTATTAGCTAGTCGTACATTTTAACTCAAGACCAAACTAGTCATTTACGTTAGTAATTTTTAGTTGGGTCTCTTAATATTTCTAGTTTTTTGTAGTATTTCACTTGAAAAAGTTGTGGTGACTAATTTTTTTAGCAACTTAGTCACTAATTTCCCCATTTTATACTAGTGCCCTACGAGGTTTCCAGGGTATATCAATGTATAATGATGTGATTGTTAGTTGTGTCATTTTTATGATGTTAATTCCTTTCATGTTGTGATGGTTATATTATCAAGTCTGTGATTTATTAACTGAGTTAAAAGAATCATGGAAGCGATGCATGGTTACAACATGAAATTTGAGTTAATGTGCTACAACAATGGTATTTAATGGTTATGTAAATCACTATGCTTTTACTAAATATATTTATATATGTAATGGTGATGGTTGTTCTAATTATCATTGAGGGAATATAGAAAGTAATTTAGAAAGTTACACATTGGTAAATGCCGAAAAAATTTCCTAACTCTATGCATTTTCATGTGAGGTTACCAGGGGATGTTATGATTTAACCATAATGTCTAAACCATACTAACTATTATGTATGAAATATATTATGTATATGTATATATAATACATATAATACACTTGAGTCCAACGATACAAACCATGCATCAAAACTTCAATTAATATAAGCATTCAAACATATTATTTAAATTAATTTGGTGGGGCCTACCACAGTTTCTGCTATGCTTATGTGTAATCCAACCACCCTATATCATAACATATATATGTATAAAATTTATAATGAGTCCCCCCCTTTCTCGGGTCATCATTGTTCGGTGTCATAATCATGGTTCCAATTATTTGGTCAACCTTGTTCATCTAATGTTGATAAACTCCCTCGATGATCTCACGTTCCATGCTAAATGTAGAAACCCCCCTCCCCCATGTTGACATCACAGGGGGGCTCTGCACTCTTGGTTATAGTGCTTTGTATAGGTTCCAACTTCATGGTACTAACTCATACTCCCTATGGCCTATGTCCCACATCCATGTCAATTATGAGTCAGTTATTCTCACACTAGATTTTGAGACTTAGCCTAGGATTCAACCTCTGCATCACCTAGTAACCATTGAATTCCATTGGCTTAGTTCCACAATGAGTTTTGTGGCCCTTTTTTATGTCCAACCCTGGCTCCCTTTGTGGTATAGTCTTCACTTTTTGCATGGTTCCTAGCCAAACATTATCATTTCCTACACATTTTCGCCTTTCTACATGATGCAATTCAATATTCCTTCATCACTTGTAACTCTTCCCATAATAGCCCTTGCCTGCAGTCATATGGTTCCACTCTTCCGCTCTATTCATCATCACTGTTGGGTCTTGTTATTTGGGATAAGTTGCATTCATGGAATCCTTCACGATTTTTTCAATCCGCTTGTTTGCCAAACCATAAACCACACCCTTGTGGAATGCCACCCCAACCCCCAACCCATGAGGTTCATATAACATTATAAAACATTCATAAAACCCGTTAAACCCATATATACACCAAACATTAGAGATATATAACACATTATATAGATATATATATTTTGGCATTCCTTAGTTTGTTTAATAAAGTATGTCATATACATAAATTTAGATAATGAATACCACCTTGTAACACATTTGAAAGATGGAACAATATTGCAAGATGCAAGATACTACTCAATCAATTTTAATGCAAATCAATTGCAATGACATGAATTTCTAGTCTATTGTAGGAGATACCATTCCATAGGAAACAGTTGAGAGAAACATTCCAAAAATACAAACGCCCATGAGGATAGACTAAATGACTTTTAAAAACCAAGAGAAATTGAATCTCATGCTTCAAACAATCATCAACTTCGCCAAAAATAGATGATGAAATACACAAAACAAGTGTCCAACAATTGAAAATTTGAATTAAAAGACTTAATGTACACATTTGCATAATAGTCGTCATGATCCATTTCTCTTGCTACAAGGATCCATATTGCCTCCCTGATTTCACCATTGTAGTAATCTTGTCTGGGTGACATTTATCTTGCCTCTTGGGCTCATGTAATACATAGTTCATATGGAAATGGAAACAGAGTCACAACTAAAAGCGAGGCTACATAGTGTGTAAGACCAGCTATGGAGAACTAAGTTGAAATTACTAATTAGTGATAGTCCACTTACGCATAAAATTCCAACAAGATGCAATATTTGGATTCTTCTAGAGACATTATTTTATACCTAATTGTAGACAAGTTGTTTGATGAAATGATTATGATGTTTCAAAGGTTGACATAGCTAATATGTTGGCCTCCACCTTCTGTGCATCATATTAATAAATGGCCTTACAATTTCAATAAACATCATGATTCAAATAAGATAGATGGAGTTTCATGTGTCCCTCGTATACATAATAAGATTTATCGATAAGTAAAATGTAAGATAAATCACTTAATATGTTCGATAAAATTGTCACAACCTTTGATTTGGAATAGTGGTCTAGATTTCAAATTCAAACAATTGCATGTGAATCCCCAATATCTCAAAAAATCCCAAATGTAGATTCCTTTGTAACAACCCTCTTATAATATACTTATTTGGTAAAAGGAAAGAGCAAGAGGATTTTTTTTATAACTTAACAATACTATGCATTCATGAAGTCCTTATAATGGCATGATATGTACATATATTTTGTATTTTCCAAAAGGAAGAAAAGGATTGATGATGATTTTGATCTATATCTACCTTTACAATGGAACACCACGCTTAAATTTATTCCTCATGAATAGAGTTATTATCGAGATCCAATATATCACATTCCCATATGGGACATTTGATCAAATTCTTTTATTATATATGTATATGTATTTTTTGTTATAACAACACACATATTCTAGTTTTTCACTTCGTAGGCGCTGCCCCCAAAGCCCCACTAGGGGGAAACTAGGTGGTTGTATCCACCCCTCAAGACACCTCCCCACAACAATAGTGGGGGGGAAGCCCCCTCGCACCACCGTGTGAGGGACTAGGATCCAAATGAAGTAGAAACAATACCATTAAATTAGTAAGATAATCAGGCTCCAAACCAAAGAATCTGCCACTTGGAGAATTCCTAAAGGTGCACAGTTAAGTGAAAAACTATAGTAAAGAGAATTATCCTTTTTGTAGCGGCATTTGGAACACATACGAATGTAAGCATAGCTTGTAACTTTCCTTAATTTTAATATCCACTTTTGAATGGAGAAAGGAAAGGAACCTAATAACAATGGAACAAAGGCTCGAAGTTTCAGAGCTCTGTCTTAAACTCTTGGGTGTTAAAATGAGAGTGGATGACAGAGACACCATGTGCAATTTCACCCAAAACTAACCCTAGTTCAATCATGTCGTTGATCTTAGGTCTAAGACATTTGGACCACTAGGATTAACAAACATTGCAAGGCAAGTCGCAACATATTATGCACTCACTCATATGATAATCACTTGTCAAAGGACTGATTTATTGGTCTGACGGAGCAGGTTTCCATGTTGCTCCAATTCATTAACTAGATGTTCTGACAATCAAGTATTTTTGGAACCAACATTATGAAGAGAGAGGTCATGAAATTAATATACCAATTATATATATATATATATATATATATATATATATATATATATATATATATATATATATATATATGTATATGTAAAAGTCATAGCATGTAGATGGAACTTGTGATAAGTTGAGACAAATATAAAATGAGCCATACATTTTGAGTTTCTCTCCTTCTCTTGTTTAATAATTTTAAGGAAATAATGGTCCTACGAAACCCTTAGAGCATGTATATTAAAAGGGACTCCTTTTTTTCGAATATTGGGCATGATGGCTATGTATCATGTTTACAAGAGTCCTGGAATTTCCGTTGACTACAATAACATTACAAATACACACCATGATTCCTTATAAAACATGTATGGTTTATTTTATATTTGTCTCAACCTATCACAAGTTCCATCTACATGGTATGACTTTCATATATATATATATGGTATATTAATTTCATGACCTCTCTCTTCATAATGTTTGTTTCAAAAATACTTGGTTATCGGAACATCTAGTTAATGATTTGGATCAACATGGAAACCTTCTTTGTTAGACCAATACATCGGTCCTTAGACAAGTGATTAACATACGAGTGAGTGCATAATATGTTGCGACTTGCCTTGCAATGTGTGTTAATCCTAGCGGTCCAAATGTCTTAGGCCTAATATCAACAACATGATTGAACTAGAGTTAGTTTTGGGTGAAATTACACATGGTGTCTCTTTCATCCACTCTCATTTGCACACTCGAGAGTTTAAGACGAAGCTTTGAAACTTTGAGCCTTTGTTCCATTGTTATGAGGTTCCTTTCCTTTCTCCTTTCAAAAGTGGATATTAAAATTAAGGAAAGTTACAAGCTATGCTAACATTCGTATGTGTTCCAAATGCCGCTACAAAAAGGATAATTCTCTTTACTATATCTTTTCACTTACCTGTGCACCTTTAGAAATTCTCCAAGTGGGAGATTCTTTGGTTTGGAGCCTGATTATCTTACTAATTTATAGGTATTGTTTCTGCTTCCTTTGGATCCTAGTCCCTAACACAGTGGTGTGAGGGGGTTTTCCCCCCACTGTTGTTGTTGGGGGGTGTCTAGGGCGGTGGAGACAACCACCTAGTTTCCCCTCGTGCGGCTTTGGTGGCAGCACCTGTGAAGTGAAAAACTAGAGAAAAATTTCCTTATAAAATATTTTAATTTTGTAGTCAATCTGGGCCATTCATTAGGGAAAATACCTGATAGTAGAGGTTCTTTTAATTTAGGTTTTTTTTCACTAGAAGGAAACCCTTACTTTATATGAGGGAATTGTGTTGTGGCTATGGATTATTCTGGGCGAGGAAAAGAGAGGAGCATGTGTGAGAACAAAGAGGCAATTGCACGAGATTTTCTATAGGTTGTATCCCCTCAGTTTGATGAACAATATAAGGGAAGGACTAGTTGTTTCTTTGTGCACGTAGTCCAAATTTGGTGAACCTTGTATATTTGTGTCTTTCTTGTTTTATATTTTTCTATGTTTCCATTTCTGCAGTATTTTATGTATTCCATTGCTCTATTATTTAATTTCCAATAGTCCCTTCAAACCCTAAGCAATTTTTCATTACTTTTCATGCTTTCTAACCCTTACTTTTTTGTGACATCTGGAATAAGCTTGTGGAACCCTAAATTTCCCATGAAAGGTAATTCTCTTTGTTGAAATTATTTTACTTACAATTTGGGTTCAGGCCTCTATTCCTTGTACCAAAGAAATTTCTTTTATTTAAATACTAACTACACTCCACCCTTTCAGGTACTTCCTCTCAATGACTAGAATCCTTAACATGGATATCGCTTCAAATATTTCTCTATGGTTCTTTGTTATGGCATTCAACACTCCTAGGTTCACACATTATTTTTGTTATCTTTAAGGACATTTTACCTAGCTCGTTGAAACCTTACCTGGGCTCTTTGAATGATTATGATTTTATTCCAAAAGAAAAGAACTGCTTCCATAAAAATTCTCTACTCTTCCTAAGATCTTTTAGGAGGCCTGCATGTGCGTAAATTTGTGGTTTCATCATACATGTTTAATTTATGGGCTAGTTGGCCTCGATAAATAAAGTTTCAACTAGTATTGACTCTAGATTTATTTGTAATATTGCGGCTATTTTTTTCTCAAATATTTTAGTGTTGACAATGAATGTAACCCTTTGATATATGTTTCTTCATGGTTTTTTGATTGATTGACTACCATTTTATATAGTTATTATAGTAACTCTATTATGGTTGTTGACGTCTTTCCAAAATGCCTCCCAGATAATTTTATGAATATATTTTCTTTCTTCAATCATGTTTACTATGTTACTCAATGCAAATGCCTCTATACTGAAAAGAAAATAGAGTAATGATAGTCATCATCTCTCTTTAGTTTGTTATTTCACCATTCTGGTTATGTGTGTGTGTGTGTACATGCTATATTTACTATTATAGAGTTTTAGTCGATAATTCTTTGAGGAACATATCATGGGATTTGGAAACTATGTTTTAGGTCTTTTTTCCCTTTGAGCTTGAGATTGTTGTCACCCTAATGGTTGATAATACTCATGTCACTGGGGGTCATAAGGAAACTAACCTAACTCACTACTTAAATCCTTTTTTCTAACTAACTAACTAACTATCTATATATATATATATATATATATATATATATATATATATATATATATATATATATATATGGTTATTTAATATATATGTGGTTATGTAATAATGCAATTTTTTTATTTTATTCTTTTTTTCCTTTTATCATAGGGAACTTGATCATGCTAGCAAGCTTAGTAAATATGGATTCATATTTCTTATAGCTTTCACATGCACTCCTATTCTCTGTTCTTTTCCAATCAACATTCATTTTTCACATATTCCCAGTGCATAGTTTACTTGGTCTGGCCAATGAAAGCTTACGACATAATACTAGACTTACCCTGTAGGTGTCATCTTGTCAACATCTCTACTAAAAGTTAGAAACACATATACAATCTTCTAGCACTCATAACCTGTAAGTTACACAAGTACAACATTATATCCAACATCCAAACATAGTTGTAAATTTGTGTAGTTATTTACCTAAGGTCATCTATTCTTTTCCTTTTCCTTTCTAGATCAATCATTCAACAGTAATTAGAAATAGCAGAATAATCATCTAAATTCTTTTTGGGAATGTGTAAAGAGCTCTCACAATGGTCCGAAATGTAAGATAGCTTTTATAGCTAGCTTCTCCCGAGCTCTACTCCTCTTTGTGAGAGGAACATTCAATGAAAACTTTTCAGAATTTGTCTTTATGAACCTTTAAAGCAACGCCTTACTCTTTATGATGGGTTCAGACTAGTCTTTCTCCCCCACTAGTTAATCTTAGAAGACAACTCCCTTTCTCTCCCACAATGTTTTTATACAAAGTCCACTTCATGACATTTGACTCTAAAAAAATTCCTTTCTTACTTTTTCCTTATTGAGATAACTAATTCCAATTGTTTCCCAAAAATATAAGACCTAATTTCTGAGTTAATGCATTACCTAGAATGTTAAAAAAAAAAAAAAAATCTTTTTCATTTAATTTTTTTTTTTACAACAACCTTAACCTTAATCTTTTCAGCTTTTACAACTATACCTTAATAATAAAAGTTATAAATAGAGCGTTGGCTCCTTATCCTCTGCTTCTACTGTGATTGATTGACCCGTATATTGGTTGAAATTTCCTTTTATGGTTTTTAATAATTGAAAATGAAAATTAGTTTAATTAAAAAGAGGGGTTCAACTCTCATTTGTATAGCTATTTCGAGGCAACTTTGTCTTAAGTTTTTGATGTATAATATTGCACATTTTATATATATATATATATATATATATATATATATAGTTTTTGATGTATAATATTGCACATTTTATATATATATATATATATATATATATATATATATTTATATTTATTTTAAATGATGGAAATTTAGACAATATTAAATAATATATTATTTAATAGTATTACCTGTAGCACGACCTTATATTAGTTTACCACCTTGGGAGAACACATTCCGACTCTGTGTTGGTTTATTTTTCAAAATATTGTTTAAGCTTTTAAAAGGAATTAATTTACATGGTACTAAATTTATTATTTTCAAAAGTGGGAGAATTTTCCATTTTACTAAATAATATCTAATAACCCATTTTTTCCCAATTTATTAAATTTAAAAATATAATTTGAGAAACTCGTACGTTAATGTATATAGAAAAATATTTAATGTTTTTGTTGTTTATATTGTGTGGACCTTTATCATCTGTCAATAATGAATCCAAGGATAACATGTATAGTCAAGTCCGATTGGATTACACTTAATTAAAAAAGAATCGTTTTTAATATTTTATTAGTATTGTAATATATATTTTTTTAAATAACAAATATAAATAGTAATACCCAAATTAATTTAATAAAAAATAATAACTTCTTTACCTGTTTTTCCAATTGCTTTAAATAGTATTTCCTCTTTAGAACTAATGAAGAAAAAGTGACATTCAAATTTCCATGAAATAAGAATTTCGCCCAAAAAAATATGTAAATTAAAACTTTTTTTCCTCCTCATAGAAAACTCTATAAGTATGATATTTGTAGCATTTTGGATTGGATATTCTATATATATATATATTATAAGTATGATATTTGTAGCATTTTGGATTGGATGTTCTATTTTGAATATATATATATATATATATATATATATATATATATATAAAAAATAGAAATGAAAATATACTTAGTAATGGTTTGAATATGGATTTTACATTATAAAATTAAGGTATAATGAATTTAAAAAATAAGTTAATAGAAGTGAGAAATTTAAATGTTTATAATTAATTTTATTAATTTTGTAATGTAAAAGAAAAAAAGTGTTAAGCTGAAAGTGTAGAACTAAGATGTGTGAAAAGGTCTAGATTCAAATGGAGTTCAGTGCTTTGTTATCATATAAGGGAAAATTGATGAAAGAAAACATCAACCTTAATGTTTTAAGGCTAGTTTATGACAAAGAATGAAACTGAAAAGTGGAGCAGAGATTGCTCTTCTCAATATTCAAAATGACTAAATAGATTACATTGTAAACATCAATAATAAATGACTGAAGTAAAACTCGACACCTATTGAGTAGAACTCATGTAAAACTGAATTGTCTATGAAACCTAACAGACAATAGAATCAAATGTGATGACACCTAACCAATAACTAACTGATAGTGAGATTAATATCTCAACATCCCCTCCTAATCTCAATTGTTACATGTAGAGACACTTACAATGCCTAGTTGTTCTCTTTGAAATTCAAATACATTCTTGCCCAATGGCTTTGTGAAAATATCTGTTAGCTGATCTTTCGAACCACAAAAAGCAAGTACTATGTCCCCATCATTGACAAGCTCACGGATGAAATGAAAACGGGTGTCAATGTGCTTGCTCTTTTTGTGGAAAACATGATTTTTTGATAAAGAAATTGTTGAACTGTTATCACAGTAGATTGGAGTTGGCTCCTTTTGAATATTTGAAACATCTTTCAATAATCTTCTCAACCACACAACTCGACAGGCTACTAAACTTGCTGCTACATATTCTGCCTTTGAAGAAGATATTGGAATGATTGATTTTTTCTTGGATGCCCATGAAATCCAATTGGTTCCAAGATGAAAAGCATACCCCGAGGTGCTTTTGCAATCATCTAAACTCCCTGCATAATCTCTACCTATATACCGTGAAAGTGAACAAATTTCAGAATGTGTATAGAACAAACCATAGTCTATTGTCCCTGCAATATAACTTGAGATCCTTTTTGCAACATTCCAATGAGAAATATTAGGTGACTACATAAACCTCGAGAAAAAACTTGCTGCAAACATAATATCAGGTCTAGTTGAAGTGAGATATAACAAGCTACCAACTCGACTTTTATACAATGTGGAATCAACTGGCGGTGCTACATCTTCTTTGCTCATTTTTATGCCCTGAGCAATTGGTGTATCTGTAGGTTTGCAATTTGTCATTTTGAACTTTTGGATGATATCAGTGGCATATTTTTGTTGACCGACAACAATTCGATTAAAAGATTGGTGAATTTCAATGCCTAAGAAGTATTTCATGACTCCTAGATTTGTCATATCAAACTTTGTTTGCATTGCTGCCTTGAAATCTTCTAACATCATATTTCCTATATAAAGAAGATCATCTACATAGAGGCATACAATAAGAATTTTACCTTCATGCATTTTGGTATAAAAAATTGGCTCATGATTGCTTCTGCAAAAACCACTTTCAATGAGATAGGTGCTGATGTGATTATACCAAGCTCTTGGAGCCTATTTCAAACCGTACAATGATTTCTTGAATCTGTATAACTTATGCTCTTGTCCTAGAACTTCAAAACTAAGAGGTTGCTCTACATAAACTTCTTCTTGCAATATACCATTTAGGAGAGCAAATTTTACATCAAGCTAATAAACTTTCCATTTGTGTTGAGCTGTTGTGGAAAAAATGGTTCTGACAGTGTCTAACCTTGCTACTGGAGAAAAGGTTTCACCATAGTCGACACCAAGTTGTTGTGAGAATCCTTATGTTTCTCAATTTCTCCTTTGTCATTTAGGTTGGTATTATATACCCATTTTACACCAATTCTGGTTTTGTCTCTTGGGAGATCAACTAATTCCCAAGTTTGATTCTTCTCTATGGCAGCAATTTCTTGGTTCATTGCATCTACCCAATGCTTTTCTTTAACTTCTTCTTCAAAATGAGTTGGTTGATATGAAAGAAATGAAAACACGTTATGTTGGTCAAACTCATACTTTTTCTCATATATTTCTATGACGCTTCTTGTTTTTTGATTGTCTTCTAAAGATGTTGAATCACTAGTGGATTCACTGCTTGAAGATGTACCATTTTCAGAATGGTATGGTTCTTCTTCAACCTGCAATCTTGGTGGTTGTGGTGGATAAAAAGACTGACTTGAAGCTTCATCAACTTGATTAGACCAAGATTTATTTAAAAAAAAAAATACATTTCTGCTTAAAACAAACATCTTTGTAATTGGAATATAAATTATGTAGGCCTTTGACTACTCACTATAGCCTACGAAAATACATCTTTCACTCCTATCATCAAGCTTCTTTCTTAGCTTCTCAGGAACATGTGAAAAAGCTATTGATCCAAAAATTCTAAAGTGAGATACATTTACCTTTTTACCATCCCATGCTTCTTGAGGTATTGTATCTTGGAGAGTGGTTGTTGGAGATCTGTTGAGAACATACACTGTTGTCGAAACTGCTTCAGCCCAATAATTGTTTGATAACTTCTTCTCATAAAGCATACATCTGGCCATGTTCATGATTGATAGATTTTTCCTTTCTGCTTCTCCATTCTGTTGTGGAGTATATCTTGTTGTGTTATGCATTATGATTCCTTGTTGTTGAGAAAAAGCTTTGAAGTTTTTAGAGTTGTACTTTCCTCCTATGTTTGATCTGAGTATTTTCAAAGGCTTTCCACTGTACTTTTCTGCTTCTGCTTTGAATTCTTTGAACCTTGAGAATGTATCTATTTTGTTTTTGAGAAAATACACCCATGCATTCCTGCTATAATCATCAATGAATGTCAGAAAATAAAGACTACCACTAATATATTGTGTTTGCATTGGCCACATATATCTGTATGGACAAGCTCTAAAGGCTCTTTTGCTCTAGAGGAAGATGTGGGAAAGCTGTCTCTTTTATGCTTGAATAGAACACAAATTTCATAGTTACAATCTTTCTTATTCATAGTAGGGAGACCAATGACGTTTTAGTGTTTCTGAAACTGACTTAGACTCTTGAATGGTATGTGGCCATATCTAGAATGCCATAACTAAGACTCATATATTCTTGACACATTATGGACAAAAGACTGTGAGAGATTTGGACTTCTAAGAGTCAAAGGAAACATCCTATCCTTGGTTTTTTCAACCTTAACTATCAGTCTTCTATTGGGAGGTTTGTTATAGATATAACATATGTTCCCATGAAATATTACATCATAATCATGTTCCATCAGTTGTCCTACACTAATGAGGTTATGCTTCATAGTTGGAACATAATAAACATCAGGAATGTATTTTTGCTGATTTTGTTTAGTAAGAATAGGAACAATACCTTTTCCTTCAGCTTTAATGCAAGAAATATCTCCAAGAGTAATTTATGATGTTATGGAAGCATGAAGATAAGAAAGTAGATTTTTGTTACATGTCATATGATTACTGCATCCACTATCCAACAACCAAAGATCCTTATTGTGAGTGCCTTCAGAAAGATTGCATGAAAGAAACATTGTTTTAGATTATTCTCATACATTGTTGGAGAGATGGACATTGCCTCTATGTTGATCTCACTATTATTTTTTGCATTCATGTTCATAATACGCAAATTTCTTGCAGTAATAACAATGTACATTATATTTTCTCCATGATCTACCTCTTTGAATTTGGTTTTGTGGAGGTCTCCACTGCTCTGCTGCATGATGATGTTTCGATATGCCTCTGCTTCAGTCTCGAAAGATATCGTCTAACTCTTTCACAATGATGATGAATATTCTTTGGTTCCATTATCCCAACACCTTCGTGGGTTACGTCATCTAGGTTTTTTCTCTGTAGAAATAATTGACTAATTACACCATGATGGCTATGATTTAAGCGTGACTAGGAAATTGTTGTAAGCGTATGTGATAGCGATGTAAAGTTGTAGTATAACAACTTAGTTAAGAAAAGAACCAAAAGTGTAATATCTGTAGAGTTTTTCTTAGTTCTGAAATCTCTGTGGGCACTAACTATTTGAATTTGAAAGATTAAAAATGTCAAACATGTGCCAAGCACAAGGCTGATAGTATAGAGAACAACTAATTAAAAACGCATTTAAATAGAACACAGTTCTCTATAACACTCGTTGGGTCTACTTCTCTCTTACTCTCTTAACCGACTCCACCTAAGTACCAAACATACTAGGAAAACAACCTCCTTTAGAAGCCCCATCAAATTCACAACTTTGTGTTCAAAAATGGCTTCCATCTCTAGGAGCATTGTGTTCCTATTCCAATTTTATTTTCTCTGGGTGTTGGTTGCTTTTATCACATATAGATTTAGTGGAGCATAGCAAATAAGTAAACCTATGCTCTCTACTTGTGTGCATGCAGGTTGTGTTATAGACATATTTGGGCACTACAACCCCAATCACATATGTCCATAAACCAAGGGCTTCTAAGTCCCTAAAAGTGTTGTTTCATACCCTAAAGGAGCAAGGTCAGCTGATTACATCATCTCCACTGGGGAATGACAAAATCGTCATCAAAGTCTCCTGGTTTGTTTGAAACTTGTGTTTCAACATCCTCTGAGACTCCAGTTACTCCAACCATTTCTGGTATCCCTGCCTTTACAGAAGAAGTTCCATAGTTACAAGAGGACATTGGAACTGATCCCAGTGTAACAGTAAACACTTCGATTCCTGAACCAGCTCCATCTAGAGTTGATTTGGAAGGTGTTACCCCTCCAGCATCTGTCGCTGCGGAATCTATACCTTCTTCGGCACCAAAAATATTTTACGAACCTGACGGTCTGCCTCTTCCACCTGGATTGATTGCTATAGAAGAGATTATGGAGGATCTCCCATCCAGTATTCCATCGCATTTTGGGACTGGGATCCACCTATATCCTTCTACTTCAGAAGTTAATACCCCTTCATCGCAAGTTCCTGTAGAATCGCTGGGAAGTCTTTTGGATAGACTCGATATGTCTGGACAACCATTGACATCTAGGACTGTGTCATCTGATACAGTGGTAGCAGAACCTCCTGCCACCACTTCGACGATGTTCGTTGGTATACCATCTATCCCAACTAGCCCTCGACCGCTAGAAGGAGTCCACCCAGGGACTGTTTCGACAGTATGGTCTGTACCCGTTTGTTCATCCAGAATAGTATCTAGAATCTCTTATGTTGAATCTCAACAAATTGATCCTTCACAACAAATTCAATTTGGGCAGTCTGGTCTCCAAAGGCCAATCATTCCTTTGAGCACTGGATTGTCGCCATATGGAGGGCACTACACCCTTTCATTGTTCCCTCCGGGAGAACAACCATATGAGGGTTCACAACCGAATTCAGGTCAAATTGGAATCACATCCAGCGGTTGGGTGCCAATACTGCCTCAACAACCAAGAGTTGTATATTCAATGCAATTGAGTCTACCTATGTCGAATATCCCCAGTACACCAGCTATTGTGATAGTGTCGCAAGTACAAGCATTGTCTGTTGTATGCCAACCTCAAGTTTCTCAGGTCGTTGTACAATAGCCCCTTGTCCTCGCGACACAACCACAATCGCCAGTTAGTGGCTCCTTAACTGGAGTGACTCAGGCTCAACCGGGTACTATTACCCCTCATCTTGGTCAAATGTCCAGTATTGGGCAACAACAAATGGTTTCGTAACCATGGATGGTGCAACATCAACAACCATAATTCCAACAAGCTTACCAAGGACCTGAGCAGCAAAACTTTGCAGGTAATGGACAGCCATATATTCAGAACAGTTATCACCAATCTTCTCAAATTGGTTATGCCCAGTCATCTTATCAAAGTTATCAGCATCAAATGCATTATGCTGGTATGTAAAGACCCACTGCTCAGGCGATCCCATCTTATCCTGGGTACGCTTCGCCGAACTTGAATCAACAGTTTCCCTTTGTGGCAACTCTAGAGTTACCAGATCTAAATTGGCTAACGAACGATCCAATCACTTATGCCCCTTGGTGGCCAGTGATTCCTCATAAACTTCCGTCAGATATTCCTAAATTTAATGGAAATCCGGGTGAAGACCCATCGAATCATGTGATGACCTTTCATCTGTGGTGTTCGTCCAACACTCTCAGTGATGATTCGATTCGGCTTCTCGTTTTTCAGCGAACGTTAACTGATCCGGCAGCAAAATGGTACATCGAATTGGATAGAGCTTCATTCCATAACTTCAGTGCCCTTGCCACAACCTTTTTAACCCATTTTAAATTACCAATAAGTTATGAAACAGGAACATAGCTTCTTACCAATTTCAAACAAATGACAGCCACTCACATATCCGATCATATTCATGAATGGTGACATCGTCGTAGAATGGTGAAAACATATGTTCCTGATCAGCTGCTAGCTGAATGGTTTATTAAGTCATTGTTACCTTCTATTACAGAAGATGTGGCAAAGGGAGGGGTCATCATTGAAGAGCAGGTTATTTCTCGTGCGCAATATCTAAACTTTATCTATACTCAGTCTGGAATGCCCTACGACAAAATCGCCGATGCTCCTAGACCAGAGTTTTCCGTTCCTCCTTGTCCTAAATCAAACAAAGACTCTCATGCCGGCGATGGCGTGATAGGTAAGACAAGCACGAAATCGACAAAGGCTACATCTAAGAAAGCCCGTAAGATTTTTGATCAAAATGCAAATGAAGAAATTCTAGCCTTGGAGGTTAATTCCGTGTCAACTGACAAAGGCAAAGAACCGAAGCAACCAGGAGGCAAGAAGAAAGGGAAGAGCAAAAATAAAAAACAGGATGATTCGTCTCCTGAAAAATCTTCTGCAAACCCTTCTAGGCAAAAGAAACCTACTCAGCCATGCCTCATATGCGATGAGGATCATTGGATGAGAGATTGTCCATATAAAGATAAAGTTAAGAAATTCCTTAAGAATCCAAAAGCCTCAGCAGTATTGACTGATCCATTTCCAAACCCAAGAACCAATCTGGTTGCTAGTGACAATGCTTCCCCATCCCAAGTCCTTATGCTGTCCATTTCAAAACAACAAAATGATGCTTTGATATCGACAAGGAATAAAGATTACGAGAATCCAAAGCTGTTGAACAGCAAGGCTACTTATCAACCTAGTAGTTCGACAAAAACTTTGACCGAAGTTGTGCCACCCATCATTCCTGAGCTAACGATAAAGCCACCAAAGGGAGTTGTACACAAATCAACATTTATTCCTCATGCCAGAGGGGCACATAATTATAATATAGTAGAAGACCTGTCCCAATCGTCGTCCGCTATGTCGACACTTGAGGTACTGCAAAATTGCCCCTCCCAAAAGCAAGCTTTATTGTCAGCAATAGGTGGGATTGACCCAGCGGATTCCAATATTGTGGCCTTTAATCATAAAGGATATGACCCGCAGTTACCAGCTCAACTCACTTTCCTCATTCAAGTGAAAGCCCTCAATAAAACTATTCATCGAACAATTATTGATGAGGGGGCATCTACATGTATTATGTCAATGAGTTGCTGGAAAAATTTAGGCTCACCACCCTTGTCGCGATCATCGACGACGTTAAAAGCATTTTATGGACGAACATACACTCCATACAGGATTTTAAGTAACTTGCAAGTCGAACTGGGGGGAAAAATAGTAGAAATTGATGTGGAAGTTATCGATGGAAACCTCGATTACAACATCCTACTGGGAAGGCCCTGGATTTATGCTATGGCTGTCATTGTGTCGACATACTTCAGAAAGATTGCATTTCCCTTTCAAGGGGGAATTACAATCATCGACCAACAGACATTCCTCCCCAACAGTTTGCAAGTTACGGGAAGCATTCTGATGATCCACAGAAGCTCTCAGTCGCTTCAAAATATTGGAGTAGGCCTACTAAAAGACCCTACATTGATGGGTACTTTTGCCCTACCACCTCCAAACAACTTGGCGGAAGTGGCAACAGTGGGAACCTGCAATATGGTATCTTCCATTCAGAGGATGTTCGAACACGATATTAGCATGGATCGTCACCAGGTGTTGCCTCCAAGCCCAATAGAAATATTGTAGCAATCAATGTTCTCAGCATGGGAGGCAAACCCCAATGAACGCTCATCAAGCATTTAGGTAGATAGGTCTAAGGAGTATGGTACCTCTTCAGATCCTTGGTCGCAAGTACATTCTACAGATGAAGGAATTGTTCAGTCAATGAACATGCAGGGGGCACCATGGGAAGATTACAACCATCGTTCCTATCTTTCGGATTACAACGAAGATTACTCCAGCGACCTTAATCATCCATCAATTTTTGATTTCCTATCAAATACTATAAATATGGTGGATTCCGAGCGAAATCTGTCCAATATTGAAGAAACTATCACCATAAGTATCTTGACCAAACCAGATGTTGTAGAAAATATTCATGTTGGCAAATCTTGTTCTTCCTCAGAACTTGAAATATATTGCGCTTTCTTTCACGAGTTCAGAGATGTCTTTGCATGGTCATATGAAGAAATGCCAGGCATCGACTTGAGCATCGTTGAACACGAAATTAAGATGTATCCAGATGTCAAACTAGTAAGACAATGGCTTTGGTAGGTGCACCCAAATAAAGCCGCTGCCATCAAGGTAGAAGTTGAAAAACTTTTTCATGTTGGTTTCATTTACCCGGTTCCTCTAATTGATTGGGTATCGAACATTGTTCCCGTGATGAAAAAGAAAGGAACAATTAGAGTGTGCATCGATTATAGGGATGTAAACCAATCTTGTCCAAAGGACAACTATCCTACACCCTTCATCAACCAGATAATTGATGAATGCACCGGATGTGAAATCTTTTCATTTGTGGATGGATTTTCTGGGTATAATCAAATAAATATCCGCCCACAGGACCAGTCAAATACTGCATTTATTTGTTTGTGGGGCACATTTGCGTACCGTAAGCTACCTTTCGGTTTAAAGAACGCAGGGGAAAATCTTCAGAGGGAAATGAATTATGCCTTCCATGACATCAAGGACATCGTTCAACCATACCTCGATGATCTTTCGGCTCACTCACGAAAGTGGACCGATCATCCGCAACATTTGAGAGCAATATTTCTACGTTGCCGACACTACAAAATAAGACTCAATCCACACAAGTGTGTGTTTTGCGTTGGTTCTGGTCGTTTACTTGGCTTTGTAGTTTCTAAGGACAAAATTCGTCTCGACCCATGTAAGGTTCAGGCAATCATCGATTTGCCTCCACCTTCAAATTTGCTTCAGATTTAGAAACTCCAAGGGAAAGCAAACTTTCTGAGGAGGTTCATTCCAAACTATGCTGAACTTGCTAAAGGTTATATGCATCTTTTGAAAAAGAAGTACCCTTCAACTGGGATCAGGTCGCGCAAGCTTCCTTTGATGCTCTAAAGGAATCCCTAATAAAAGCATCATTAATGTATGCTCCTAACTATCAAAGAGACTTTAACCTGTATCTGGCTGCAGCAGATATGACCATCGCAATGGTTTTAGTTCAAGAAGACAATGGAATCGAGCATCCTATTTATTATTTAAGTCGAAACTTAAATGATACAGAAAGCAAGTACTCATATGTTGAAAAGCTAGCTCTCGCTGTTGTTCAAGCAATACAGAGATTTCGACACTATGTTCTCTTTCGAAAAACTACCGTTTTGTCAAATTGCAACCCCATGACTTATATCTTGTCGCGACAGTTGCTTGGGGGCAAATATTCAAAATGGATAGCAATTTTGCAAGAGTTTGATCTGGAATTCGTAAAATCCAAATCAAAGAAAGCTCTAGTTTTCGCAAAGTTACTATGTGATTTCCCATCGTCGTCCAATGATTCAAAATCCAAAGCAACAACCATGGATGAATCTTTGTTTTTGATATCTTCAAGCGATCCGTGGTATGGAGATATAATCATTTATCTCCAGACCCAAACATATAGGTCTAATACCTCTCGCTCAGAACAACGACGTACTTGATACCAAGCAAAAGACTACATGATCGTCGGTGATACGCTTTACCGTCGTGGTGTCAATACTATTCTGCGGAGGTGCCTCACCCATATTTCCAGAAACTTAAACACATTAATCGATTCATTAGCAAATTATGTGTTAGATAGACATTTGCAACATTTGTAAAAGAAAAGCATTTTATCAATAAACTGCATCAGGATAATATAACTTAACCAAAATAAAGCTCTGAAAATCAAAAATATATATATAACTGTTTATAGTTTGTACATAGTGTTCTATGTCCAGGACAAAATCGGTCATATGACCCAAAAACTCAAAATGCAAGGGGGCACCCTAATCTAATGGTGCTCGTGATAACTAGTCACCGCCTGTGCAATCATGCATAGGAGCCTGGTCCATCGGCTTAGCATGCCAGTGGTATGGTGCTGTAATCTCAGAGGCAGCTCATCGATCCTCACATCCAGAATACCAAGGGTGAGACCCTCGATCTAATCCTGCAACACTGCAAGGGTCTCAGATACATCCAGGTCGCAAAGAATGGCCCTCCCTATAGCCTTTCCTACTGGAACGGTAGCTGCTCCTCTCAGGCGCGCTGCTGGTCGCACTGGCCTAATACCTGCATAATCACATGAGCTTTGATTAGTCTTGATAAACATTTAGAAAGCACAAGAACATTATGAAAACAATAAACATAGATATGGTCAGAGATTTTTACCTATGACACCCCACTGCTCGCCAGCTGGCAGCACCAAATCCGGGTCACCCTGGAAATCCATCCCAGCATATGGATACTCGGCATAAACCATTTGCTGACGGTTGAACCACTCAAAGAAGGCATCAGAGAATGAAACCTGCGGTTGAACAACATGTCTGGCCATAAGGTCGACCCATCTCTGCATCCGTGGCTCAGTCGGTGGTGGTAGGCCAAGTGAAATGTACTGTGGCTGCATCAGTGGGATCTTCTCCAAGGCGAAAGAAGTCAAAATAGAACCATAGCCAAAGTTCTTGGATCTTCCGTTTTTCACCTTGGTAAGTTGTTCTTTGATAACTAGAAGTACTGCATCACACCAGTTGAATACCTTGGGTTCGAGACATTCCAAGGCATACTGCATATATGATCTGTTGGCCAAGTGAAGGGCTGCGCTACTAGCCAATCTAGAAAAGGTGAATAAAATAGTCCTCAAAGGCCTGTTACACAAAAATATCGTCACCATGACTATTTGCAGTCAGTATGGGTCTATCATCACTTATACTGTCCTCCTAAGCAAGTCTCAGACCTCAGCTCTTCATGTCAAGCTTTGAAAATGAGAGAAAGACATTAAAAATCAACAAAGCTCTGGTTCCGCACTTTCTCTCACTGTTGCCTGCAGTCCCGCACCCCCTGTTCACATTACCTGCTGACCTGCCCGCTCTGTCTCTAAAGGAGTGGGTGTGGACCCATGTGAAAGTAAAAAAGGCACAAGCTTATTCTAAAAAACTCACTTTGGGTTAATTCTAGATGATTCTAGAACGAATTTTGAGGTGGATTGTTCACTCTTAGGTGGTTCATGCATCCCAAAAGAGAAGGAGCTAATCCCTTAATGAGAGGAGCTATCCCTTTGAAGGAGGGCTTTATCCCTTTGAAGGAGGACCTAGTAACTTCCCTCCATTGCACTATAAATTAAGGCATTGGGCTGGTTGCTAGGGAGGTTAGAAGTTGAACATTTTTTAGGGTAAATGCTGGTGGAATTGAGACTTCCTAGTTAAGCTTGAGAGGAGAGATCACATACCTTTTGGCTTCATTGGGAAGAGAGTGAAACTTGTCAAAGTAGAGGAGACTTCTTGTTGGACCCTGGGAGGAGCTTGTACAGCATCAAGGCACAGGTTGTAAATTTCTTCTTTGATTTGAATTAATACAATCAGATTCATTTTTCTCAACAAATTGTCTTATGTCATTTGTTTCATGAATTCCTCAAATGCCAAAGAAGAACCCATACTGATGATGTCCCATGTTAGGATTGCGACTCGATCGCATGATTATGGAAGTAAAAGTCCTGTTGATGGTAAAGAAGCAGAATCTTCTCATTCTAACCCATCAACCTCAGCTCCCGGTTCCGATCCGCTACAGATCGAGAAACCTAATCCAGACTTAGTAATCAAACCGCCCGCCAAGGGTATACTTCGAAAGTCAGCTTTCAATCCACATGCGAGAGCGGCTCAGAACTATAACATTGTTGAAGATTTAGCTGTTTCACCTTCAGCAATGTCGGCTTTGGAAGTGCTGCAATCATGTCCAGCACAGCATAAATTACTATTGTCGGCTATAGGAGCTGTTGACGTTCAGGACTCAAACCTTATAATTTTCGATCTAGAAAATAGTACACCACACTTACCACATCAAATGGCTTTCCAAATCCCGGTGTTAGTCAAAAACATACCTATTTATAGGACTGTGATTGATGAGGGAGCCTCAACGTGTATTATGTCGATACAGTGTTGGAGATCGCTTGGTTCTCCTTCGATAAATCAATCCCCGATGATTCTAAAGGCCTTTGACGGGCGTGGGTTTCATCCTTTTGGCATTCTACAGGATTTACCTATAGGGGTAGAAGGCAAAATTGTTAATCTAGATGTGGAGGTGGTTGATGCCCCTCTAGATTACAACCTTCTCTTGGGTCGTAGTTGGTCTTACGCTATGACCGCTATCGTTACATCGGTGTTTCGGCTTATAAAGTTTCCTCATAATGGAAAGATCGTAACTATAGACCAGCTGACTTACTTTTCATCTGACCCAGCCTCTTCTGAAAGTATTCAGCATGTCGGAAAAATGACTATCCCGTATAAGGATGTTGGAGTAGGACTAGTTAAAGATGCTAGTTTACTGGGAACTTTTCCTTTTCCTCCTATCAATGCATCGTCTTGTACTGTAGCCATTCATATTATTTCGTCAGACACCATTGTTTATGATGATCCTTGGATCGTACCTTCCGAATCTGAGATAGACTCATTTGGTGAAGTTATGCCTTTGAGTCCATATGAAATTGCGTATCAGGCCGTGTAGTCGTTTTCCGACCCATCTTCAATGAAAATTGACTTAATGAATGTGGTCCATGAGGAATCACTTTTCACATCAAACTTGGATTCAATAACGTTTTCTGAACTTGTTCACACTGATGAGCAAATTCGTGAAATCCTATGTGTCGATGATTTACCATGGGAAGATCTTCATCATAGATCTTCGTTTTTACCTGAGAGTGATCATTTTGAAAATGATTTTTCATCAATTTTTACGACTGAATATGTCAAGGAACCTCAGAATCCAATGAAAAATCCTGATTCAGAGTTAAATTTGGGAAACATTTCTCGAACTATTCCTATTGATATTTCGGTTAAGCCTGGAATTGTTGAAAACATTCATATAGGTGCATCTTGCTCGGAAGATGAAATTCAAATCTATAAGGCCCTATTTCAAGAATTCTGTGACGTGTTTGCCTGGTCATATGAGGAAATGCCAGGAATTTACCCTGCAATTGTTGTTCATGAAATCAAAACTTACCCGGATGCTAAACCCGTCCAGCAATGTTTGCGTCAGATCCACCCGAGAAAAGCTGCTGCTATTAAAGCAGAAGTTGAAAAATTACTCAAAGCAGGTTTCATTTATCCGATTCCGTTAACGGATTGGGTATCGAATATTGTTCCTATTAACGAAAAGCAAGGGACAATAAGAATATGTATCGATTATAGGGACATTAATTGAGCCTATCCAAAAGACAATTACCCAACTCCCTATATCGATCAAATCATTGATGATTGTGCTGGCAGCGAAATGTTTTCCTTCATGGATGGCTTTTCCGGATACAATCAAATCAATATTCTACCTGCTGATCAACCAAAAACGGCTTTCATTTGTCCATGGGGGACATTTGCCTACTCCAAATTACCTTTTGGGCTCAAGAACGCCAGGGCAACTTTTCAAAGGGCCATGTCTTACGCGTTTCATGATATCAAGCACATTGTGCAACCCTATCTCGATGATCTGTCTGCTCATTCATTACATCGAGCTGATCATCTCATCCATTTACGAGCAATCTTTATGAGGTGTAGGCATTATCAGATTAGGTTGAATCCACACAAGTGTGTTTTCTGTATAGAAGCGGGTCGGTTACTGGGGTTTGTTGTTTCGAAAGCTGGCATTCATGTTGATCCCTCGAAGGTTGAAGCTATTGTCAAATTGCCTCCTCCTTCGAGTCTTCGCCAACTCCAAAGTTTGCAAGGGAAAGCAAACATTTTACATCGATTCATTCCTAACTACGCTGAGATTACAAAGGGTTTTACCCGGTTGTTGAAACAGAATACTCCATTCTTTTTGGATGAGATAGCTCAGAAATTATTTGATGCACTCAAACACGTGTTGATCCATGCACCGTTATTGCATCCTCCCAACTACAACCAGGACTACTTCTTGTATCTCGCCGCCTCCCATTCCACCATTGGAATGGTGTTAGTTCAGGAAGATGAATTCAGTACTGAACATGTGATATATTACCTTAGTCGAACTTTAAATCCAACTGAGCTAAAATACTCACATGTGGAGAAATTGGCATTGGCAGCTGTTCAAGCTGTCCAACGTTTTCGTCATTACATTTTACTACGTAAAACTACAGTAATTTCTTATTGCAACCCTATGATCTATATTTTGACCAAGCAATTGCTAGGGGGCAAGTACTCCAAATGGATTGTCATCCTGCAGGAGTTCGACTTGGAATTTGAAAAGTCTAAGTCGAAGAAATATTTAGTCTTTGCGGAGTTAATGTGTGACTTCCCGCGTGCTGACACGGAAACTGTGGCGGAGGAGCCCATTGCAGACGAATCCTTATTTCTAATTAGCACTTTAGATCCGTGGTATGGGGATATCATCATTTATCTCCAGACCCAATCCTTTTGGCCAGAAATATCAAGGTCAGAACATCGAAAAATACGAATCCAGTCCCAACAATTCAGAATTATTGGAGATACTCTTTATCGTTGTGGGTCGGACTCTGTTTTTCGACGTTGTTTAACTCATGAGGAAGCTGAAAGGGTTCTAAATGACTGTCACTCTAGAGCGTGTGGCTATTATATGTCCGGGTATGCCACAGCCCAAAAGATATTGCGTGGTGGCTACTTCTGGCCATCTTTGTTTAAAGATTGTATTAACGCGGTCCGAAAATGCCACAACTGCCAAATTTTTGATCGAAAGATGCACGCTCCACCTGCTCCTCTCCACCCTATAATTACTGTCGGTCCGTTTGCAAAATGGGGTATCGATTTTATTACATGTAACCCTCACTCGGCCGGGGGGCATGCGTATATCATCCTTGCGGTAGATTATTTTACCAAGTGGGCTGAGGCGATGCCTACATTTGAGGCAGACGGAAAAACAGCTGTGATTTTTGTGTTCAACCATATAATTGCTAGGTTTGGTGTTCCACAAGGGATTATCACTGATCATGGGCGTCATTTTCGAAACGTTATGATGACTGAACTTACAGGCTAGCTTGGCTTGCGTCACGATAGTTCAACTCCATATTATCCACAAGCTAATGGTCTGGTTAAAGCCATCAACAAATTTCTAGTCATCATGATCCGACGAATTATTGGGATTCACAGGTCGAATTGGCATAACATGCTAGCACTTTGGGCATATTGAACCTCAGTTAAAATGTCAACAGGGTTCACTCCTTTCCAACTAGTTTATGGTCTGGAAGCTGTGTTACCCATTGAATGCGAAATCCCGTCATTGCAAATGGCCATCGAGTTATTTCTAGCCACTTCCGAAGAGGAAATTTTTTTGTTATACTTGGCTCAGCTAGATGAGAATCGACGTGATGCTGCATTGGAAATCGAAACTCACGCAAAACGTATTAAAGCTCAGTATGATCAAAATGTGACCCCTCGAAATTTTTCGGAAGGAGACCTAGTCTTATTGTACGATCAAGCAAATGACAAATTAGGCGTTGGAAAATTCATGCCTATGTGGCATGGTCCCTATGTTTTCAAGCAAAAGCTAGCAAAAGGGGCCTATGAATTGGTAGACTTTGACGGGGTCTCTTTAGGTAAACTCAGAAATGGTCTTTACCTGAAGAGGTATTATGCTTAAAAATGGGTGTGGAGATTTTTAGTTAGGTTAGTTTTCTTTCTAGCTGGTGTGTTTTAGTTTTAAGAAGTGTGCTTAGCTTAGAGAGTGTTTTTCGTCATTATTCCTGCTTATCTTGGTTTTACTCTTGATATTGCAGATGTCAATGCCTCTCCAAACATACATTGGTTTTGCTGATGGTGCTTTTCGTAATACACGGAACATTTCTTCCGCATCTTGGGTTATCTATTCGCCCTCTGATGAGTTGGTATCTATGCATAGGGTAAGCCTCGGTCAAACAATGAACAACATTGCAGAGTATAGTGCAGTGATTGAGTTATTATCTGAATCTATTTCATTTGGGATTCGGAGTTTGATAGTGAGGTTATATTCTGAACTTGTTGTATTACAGCTTAATACAGTATATGCCATTAGAAATCCAGTGTTATTGAGATTATTTTTGAGAGTGCGTCTCTTGGAACATGAATTTGATCATATTGAATATTAGCATATTCCAAGATCTTTAAATACATTAGCAGATGCAATTGCTTCTCGAATGTTAAGTAGACATTTGCAATAATCATACAAGTAAATTTAAAAACATTTCATAACATGTTTTAAAAGATAAGACGGTAATAGTGATATAGTATAATATAGGAGTGTGTCAAAATATACATCGTCCTCGATCATAGGTTGAAAAACACCTTATGATCAGCAAAAATGATAGTACAAAAAGCAAAAATGTCATATGTGTCTACAATAGGCGATCATCCTATCACTGGTGATGATCTCGATAAGAAACCACTATACGGGCCACCTTACAAAGGAAACTCCTGAAAGGTCCTGGGACCCCAATCACATAGTGCTATAGTCGAAGAGGAATGTCATCTATGCCGGTCTCCGGAATGTCTCCTGTCAAATGCTCTAGATGGCTCCAAGGATAATTTTAGGGGCGAATGTTCGCCCTTTGGCAAAATTAAGGGGTTTTAAATTTTTAGTGGGCGAATATTTTGTATCATAGTACATTTTTACAAATCACCTCAAATAGCCCACCTTATTTTAAGGGAGAGGGTAAAAAAGGTAAATTTTGCCCTTGAAATTAGGACTTACAACCTTCCATTCGCCCATTTTCAAGAATAGGTTTTATTTAAGTGAATCCTATGGGCCAAATACCATATTTATAAAAGAGGTATGGTAAATTAATAAAAATATAAATAAATGAGAGGTATGGTAAATAAATAAAACATTTTTTATATTTACTCCATAAGTCACCTTACATACATGTAAGGGTGTAAACAAATAAAAATATAAGTAAAGTGGAGGTATGGTAAATAAATAAAACGTCTTTTTATACTTACTCAAAAGGTATGGTAGATAAATAAAAATATAAATAAACTAGACGTATCATAAATAGATAAGACCTCTTTTTATATTTAGTCCATAACCCTCATTCTATTTATGAAGGCTCAAGAAAGAGGTTTTATTTAAGTGAATCCTATGGGCCAAATACCATATTTGTAAAAGAGGTATGATAAATTAATAAAAATATAAATAAACAAGAGGTATGGTAAACAAATAAAACATTTTTTTATATTTACTCCATAAGTCACCTTATATTTACGAACACTCAAAAAATGGGTTATATTTAGGTGAAACCTATGGCCAAAATACTATGGGACAAATACCATGGACTAGATTGTTATTAATACCATGCAAAAAACCATTATTAACCCTAATATTAGAATTAATAAAAATAAAAATGGCACATGGTATTGACCCATGGTATTCACCAAAATGGCACATGGTATTGACCCATGGTATTCACTTGGAATGTAGCCTATTTAAATGGGGGAATTAAACCAGCATGTAGCCTATGCTAAGATTCACTAGGACTTTACAAATTTTTATTATTTAGTGAAAGACTCGCCAAGATCTTACAATATTTTATAATTGAGTAAAATATTCGCCATGCATGGTGAGAGATTCGCCAAAAAATTATATATACATATTATATTATTGATAAAATCGCCTTCCATTTTTCCTATATACCATGGAGATTCGCCCATTTATTATATTTGTAAATTTAGGGGGGGTTTTTAAAATTTTCCCTCGATGGCTCTCTAATTCGGCCAAGGTCTCTGTTGATTCGTCCTATGGGGCTGGTGTCACTGCAGCTGGTTGTTTCCTCTCGTAAGTCCGGAGAGCAGCTGGTCGCTGTGGACCCACATCTGCATTTGAAACTTTTACTATCAATTTTGGGACGAGATAAAAACAAAGAAAAAATTAAATTAGGAAAATGTTGAAAATGATTTTACCTGAGTCATCCCATTGCTCTCCTGGTGGAAGAGCCATGTCTGGGTAACCGCAAAAATCTACCCCAGTGTAAGGAAAGTCCCAAATAGCAAAAACCTGGTTTTCCAACCAATGGAAATACTGAGGTTTGAATCGAATGACCTCTATCCCCACATCAGGATGATGGGCCATAACTGCAACCCATCGCATTAGTTTGGGCTCTCGAGGAAGTCCAGCTCCAACAGTAAGGTGCTGTGGGACCAACATTAGGACCCTCTCCAGAACAAAACTCACAACTAAAGCACCATATCCAAAGGTCTTCAGTTGTCCATTCTTGGCTCTGGTCAGTTGGCCTTTTACATTAGCCAACACAGCATCGCACCAGTTGAAGATGGTGCCTCGAAAGTAGTCAATTGCCATCTGCATCTGGGATCCAGTGGCTATATGTAGTGCGGCGCTCCATCAAAGCTTGGTAACAGTAAACGCAATTACCATGAGTTCAGGAAGGGATATGGTTTTGATGTCTATCCCTTTGTCTCTAGTCTGGTTGTTACAGAACTCTAGCCGGAGGCTATTGACAGACTGGCCACCTGGCCTAGTCCCGAATAGAGTCAAGTGTTCACCTCTCTTAGGCAAACCAGTCAAAAAGTATATATCTATCGGCTCCATTTCGAGCTGGTGGCCACCAATGAAGAAGCACTGGTCCTGTATGCTCCACCTGTCTACCAGCCACTGCAAGAACTCCACCTGGGCCCTCATGCCAGGTATGGCCCAGAATTTGTACAAGCCACATGCCTTCAATGCATCGATCGAAGGTTGGTGATTTATGGCGGCAATATCTACGTCCTCATGCTCCCGTTCTCGCCAATCAAGCATGATGTATACTCTACATCCAACAAAAAGGCGAATTAGAATATAAAAAATTGAATTTTTTGGGTGAATTTTGAGAAATTTAGGGTTAAAAAACCCTTGCTGTAGGGACCCCACCCTCTCTGTTAGAGACAGTGCATGGGGCCGCACCTTTCCTTCATGGCAGGTGCAGACCCTGACTTTTTCCCCATTGAGAAAAATTCGGGGTCCGCATGTTACCTGTGTTGTGCCTGCGGGCCCCCGCGCGCGGGTTTCTAGCCTAAAAATCCTCTAAAAGATGAATTTAAAACCTAAAAACAAATTTGAAATGGATGAAATTGAAGAGTAGGATGATGTGGATTACCTGGAAGAGACGATGCTCAATTCTGACAGACGGATTTTCTGCAATCTTCGCGGGAAGTTTCTGACCAAAAGCTCTATTTTCTCACCCAAATCTCAAACGGTAAAAATGAATTGAAGAAAGCCCCTTTTATAAGTTTTTTGAATAAATGAATTGTTAATTTGTTTATGTTTCACTTTAGAAAGGTAACTTTTGCAAAATTTTTATCCATTTCAAACAGGTATGAGTAATGTTTGAGTTTTTGTTCAGGATAACGGATTTTTCAGGTGAAATTGGTCATTTTCGACGAAAAAACATTAGAGTCACCTTTAAGCTCTTTTCTGACTCCTAAAACATGAAAAGATCGTCGAGTTTTTCTTTTTAAACTCATTAAAACGAAACTAAAAAGAAGGTCCACTTACAGCTCTTTTCCTGACCGTAAAAACATGAAAAGATTGCCGGATTTTTGTCGTTTCAAATTCAATACTGGTTATAAAATGGCGTGTCATTGATCACTTTTTTACTTTTTCGGATAAGAGACACTAATTACAAAAAGTAATCCTTGGTCGTAATGGTCAAGCGGTTCTCTCAAGTATTATTTTATACTTTTTCGGGCTTGGGAGACACAAATTTACGAAAAAGGTCAACCATGGAGTCTTCTTAAGTTTTTTTCAGACTCTCTAAAATTGAAAAACACCGAGTTTCTCCTATACTGGACTTGTTAAAATTTAACAGTAAAGGACCTATTCAATTACAAACAGGAACGAACCACTCCTTCTTAGGGTTCAAATTTAAACTAAGTTTGACTCATCCGAAGGATGAGCTTATAATCAAGCAAATGTTATCCTCCTCAAGCTTGTCAAAAATAAAGAGGTACTTGCCAGTAATGGTGGGGGAAAAGAGAGAAAAATGAGCCTGTTTGTCATACTTTGTAACCACTCTTGAACACGACACTTTTATTCACCTGGGTTGCGAAATCCTTTGCCTAACAATTGATCAAACCACATTGAAAGTCTTCAGCCTGTTTTTGGGTATTAACTTTGGGTCAATTGTCACCAAACCATCTGCTGTGTCATTATGTGTTCAAGACGTCAGTGCAAATAAGCCATTCATCTGCAAAATATCTGTCATCCATCTTGACCATCCCTGAGTCAGTCCTTGCAACTAAATTTCTTCAAACTTGATCTATGATTTCATGTTTTGGGCTTGCCTACAAAGGATCGCTTTCTATCGACTTCAGCTCATTATCTGGAAAGATGATCTAGAAACTGTCAGTACCTTGGGATCTGCATGCCTCAATGGCAGGTTTCTCGCCTTCGACGATAGGTTGCATCATTGACCTTCCATCAAAGGATTTCGTGACGTGTTCGACATCAACACATCAATTCACATCTCATGGATTGTACTGAGTACTTTGAGAGCCACTCACATTACTGGTGGTTTCTCTCACACTTGTTAACAATTTACATCATTGACTAGTAATCAAGTAGTTTCTACCATGTTCGACTTCAACACATTCATTTGCATGGATAGAATCGTACTATTTCGGGAAGTAGAAATGAAGACCCTAGATCTAGTTTCCGCCATCCAGGCTGCGAGGAATTTTGTATTCATTATACTGTTGACTATTCATAAACAGATGGCTGCGTCCATACTGTGTCTATACTTGTGATGTATTACAAGATCATCCCTATATCAGAGCAGTAGTTAGTTTTCTTGTCAGTTTTGATCTGAGTATGGGAATGCCTACCTCAGCGATGATATGATCTCATATATATATGTTGCATTGAATGTTTTTACAGGTTCCAACCGGGCTCTCCACAAGATGATCCTCGAAATGATAAAGTACTTCACTCTTCCTAGATGATAAATGAAATCCTCATCTACTACAGACTTCACACTTTAGGGGACAATCTGTTACACAAAAATATCGTCACCATGACTATTTGCAGTTAGTATGGGTCTATCATCACTTATACTGTCCTCCTAAGCAAGTCTCAGGCCTCAGCTCTCCATGTCAAGCTTTGAAAATGAGAGAAAGACATTAAAAATCAACAAAGCTCTCGTTCCACACTTTCTCTCACTGTTGCCTGCGCTCCCGCACCCCCTGTTCACATTACCTGCAGACCTACCCACTCTGTCTCTAAAGGAGTGGGTGCAGACCCCTGTGAAAGTCAAAAAGGCGCAAGTTTATTCTAAAAAACTCACTTTGGGTTAATTCTAGATGATTCTAGAAGGAATTTTGACATGGATTGTTTGCTCTTAGGTGGTTCATGCATCCCAAATGAGAAGGAGCTAATCCCTTGATGAGAGGAGCTATCCCTTTGAAGGAGGACCTAGTAACTTCCCTCCATTGCACTATAAATTAAGGCATTGGGCTTGTTGCTAGGGAGGTTAGAAGTTGAACATCTTTTAGGGTAAATGCTGGTCGAATTGAGACTTCCTAGTTAAGCTTGAGAGGAGAGATCACATACCTTTTGGCTTCATTGAGAAGAGAGTGAAACTTGTCAAAGTAGAGGAGACTTCTTGTTGGACCCTGGGAGGAGCTTGTACAACACCAAGGCACAGGTTGTAAAGTTCTTCTTTCATTTGAATTAATACAATCAGATTCATTTTTCTCAACAAATTGTCTTATGTCATTTGTTTCATGAATTCCTTGATCATCATGATAAGTATGCTTTATGATATTGGCTTTTCAGGTGCTATTTAATTTGTTTGCTTGTTTGTGTTTGCAGTTTCGCAACAAGGGAGCTCATTTGGATCAAAGGAGCGAGGCTTCCACAAACTTGCATTAGACCCAAGGTAGGCCCAAAACACTTGTTTGCCTTTGTTTATAAATTGCATATTTAGAGAAAGATAGTTTTTGATTGGCTTGCTTGTCACTAGATATCGTTAGATTCTAGGAAGGTCAATCTTGTCCGCAAGATCGACTCATTCTGTGTGACAAGGCCGGTCGGTGACATCTCAGATGTTGATCTTGCCGTCCCTGCTCAGCTGAGATCCTTCCCTACAGTATCGACGAATATAATCCCTCATGGATTCACCCCCACAGGCAAAACCTGATAGTGAGAGAGGAGCGCCGCGCCTCGATAAACCGGTCAAAAAGTAGATGTCCTCAACAGTCATGGGGATGGATTTTCCTTTTATCTAGAACACTTGGTTGGTAGGATCCCATGCATCTAGGAAATATTGAAAAAAGTTGATTTATTGCCTCATGCTAGAAATGCGGAAGAACTTAAGCAAGCCACAGTTCCGCAATGCAGTTACCGTACCCGGATCATGTAGGGAAACCATGTCCTCTTCTTCATGTTCACGTTCACACCATGTAACAACCATTTTGCTCCGATGAATCTCTGAAAAGCAAACAAGAGAAGAATCAGGGTTCTTATTTGGTAAAAAACAGGCAAAATTTCCATGAAAAACCAGTGCAAAAGCTTTCCTCCTTGTGCCCATCACACCCTATATGTGTACACAGTGTGATGCATATATTCTAGCCAGTGGCTAGCTTGAGATGCATCACACCTTTCGATATACACTAAGTGCGATGGGGGCAGAACGAAATGTTCAAACCCTAGGGGCCCAGAAAAGCAGGAAAACATGCTCAGAATCCAAAAAGGAAAGAATGCATTGAAGAGCTCAAGTTTAGCTCCTACCTGGTCCAGACGGCGCCGAAAATCATCCACATAATCTCTCGGAATCAGCTGGTGAAAATCAAAGGGGAAAACACCTCCAGAGCTCCAATAGTCACAACTCCAAATGAAATGGTAAAATGAGGGGTAAAAAACTATTTTTAAGTTACCTTTCACGTAATTTAAGTAGGGAATTGGTTTTTTAACTCATGTTTCAAGCATATGTCCTCACTTCTAATCAGTTTGATGGGGCAATTGAATAGGTCGTACGACTGTCAAAAGAACATAGTGTTAACAGTGAATCTAATATCAATGACCATTATCACAAGCAGTTTTACGCGAAGTTCAAGCTCGTTAAAAATTAAACCTAGCAATGAGCATATGTTCCACCAGAGTTTAAGCTCATTGAAAAATGAACCCACCTCCAATAAATAACCATTGTGAATGACTATCATCAGCTTTTGAGCCTTGGTCGTGTTCTTACCATCACCTCCACTCTGTTTTTAGCTGACCATTCGCCTCCATTTGATTGTTTACCCCTTTTGAGGAACAACTGCGACGAGTGATCATATTAGCCATCTTATTTACACTGTCGTGATTGAAAGTTCCAAACCTTACCTAGAACTAGTTGCTATCTAAAAACATCACTCGTTCCTCAAAAAACAAGTCTCCTTTAAGCTCTTTTCATCTGACTCATAAAATATGAAAAGATTGCCGAGCAATTGGCCTCTGCAGCTCATTAAAGTGATTGGAAGTGCTATCCCTCCTCTAGATTTTAATCTTTTTGGACCTGAGGGATTATTACACAAAACGATCAAGCGTTTGTCTTGTTCGGCTCATTAAAACTATCGAAAAGTCATCCCTTTCGCATTATTTTACACCTTTTCAGACTTAAGGGATTATATTATGAAAAAGGAATATTGGAGTCTTCTTTCCATCTCTTTTTAGACTATCTAAAATTTAAAAGGACCGAGTTATCCTTGTTGTTAAACTCGTTAAAACGATAGCGACAAACTTGTCCATTCCGACAAGAACGAGTTTTATTGTTGCTAGGCTCGTTAAAACATAGCGACGGGTTTGCCCAAAGGGAAAATTATAGAACAAACATATGTTATCCTCCTTAAGCTTGACAAAAATAAAGAGGTACTAGTCAGAAATGACTGGGGAAAATTGGGAAGAAAACTCGAAGAAACTTTATTGGTAGAAAGTCACTCTTGAACATGACACTTTCACTCCATCACCATGATTGAGTCAGGTTGGGTTATTCCGTTCACCGGTCATATCATCATTGGTCCACCGTACCATCCACTTTTGGGGTTAACACTACCAATCCATTTCAGTGTCGCCAATATGTTCAAGAGAAGTCGCTCAGAGAATTCACCTACTCAACTTGTGTCTCATCCAATATAATATCTTCACGCTTCATTCTTTCATGACCGCCACCCTGAACCTTGTATCATCAGACTGTTTTCACCTCTACAAAATCATTTGCTTCGTTCTGTGTCGTAGATGTGGGATCCATTAATGCCCTCCTACGACAGGTCACTTCCTATCAACATTAGCTCATTATCCAAGAAGCCGACCTAGGGACAACCCTTCTAGTACTTTGAAGCTTACATGCCTCAATGGCAAGTTTCTCACTTCCGGCGGCAGGTTTACACTAATGACCTTTGACCGAAAGACTTTGCATGGTGTTCGACATCAACTCATGTATTCACACCACGTGAATTGTACTGTAGTACCTTGACGGTCATCATCATTATCGGTGATTCCTCTCGCGTCTGTTAACATCTTACATCATTGGCTAGTAATCAGGCGATGTCTTTCCATGTTCGACATCAGAACATCTATTCACATGGATCGACTTGTACCTCAAGAGAAGATTGAACGAGTTTTGAAGACCCCATATCTAGTTTCATCCATCCGGGCTGCGATATATTCAGGAAAATAAGGACATCAATTGTACACCATTGCTGCACAGATAATCATCCAAACTAAGGGATGATGGCTCTACTAGAATCATCAGTTTGCACACACATGGTTGTTTGTCCTATGTACATGAAAATGAATTTATCAAGCTGAGCATGGGAATGCCCACCTCAGCTAGATCATGAAAATATGATGAAGATAATGTATTGTATTGTATCTTAGTATAGGTTACCTTCCAGTGTGAAAAACCTCGGATTCTCACTATAAAGCATTTCACCCGACATCAAAAGATTGACGAACTCATGCTTTAGGGGGCAACTGTTATAGACATATTTGGGCACTGCAACCCCAATCACATATGTCCATAAACCAAGGGCTTCTAAGTCCCTAAAAGTGTTGTTTCATACCCTAAAGGAGCAAGGTCAGCTAATTACATCATCTCCCAGAAGTTTTCCATGAAAAACCACTCAGAACTGGTCAAAGCAGGACCATACACACTGCCCAGTGCAAAGGGTGCGATGCATCTCACCTGCCACATGCAAAAAGTGCGATGCATACGGAAGAGCCCTTCTGTAGGGTGCGATGAGCGAGAGCAAACAAATGGCACAAGTAGTTTGCTAAGTGGAGAACTTGAGAATCTTCTAGAAGCTGCTCATTTGACACTTGCCTCCCTGAGGTCGCCCAAGGATGAGTAAGAGATCATGAAATCTCCAAATGGAACCAAGAGCTATCAAAGAGATGACACTAATCAAAATCCCAGAAGCTGACTCACCCAGCTGCAAATATCTATAAATGGACCCCTCATCCCAGAGATCCAAAGGTTGGAATTTGGTAATTTGCAAAGAGGTGTTGTTGGTTTCTCTTTGAAGACATTGTTGGGTGATCTTGCTTTGTGTGAGGTGAAGAGGGCTTTCAAGCTGGGAGGATGGCGCTGGGTCAGACCAAGTGGTTGTAATCCTCTCTTCTAATACTTTTACTAATAAAGCTATTTGAGTTTTCCTCCATATTCTTGTGTATCTCTGAATATTGTTGTTGATATATGAATTTGTATGGTCAATATATATCTGATCCTATATTGTTTACAGTGAAAGATCTCTATGCTTTGATGGTACTATGCTGCTGTGAATCTACAGGTGCTCTTTGAAGCGGGACACGTAAGGAAGCAGTGGCGAGATTTTGTCAAAGCGGAAAGGAAACAAGCAAGGAGCCAAGCGAAAGACTGAGGTTGGTACTCTCTGCTTCTTTCTCATCTCTCTCTCGTAAAGGAAAAGCAAGTAACTTTAATCTGTTTGTTTCTAAGATAGCTACCCGTCTTAGTGGGACTAGCAGCTCTGCATAGACACTAGATTTCCCAGTAACAGGTTTCTATGGAGCAAGAGATGAGGTATTGTTGGTAAATGGGAGAAACAAGTTTTGGAAGAGAAGTAAGAGTGTTAAGCATAAAATTTTCTATGAGATTAGTGCAGAGCACCCCACCCTCACTTATGTAAACGACTTGATAGAGCACGAGGAGTGTCATAGAACTCATGGAGGGAATGAACATTTACAAAATTAATCATAATAAAAACCGCTTCTACTAGAGGAACTATTTAACATCAAACCTTGCTCACCCAATAGAAAGTTGGAACAATATTTCTGAAAATTAGAAAATTGAGAACAATATTTTTGAAAAAAGAAAAAATATTTTTTAATTTACAGAAAAATCAAAATATTCAACATTTTCTGAAAACTTTAGTTAAAGTTAGGAAAACTCATCAAACTAATACATGCCAAAGGACATGAATACTATCCTCCATGGCTAAGACATGGACTAATAACACATACAAGAGTCAGATTTCTTGGTACATATTTCATGTCGTCTCACAAAATGTTTTAATTAGAACCAGAAAAATGTTGCATAATTGACCAATAACGTTTAAGCTTAAATTTTGAGAAATCCAAAATGACAAGTTTTCTACTATTGTTGAAAAGAGGAAAAATCTAAATTTTAGCCAATCTAACTTAAATTATTTGAAAATTAGATTTTAGCATAATAAAGTACATCACCATCAATAAAAAGTCATAAAATATATCATCATCACTGAGAACACTTCGTGACTCATGAAGTATTTCTATCTTATAGAGTTCAGGCTTCTGTGATCCATATCAAGTTTGTGAGAGATTTTTCGGCGAAAATCACATGGGATACCATTTGTCAACGCGTTTCGAACCAACTAGTGTGGTTCATCGTCGGGACAAGATGAAGAAATAGATCCAGCTTAGCAAGTTAAATAGGGAAAAAAAAATATTAAGGAAAAAAAAGTTATAATCTTAATAAAAAAAACTTTTATATTTACTATTTAAAAAATATGTTTTTGATATTAAATTTAAATTTTATTAAAATAAAAAAGTATATACAATATGATTAGTTTAATAAATATAAAAAACAGATTTTTTTCTAAATTAATATATAATTAATATTAATAAATATTAATTGATTTTTTCTATTTATATTTTTACCTTTATATAATTTTAATTTTTGGGTATTTTACTACTAATCAATTAATTATGAAAAGTAATTAATCACAGTTTTATCCTTAGTTTGTCCTTATTTCCTCCCAGAATTTGTATTATATAAAGCTAAATGTAATATGCAATCAACTTTTCCCTTTTCTTTGAATATAAGCTGTATGCTTTTATTTATTTTATATAATAAAAAAATTAATTTGTCAATTTTAATTTTCCACTTCATTTGACAAAATATTGAGTTGATGAAACTATAGTGTTTTTTCGTCACTGCATATAAATTTGACTTTCTTTCCATTCAGAGAACTTTATAATCTTTAATATATTTAATAATTTTTTTTAAATTATATTAATTTAATATGAAAATGTTATTAAAATCCTTTGTTATAAAAAAACGAGATTACTTATTATCATTCATGTCCGTTGTTTTCCGAAGATACAACGATCCTGTTAACTTAAAGAAAAGTCAAAAGGGAAAATTTTCAAACAACCATATGAGCACGTTGTAATTTCACGATGACCATACCAAAGGTGGAAAAACGCAGCTACACATTGTAATTTTCCCATTGAATTTTGATATTAAATAATATTATATTGACTAAAATGACTTCACACAAATTCATGTATCAAGGCTATCTTTTCAATGTTAGCCGACTTAATGAATAGAAAAAATCTATTTCAATACTCGTTTTAATTGAGAAATAGTGAACAATTGACTTAATAATTCATAAATTGGAAAACATTTATTTTAATATAAAATAATAGTTTTTATTTGAAAAGTTATAAGAAACTGTGCTGAGATTTAAAGTCAAACTCGGCGTTTTTGGTTTTTCTATTTTATTCGAATTATTCATTATATCCTAGTTAAAGTTGATCACTATTATTTTTTGGCAATAAATAAATCTTATGCTATCAGGCTGGATTGAAAGATGGCTATATTTTATTTATTATTTTTTTAAAATAAAACTACCAACCATTAGGTTGAAGCACTATTAAATGCCATCATAAAATCGATTCTGGATAAATATTTGAAGAGCGTATATGTGGATATTTGAGATTTGGGTATATAATAAACTTCTTTGTTAATTTCGTATGATGAAAATGGTTTTAGCGTTAGAATTTTTTTTTTTGAGTTTTTTTATAAGTAATTATTCACATTCACCTGTAATTATTCAAATTATTATTAAATATTTCTTATTAACCATTACATAGAATTTTAGTTATTATATAGAGTAACTTAAGTAAAGGAATAGTAAGTTATTAAGGAATTTAGACTTCTGTGATCCATAACATTGTTTAGATAATCTTCGGCAAAATCACATAACCAATCTTTTGTCGACGCGTTTCGAACCAACCAGTGTGGTTCATCGTCAGGACAAGTTGAAGAACCAATCCGGTTTAGCTGATTAAATAGAGTGTGCAGAGACTCCAACGGCTATATTCCAACGGCTAATTTGACCTAATGATCCTGGTCAAACCATTAATTCAATTATTAATATTTCTATAAATAGCTAAAACAGGTAAATTTGTTAATTATATTTAAGATCATTTAATAATATGAGTATTGAATATAATATCCATGTATATTATTTAAATATAATGGTCATATGTTTATTAAATAATCTATAATTATTCTTATTCTAATATTATTTAAGTATAAATAATTGTCACTCTTAGAATTTTGTTATCTTAGCTAAAAATAAACCATTTTATTATTTATTAATTAAAATATAATGGTCAATCGAGAATAATATGTTTATTAATATATAGCTGTAATTCAAACCTATATAATAGTTGAACCATATAAATAGTTGTAATTCAAACCTCTAAATAGCTAAAACCGGTAAATTTGTTAATTATATCTTAAGATTAAAATCATTGGGTAATATAATATCCATGCTTATTATTTAAGTATAATAATCTATAATTGTTATTATTCTAATAATATTTAAATATAAATAAATGTTACCATTTTATTACTTATTATTTAAGTATAATGGCCATTCGAAAATAATAATATATGTTTAATAAATCCATATTTATTTAAAAATTCAAAATTCCAATATTAATAAAACCAAACAAATAGAATTCTTAATAAATATTATTATTATTAGAATAAAGTAATGTTCATGTTTATTAATACTAGAATAACCAATATTATTGTTATATCATATATATATCTATTTATACTCCTATCTAATTATCTTTTAAGCCTAATGGTCATTTGGTAAACCAGGTCTCCTTTAATATTTAAATTACTGATTTATATTTATTAATACTCAATATATACTCAATAATCTGTTATTCCATTATTAAAGTTAATTATGTCATTAGGTAAATATAATATTAGTATAAGGTACAAAAGGAGTTTTTTAGACATTAGTAAAGGAAGCATATTTAATCCAAATAAAGGAACCTAAAAATCTAATCCAATAATAATATATCCCATAGTATCATAAGCGGGATTAAGGATAGTATTGTTGTTAATAACGAGATTAGTAAGCACGGTAGTGTTATAAACAATTGTGATAATATATATAAAAGTAATAATATTATTATAAACGATTATGTTAACGATAAGCATGATATTATTATGAACGATAATGATATTATTATGAATGATAACGATAAGCATGATATGATTATAATGAATAACGATAAGCATGATATTATAATGAATGATAACGATAAGTATGATATTATAATGAACGATAAGCATGATATTATTATGAATGATAACGATAAGCATGATATTATTATTATGAACGATTGTGATAATATACATAAAGGTGATGATAATATGATTATAAACAATCATGATAATAAATATATAATACATAATAGCAATAATATAATTGTTGATGATAAGGTATATAATAATAATAGGAGTCGTTGTAATAATGTGGTAAATAGGAATGTTAACGTTGATTGTAGAGTTAAGTCGGTGGGTAATTCGAGTTCGAGTTCTCCCCTCAGGGCAATAAGGTGGTAAATCTGTCGAGTTTTTCTTTTCCGCCTGCGACTTTTAGTCTCTTAGGGAAAGGTCTTAATTTTGCCTTAGCACCTAGAAAAATCCCGATTGAAGACATCATTTGCGATGTGGAATTTGGCATTAAGAACCTTCCTGATAAGATTAAAGACATGATCAGGCAGGATTGTGCCGTTACCCTGAGGAGGGCTAAGCCTCCCCGTAGCAATATCAGCAAGGCCGAGTTTGAAGCTCTGAAGAGCTTGAACGGAAATCGTGACGTCGTGGTCTTAAAAGCTGACAAAGGTGGGGCTGTCGTTATCATGGATAGGAAGGATTACAGAATTAAGATGCTTGACCATCTTTGTAATAGTGGGAGTTATAAGAAGCTTTCTAAAAATCCCCTCAAAAAGGTTTCCAGGGCGGTCGCTCTTGTGATAAAGTCGTGCAATTCCACGATTCCTCTAGCCCAGAAGCTTATTGAGGGAAACCCCATCACCCCTAGGATATATGGTCTTCCTAAAATCCATAAGGATGGGGTCCCCTTGAGACCCATTGTCAATACCATCGGTGGTCCGACTTACCTCCTAGCCAAGTTTCTCGCTGCAAAGTTAAGACCCTTGGTTGGGCAGACTGAGTCCTTTGTTAAAGACTCAGCTTCTTTTATTGAGGATCTTAAGAGAATCAAACTTGAGCCCGAGGACATTCTGGTGAGTTTTGACGTGGTCTCTCTTTATACTTGTATTCCTATTAATGAGGCCATGAGCGTTATTAATAAGCTAACCGACCCTGATACCGCTAAGTTAGTTGAGCTGTGCCTTACCTCTACCTTTTTCAGCTTCGAGGGAGAATTCTATGAGCAGACTTGCGGAGTTGCCATGGGCTCCCCCTTGTCCCCTGTCGTCGCCAATCTCTTCATGGAGGATTTTGAGTCTAAGGCTTTAGCCTCCTCTCGTCTCTTACCAAAGATTTGGAAAAGATTCGTTGATGACACTGGTGTTGTCTGGTCCCATGGTCCAGTCGAGCTGGATCGTTTCTTTAGTCACCTCAATAACCAATCCGCCGCCATTAAATTCATGATGGAAAAAGAAGATAATGGTTGTCTTCCGTTCTTGGATGTTCTCATCTCTAAGAAAGTGGATGGTTCCTTTTCTCATCGGGTGTTTAGAAAGAAGATGCATACGGAGCAATACTTGCATGCTTCTTCGCATCATTTCCCCGCTCAGAAGTTAGGGGTTCTTAGCACGCTCTCCACCCGTGCTGTAAGAATTTCGGATGAGAAGAGCTTGGAAACAGAGAAGGCTCATCTCCTAGATGTCTTTGAGAAGAATGGTTACAGTAGGCACCTCGGTCGTAGAGCCTTCCTCAGGGCCAAGAAGGAGCCTTCAATCCGAAAGGTTCCTAAAGATCATATCATGGGTGTAAACCTTCCTTACATCCAAGGGACCACGGACAGGATTGCGAGAATTCTGAGGAAGTACGATGTACCCGCTAGTTTTAGACCTCTCAACACTATCTGTGGCTCCCTCAGGTCTGTGAAAGACCCGATTGACCCTAAGGACATGAAGGGCGTCTATGTCATTCCCTGTTCCTGTGGGACCCCTTATATTGGTGAGACTGGTCGCTCTATCAATCAACGGATTAGTGAGCATTCGGCTGACTTGAGACATGGTAGGACCAAGTCCTCCGCCCTGGCTGAACATGCGGGGAAGACTATGCATCATATATGTATAGAGGAGGCTCAAGTCATTGCCAAAGTTACGCAGTTTCACCATCGCAAATTTAGAGAGGCCCTGGAGATTGAAAAAAGGCCGAATAATCTTAATAGGGATGATGGCTGGAAGATTAGCAGCTGTTGGGTCCCAGCCTTGTCTTCCTAGCCTCCTCATTCCCCTTGTGTTTAGTCTTAGGGTTTCCGTCTTCCTCCTCCGTATGTTTCGTTTTTGGCGGATTAGTCCTAGTGAGTTTCAGGGTATTAACCTTGTCCCGCTTATGATACTATGGGATATATTATTATTGGATTAGATTTTTAGGTTCCTTTATTTGGATTAAATATGCTTCCTTTACTAATGTCTAAAAAACCCCTTTTGTACCTTATACTAATATTATATTTACCTAATGACATAATTAACTTTAATAATGGAATAACAGATTATTGAGTATATATTGAGTATTAATAAATATAAATCAGTAATTTAAATATTAAAGGAGACCTGGTTTACCAAATGACCATTAGGCTTAAAAGATAATTAGATAGGAGTATAAATAGATATATATATGATATAACAATAATATTGGTTATTCTAGTATTAATAAACATGAACATTACTTTATTCTAATAATAATAATAATATTTATTAAGAATTCTATTTGTTTGGTTTTATTAATATTGGAATTTTGAATTTTTAAATAAATATGGATTTATTAAACATATATTATTATTTTCGAATGGCCATTATACTTAAATAATAAGTAATAAAATGGTAACATTTATTTATATTTAAATATTATTAGAATAATAACAATTATAGATTATTATACTTAAATAATAAGCATGGATATTATATTACCCAATGATTTTAATCTTAAGATATAATTAACAAATTTACCGGTTTTAGCTATTTAGAGGTTTGAATTACAACTATTTATATGGTTCAACTATTATATAGGTTTGAATTACAGCTATATATTATTAAACATATTATTCTCGATTGACCATTATATTTTAATTAATAAATAATAAAATGGTTTATTTTTAGCTAAGATAACAAAATTCTAAGAGTGACAATTATTTATACTTAAATAATATTAGAATAAGAATAATTATAGATTATTTAATAAACATATGACCATTATATTTAAATAATATACATGGATATTATATTCAATACTCATATTATTAAATGATCTTAAATATAATTAACAAATTTACCTGTTTTAGCTATTTATAGAAATATTAATAATTGAATTAATGGTTTGACCAGGATCATTAGGTCAAATTAGCCGTTGGAATATAGCCGTTGGAGTCTCTGCACACTCTATTTAATCAGCTAAACCGGATTGGTTCTTCAACTTGTCCTGACGATGAACCACACTGGTTGGTTCGAAACGCGTCGACAAAAGATTGGTTATGTGATTTTGTCAAAGATTATCTAAACAATAGTAAGTTATATAACCATTAATAACAAATCATTAATAATCATTGTTGTAGCAGATTAATATAAACATTTTGATGTAGCATTGTATCAATTCCATGATTCTTTTAACTTTATTAGTTAATTACAACTTGATAATATAAACATCACATCATTCAAGGAATCAACATCATAAAAATGTCATAACATACAACCACATAATTAAACACCATATACCCTAGAAACCGATAAGGTGAAAACCAACAACTGTTTAATTTTATTATTAAACGCTTGTGATGATGTTCACCCTTCACTCAGTGGTTATAAGGGAGTCCATTCCATGACCATTGTTATAAAAGTTCACAAACAATATCATGTCAAAAACAACATAACTCTTTCGAAGTTATTACAATCATCATGACATCATTTACCCACAAATACTTGAGCAATGTGTCTTTAGGGCCTCATTCTTCCCATCACTAGATTAAACTGTAGCTCACAATTACTACAATCTTCCTAGACCACTAACTTATTATATTTCATAAGGGTAAATATAATCCATCTTTAAGTATGTCATGACATTTTCCTATAACTGATACTGTGAGCAACCTTTCATACCATGATTAGATCAAATATTAATCAAACCAATTCACAAATCTATACTACTCATGCTTCATCATCCATTCATGTACATTCATGAAGTGTAAAAAAAATATCGTGACATGTCTCCTTTAACAACACTGCATATGGAATAATTATAAGCATATAACCATCAAGCCATGCATATAAATAAATATCAAATTAACTATTATTCCCCTCATGCACACACATTCTTACAAGACAAATCACTACAATTGTCGAGACATTCCTTTAAAAGAAACTAACACATTAGTAATGATGGTCATGCATGCCAATTACATAAAATTTATCAAAAGAACCATCCCCTCAACTATTACTTTTGGTGCATGTAAATACGTAAAGAAAGATAACAACACATTTGTTGTTCCTATGCATGGAAATTCAAAAAATGATGTGACTTCTTCACCTTTTATATGCAAAGTTCAGTAGCATTTTTTTCTCATGCATCGATTATTTTCATTTAGTGAAGAATTATATACATGTATATCTCTCATGCATTAAATATTTTCATTTAAGATAAAATCCTATCTATGCATATTTCTTATGTGTTGAATAATTGCATTCAATATGAAAGCTTTTTTTATGCATATTTGATATATTTTCTTTTCAAGAAGTCCAACTTAATAGCTATTTCTTTCCATGCATGCGACTTCATTTTTAGGAAAATCTATTACTTTTATTTTTTTTATGCATGCAAATGCGTCTTTCCTTCTCAATAATTAACACTAATTTATTTCTTTCCTTGCATGTAATTTGACATATTCATTTTCAAAAATAAAATATAATAGATATTATTCTTATGCACATAAATTGAGATTCTCTTTAATAGTCTAATGTTTCTCTTAATTTGGAACCTAATGCATAGGCATCATGTGAATATCTCCTATGATCATTTAATGAAATAATTTTATTTCTTTTTCTTTTCATAAACAAAGTTCACATGCATTTTTTTCATCGAGAATGTCATGAATCCTTCAATAGTTTTGTGTGCACAGTTAGCAAGCATTCTTTTCAAGAAAAGAATAAAGCTAGCTTATGCACAATATTTTTATGTATTATTCCTCCAATTAATAAAGCTAACTTAACCTATCATTTCTTGGGTGTATGAATCTTTCAAATCTTTTCAACAACATTAACTAGATGCTCATATTTGTGTGCAATAACCATAAAGTCCAACGTGCATACCTCATATTTAGGAATACCTTCTGTTGGACCCACAACATTCCTCCCAAAGTTGTGTTGATCAATGCCTCAAGACTTCACATGATGAAATATCTAGTAGATGAAGATGGAAGTCGTTTCTTCTAGTTTATGAATGAATTTAAAGAACCAAGAAAACTTTATTTACCTCTATGAATTATCATATTCTTTAATTGATTCAAGTTGGTTACCAACTAAATCATAATGGTTCTTGATTTCAACCATTTCATTAAACATGGTCAAAATAATCTTTTCCATCATGAATTCTAACAAAAATACAGTTTATAGGGATATTGAATACTCTCCCCCTTGAAGTAAACATCGTCGTCCATGTTTATCATTAACTTTTACCCATGATATAATGATCTAAACAACCAAAAGAGAAACATTTCTATTCAAAATGAAGGACTTTATTTCTAGTAAATTGTAGTAAGCCAAAAAAACACAATAATGTTTATCAATAGTTATAAGCATTTACAACTACAAAAATAAGAAATTTCTACTTTCCATCACTTAGCCATTATTCAACTTTTTAGAGATAAAAACAAAATATCTATACCAACTTACTATTACTTTCCAATTATTTTTGAAAATAATGGTTACCTTATGCAATAATTTTCAATTGCAGGTGGTTTCACAGCCTCCATGGAAAGCACCTTGTAATATATGATCAACAAATTCAACATAATCACATTAGTCACAACATTTTCAATCAAATGAAATACTTTTAACTATAAATCATTCATGCAATGTCAAGAGATATTTTATCACAGTAATTCCACAAGTACATAGAGAGAATCAACCCTCTAATAATCAAAATGATAAACCACTACACCATGTTCACATTGTCTTAGCTCCCACTAAAGATATCCACATAGTACTTCTAAAAATAATTAGAGAGAACCTACCTATCTAATAATCAAAATAATCAATATCTACATCAAGTGAATTCTGTCTTAGACCCTGCTAAATACATTCAAAATATTTGTAATACAATATAGGAACTTGCACTTCTAGTAATTCCTTTCTAAGCACCAAACTCTTTTCTTATCAAGATGTTGTTATGAAATCAGATCACAAAAAGATAGAAAATATAGATCAACGACTTCAAAATAAACCTCTTTGAGGGGGAAACATCCATTACATTACACAAATGAACAATTCTTGGATGATACAAATGGCAAGACCTCCTTTCTATATATAGGGGTCTAAGGGGTCATAATATAATCAGAGTCGACATGACAATAATAATGTAAAGGCACAACAATAACAATAGTGGGCTTCTATGGGGCACAATAATAACAATATGGGGATTACATGGGCACAACAATATAATAAGGGGTTGCACTAATAACAATAAGGGGTTACACTAGTATTATAGGGACCTAACATGCCCCTCTCCTTCAAAAAGTGTTGTTGTCAATGCTTGAGTAGTTCTGGATGATTCTGTATAAAATTATCATCCTCCCTTGTGGAATCTTCAGCGGGTAAGTTCTTCCACTTTATGAGATACTCTAAAATTGATTAATTTCGTAGCTGTTGGGTTCTTGTTTCCATGACTGCTTCAGGTTCCAATGTGATTTTTCCTTCCTCTTCAAGTTTTGACAATATTGTTTGAACTGGGATCTTTTCACCTATAACCTTCCTTAAGCATGAAACATGGAAAACTGAGTACACTCGGGAAGATACAGGAAGCTCCAATTTGTATGCCATAGTACCAATCTTTTGTAACACATTGTATGCACCATAATACTTTGGTGATAATTTATTATCCTTCTTAGCTTACTTGAGGGACATTTGCTTGTATGGTTGTAGTCGTAGAAATATCGAATCACCTACATCAAAACTTCTTTCACTGTGATGTTGATCCGCCTATTGCTTCACTCTATTCTGTGCAAAAGCAAGGTTGTCCTTTAAGAGTTTGAGAACTTGTTGTTGATGCTCGATGTGATCCTCCACTGATTGAACCTTAGAATTTTCTTTTAAACATGATGTGATGTATGGTGGATGATATCCATAAAGTGCCATAAATGGGGTCATTTTTGCTACAATATGGAAGGAAGTGTTATACCACCATTCATCCAGAGGAAACCACTTGACCCATTGTGTATGTTTATCAGATATAAAGAAATGAAGATATCCTTCCAAACATTTTTTCACTATCATAGTTTTCCCATCAGATTCAAGATGATAAGATGAGCTATGAGCTAACTGAGTACCCGAATATTCCACCTCTTCTACTCCAAAGAAAAAATTGAAGCTTTTTTCATATAATTGTTTCTCCTCCAATAGTTTAAGCACCCTGTCAACATGATGAACATGATCCTTCCAAGATTTGATGTAGATTACTATATCAACAAAAAATACTAAACAAATTTTATAAGTAAGGGTTTGAAAATGGAATTCATCAAACCTTGAAATGTAGAAGGTGAATTGGTAAGGCCAAAAGGCATGACCAAAAATTCATAATGACCCTCATGAGTTCTAAATGTTGTTTTTGGAATGTCTTCAATCTTCATTCTGATTTGATGATATCCTGAACGAAGATCCAACTTGGTGGAGTAAATTTCTCCATGTAATTCATCTAGTAATTCATCAATGACAGGAATGGGAAATTTATCTTTAATAGTAAGCTTGTTGAGCTCCCTATAATCTAGACACATGTGCCATGATCCATCCTTCTTGTGTACCAATACCACTAGAGCAGAGAAAGAACTTTGACTAGGTTGAATTATACCAACCTCTAGCATTTATGCAACCATACATTCAATTTCACATTTTTGGGCATATGGATATCTATAAGGCCTAATTTTTGGGGGAACACTTCCTGTAATCAAATGAATAGCATGATCATGATCATGAATAGGCGGGAGGCCTTTGGGATTCTCAAATACGTTGGAATGATTGTCCAAAACCTTTTGGAGATCTGCAGAAATAGATGATTTCGATGTGGGTACCTCTAGTGAATAGAATTGTGCAATTTCACCTCATTGTTCTTTCTTTAGAAGCTTTTTCATGCTGCTAGAGCTGATTATCTTTCCTAGTTTCCCTGTGATACCCCTTAATTCAACCTCCTTTCCTTCCAAATTTTTTTTCAAGAAAAGTTCTTGAAAATTAAAATCTATCGTACCTAAATATTGTAGCCATTTAACTCCTAGTACAACATCTACACACCACCCATTGGAATGGAAAGCATTGGACTATTCAAGACATATTCTCCCATTGATATCTTGATATTATAGAACTTCCCAGAGTAATTTATGGTTCCTCCATTTGTAACCATTACTTGACACTTTGGTAATGGATATAGGAAGTAGTTCAATTCCTTGACTATCTTACAATGAATAAAATTATGGGTACTACCCGAATCAATCAACATTGTTACCTTTTTCTTCTTGATATGCCCTTCTATCTTGAGAGTTTGAGGAGTGGTAATTCCTGTCAATGCATTACACAATATGGTCAGATTCATTTATTCTTTCTATGGGATTGGTTCCTGGTGTATATCCTCTTCTTTTGACGTTTCTTGTTCCTTTTCTTGCTCTTCTTCCCTTGTAAATTAATTTCTTCTCAACACACTTATGAACTTTAGTGTATTTTTCTATCACAATTGTAACAAAGCCCTTTTGCTCTTTTTTCTTCCAATTTTTGTGGTCTCAACGTTGTAGGTGGTGAAAAGCTAGGAGCAACAACACTTCCATCTTTATAGTTATGAGTGGTAGGATTCCTTGTTGCCATAATTTTTCTTTCAATTTTTCTTGCCAACCTATATGCCTTCTCCAATGAATCAGGTTCCCAAAGGTGAACCTCATGTTGAATGTTATCCTTTAAAATCCCTCTGAAGACATCAATCCTTTGTTTCTTTGGAATATAATTTAATCTTATATTCAATTTTTGAAATTCCCCAATATGCTCTGCCATTGAACCCTTTTGTTTGAGATTTATCATTTGGCTAAAGAAGGTGCTGCTCTTTGTATCCTCATAATGTGCTATCATTTTCTCCATGAAAATTTACCAAGTGAAAATTTGTTTACGAGAACAAAGCCCTTTATACCATAAAAGTTGATTTGGTTCTAAATATAAAGATGCAATACGTACCTTTTGTAACATTTGCACATAAAGTAGATCAAAATATTTGTCCATATGTAGTATCCATGTTATGGGATCCTTGCCATAAAACTTCCTCATATCAATCTTTAGAATATGGTGGGTCTTCAATCCAAAGTTAGATTCTATGAAAAATCATTTATTTTTTTCTCATCGTGAGATTCCTCTACTACCTTTTCTTCATTAAGAGGCCTTTCTTATAACAGCTTTGTCCCACCTTCCTTCAAACCTTTCGTGTATTTCTTCAAATATTCCATGTCTTTCTTCAAATCTACTTCCCTACCATCAATATTATCTTCCATGGCACATATAAAACTATTTATCTTAACTTTGATCACATTCTCCAAATCATCCATCCAATTTTTCTTACTAGGTGTTTCTATTTTATTGGTTCGAGTCATTTCTTTTCTTGATTTTAGTTGCTTGATGTTGAATCTATTGTATCTTTGAAATTTCAAATCTCTAAGGTCTAAAATGGCGATATGAACTAGTCCTATGCGTCCTCTTTCCAATTCCACCAGTTTGATCGAAATTGGGTTCTCCAAGAAAGGTTTATGTCCAAGCTCCCAAGATGACCTGACTATATACCTTTTCAATAGAGTGAACTTGTACAGTGTTCCACCTATCACTATTTCAACCTTCAGACCTGGAAACAATACACATGAAACTACATTCTGTCCTCTTTCTGTAAAATTTTATGAAATTTCAATCTAATGCTCAGAGACAAAGTTATGATGATTTTCCTAAGGTCCCCTGTTTGGGATGTAATTCGAGAGCCTACAGAAACCCTAAATGTCTTGGACCATATCTATGAAATTACAGTGAAAAAAGATCTTCAATTTGGGCCCTAGCTTCACTAAGATTTTGGCTCAAATGGGTATGTTTCAGAGTTTTGACCTTTGTAGAAAAATAATTATAGGGAAAATTCCATGATGACCTGTTTGAGATGGAATTATGGAGCTTGCAAAAACCCTAACTTGCTCAGATCATATCTCCAAAAATATAGCAAGAAAAGATTGGAAATTTGGACCGGAGGTTCACAACAATTTCGACTCAAATGGGTTGTTTTTTCCGCTTCTAAAACTTCGTAGATCATGTTGTTTAGTGAAAATGCCACAATGACTTGTTTGGAGCAGTGAAACCCTAGAATCCAAACTTATGATACCAAATGTTATGAAACCAACTCATAATAAGATAGAAAATATAGATCAACAACTTCAAAATAAACCTCTTTGAGGTGGAAACCTCCTTTACATTACAGAAATGAACAATTCTTAGATGATACAAATGACAAGACCTCCTATCTATATATAGGAGTCTAAGGGGTCATAATATAATCAGATTCCACATAACAATAATAATGTAAGGGCACAAAAATAACAATAGTGGGCTTCTATGGGGCACGGTAATAACAATATGGGGACTACATGGGCACAACAATATGATAAGGGGGTTTCACTAATAACAATAAGGGTTACACTAGTAGTATAGGGACCTGACAGATGTATGTAAATTTTTTGCACAATCATATAGAAAATTAATTTTAATACAACACATAACTGATTAGTTAACTTGTTTTTCTATGAGAACCACAAAGGGAAACATAATACTCCTCCTAACTTATGGGAACTAGTTTCTACAACTAGATTGAGCTATTTTCACATCCAGATAGTTCTCTGAAAGAGATCATACTAGGTCTAGTATGGAATTCCACTGGCTAACAAGCTCAAGAATTTGAATGACCACACATGGTCCAATACAATATTCCTCTTGGAAGTGTCCTACCTATTCCATTGACAACATCTCGTCTATGAGGAATTTTAGGCCTCCTCCAACAAACTCCAAAATTAAAGGAGTTGCCTCAGGATTTTTCCCCTCTTCACCATCTTGGAAAACTCTTTTCCTTTACTAAGATCATTTATTTCTAGGGAGAGGAAATTCGGGTAGGAAAGTTCCATCAACCCCTCTCGGCAGGTAGCCACCATCATCCCAAGGTGTCATGGCCTTTCACAACTATCCACATTATTCTAGCATGAGAAATTCTCTTTTAACACTCTTTCCCACAATAATTTACATAGTGAATCATATGCACATTATTATTAAATCAAAAGAAACATTTATCTACATGACAAATTCATACATGACCCTTAGCGTGGGTAACTAGTATTTAGATTGAAAAGAAAAACATAACTGACATACAGGTGGTATACATTTTGATATTCCAAATAACACAATCATCCATATCATAACAATATACTTTCTCATTTACGGTTGCAATTCACATTGTAACATTTTACCTTCACATGTTCTCATGTTTCCATTAAGATACCCCTACTTAAGTCCATCAACAACTATAATCATAATTGTTTTTAATAAAAGCATACCTTCTAAAAAATATTTTTATACATAAGACATTTTATAAAGACATTAGAATGTATTTTTCATGCATCAATGTTCTCAATAATTCAACATGTAGAAAGGTATTGATCTTATTACTTTTCATAAACCACTTTTTTTTACAACTTGCAATAAGAATTAATCAAAATCAATTCATGCATATAAGATTTATTAGTTTCTCATGCAAAACTAACTAAACATCACAACTAACCATCCTAATGCAACCACGACAAAACTCAACCAACAACTAGCTATTATTGTCAAGTCTCACTACTCGACTCGTTGTTTACTTTTAACATATAAAGGGGTTCTTTCAATGTCCTTTTGAAACACTTTATCGAGCTCTTTAATGACATTCCCCATATTATGCGTTTATTCATTATCACATACATGCATTCATTCCTTTACAATCAATGCATTGAAACTTTAGTCATGTTCAGTAAATGTATCATTAATCCTAACATATATGAAAATGTTGGTAGTCAATGCTCACTTTCACTAATGAGTGAACAAGATTGTTCAAAGGTGCAACAAAGGTTTTTTTTGTCTTGTATCCTTACCATGATTCAAATGTCATGAGCACACTTTACAATAGACTTTATTACTTACTACTCTTCACTATAGTTATAAACTTGCATCATGCATCTAATGTTAAAAGTAGTCTATTACATATATTGCTATGTATTTTGTTAGAATAATACATGATTTGTTGCCCACTAGTATCATACCTTGACTACTTTTCTGCTCACCAATTCCCAAAATGTGTCAATGATGCAAACTTGTGTTCTAATACCACTTGTAACATCCCCCGGTAACCTCCAATGAAAATGCACTGTGTTAGATTTTTTTTATAGAATTCACCCATGGGTAACTATTCAAATTCATAGGTAATTATCAAAATTAATATTATAGATTTCACACTAACCATTAGATATAATCTTTATCATTACATGGAGTAACTTTAGTAAAGGAATAATAAGTTACATAACCATTAACAACCATTTTTGTAACATATTAACATAAACTTTCTGATGTATCCTTCCATGAATGTAACTTTGTTTTTAAGAAAACATATTACATTTAATTATTCGTTTTATGCATGCAAATTCATATTTCCTTCTCAATAATTAAAAGTAATTTATTTCTTCCCATACATGCAATTTCACGTATTCATTTCCAGAAATGAAATATAATACATATTATTCTTATGCACATAAACTCATATGATCTTTAATATTATAATATTTATCTTAATTTGGAATTTAATCCATAGGCATAATGTGAATATCTCCTACAATCAATTAATGAAATAATTTAGTTTCTTTGTATTTTCATAAGAAAAGTCACATTCATTTCTTTTTCATGGGGAATGTCATGAATTCTTAAATATTTTTCGTGTAGGGTTCACAAGTATTCTTTTCAAGAAAATAATAAATCTAGCTTATGAACAATATTTTTATGCATTTTTCCTCCAAATAATAAAGCTAAATTAACCTACTTTTTTTTCGGCATATGAATCTTTTAAACATTTTCAATAAAATTAACAAGATGCTTATATTTTATGTGCAATAACCATGAAGTCCCATGTGCATACCTCATGTTCAGGAACCATTGGAGCCACAACATTCCTCCCAAAGTTTGGCTCATCAATGCCTCGAGACTTCACATGATGAAAACTCCATTTGATGAAAACAAAAGTCATTTCTTCCAATTTATGAATGAATATAAAGAACATTTAAAACTTTATTTATCTATCTGTGTTATCATTTTATTTATTTGATTCAAATTAGTTACCAACTAAATCATAACAATTCTTGTTTTCAACCATTTTGTTAAAAATGGTAAAAATACTATTTTTCTTCATGAATGCCAACATAAATGTAGTTTATAAGGATATTATATACTCCCCCCTTGAAGTAAACATCGTCCTTTGTGTTTATCATTAACTTTGACCCATGATGTAATAAACGAAACAACCAAAAGAGAAAAATTTCCCTTCAAAATGAAGGATTTTATTTCTAGGAAATATTAGCAGGAAAAAGAAAACAATAATGTTTATAAATGCTCATAAACATATACAACTACAAAAAAAAGCAATTTCTATTTTACATCACTTAACCATTATTCAATTTTTTAGAGATAAAAATAAAGTCCCTATAACAGGATTCCATTACTTACCAATTACTCTTGAAAATCATGGTTACCTTACGCAATAATTTTTAATTGAAGGTGGTTTTACAGCCTCCATGGAAAATGCCCTATAATATATGACAAAAAAATTCAACATAGCCACATTAGTCACAACATTTTCAATCAAATGCAATACTTTTAACTATCAATCATTCATACAATGTCAAGAGATATTTTATCATAGTACTTCCACAAGCACCCAGAGAGAATTAACCCTCTGATCATCAAAATGATAAACCATTGTGTGACGTGCACACTGTCTTAGCTCCCACTAAAGATATCCCTATAGTACTTCTAAAGTTCTTAGAGAGCACCTATCTCTCTAATAATCGAAATAATTAATAACTACAATAAGTGCATTCTATCTTAGCCCCTTCTAAAGACATTCACAAGATCGGTAATGCAATAAAAGAACTTACACTTCCATTAATTATTTTATGAGAACTAGGCTCTTTTCTGGTCAAGATGTACATAAAATTCTTGCACAATCATATAAAAAATTCATTTCAATACAACACATAATTCATTAGTTAACTTGTTTTGTTATGCGAACCACAATCGAAAAAATAATACTCCTCCCAACAAATGGAAACTACTATCTACAACCAAACTGAGCCATTTTCACATAGAGATAGGTCTCGGACAGAGACCATACTAAGTCTAGTCAGAAATTCCATTACCCAACCAGCTCAAGAATTCTAATGAAAACACAAGGCTCAATAAGATATTCCTCTTGGTATCATCCTATCTATTCATCGAACAATGTCTTGTCTATGAGGAATTATGGGCCTCCTCCAAGAGGCTCCAAAATCAACAAAGTTTCTTTACAATTTTTTCCCTCTACCCACCTTGGCTAACTCTTTTCCCTTACTAAGATCATTTATCTCTAGGGAGATGAAATCTTGGAAGGAAAGTGCAATCAACCCCTATGGGCAAGGAACTTCCATCAAGCCAACCCCTCCTCGCCTTTCACAACTATCGAAAATTGTCTAGCATGTGAAATTATCTTTTAGCACTCTTTCCAATAATAATAAACATAACGAATCATATGCACATTATCATTAAAACAAAAGAAACATGTGTGTACATCATGCATTCATACTTGAACCTTAGCATGGGTCCACAATATCTAGATTCACTGAAAACATAACTGACATATAGGTGGCATACATTCTAATTTTCCAAATAACAAAATCATACATATCATAACATGATAATTTCTCATTTATGGTTGCAATTCACATTGCAACATTTTACCTTCATAGGTTATCATGTTCCCTTTAATCTACCCCTGCTTAATTCAATAAAAAATATTAGTCATAATTGTTTTTAATAAAACCATACCTTCTACAAAATATTGTTATACGTAATACATTTTATGAATACATTAGAATGTATTTTGAATGCATCAATGTTCTTAATAATTCAAAATGTAGAAATATATTGATCCTGTTAAATTTCATAAACCACTTGTTTACAACTTGTAGTAACATTTAATCAAAACCAATTCATGTATATAAGTTTTAATATTTTGTCATGCAACATTAACTAATCAATGATACTGACCATCTTAATGCAGACATGACAAAACTCAATCAACAACTAGCTATTATAGGAAAGTCTCACTAATCGACTCATTATCTATTTTTAACATCTAATTGGGTTCTTTCGATGTCCTTTCAAAACACTCTATCATCCTCTTCAAGGAAATTCCCCATGTTGTGTTTTCATTAATTATCAAGTACATGCATTCATTCTTTTACAATCAGTGCATTGTAACTTTAGTCATGTTTAGTAAATGTATCATTAATCCTATCATATATGCAAAGGTTCGTAGTCAATTATCACTTTCACTAGTGAGTGCTCAAGATTTTTCATAGGTACAAATATTTTTTTGTCTTTTATCCTTATAAAGATTCAAAGTCCATGAGTACCATTCATAATAGACTATATTACTTACTATTCTTCATTAATGTGGTTATAGAATTGCATCATGCGTCTCATGTCAAAACTAGTCTACTACATATATCGATATGTATTTTGTTACAATCATACTTGATTTGTTTCCCACTAGCATCATACCTCAACCTTTTTTTTCTTACCAATTCCCAAAAGGTGCCATTGCTGCAACCTTAAGCTTTGATACCACTTGTAATATCCCCTAATAATGGCACATGAAAATTCATGGTATTAGAATTCCTTTACAGAATTTATCCACAGGTAACTACTCAAATTCATACGTAACTATCCAAATTACTATTTCAAATTCCTCATTAACCATTAGATAGAATCTTCATCATTATATATATTAACTTTAGTAAAGGAATCATAAGTTACATAACCATTAACAACCTCTATTGTAGCATATTAACATAAACTTTCTAATGCAACATTGCATCAATTCCATGATTGTTTTACATATTTTAGCTAATCACATTCTTGATAATATAAACATCACATCATGCAATGAATCAACATCATAAAAATGACACAACATGCATTCATGTCATTAGACATTGATATACCCTAGAAACCCTGTTGGATGAAAACCAATAAACATTTAATTTTATTATTAAGTTTTCATGAGGGTGTTCATCCCTCACTCAAAGGTTATAAGGAGTCCATCCATTTACCATTGTCATAAAATGTTATAGAGAATATCATATAAAAAAAAACATAACTCATTATAGGCTATTACAATCATCGTGACATCATTTACCCACAAACCCTTGACCAACGTGTCTTTAGGGCCTGGCTTTTCCCATTAGTGGATTATCCTGTAGTTGAAAATTCCTTGAATCTGCATAGACTACTAATGTATTTCCTGCCATAAGCATAAAGATAATCCATCTTTGTATATTTCACACCATTTTCTTATAATTTCTATCGTCCAAAACGTTTTCTATCATGATTAGATCAAGTATTAATCAAACCAAATCATAAATCTATACTAATGATGCTTCACCATCTATTAAAGTACATTCATGAAATCTAAGGAAAATATCATGCCATGCTTCCTTTAACAACACCGCATATGCACTAATTATAAGTATACAACTATCAACACATATCTATAAATAAATACCACATTAACTATTATTCCCCTCACACAAGAACCCATTCTTACCGGACAAGTCACTTTAGTTGTCTAGATATTCCTTTAAAGGAAACTAACACATGGGTTATGGTCTGCGTGCATGTGAATTACATAAAATTTATGGAAATAACTAGCCCTTTAGCTATTACTTTTGGTGCATATAAATACATAAAGAAAGATAACACCACAAATGTTGTTCCTATGTATGAAAGTGCATATATTTTTCAAAAGAACCTTCACAAAAGAAATATTAACACAATAGAACATGCAAATACATGTTTCCTTTTCGAGGAAATATAGCATAATAGGCCATGTGAAAACATGTTTTATTTTCTATAAAATTGATGCAATAAACATATAGATACACATATTCTATTTCAAAGGATTAAACCACCACTACCAATATACACTAAAGAAACCAACACATTAATATGATTTTTTTACATATAAATTCATCTTCTTTGCCAAAATAATCTTTTCCAATTTAGGCTGACATAACATGCTATCATTTCCTGCATGCAAATGTATATTCTTTTGAAAAGAAAGCTAACAAAAATCTTTCATGCATATACATGATCTTATTTCAAAAGAAACTAACGTAATAGTTATGATAGCATAAAAATAATCGCATATAATTTTTCTAAAGAAATGTAACTTAATAGTTCTTTTATCCATCCAAAGTGCATATCTTTATAACACAATGGTTATTATTTTTGTATGCAAGAGCTTATCATAATATATTTTCTTTAATGCATGCAACACATATTTCTTTCTCTAGAATTCTACCATCATTAGCTATTATTTTCATGTAAATAAATACATACTTATTTTTTCAAAGGAGGTTAATATAATGGTTAATGTCTCTATGTGTAAATATTCTTATTCTTTTTCACAACAGATATTGTCTTTTTTGCATAAAGAGAATTACCATAATGAACTAATCTTTGAGTATGTAAATACATGTTTCTTTTTCAAGAGATCTAGGAAAAAGGTTATTTTTTGGTTACGAAAGGTTCACATGGAACTCTTTTTCAAGGAAAAGGGTTTAGATAATTTAATTCTTTTCCACAAAAGCCATAAAGACTTTCCAAGAATTTCACAACATATATTTTTAAGAGAATAAATTTATTTAACCTAGGCTCATGCACACAAGAACCCTAAAAGTTTTCCAAGTGTTTTTAACACACGTAGAACATGAAAAAACATCATCTTTTCTAAAAAAATAATGTGACCTCTTCACCTTTTATGTGTAATGTTCAGATGCATTTTTTCTCATGCATCGATTATTTGCATTTAGTGTAGAATCTTATACATGCATATCTCTCATGCATTAAATATTTGCATTTAATATAAAATCCTATCTATGCATATTTCTTATGTGTTGAATAATTTCGTTCAATATGAAAGCTTATCTATGCATATTTCTTATGCATTGGATAACTGCATTTGATATAGAAGCTTGCCTATTTGAATAATTACATTCAATATAAATCTTGTCTATACATATTTGATATATTTTCTCTTCGAGAAGTCCAACTTAACAACTATTTATTTACATGCATGAAACTTCATTTTCAGTAAAATCTATTACATTTAATTATTATTTTTATGCATACAAATGCATATTTCCTTCTCAATAATTAACACTGTTTTTTTAATTTCCGTGCATGCAATTTCACACATTCATTTACAAAAATCAAATATAATAGATATTATTCTTATGCACATAAACCCATATGCTCTTTAATAGTCTAATGTTTCTATTAATTTGGAATCTAATGCATAAGAATCATGTGAATATCTCGTCCAATCTATTAATGAATTCTTTTCATTTCTTTGTATTTTCATAAGAAAAGTTCACATGCATTTCTTTTTCATGAAGAATGTCAAGAATTCTTAAATATATTTGTGTGTAGGGTTGGAAAGCATTCTTTTCAATAAAAGGATAAAGCTAGCTTATGCACAAGATTTTTATGCATTCTTCCTCCAAATAATAAAGGTAACTTAACATATTTTCTTGGGCATATGAATCTTTTAAATATTTTCAATAAAATTAATGAGATACTTATCTTTTGTGCACAATAAGATGAATTCCCACGTGTTGGACCCACAACATTCCTCCCAAAGTTATTGATCAATGCCTAGAGACTTCACATAATAAAAGCTTTAGTAGATGAAGATGAATATTGCTTCTTCCAGTTTACGAATGAATTTAAAGAACCTATAAAACTTTCTTTATCTCTGTGAGTTATCATTTTCTTTATTTTATTCAAATTCGTTGCCAACTAAATCATAACACTTCTTATTTTCAATCATTTCCTTAAACATGGTAAAAATAATATTTTCCATCATGAATGCCAACATAAATGTTGTTTATATTAGGGGTTTGGTTATATGTACTATATATTTAAAAAAAATAAGGTGTGTAGGTAAATAGTTTGTTCTTTTGTGTAAATCATGTAACTAGGTGTAAGGTGCACTTTTTTTAAATTTAATTTTTTCATATTATAATTTTGTTTTTATTAATAAAATTATTAATAATTTTAGATAAAATAAAATAATAATAATACATATCGCACTAAAGTATATAACATATAAAAATAATATAGAAGTTGTAAATTAAGATCCTTTCTACCATATAAATTAAGAAAATAATTATATAATTATATTTAAATTCAATTAGTAATCACATAAAAAACTAATATTTACAGTATAACAAGATTCTTAATGATAAATGTTCACCCCATTTTCTGATGGATATTATTAGCTTCTAAATACACTCTCTTATGATACCATGGGCCAATACCATGGCTTATCAAAACTACATGATGAAAAACCATAAATCATTCAAAATCAAAATGTTTTATAACTAGGAATATCATTAACTTATGAATATGCTTTATTGCAATACTATGGGTCATATCATGTCGAGTTTTCTTGATATATTATATATATGTATAGTATTAGGGTGAATAAATGAAGATAGGTTACACTTTTGGGCCAAATGTGGCCATGAAATTTCAAAATTCTACTCTCTTATCGAATTGAAGCCCTCCAAATTCATATAAGCATTATGAATTTTGATTTGCAGTAAAAAGAATTATGTTTTTTTCATAATTGTATTTTTACAAAAAAAATTAGTGTGGTATAATATGTAAATTTTCCATTAAATGGTATGCTCGTCCTTGCAAATTTTCACACATTTTAAGAGATATGTGTATTTGTGTAACATAACCTAGTTTAAAATCTATAATTTTTAATATATATATAGATATATATATATATATATCTATATATATATATATATATATATATATATATATATATATATATATATATATATATATGATCTACACACAAAGAACTAATTTTTTTCATATCAAAATTTGATTTTTTATGAAAAAAAATATTTGTTTATTTTTCGAGTTTGAGTAATATTTTGACTGCATTTTGCAAACGCATGTGCTTGTGTAAGGTATTTTTAAATTATTTATATAAATTGAAAAACCAAGAGTATCGTTTTGAGGAGTACTTGTAAATGAAGATAATGATATCTTTTGAAAAAATCATTTTGTATATTTTATGTTATTGAGTTTTTATTAAACCTCTTTAAAAATCCCCAAAAAGATTTCAAGCATTATGTTTAAAGTAAATTAGATGAGAAATATCATATGAATTTGAAAATATCAAAACCAGATGCCATTGGATAGATGATTCCATCATGAATCCAACATTATCAACTCCACCACCTAAGCACAATTTTTTCCCAAAGTTTGGGTACAAAATGGTGTTGCGAAAATTTTTGCAAAAATGGTTGTTAAAATTGTGGTTTTTAGGACCCTAGAAGCTCGATCGTGCTCTTAAATTTTAAGTTCAAATAGCTTTATTGAGGGTTTCCTAAACCTTCTATCCAGCCATTGATGTTCTTAAATAGAGGCTTGATAAATCTATATGGCTTGATCAAGCTATGGAGCTTGATCATGCTATTCAGCTTCATTGGGGCTTTTGTAAAAAAATTCAAATCCTTATATGAATCCCATAATCCAATAATTTAGATTTTAGAATCAATAAATATCTAAGATTTAATCCATTAATAGTTTAACCATGTTGATATGATATTATTTTACTAAAAAATATAATTCAAGTGTATCTAGGTTATAAACAACATTAGAATGTTTTTATCTTATTGCACTAAGAGGCACATTCTATAGCCCAATATGGGAGAAATGTGTAAATATATTTTCTCATGCTCAAAATATACCTATCATATACCTTGAATTTGAATGGATCATAAATTTACCTTCCACAAAAGTTTTTACCACAGTAAAATTCCAAATTTATGATAATTTGTTTTTATTATATAATTTAGAAACCTTATTAAATACAATATTAATATTAGAGAATTATTATTATTATTATTATTATTATTATTATTATTATAAATTATTAAATCTAATATTAATATTACAAAATTTAATATTAATATATTTTAATATTAATATTAATAATTTTGGATTAATATAATATTAACTTTAATATAATATAAAATGTGTTATATTATAATATAAATTAATATATTAGGATATATATTAGCTCAAAATATATATATGGGAGGGCAGAGAAAAGACCTAGAATGGTAGAGGTGGATACATAGAGGGAGTGAAAATGGAGATGGATATAAAGTGAGGGAAAGAGAAAAGGAAGAGTGAAGAAAAAGAGAAGGAGAGGAGAGAGGGGGAATAAAAAGATTGAGAGAGGGAGAGGAGGAGAGAGGGGACGAGAAAGAGAGGGAGAGACAGATGGAATTGGAGGAAAAGATAGGGAGGGAAGAAGAAAGACATATAGAGATATAAATGTGGAGAGAGAGAGAGGGATTGACAAACAAGAGATGGAGAGAGAGAAAGGGAGTGACGAGTGAGAGATGGAGATACAGAGAGAGGGAGTGACAAGTGAGAGTTGGAGAGAGAGTTTGTAGGCTTGTAGTGAGATAGAAATACAAATAAGAGAAGATGGAGAGAAGACGGAGACAAAGTGAGAGGGAGGTAAATAGTGACAGAGTTGGACGATGAACAAAGAGAGAGAGAGAGAGAGAGAGATGGAGAGAGAGAGAGAGAGAGAGAGAGAGAGAGAGAGAGAGAGAGAGAGAGAGATTGATGAGGGGAAGAGATAGAAGGAGATGGTAGAGAAAAGGAGAGGGATGAAGGAAGATACATGGGACTTGAGAGGAAAGGAGAGATAGAGATGGAGTTGGAGGGTGAGAGAGAGGAAGGTAAGAAGAAAGAAAAAGAGAGAAAAAGGTGGAGAGATAGAGGGGGAGTGAAATCGGAGATGGAGCGAGATGGAGAGAGGATAGTAGGATGGAAGAGAGATAGAAGGGGAGATAGAGGGAGAGAAGTGGAAGAAAGAGAGAGAGAGGTAGAGATATGGGAGAGAGGGAGAGAGGGAGAGAAGGGGAAGAGAGAGAGGGAGAGGGAGATGGAGAGGGAGGGAGATATATATAGATATGGAAAAACAATGTGTATGCATGTGGTGTGATATAGAGAGAGGAGCAAGGAGAGATAGAGGAAGATAGAGATATTGATGGAAAGGGGAGAGGGGGAAGAAGAGGGAGATAGAGGGAGGAAGGGAGAGATAGATAGCTATGAAGAGAGAGAGTGAGTGTGTTTGAGGGATGAGATAGAGAGACAAATAAAGAGAGATAGAGGGAGATACAAATATAGTTGGAGGGGATAGAGAAAAGGGAACAAATTTGTTTGCACTAGATGCATTGATTTTGATGTATATGTTGATTTCTAATCCTATTTGATTTATTACACTAGATGCATTGATTTCAGTGTAGATGGTGATTTTTAATTCTATTTGATTGGTTGCATTAGATGCATTGATTTCAATTCATTGGTTTAAGTGTAGATGTTGATTCCTAACCCTATTTGATTGCTAGCACTAGATCCATTGATTTTTGTGTAGATGTTGATTTCTAATCCTATTTGATTACTTGCATTAGATGCATTTATTTCAGTGTAGATGTTGATTTCTAATGCTATATGATTAGTTACATTATATGCATTGATTTCAATGTACATATTGATTTGGAATCCTATTTGATTGCTTTCATTTGATGCATTGATTTCAGTGAATATATTTATTTCTAATTTGATGTAACTAGATGTATGCTGTACATTAATTTGAAGGTAATTAGATTAACATTGTGCCTTGATTTCAGTGTAAGAACATTTTTTTTTATGATGTGCACTGATTTCTATGTTATATTAATTAAACCATCAATAAAATACTTTAATTTTCATCTCAAATAAGATGTTCAATTAATTGAAATGTTTGATTCTTGAAATTGTAAACTATTTATAATTAACTACATTATTATTATTCTCATTTTCCATCCTTAATATTGGATTGTAAAATGTCCAACAAATACAAAACACACACACACACACATATCATGTTATGACTATGATCTTGTAGGTAACCTCAAATGAAATAAAATCCAATAAAACGTATTTGTAACCTTTACATCTCGAAACATTTTAAAATTACATAAAACTTATTTCAATCATAAGGAATTGATAGAAATACTTGGATAGCTAAGTAAATTTAGGAAAATTGAAAAAAATACATAAAATAATAGAGATGTTATTGTATATTGATTTTTGACCTATATTAAATTCCAATACGATTGACTTATATGATGTTGATGCAGGAGCATCCAATTAGGGACACGACAGTTGGACAAGCTGTCAAAATTAAATTCACTTTTAGTTTAATTTTATCTTATGTTTAAAAGAAGGCTGTCACAACCAATGTTTTCCTTTAATTTGAATAGTAGTTAGATTAGAAATTAGTTTTAAATAAGTTAGGAAACAAACTGCCAGAAACTGGAATGTAACTACACTGTAATTGTAGCTAGTTCCTCAACAGAATGAGGCTACCAACAACTTAAATAGGAAACCCAAAGGCAAAGGTTGTTGCTTCCATCTAGAAGAAAAGAGACTAGAGAGCGTAGCTCTAAATATATTTTTAAAAAGTAAATTGAAGCTTACAGGTATCCATTATTGTTTTCCATAAATGACAAGAATTATGTACTGTGCATAGAAATTAATGACAGAATTGAATGACTGTTAATCAAATTGCGCATCAAACTGAAGGAGCCAAACACAACAGAAGAAACCATCCAGGTATTTCACAAAAGCATGCTATTGATTTAACAGTGAAAAATTAATATATATATATATATATATATATATATATATATATATATATATATATATATATATATATATATATATATATATATATATATATATTTGTGTTTATAAACATTTGTCAAAGTCTATGTTAGCACAAAAAGATATCATTCTGTAACCCCACGTAGGTCCGAGGCACAGAGCCTTCAAAAGCCATCCATAACAGTCCTCATACAATCGATACAGACCAAGGAGGGTTCCACACAACCCAGAACAAACCAAACTGAGCAAAGACCGAAGCATGACCAATAACTAGAGACGGGATACATACAAATTTTCCCAAATTCATAAACAAAAGTTACAGCAGAGGACACGGTGCATAGGAGGCCACCTATCGACAGACCAACTAAGACCTAGAATAGACAAAGGAATAGCCTAACTATTAGCAACAAAATATATATGACCATATAGCATAAACAGGAAGGACCCTACCTAGTTTGTGTAAAGCCGAACCAGAAGGATGAAGACCCCAGCATTTTCCCCAAAGACCAAATCCTCGCACAGACAAATAGAGAACTAGTCAGGAAACTTAACCATAAACCCATGATAAGGAAATGAGAGAGGGTAGGATGAATACCCACAATGGATACCTGAAGAGGAGGCTGGGCTCCATAGTCGAGCCACAAAATTGAGACCAATAAAGCATACCCAACGACACAAGATCCAAGGAAAACCAAGACACAACAAAGCGCAACCAATGGCCAGAGGGCCAGCAAATACCGAGACCCAATAGAGCATAAACCACGGCCAAAGAGCCACAAGAACACCATCTTCTCACCAGGAGCAAAGCTATCAGCGAAAGTATAATGAAACAGAGAATTGAAACTGGAGCAGAGGAATTACCTCGAGTAGAAGTCGTCAAGCCATTGTTGGGAGAGTCAGGCAGAGGGCCTGGTAAAATAATGCAACCACTGAAATAGTTAAAAAATAGTGCTGTCAACCTGGTAAAATAAAATATCCATGAATAAATACAGAGAAGCCAAGACGTACCCAGGGCGACCATAGAGCCCAAAACCTCCTCGAAAAACCATGCAAGAGGAAACCACCAGGTCCAACTAAACACCATCACACAGTTAACAAAACGATAGAGGACCAGAGCTGAAGAAGGACCCAGAATATAGCAGGAGGCAGAGCACCATCCTTTCCTTGTAGAACAAACAAGGTAAGAACGCAGGGGAGCAAAATCAAAACTGGTGGAAACATAACCAACTCAACCACAATAGACTACACCATAGAGCCGTGTCACATAGACCAAGACCACCTCAGGATGGAGAAGAATTAATTGCCCATTAAAACCTTACCTAAAACTGCAAGAAAGTAAAAGTGCAGGAAAAGTTGAACGCAAGCCAACCACCACATAGGCTTGCCACCTGGGTGTCTCGGGGATTTCCACCAAATTTTGGTACCAGAGCAAGTTCCTTCCTTAAGGAAGAAAAAATATGGAAGTAGGAAGAAGAGGTTGAGGTAAAGCTATTTGGAGAGTAGCCAACGAAGGATTGCACGAAGAAATCAAGATCCTAAGTGCCAGATTGGCAGCAGTAGAAGCAGGGAGGCGTAGGGATCTAGAAGGTGGTGATGACAGTGAAGAAGAAGTTGCAGCTACAACGGATGGATCCGATGAGGAAGGGCCAGAGATAAAATTATTGAGGTCTGTTTTGTTAGCAAGTAGCAAACTGAAGCCAGAGCTTTCGAACTATGATGGCAGTTTATCTATAGAAGTATTGTTGGACTGGATTAGCGAGTTGGATAAATACTTCGAATGTGAAGAAATTAGTGAGGATAAGAAGGTCAGGTTTGCAGCCACCAAACTAAAGGGACATGCAACACTGTGGTGGGACAGTGTGCAGGAAGAAAGGAGAAGGTCAAATAAACCACCAATTAAAAAATGGAACAGGATGATTGCCAAGATGAAAAGTAAGTTTTTACCCAAAGACTATCAGATTGTTCTATATAGATTGGTAAAAAACATGAAACAAAGGGCAATGACTGTGAAGGAATATACATAAGAATTCTACAGAGTGAATTTGCGAGTAGGTTATGTCGAAGATACCCCAGAAAAGACAGAGAGGTTTGTGAATGGATTACGAATGGAGATACTAGATGAGATTAGTATTATCTCTCCCAAGTCCATAGAGGAAGCCTATCAAAGTGATTTAAAAGTAGAAGAGAAGATCACAAGGAAGCAGAATCCCAGAAGACGACATGGATCTGGCTAAGGAAGAGGATAGTCTTTTGGCAGAGGTAGAACTACCAAGAGCAATGAAGAGGGCAGTAGTTCAAAAACTATAGGACGAACTAATAAACAAGGTAAAACTAGAGGAGGAAGGCCTTACAAGCGAGGAAGAGGTAATTGCAGAGGTAGAGGAAATGCTTATCAGTGTTACAAGTGTCACAAGTGGGGACATCGGTCTTTTGAATGTCATGAAAGTGATCAAGAAGGATAGAAAGGAGTATATTTTTCTCAACCGGAGGAAGCTAAGGCACCACCTCGAGAAGTGGAGAACATGCTTGAGACATGAGAGGCCTTGGCGTTGAACAAGGTATTGTTGAAACGAAATAAAGAATTAGTTGACCAGACACAATGGAAAGCACTGTTCCGAGCTGTGTGTAAGTCACATGGGAAATGTTGTAAATTGATTATTGATAGTGGAAGCACTGACAACCTAGTAGACACTAAAATGGTAGAGAAAGTAGGTTTAAAAAGATTGAAGCGCCCAACTCCATACCGGGTGTCTTGGTTACAAAAAGGACATCAACTGTTGGTTGATAAGCAGTGCGAAGTGGAGTTTCATATTGGTAGGTATAAGGATAAGGTAACTTGTGATATTATTTCAATGGATGTGTGCCATATACTGTTGGGTAGATCATGGAAGTATGACAAGAAAGTAGTCCATGATGGAAAGACAAACTGTTATAAGTTTGTGAAAGATGGGATCAAGCATACGCTGGTACAAATGAAAGAGGAGGATACAACAGAAAACAGTGGAACAAAAGTGTTATTGTTCGGAGGAAAGGAGTTTCTACAACAGATTGGAGATGATGAAATAAAGTTTGCAATTGTGTGAAGGACAAGAGCAGTGTTAATCCACACTGAGATCGCTGATTTGCCTGAGGAGATACAAGATATGCTACAAGAATTTAGTTACATTGCATTGGATGATTTACCGGATAAATTACCACCAAGAAGGAGTATCAGTCACCATATTGATTTCATTCTAGGAGCTAGTTTAAGTAGGTACAGGAGTTGTTGGACAAATGGTTGATTCGAGAGAGTTTAAGTCCTTGTGTAGTTCCAACAGTCTTAGCTCCCAAGAAAGAAGGAGAGTGGCGGATGTGTATTGATTCTCAAGCAATAAATAAGATTACCATCAGGTACAGGTTCCCCTTACCATGGATGGATGATATTATGGACTATTTGAGTGGAGAGACATATTTTTCGAAGATTGATTTAAAAAGTGGATATCATCACATTCAGATTTGAGAAGGAGAAGAGTGGAAGACCGCTTTCAAGGCCAATGAAGGCCTGTATGAATGGCTGGTCATGCCATTTGGATTGAGCAACGCACCCAGCACATTCATGCGCTTGATGAATGAGATGTTGAAGGAATATATTGGAAAGTTTGTGATTCTGTATTTAGATGATATCCTTATTTTCAGTAAGACAAGGGAAGAACATTTTCGACACGTTAGGTGTGCCTTGGAAAAATTGCAGGAAAATAAGTTGTTGTTAAATTTGGAAAAGTGTACATTTTTGAAGGAGTTAATTTATTGGGGTTCATGATTTCAGAAAATGAATTAAAGATGGATTCGGAAAAGGTTGTAGCCATAGTTAGCTGGCCATCCCCAAAGATTTTGTTTGAAGTACAGAGTTTTCATGGGTTGGCGAGTTTTTATTAGAAATTTATAAAAGATTTCAATGGGATTTGTGCACCCATGGTGGATACCGTTAAAAAAGCAAATCAACCTTTTCATTGGACGGAGTCGGGTGAAAAGATTTTTCAACTGCTGAAAAGAAGATCACCGAAAGACCCATTTTGAGGTTACCAGATTTCAACAGACTTTTTCAAGTTCGTTGCGATGCTAGTTGGACAGCCATTGGAGAAGTACTCAGCCAAGAGGACAAACCAGTGGCCTATTTCAGTGAGAAGTTGAATGAGAGTAGACAAAAATATACATCCTATGACAAGGAGTTTTATGCAGTGGTACAAGCGTTGTAACATTGGAGACATTACTTAATGGGAAATGAATTTTTTCTATTTTCAGACAATTCCACTTTGCAATATGTTATGCAACAACATAAGTTGCATGTGAAGTGGGTGGAATACCTCTAGAGTTTTAAATTTGTACTGAAACACATCAGTGGACAAGCCAACAAAGTGGCAGATGCATTAAACAGGAGGAGTTTGATTTTACAGGAAAGCAGAGTGCAGGTGTTAGGCTTTGAGCATCTCAAGGATGTGTATGAAATATATGTAGACTTTAAGGAAGCATACAAAGCTTGCTAGAATCTCTTGTTGAGGGATAAAAGTTCATGGCTAGACTATAATATACAAGAAGGATTGTTGTTCAGGGGAGGATAGTTGTATATCCCAGAATGTTCAGTGAGGGAAAACTTAATTCAGGAGAAACATAGTGGGGGTCTAGCTGGACATTTTGGCATAGAAAATACTTTGGAACAAGTAATTCACTTCGATTATTGGCCGAAGATGTGGTGAGATGTACAAAGATATGTGGTTATATGTAAGATGTGTCAATTGGCAAAGGGACATAGTCAAAATACGGGATTTTATATGCCCCTACCTATTCTAGATAGACCATGGGACTCAATCAGTTTAGGCTTTGTCTTAGGCTTGCCAAGAGCACAGAAGGGGTACGGTTAAATCATGGTAATAGTGGATCACTTTACTAAGATGGCACATTTTATTCCCTGTAAAAAGACCAACGTTGCCACACATGTAGCCCACTTGTTCGTCACAGAAATTGTCAGACTACATGGCTTGCCAAAGTCTATTATTTTAGATAGGGATGTGAAGATCACGGGTCATTTTTGGCGGACTTTATGGAAGAAGTTAGATACTAAATTAAATGTCAACTCAGCTTATCATCCACAGACCGATGGGCAGACTGAGGTAGTGAAACAAAGTCTGGGGAATTTGTTACGTAGTCTAGTTGGTGAAAATTCACGACAGTGGGATCACGTACTCGCACAAGAAGAGTTAACTTATAACAATTCACCCAACAGGAGTACAGGAAGAAGCCCTTTCGAGATCCTATATGGAATGCACCCCCATGGTGTGCACGAGTTGTGGGATTTTGGTCGGTTGGAACGAAGGAGTGCTGATGGTGAAGATTTCACAAATATGATCAACGAACTTCATGATTAGGTGAAAACCAAATTGCAGGACATCAGCCAAAGATATAAACAAAAGGCAGACTTAAAACGATGGGAAGTGAAATTCAATGTAGGAGACCTGGTATTGGTACATCTACAGAAAGAGAGATTTCCTAGAGGGGAATATAACAAGCTCAAACTGAAAAAAATACGTCCTTGCCGGATATTGCAAAAGTTCTTTGCTAATGCATATGAACTGCAACTACCCCTGGGTATCAGGATCTCGCCCATTTTCAATGTGGCAGACATGTACCCTTAAATTACTGCTAATGTGGAGGACATTTCAATAGAATACACACGGGACACCGAGGGAGAAGGAGAGACAGAGACATGGGTCAGACAAATGCCCCCAGCCAAGCCTCTGGTGATCGAACAAATATTGGATACTCATGTAGCTAGGCAGACACGACGGAAGGAGTACTTACAGTACTTGGTTAAATGGAAGAACCATCCAATTTAGGACAGTTCTTGGTTGGATGCGAGACAGATTCAAAGCGTCAGGTATTCGATTGAAGAACTCATGGACAAGAGCCATGAGATTCACTCACCCTGGGAGCCTAATGTAGGAGAATCCAATTAGGGAGGTGACATATGGACAAGCTGTTAAAATTAAATTCACTTTTAGTTTAATTTTTGTTTATGTTTAAAAGAAAGCCGTCACAACTAATGTTTTCCTTTAATTTGAACAATAGTTACCTTAGAAATTAGTTTTAGATAAGTTAGGAAAAAAACTGCTAGAAACTAGAATGTAACTACATCATAACTGTAGGTAGTTCCTCAATAGAATGAGGCTACCAACAACTTAAGTAAGAAACCCAAAGACAAAGGTGGTTGTTGCTGCCATCCAAAAGAAAAGAGACCAAAGAGCGTAGCTCCGAAATATATTTTTTAAAATTAAATTGAATCTTACGTGTATCCATTATTGTTTTCCATAAATGACAAGAATTATGTACTGTGCATAGAAGTTAATGACAGAATTGAATGACTGTTAATCAAATTGTGCATCAAACTGAAGGAGCCAAACATAGTAGAAGAAACCATCCAGGTATTTTAGAAAAGCATGCTATTGATTTAACAATGAAAATTTACAATATATATGTGTATAAACATTTTTCAAAGTCCACGGTAGCAGAAAAAGATAGCATTTTGTAATGCCACGCAGGTCTGAGGCACAAAGAATTCAAAAACCATCCATAATAGTCCTCATACAATTGACATAGGCTAAGGAGGGATCCACACAACCCAGAAGAAACCAAACTGAGCAGAGACTGAAGCATTACCAATAGCCAGAGACGGGATACATAAATTTTTTACCAAATTCATAAAAAAAAAGTTACAACAGAGGAGACAGTACACAGGATGCCATCTATCGACAGACCAACTAAGACCAAGAACAGATAGAGGAATAGCCTAACTACTACCAACAAAATATATATGACCTCATAGCGTAAGCAGGAAGGACCCTACCCGATTTGCGTAAAGCTAGACCAGAAGGATGAAGACCCTAGCATTTTCCCAAAGACAAAACCCTTGCAACCACCGTGACGAGGGTCGAGTACCTGCACAAACAAATAGAGAATTAGTGAGGTAGCATAACCATAAACACATGATAAAGAACAGAGGGTAGGATGAATACCCACAACGAATATCTGCAGAGGAGGTTGGGCTCTATAGCCGAGCCACAAAACTGAGACCAATAGAGCATAGCCAACGACACTAGAGCCAAGGAAAGCTGAGACACAATAGAGTGCAACCAACAGCCAGAGGGCTAGCAAATATCGAGACCCAACAAAGCATAAACCACAACCATAGAGCCACAAGAACATTGTCTACTCGCCAGGAGCAAAGCTGTCAGTGAAAGTAAAAGGAAACAGAGAATTGAAACTGGGGCAGAGGAATTACCTCGAGTAGAAGTTGTCAAGCCATCACCGGGAGAGTTAGGCAGAGGGCCTGGTAAAATAATGCAACCACTGAAATAGTTAAAAACAGTTCCGTCACCCTGGTAAAATCAAATATCTGTGAACAAATACAAAGAAGCCAAGGTGTACCCAGGGCGACCACAAAGCCCAAAACCTCCTTGAAAAACCATCCAAGAAGCAACCACCGGCTCCAATGAAACACCATCGCACAATTACAAAAATGAGAAAGGACCAGAGCCAAAGAAGGACCCAGAAGACAGTGGGAGGCAGAGCGCCATCCTTTCCCTACAGAATAGACCAGTGAAGAATGCAGGGGAGCAGAACCAAAACCGCCAGAAACATAACCAACTCAACCACAATAGATCGTGCCATAGAGCCGTGTCACACAGACGGAGACCACCTCGGGACAGAGAATAATTAATTTCCCATTAAAACCTTACCTAAAACTACAAGCAAATATGAACGCGGAAAAGTTGAATGCAGGCCAACTGCCATGTAGGCTTGCCACCTCGGCGTCTTGGGGATTGTCACTAGATGTTATGACTAAGCTCTTGTAGGTAATCTCAAAAGAAATAATATTGAATAGTATATATGTTGTTTACATGACATCTTTTAAAATTGAATAAAACTTATCTCAATCGTATTTGTGCTTTTTAATTGAACCTTGATAAAAGGAATTGATTGAAATACTTAAAATCATTGATCATGCAATGGTATATGGGTGGATCACAAATTTTTTCATATATATATTTTTTATTATAATATGGATGAATTAAGAATTCAAATAATTTATTTTTAAAATTGAATTCTAATAAGATACATGTTGATTTCACTCAAATAAATTTTCTACATACCAATATGAAGCATATTTGTAATTCTTTCCGTGCTCAATATTAAATTGATGATATATTTTAGTTCATTTTAAGTATAAAAGTAGCTTGCATCATAGTAAGATTTTACCTGTACGATATTATGACTAAGCTCTTGCACATGAGCTAAAATGAAAGAAAATTGAATAAAACTTATTTGTTGTTTACCAGACATATTTTACAATTGAATTTAAAAGTTATTACAATCCTATTTGTGTTTTTTAATTCAATCTTCATATATTTTAGTTCATTTTAGGTATCAAAGTGACTTCAATCATAAATTACGATTATACTTATTTTCTTAGTCTATAAAACTAGAAATCAAAATTGTTATATTTTTTAATAAAATTTATAGTATATAGATTTTTTTTTAAACTAGCGAAATAATTTTAAGAGATCCATAAAATTCAAAAATTATTGAACATCCATAAACAAGATTAATAAAAATCCATAAAAGTAAATGATGATTGTATCAATAAACTATCCATATGAAAATATATACAAATTACAAAAACTACTACACAAAGGGGAGTTTTAAGACAATATTTGAGACCATTTTTGACTAAATTGTCTTAACTTGAGACCAAAAATAGGTTGTAAATTGTCTTAAATATTGTCTTTAAGATGGTGTCTAAAATTATTGTCTTGAAATTTGTCTTTATAATGAAAATATAGAACACAAGTATTATTGTCTTTTAAGGGATAATTTTTTTTTGTCTCTCAAGAGACTATATATACAATTAAAATTGTATTGTATCTATAAAAACACTATGTCTTTAATCCAATTTATTATCTCTCTAGAGACGATAAAAAATATTTTTGAAAACAAAATATAGGATATGAATATTTTTGTTTCTTTAGTGATTGATTCATGTTAAGGCACAATGGAATCGAACCACCAACCTCTTGTTTTCAAGGAAGGTGATCTTCCATTCAACACCCTTTAAAAAATGTGTCATCTCGATTAGAAGAGATAAAAATTAACGAGCCAAAATGTACCATCATATTAGTGAAAAACAATTATGTTACCTATTGCTACATGATGAATTTTAGATGAAAACAAAAAATTGTACATGGTACTGACTACATAGCATTTCCTCAATTCCATTCTTAGAATACCTATGGAAATACTCTTCCAAAAAATTGCAACCAGAAGTATTGTACTTCAAAATGTTAGTACCAAAAGTGAACATAATTCAATATTGGAAATTTAATATGCGAAGAATGTTTTTTGTTAGCAACATTTTTTAAATCAGTTGTACCAACTTTATAGCAACACTCAGGCCAAAGGAAATCATATAGCAATTGAAACGGTGCTAAGGCTGCGAAGAACCAAAATCACGTTCAGAGAACAACTGAGTAACTATTGGTTGTGGAAAGGAAAATGTCAATATTAACTTTATGTGTTGTAAACTTTCAAAATATGACATAATTACCAGATGGATAATATTGACATCTAAACTAGATGGAGAGTATAGACATCTCAATATAAAGATTAGGAAACAATCTAAAGAGGAGAATAATCATTTCAAAAGACTAGCACTCCAAGATCTCAAGAAACATACGAATATTAACTTAAGAACAAAACATAATAACATAATTGAAAATTCAAGAATAGTATAATACACAAATTGATTTCCACTAAAGAAATCCTTAAAAATAATTGAATATTTTGAAGTAGGATTAGTAAAATGAAAATGAGATTGAAAGAATGCATTTTTTGTTTTAAATTCAACTAGACTTTGAACCAAAGGGAAAGAAGTCATATACACCTTGCACATAACCAGATAGAAACGATCTCAATTTTCCTTAACCATTAATATTGCTTCAGTAACTTAGCTACATGTTTTCATGGACACAATATACAATAGTAGTGGCTCTGAGAAAATACCCTACTGAAAGCATATATACACAATCGTAGCAAATTTGAGAATATTACAAAGTTTCCAAATTAATATTGGTTGAATATAAATATGAATCCTGGGTTGGTAAATTTTCCATGATTAAATGACATCTGGGATTATTGAGTTCTCAAAATCCATTTAGGTCACATAACATCGTGGATTTGTAATTTTAACAAAATTCTGATTGGCTTGATACTTTTCTTAAAACTACAACCTTTATGAATACAAACATCAAAAGATATTTTATGAAGGGTTAACTTTTGAGAAGATACATATATAAATTACGAGCAATGCCATTATACACTTATTCTAGAGAAAAGAGAAGCTTTAAAGGAGGCTCATACTTGGGAAGGAAAATTCAAACTATTGTGTGAAGAAATTATGAGTTGGGGGTTTATAAGTGAAACCTATATAAGAAAAAAGTTTCCTTAGAACCTTCATATAATATAATTTTAAATAGAATTGGAACACTCTTTAATGGTAAGATCTACTATTGAAGGGATTTGATAGTGCTTAGATCTAATCCCCTAACAACTAAAATTGAACTTTCTCCAATACCAAAAGTCAAGCCTTTTGCACCAGATGACGAAGCACCACTTTTCCCTCTTGCTGTAATTTCATCATCCCTCCAAATATGCTATCATCTACAGCTTGGAATGAAGAAATGAGGGAGGGGCCTATGGTTTACCCACACAATCACTTTAGATGCAATTACTATTTCTACACACACAAAAAAATAGACACAATATTTAGTACATCATTGGAAGTTTCTCTCTTAGAAACAAGGAATATATTCTTGCTTATCTTCATAAAAGACCAAAAATCTAGGATCTAATAGACTCTACAATTAGCTTGGTAGAAAACATGCTTATTTATGCTCTTAATATTAAAAAATGTAACATAGTAATTCTAAATCACCCTGACTTCTACTATGAAGATACTACTATGTGGATAATACCAAGATCTTATGCTCAAACTTTCATATTTTTTGGATATCTTGTTAATGTAACTTTGAATTTAAAATACCCATAGGATTTTTTTCTCTTTGAAAATATAGTATCCTTTGTGATATATACCTACAAACGAATTTCAACATTCTCCTATGAAAGTCCCTTGACTTTCATAATATCTATGATTTTATTTGGAACCTCTTTGGTAAAACAATTCAAAATAAGGTTTCAAAAATTGGAAATATTTCACCTACACAACCTCTCACTCCTACGTTGAGGCATGTTAAGGAAGATTAAGCAAATTGTATAGTCTCTGCCATACTTTCTAAGCATAAAGTTGTTGTCAATAGATTAGTGATATTTAAGATATAACTAAGGAGTAGACCAATCAATGCAGAAAATGTTGTTGAATTAACACATTGATTCTGCATAACAACATTTGTTTCTATCAACCAAATCATAAGACTCCCTAAATTTTCTAGTCTTATACCAAGTTAGTGGTTAGAATCATGTTTACCAATGTGAACTTGGCATTATTGTCCATTATTTTTCCACTGATCATTTCCATGCCAACATATTCTTAATATACATGAATTGCATCCAAACCACTTAATGCCTCCCCAAATTATGCATAAACTAGTGTCTTTGTGATAGAATCTATGCATTTAACATCAAATACAGTAATTTGCATAGAAACAAAAAGATAAAATGAGACTATTAGAGAATTTAAACTAAGAATCAATTAGAAAAAAGGTGGTGTAAATTGATATTATATTTGTACAAAAAGTAAATTAGAGAGGTTTTCATATACAACATCATGATAAACATCCCTGTTCTTCACCGATAAATGTATAGAGATGAATACATATGTTTTTGGTGTATTAAACATTTTTCAATATTCCCAAACAAGCTAAAATTTAGAACCAATCGCAAGAATATGATATGATAACAACCATTAGAGTTACAACCCATTTCGATAGATTTATTATTAGGAACAACTGTCCTGGACTAAGACAAGATGGTCCTTGTTGAGGCAAGGGCCAACTACCAGACTGGGGAAGTACATAGTTTCTCATTAAAGAAAAGGGCTAGTCTTTGACCAAGTTAAATCCCCTACAAAACTTCTCATATTCACATACAAAAGGTATCGTCCATTAAGACATGGTGATATGCTACTTTTCTTCTTGGAAAGGTATGTGTAATACCCCAAAGTTAGAGTATGAAATAGCATAAGAAGCACTTGAAAATTTCCTAAATATTTGTAGAAATGTGAACACATCTCAATTTTATAACCTATAGCGTATGTGAAAGTGGCCCCTTTGGAATTTTAAACACAATGCCATATTAAAAGTACAATTTTTCTTGAATCAAAAAGGATGGGAAGATGACAGGAGATGTCCTCCTCCCTTCCCTAAATTGAAATTTAGGATTTGGGGAATATATGCAAATATGAAATTTCATTTCTCGCTTAGAGTTTCTGAGATCCAATCCTTGTGAACCTTTAGCCTTTGGCTTATCTAATTTATTAATTTATAGCAAATAATAGTGGATAATATTTCACTTCACTTCAACCCAACAAAATAGGAATTTCAAGAGAAAAGATAGTAAGAAAATTCTAACAAGTTTCAACACGTATCACATTTCCAAGCATATAATAGATATGATAACCTCTCTACTACAAAAAATTATACAACAAAAAAAAAATTCTCTCTTATTTTGAATTTAAAGGATAAATCACTTCACAATTTCGTCCCTATGTTATGTCAAAATTGGCATTAACAAGCGTGGAAATTACCCTATAGAGAAGATGATGTTAGCTGAAAATCAAATCTAGAGTTAAAGACTCTTAGATAGCTTGAAACATCATATATATGTAAAGTAAATGAACTACATGTACATACGATAGTGTAATCACCAAGATAATATAATCTATATCTCTCCAAACCCTAGCTAGGGAATGAAAAGCCTGTCCATGAAAAAAGATCCACAATAGACTAACATCAAAATTGGCAAGTCCTCCTTGGCTTAAACACTTGTCCCCCACAAGTGTCCTAGATTATTCCTCTTCTCCTCAATAAATCATACTAGATAAAACTTAGGTTAAACATCCACAACAAGCTAGAATCAACATTGGAAAGTCCTCCTTGTCTCCCACAAGTGTCCTAGATGTCTCCTCCTCTCCTCAATCAAACATAGCAAGTAGCACTTGGGCTTATAAAACCCTAGTCTTCTTCTCTCACGACAGATATAAGAAAAATGCTTCACTATCCTCTAGGGTTTATCACAAACCCTAGCTTCTTTCCATCCTTCACGGTGAAACCATAACTATAGAAAACCCTTGAACTTCACCAAGAAACAAACACATAATTTTTTTCATGAATAAAAGAAGTGCAAATTTATAATACTTTCATGACTAAAGTAAATAAAACAGAAAAATAGAGCACCTTATGTCTATTAGGCCTTCTATAAATAGGAAAAAATAAAAAATTATTCAGGGGACATAGTTCAAACCTTGAAAAGAAAGGTACCAGACTTAGAAAATGAAATTAGCTAGATGAAAAAGGGGGATTTTTGTTACATGGTATAATAGCAGTAGGAAATACATCAATACACATACTTATTATTAATATATTGGTATAATAAAAGTAATGGCAACCTCATTTAAATGAATATTACATGATATATTTCTCAAGTAGCCACACCTAAAAGCATGTGGGTGTTGCTGCAAATTTCCTGATGGGACATACGCCCCTTGATGAGAATCCATCTCATTTTATATCTTAAGATGGATTTTGTGGACTAAGTGGAAATGTTTTTGTATATTTTTACATCTATATGGAGTCCACACAACTTTCTACAAATGTTGTACCACCCATACAACATTTTTGTAGAATAGATGATTTATGTATCGCTTAAACAACTTCTAGAAAATCAAATTCAAGTCATTTAGGTATATGTGCATGTTGTTTTTTGGATAACATGGGGAATTGTTGTAATTTTTTTCAAAGGAATGAAAAGCTTATTTGAAGGAGTAATTACTTATGTTTCCGCTATTTAATTTCTAGCTATTGTCTAACTGATGCTATAGTCTGAAATTTAATTCAAGCATTAATTAAATTCAATTATTTATTTATTTGATCGAAATCAAAAGGATAATAGTAAGATAGGGCCTAAGATTCAAACAACCTCATGGCCTCATGCCTTTAATCTAACACATGTTTGGTGTTAGACAACATGAATGTTGAAGCCTCAAATATATGACCTCTAATAAGAAGGCCTCCAACAAACTTTAGAAGTATGAGACAAGTATGCAAGTGGAACCTAGTGATGATTCCACACATTTATTGAAAAAGTGGGATCCATCTCATTCTAGATGCCAACAAGATATATTCTTCAATTAACTCGTGATTATTATTTTATATGTACTAAGCTTCATTAAGAACCTTATTTTGATTTCTGTAATGAAAAACCTATATTCTATGGTTGTGTTTGATGATTAACAACTCTCATCTTGAAAAACTTCTCATATCCTCATACATTGGAGAGGATGGAGGTATAGGGTGTAGGGGATCCTATGAAATCCCTAGTGCATGACAGTAACAACTTGTATGATATTTGACATAAAAGACCAAGTTTCTTAAATGATGGAGCATTGTCAACCCTAAAGGAAAAGGCACAAGGATTGTAAAACTTCAAGATTGAGACAAAAGGAGGATACAAGAGGTTGTGCACTTAGAAAGCATGTTAATATTGCTTTTCTCAACACCAATAATACGTCAATAGATATTGTAAAAAATTCATGGTCTCATTCCTTTCATCTAACATGTGTTTGGTGTCAAAAAGTATGTGAACAATGAAGCCTCAAATATATGACCTCTAACAAGAAGGCCTTCAACAAAAAATTGAAGTAGGAGACAAGTATGCAAGTGGAACATGGTGATGAACCTAGTGATCCATCTCATTGTTGTAGATGCCATCAAGAGATATCCTTGAGGTGTTTATTATTTTATATGTACTTAGATTAAATAAGAATCTCCTTTCAAATTATGTAATGACAAACCTAGATTATATGGTTGTGTTTGATGATTAACAACTACTCATCTAGAAAAAATGCTCATATCCTCATGCATTAGAGAGGGTGCATGTGTATGTTGTAGATGATCCTATGAGAGCCCTAGTGGATGACAATACATTGTGTGAGCTTCAACACAAAAGAACAATTTTCTTAAATGGTGGAGCATTGCCAATCTTAAAGGACATGGTGCGAAGATTGTTAGTCTTTAGGGTTGACTTCAAGATTGAGATGAAAGGAGCGTACACGAGGTTGTGCACTCAAAAATCATGTGAACAATGATTTTATCAACAACAAGTGTATGTCAATAGAGATTCCTGGCCTAATACACTTAAATCTATGCCAACCTAAGTTATCAAGAAAAAAATAGGGATATAGATTCCTCAAATCTTTGAAAATCCATGCTCTGGATATAATGGGGAAACACCACATATGAAAAAAATACAATAATATTTTTTAAAGTTTTAAAAAATGTATTTAAAGTTGATCATGACGTAGGGCTGAGCATATAAAATAAATAAAAGGAAATTTCATATTGTGTATGACTTAGGAAAAGAAAGGGAACTTAGGGAACTTATAAGAGAAATGAAAGGGAATTTCATAGTGTGTATGATTGATCAACCCTAAATATAAGAGAAACAAAAGGCATACATCAATACGTCATGATCAACCCTAAATATTTCAACTCTATGTCATGATTAACCACAAATAGTGCACCTTATATTTATTAGGACTTTCGTAAATAGGTGAAAAATGTTGAGCAGACAGAGTTCAAACCTTGAAAAGAAATCTTTCAAGATTGGAAAATGAAATAAGTTAGATGCAAACAAGGGAATTTTTTTACATAGTATAATAGAAGTAGGAAACACATCAATACTCATACTTACTGTAGATATATTATAATAAGAAAAATCAAGGCTACATCATCATCTAAATATTTCAACTCTAAGTCATGATCAACCTATCATCTTGCTTAAAATTTGCCTTAAAATCTAAAAAATCCTAACTAGTTACGAGGTAAATGTATATTGTACGTTGTTGAGAATATGCTATAGTATATAAGAGAAACAAAATCAATTAATATAAGAGAAACAAAATGCAATTTCATATTGTGTATGACTGAGGAAAATAAAGGGCACTTATAAGTTGGAAATCTCTACATATAAACCAACAATGGCATGTTAGTGGGAGGAAAATAACAATGTGTATATACACCAACAATGTCAATCAATAGGAAAAAACTGTTGATGTGTATATAAACAATATTAGCACATACTAGTCATTCTTGGAGATTTGTCACATGTCACATGTATACATTTTTGTGTTAGTAATTGGTCCTGGGAAATGTGGGACTTCTCATAAAGGCTAGGCAGAACCACATCACCATAAACCACATTTAAAGTGTCTAGGCCATCAATAAATTCAAGTGGATGCTCCTCCACAATATTAAATATTTCCTAGAGCCAACCATTCTACATTAATTCAAGCACAAAATTACCAAATAGAAACTACAAAGAGAAAGGACCTTCAATTTTGTACCTCAAATATGCCATAATTTAGGTGATTACGGTAAATGATAGAACTCCCGAAGCAAGTAAATGAGGTTGATAATCCATCATAAGTTTCAACAACCATTTTTTATCGTTATCTTTTCTCTTTATCTGAGCAAGGTTCTTTTAATGAATGTTGAAATGTGATGTAACAAGAGTATCCACTACTTCACCTGAAGAATCTAACATCACAAATCTTGTAGGATCTTTAGCACAGACCTAGTAGTAGGTTATAACACATGTTTCTGAATCATCATCAGCATGGTACTCATTGGACTTTTAGTTCTTATAGGGAGAAACTATTTCATTCTTCGAAAGCTTCGAGCCATAATCATGAACCAACCAATTTTTGGCCCTTTTCCATTAGAACCATTTAGGCTTCCTGGTCCATATTAAGTAAAATGTATTGGGATAAAGCTTTCTTTACAATTATTTTGCGGTACTCATTCCATAATTGAGTATCTCTTCTTACCCAATCACTTTAGTAATGGCTTTCTAATTATCGCATTAGATATTCAACTATTACTTCTTTAAGCAAACCAGTAGTAATCTAGAGAAGTTTCCCTTCTTCGGCCTTTTAATGAGAATCCATTAGCATCATCAAACATACTAAGTGGCTTGTTAACTAGCCACTTCACCCCTACATATTGATGAAGCAAATCTATGGAACTATCTTTATCTGTTTTGGGCCTTGTAGTTACCAATATATTTTCGATATAGACACATTGAACATATTCCTTAACAGGTGGATCACAATTGATTTCTACAACTACCTACAAAACACTCAAAATCACTTTCTAATTAAATTGCATCTCATCACAATTAGTAAAATATGAAATCACAAGATACCTTAGTCACTAAGAAAACATATGATGTGCTTGGCACCTTTAAGTATTGTGTGAGAATCACCAAATTCTCTCATAGAAAATTCAACAGCCACTTTATGGCATCATCAACTTCATGTTTCTACACAAAAGGTAAAACAAAATACTTTAAATTCAGTAACTAAAAAGTTATTCCATTAAGTGAAAATAGTGATAAGAAGAAACTTCAAAACATATATCTTCTACATTAACTGCCGATTCTCGCCTAACTACTCCAAATCAAGACTAAACTTCTATGACAGGCCTCCTAATCTAGATTTGATAGATGTTGTACAAAGATTTGCATTTCGGTCTTTTAAATTGACCTTCTTCTACCTCAACTTCATCAGGTGGAAAATGCAAGTTAAACTTCACTTAAATTTCATTAATAGTATGTTAAGACTTTGCATTAACAAGGGACTCTAAAACTAATTCTAGTATATTCAATTTATTTTCATCTCCTCGTGTTTATTCTGCAACACACTTCCCATAAGATTTTTTACAATAATTCTCTCCCATTTGAATAAAAATCCACTTCCTATCCAAAATTTGTATTGACCACAATTCCTAAAGAAAAAAAGATATATATTGTGAGCATCTATTTGTGAGTGTTAACAACATAAGTGTTGTTAACTTAAACAATTACCTTGGACATTCTCAATTTAATCTTTTCATCTTTTTTTGCATTGTCTACCGAAGTATGTTCTTCATATCAAAGAAAATTAAGGCACTTTTCTTCCCAATACACAACAATAAATGGAACCTCGAAGCACACATCATCTTTCAACTCAATCAATAGTCAACTTAAACAAATCCAAACATAGCTTTTATAGCTTATCAACTTGGTTATAAATCAAAGAGAAAGAAATATATAAACTTCTAATTTTTTATCATGAAACATTTGTAACACGTTGAAATTTCCTTCACAACTTCTTCCTTGTCTAGTTTCACTATGTGTTGAAACTCCATCCTCATTGGTACAGCTAATGAGCTAAATTCTTGTTCATATATCCATTTTGCCTCAGGTACTGTATTCTCATTGTGTGGAATTGGACTTGATATCTCTTTAGATAATTGAATAAAAGAACCAAACATTTACTTTCAAAGTCAGAATAAGCCACAAAGTGAACCCTCTTAAATTTAAAAAAAATGATAACATACTAACGAGATGTAAAAATGTATATTTACTGCTTTGTAGAAATGGGACTATATTGCTGCAATTAGATGTTGGCACATACTACCGAGACAAAAGATAGTAAACTTACTTCTTTGATGAAATGATACTCTACTACTGCATCAAAATATTGCATACTTAATTTTAATAGCCTACTATTTTATTTAGACCCGTCTATTACAAACTAGAGTAGAACTAGCACAACCCCAAATAGGGAGAAAGGGAATGTCAAATTGAGCTGAGTGGTTATTTTGTTTGAACATTCATAAAGGCACTCTTCCATAGCATGTACAAGAGATCTATTTTTATAAACATACCATTTTACTTATAGGTGTAATTTAAAGTAATTATCTTTTTAATTTTTGAAATTCCCTCCGATATACAGATCTCAACATATATAGCTTATTTGTTTCAATATAAAACTTCAATGATAAAACAATTAACGCTTTGGATACCTCACAAATAACTCATAAAAATAACCCAATATAACAATATCTTCCACTACATAATGTCAAACTAGATATGTACACTTACTTAAAAAAATTATACTAGTCTAATCCTTTATGGAATGACACTGCAACAAAAAGGAAGAATAAAAATTGTCTTAAAATTATCAATTATAATGATTTGTGATGCGCAACCCATATCTAATCTAGTAAAAAAGAAAGAAACACATATCCTATTTGAACTCTTCCTCTTGCTTAGGCTTCTTTTCCTCTTTATTTGAAATAGCCACAATAGGTGCAACTTCCATAGCAACATCAACTAGGAACCAACATTTGCAAACTTAGTTAGACCCTTGAAATAATGAACTTTCTTGATTAGTGGAAAAGAATGATAAAGTTCAATAGCGACTACTAGAACAATCTTATAACCATTGATGATAACATGCGGAAAATTTAGATGTTGAATGTGTTATTATTGAACACCCACGAGGTAAGATTAAGAAGATTTATTGGCTACTTAGTGCCAATAAGGTCAAGGTTTCCAATCCTGGAAACTATGTTTCTTTGATCCTAATGGATTTAGTTAAAGGTGAATCTACTGATGGTGCTCACAAGAATTTGAAGCTTCTTCATCTAGTTGATACTTTGCTTATTGGCCATAACTATTTCCTGGTTAGCTTTGAAGAGGTTTTGATGAAGCTCTCTAGGAAAATGTCTGTGATATTGAATAAATTGTTTTTGCTAGAGAAGGATAAGGGATTAAATTAGGAGCTTGTTCAACCATAGAACTCAAGTTGTGGTCAAATATTATCATTGATAGAAGGAATAATTGAATGAAAATATAGCACTTGAATTCACAAGATCAATGAGAAGACAAGGGTAGTGGGGATTGGCATTCCAAAAAAAAGGATATGATGTGGAACAACTACAATTATAAAATACTGATTTCCAGAGAAAGAGTTATTACGGTAGAAATAACAACAACAAATTTATCTATTAAATCATCCTCTATGATATAAAGAGCTTCAGGATCAAATACTTATCTATTGTAAAATATAGATTACATAATAAATCCATAGTAAAATGTTTGAACGCCAAGCTTCACAAGGAAACCTGACTTGGAAAAACCAACTTTTTTTGCCTTCTTAATAAGCTCCATAGGTGTTATAATTTTAAAAATATATTTGGTAATATTTTGGGCAATATTTAACCCCTCAAGGAAGATTACTAAGATGGATCCAGACCATTGTTTCAAGGGGCTACCACCAAATCAATTTTTGCAACTGGACCAACATGAGATGGAGCTCTAACTATGTATTTTACTACCTCATCCCACACCTCCTTTAGGACAACCTTTGTGAAAATAAGAACAACATTTCCCACCAACAAACGAATGGCGTTCTGATAAGCGACGTTCTTGGAAGTGGTGTTCACAAATTCCATTAGCTTAAAAAAATGTTGTGCTTGCTCAACATTTCCTAGCCTAACTCCATCAACTAACTAACCATGTCCTTGAACTTCTACACAACCATCATTGGGTTAATTTCCAGCTATATAGACTTCCCATGAAAACATATACATTAGAAATCCAATACTCATGAAGGAAAAAATAAAGGTAAAATCATGAGAAAGCCAATCAAATTTATGTGCAATAGAGAGTTTGGTATACTCAAATCATCCTCTAAGTATCCTTTGCATAAACTTAAAGTGGAGAAATTGATATGGTTTCCAAAGCCAAAATAATCATTTCAACATGCAAGTTATATAATCTATGTCATGTGTTTGGTCAAACTCATAAAGTTTTCCTTAAATTCAATTATTCACAATTTCATCTATAGTTATTCATAAATTGAAAACAAGTTTTATAATCCCTCTAAAATGCCTCCAAACCATTCAATTGATGTGACATGTTCAGTGGAGATGCATTTTGGAATCAACCACAAAAATTAACACCCATGCACTTCTACACGTAAAATGAATAGAAATAATCAATTAAAGGACCATCTAAACAACTAGAAGTTAAAATGTATGGGTGTGAAAGGCATGGTAAAACCTGTAGTCATATAGACCTGAAATTGTTTATAACCATTTATGGATCTATACATATGAATCCATGCATGACGGATATCAAATCACAACACATATATAGTCAACGGAGATTGCATGCTTCTTAAAAGAAAAGATAATCTCAGCTTCATCTCCATATTTAGTTAGTGAGAAATTGAGATTTGATGTCCTAGAATCCATTCATTTGCTTCAATCCACTGGTAGCAATGTTGAAACCAAGAATAAAGGAACTTAAATTTGTAGAGCATGAAAATTGACAAGAAACAAGTCAAGTTATTCTAATGTCAAATGGAGTGCAAAATTAGATAAAATCACTCTAGTAGAAAATCCCCAAACTACATTTACTGCTAACTTAACTAAATTTGAAATTGCTAGGATGGTACTTTCCCCATATCTTATCAAATATGCATATGGTTTTTGGAGGCCGTTTTAAGGTTTTTGGTTCCAGAATAATAACATAGGTAAATGACGGTCTGAGGTTACGTGTTGAACAAAGAACAAAAATGTGCAAACTCTATATAGACATGGTGAAGAGTAGTTTCAACTGTCCAATGCTTTCAAGAAACAAAATGTGCAAATGAGGATGGTGGATTTGCTAGCTCTTACAATGTCTTATTAATAATAGAGATTAACCTACAAAAAAAAATATTCAATCACTTGTCATACTTGGCAAGGGATACCTATGGAAACGGTTGTTTCATAACCTAACTCTAAATATTTAGATTTTTAAAGGTTGTTGCAAGTTTTTGTGATTAAAAGGATGATTGCTAGCCTCTTTGAGGACATGTTGATAATTGATTTTGATTTTGATGGAGGGATTTGGAAGAGCTTAGAATTTTTTAATAAAGGAAACTTTAATTTATTTGGAGATTGGTGATTATGTCACATAAAAATTCTTTTTACGTATGCAACATGGAATATGTAACATTTGTTCTAGCATAAAAATTTGATGCTCCAGTGATACCTTTGATCTCAAATTTAGTCACCATGGGAAAAACATTAGTATTTGAAGAATTATTTGATTAGGATTTTATGTCATTTCTATCACGACAGTATCCTAGAAGGCCTTATAAATGTTTTATCAACTAGTTTTTTTTTTCCTCCATTCCTAGTCAACTAAATTTTACTTTTATATATGCAGTTATTTTTATCTTAGGAGTTGTAGTTCTAAATTTTATAAGTACTATGTTTTAAATTATATAATGTCAACTAATTATATGGGATCTAGAGAGACAAAAGATACGTTATGAAGGGATATATGTTAGGTTCATTCATGGAAATTTATTTTGTGTTGAGGTTCAACTATGTCTTCCAAGTTGTCTAAATTGACGCTCTTAAGATGGTTCCCAAGGGGATGATTCTTGAGACTTGAAAGAAGATATATTTAGTTCATAGAGGTTTTTATATTTCGTTATGTTCCTCACATTGGAAAGATAATACACTATATTCTTCTACTTTGGATATATCCTTATAAATGCTCACTTCAAGTTATTGAATGAAGTTTCAATAAGAAAAATTTTCCAACCATGTTTTTATAATGAATATGGTCATCAATGTTAGAGGTTGGTAAAGGTTGTCCTTGTGGAATAATACAAGGTGCATAAAATTGTAAATGCATTTCTCAAAATTCTTTATGAATTCCCTAGTGTGTGAACATTACCAAAGATGCTTGTGGAGAATATTATATAACATCTATAGAAAAAAAAGCGTGATGAACATTTACATGAAATTCCATAAAACAACTTCGTGTATTCATTTTGGAACATATAAAGAATATGTTCATCAATGGCAGAGGTTATCCTTGTGAAGTAATAAATGATGTACAAATTGTAAATGGTTTTCACAAAGAGCTTGATGAATTCCCTAGGATGTGAACGTTACCCAAGTTTTGTGTGAAAAATAATATATAGCATCTATAGAAAATTGCTTATAACTGAAGAGGATCTATTTTTGTAATGAATAACTTAATTAAGGGGTTAATATAGAGGGGCTAAAGGTGGAAGTTATATCAACCTATTTTTGGGTTTGACACTTGCAAATTACATGAAGCCGCCATGTTTTTGTCAAACTTAAAAAAAAAAAGAATGAAATTAATGATACTAAAATAATTTTTAAATTAGGCTTAAAAAGTTGTCATTATACTCCTCCTTAATTAAGGAATTTTGTTTGGTTGGAAATCTACCAATGTCCTTCAAATAAAGAAAGACTTGCAAACTGTATTTTTGCATGGCCTTCTTATCCTCCATGTCAAAATAAAGAATTGGATATTACACCTCCTTTGGGATTATGTGGCACAAAAAAAGTATTCCTTAGCCAAATACATTGAAAAGTTTCACTATGGAGTGACCATGCTTCTGTAGTCAAGATTTCATTTATATGAATAAGGGATCACATCAAGATGGTGACACTCATTGTTTCATTTGAAAACAAGGTGTGTAATGGGTGCTCAATCTATTTAATGACTTATCAAAATATATTCATGTTAACAATAGCTCTCTCTTCTAAGGTAATCTTAGAATATTTAGGAAAAATAAAAGAGATGCATATTTTTCATTAGAATTGGATGTCATCTCTTTTTTGTGGCATACGTAAGGGGTCTGAATCATATTGATGTGAGAAAGAATTATAAGATGTGTATTTTTCATAACAATTCTAAGAGAAACCAGGTATGTTGAGGTCTCTAATTTGAGACTTTGCCCATGACATGAAAAATAAAGGTAAATATACACAGAAAATAAACAAATAAATGAGTTCTATATCTCTCTAATTGATATGAAATGTATGTTAATCATTATATGAGAGATTAGTTTCATGCTTCCCTAAAATAAGCCAAAAACAGAGTGATGGGTGCCTACAAAGAGAAATTTATGTTAATGTCATCTCTTAGGGTTTTAGCAAAGAAAAAATAACAAGTTCAATGTAAGATGTAGGATTAGGAAAGAAAACTCTAATTTTAGTTCAAGTTCCATACCTCAACATGTAACGAATAGTAATAATTTCAGTTCTTGCAAATATTAACCCTTTTTGTGGCTATTTAGAATCATGGGTATGTTGGATGGAGCAAGGGCTACGAGGACCCTTCATTTTGAAAAAATGTCTTCGACAGGCCTACCTTAGATTAGGAGGTAGCTAGACCATTGATTGATGAAGAGTGCATTTTTTGGCGCTAATTATTCCAGCTCTCCATTTACAAATTTTGCTGAAAGGAATGCAAAGATGAGAACGAGATTTCAAAAATCCCATTACAAAATTATCACTTACAACAACCCAACCATTAGAAGTACTGGTTTAAAATTGAACAATGAATATCCTTTATAGGACCCATAAAGCACTCACACACCTTGTAATTTCTTTATGTTCATATTGAGATTTTGATTTCATGGAGGAATCTCTCATGTATAAAGAGGAGATAATTGTTGGTTTCTCTTCATGAAACTTCACTTATGGTGATCCTTAGCATTGTTAATTGAGGCAATAGAGAGATAGTAAAAGTTAAGCTTGGGATTCCTTAGCTATGGCAAAATTTTAGGAAACAACAGTAATACTGATGGCAATGTGGAGCTCATTCATGTTACAAAATTCTTATAGTTTAAGCCCTTACATTGGGGCTACCAAGAAAGCTAGGGAAAATACCCCTCTTGCTTGTTTCACCCAAGTGAGAAAATTCCTTATGATACAAGCTTGTATGTGTGCAGTCTCCCTTTCTCCCATAAATGTGAAATAAAATGAATTGGAAGTTAATATTATCACAATTAGTTAACTGTTTAGCCAATGGCTAATGGAAGATATGATGAATACATAGGAAGCTTTGATTTCATCAAAGAATATATATTCCTAAGGGCATGGGTATATTCATTGACCATAACTACCTCATCCACGGTAGTTTTGTCTAGACTCTCATAGGAATTTCCCCTACTTATTTCCTATTTCTATATATATAATAACTTCTCTTCAATGGTAACAAATATTTTTTAGTTCATTGACATAAACACTATATTCCACTGTCAATTCAACTCCATCCAAGTCAAGAATTCACAAGTAAGCATATGTCAAGAAACATTCATTATTGATCTACAAGTTTTTGTTTTAATGATTTAGTGTGGGGCATGTGGAGAATATATGCCTGTGTTACTATTAGACCCTACTAAATTGGTGGAAGAATTTCCATTCAAAACAAACGGAATAATTGTTGTCACCTACTCAGGAAAACATAAATAAGAGTGCAAATAAGTTAATAAGCAATTAAAATGCATAATCCCTCAAAGTACCTCCTAAGAAACATGGGAAGAATTGAAACACACAAGCCCTAAATCTACCCATACATGATAAACCCAACCCAGAAATGATTTTATGTAAGTAATATTAATTTTTCATAGGGCTATATTTTTCTTTGATGTGATAATTGCATTTCTTCATTTACAAATTAAGTTCACCCCATAACATCATAACATTATTCAGATTTACATCATTAATCATCATCATATGTGATTATGTAGAAAGAACAATATCATCATCATCAATGCATTGGAAAATAAAGGAACAATAGCAAAAACAAATCACACATATGGACACCCGGATTGGTCGAAGACCAGGGAAAAACCCACTATGGAGAAAACCCTGTCAAATTGTTCTTTTTAATAGATCATCATCAAATTATTCAGAAAAAAGAGAGTACAATGACACATATATTCATCTATGCATCTAACCAGTAAAATAACTACAACATCCATGAAATGAACCCAACAATGTATATACAAAAAAATATGATTTTGAAGACTGTAATGAAATGTCACTGTCTACGGTCAGCTTCCAAACACTATGGTCATAGAGTGAAATATTCAGAAGATTGAGATTTCATCTTTTAGTTCCTAGTCGCATAGAGGAGGAGATATGTGAGCAACTATGGTAGCCCGATCTCTCCCTTAAGCTTGGCAAGCGAGAGACTAGGGTCATATCTAGATTGCAAAAATCTTAACTTCTAGTCACATTCATAGTGAGTTTTCTGTGAGACTGGAAGGTTCTAGTTGCATGCATGACCCTCTTAGAGAGTGACTGTAGTTAGGATTCTTCCATGTTGTTCCTACAACTATGGTCCAAACCCCTAGATCTAAAATGTGAGCTTCAGACTCTGCAATTTCACCTTAGAGTGAACTTGATCCTCCACATATGACCCTGAGACCTATGCAAGCCAAAAAAATATAGAAGAGTGTCTCATGATTGTGTCCAAATAAGGTTCAGGTCACTTGTATTTATAGCCTTCCAAGGTGGTCCACTTTGCTTTAGGGCGAACCTTATCAAATATGCACATGTGGGCTTTTCTTCATATGTGCACTTTTCCCTTATTTGATTTGAGTGATCTTTAGGTGGATTATGGTCCTCTTGAAAAGAGGAATTTGATGCAATCAATATATCCATCAAAGGAGCTATCCAAATTGGAATTTGACCATAGTTGGATATTTTTAACACTCCCGCTCAACTAGGGAGAATTCCGCCTACCAATATTAGACCGTCAATCATCATGTAATCATTTCATCATATCGCAACCAAGCTCAAATATCTCATCATCTTGAATCATCAATGTTCATATCAATTTATCTCTTTCTTGTTTCTACTTATCTCTTGATTGTACCTGATCATATGCTGAAAATTTTGGTATCTAAAAGAAGAAGAATTTTTACGTTAGAGAGGAGCTCAATCTACCGCCCTTTATCCATCGGGCTATACCAGGAATCTTTTCCAGTGAGCTACTACCTAGAATCTCTGTCAGTGGGATACCACATGGAATCTTTGTCAATGAGCTACTACCCAGAATCTCTATTAGTGGGATACTACCTGAAATCTTTGTAAGTGGGCTAATACTTGGGAATATTGTCGGGGAGTCATATATATGACCTACATCATCATTAGAGAGCATATCATCAGGGAGAATGTGTCAATCTGGAACCACATCTAGGAGAACATATTGACCCGAAATCTTATGGGAGAGCTACCACTACGACCCCATTGTTGGGTGCTAAAAGGTGTCTTTTAAAACTCCTAATTATCTCACATTAATTATAACATGGGTAAGTCTTTTTGTTTCAAGAGTGTAAAAGATATGTGCAAGCTATAAATCCAGAGAGTAATGCTTTTTAAGTTGAATTATAAAGATTGATACAAGAATAACTGGATGCAATCATAAATCTCAAGCTGTAACTTTTAAATGAAATAATACATCTAAGCATGAGGACTTAATCTCAAGCAAAACCATAATCAAATCTGAAGCAATCAATTCAATTGAAAATAACATCAACCGAGAGCATAGTATCATTAACCAATCTCTTCTAGCTGATTCTATCTAAATCAAACTGAATCTCGATTAAGCAATTCAAATGGAAATGATGTCAACGGAGAGTTCAGTAGCATTAACAAATCTCTTTCAGTTGATTCTATAATAACCACACTCTCACGTATGCCCTATTCTGCAATCCTATAAATTAAAGAAAATGACATCAATGCTCTAATACGTGCCTTATCCATGCTTGCCTGTGTAAAAATAACTCACGCTTATGCTAGAAATTAAACACTCTCTAATGAAATTAGCACATGCCCTGCAATGAAATTAACACACAACCTACAGAATTGACAAAATTGAAATGCAACCGGTAATGGAAATCTATAGCGTTGGTGCTAATCTAGCTAGATCTCTCAGCAGTGGCGGACCCTTGCCTCTTCTGGGAGGAAAGAACTTACAATAACTGGAGAATTAAAAACCACTCAGGCTTAATCAACACGTCTCATTCGATTCGATCTACACACGTCAAGGGAAATCAACAGACTCTTTCATTGAATGAAAATAATATAACATAGTTTTCTTTTAATTCAGCAATGATTACATGTATATATCAAAATCACTCCATTATCCCCTCTCCTCCTATCCTATCCTATCCTATCTCTAATGATCCATCATGAATCTCCTTCTTTGATCTCTGTTTTCATTTAAATACACAGAGAGCAGGGAGAAGTTACAACATAGATGATTACAAAATGATTTCCATAACAAAATTAGATTTGTTCACAACAAATTGATCAGCAATATCATATCTGAGATGAACTAGAAATAATCCCACAAGAGGAAGGAGGTGCTATTCACAACACACAAAACTTCACAAGAAGCAAAAAAGTTGTTTCGAAGAGGGAATGACAAAAACACTCTAAAAGTGTTGTTCCATAGAGGGAACAAAAAAAACTCAAAAAACACTCAAAAAAGAGTTGTTCCCTAGAGTGAACAACAAAAACTCTAAAAGTGTTGTTCCCTTGAGGGAAGAGAAAAAAACACTCGAAAAAAAGTGTTGTTCCCTTGAGGGAACAACAAAAAACACTCCAAAAAAAGTGTTTTTCCCTGGAGGGAACAACAAAAAAAACACTCAGAAAAAGTGTTGTTCCCTTTAGGGAATAGCAGTTGTTCCCTGGAGGGAACAACAAAATCATACTCAAAAAAACGTGTTGTTCCCTAGAGGGAACAACAAAACAAAACATACAGGAAAAGTGTTGTTCCCTTTAGGGAACAACAAAAATACTCGCAGAAAGCATTGTTTCCTATAGGGAGAAGCAGCTGTTCCCTGTAAGGAACAACAAAAACACATAGAAAAATGATGTTCCCTTTAGGGAACAACAACTGTTCCCTGTAGGGAACAACAAATCAACACACGAAAAAGTGTTGTTCCCTTTAGGGAACAATAGCTCAACACATGAAAAAGTGTTGTTCCCTTTAGGGAACAACAGCTGTTCCCTATAGGGAACAACAAATCAACACATGAAAAAGTGTTGTTCCCTGTAGGGAACAGCAAATCAACACACGAAAAATCGATGCTCCCTTTAGGGAACAACAATTGTTCCCTATAGGGAAGAACAAATCAACACACGAAAAAGTGTTGTTCCCTTTAGGGAACAACAACTGTTCCCTATAGGGAACAAAAAATCAACACAGGAAAAAGTGTTGTTTCCTTTAGGGAACAACAGTTGTTACCTGTACGGAACAACAAATCAATACACGAAAAAGTGTCATTTCCTTTAGGAAACAACAACTGTTCCCTGTAGAGAATAGAACTACACCAAAATGTTGGGTGCTAACAGGTGTCTTTTAAAAGTCCTAATTGCCTCACATTAATTATCAACCTGGGTAAGTCTTTTTGTTTTAAGAGTGTACACAATATGTGCAAGCTATAAATCTAGAGAGTAATGCTCTTTAAGTTGAATTATAAAACTTGATACAAGAGTAACTGGATGCAATCATAAATCTCAAGTTGTAACTTTTAAAGGAAATAATACATCTAAGCATCAGGACTTAATCTCAAGCAAAACCATAATCAAATCTGAAGCAAGCAATTCAATTTAAAATAGCATCAATTGAGAGCATAGTAGCATTAACCAATCTCTTCTAGTTGATTCTATCTAAATCGCACTCATTCTTAATTAAGCAATTCAAATGGAAATGATGTCAACCGAGAGTTCAGTAGCATTAACCAATCTCTTTCAATTGATTCTATAATAACCATACTCTCATGTATGCCCTATTTTTCAATGCTGTAAATGAAAGAAAATGAAATCAATGCTCTAATCCATGCCTTATCCATGCCTGCATGTGTAAAAATAACTCACACTTATGCTAGAAATTAAGCACTCTATAATGAAATTAACACACACTCTGCAATGAAATTAACACTCACAACCTACATAATTGACAGAATTGAAATGCAACTGGTAATGGAAATCTACAGTGCTGGTACTAATCTAGCTAGATCTCCCAATTGTGGCAGGCCCTTGCCACTTTTGGGAGGAAATAACTTATAGTAACCGGATAATTAAAAACCACTCAAGGCTTAATCAACATGTCTCATTCGATTCGATCTGCACACGTCAAGGGAAATCAACAGACTCTTTCATTGAATGAAAATAATATAACATAGTCTTCCTATAATTCAACAATGATTACATGTATATATCAAAATCTCCCCATTATCCCCTCTCCTCATATCCTATCCTATCCTATCTCTAATGATCCATCATGAATCCCCTTCTTTGATCTCTGTTTTCATTTAAATACACAGAAAGAAGGGAAAATTTACAACAAAGATGATTACAAAATGATTCCCATAACAAAATTGGATTGTTCACAACAAATTGATCACCAAGATCATATCTGAAATATCTTTCTATCAACATTGAACGGGAACATGTCGAAGTTGGTATTGCAACTGAGATAATTTGGAAACCGGCTGCAACAATGAATATGAGGAAAACGTCTTTAGAGAACCTTCCATTTATCTTAATACAGACCAAATTTGGGAAAAATTCTCATCAAAAAACTAATTCGTTCTGTTTTGAACAAAACCCATGTTTCAGATTTTCCAGATTCTTCTCCATTTGCCCGAAATGTCCAATGCAAAACTGTCACTTCTTATTTCAGCAAATTTCTAAGTTGGAATATTTAATGATGAGTTGGAGATTTATTCTAGAATCTGGGAAATATCTTGGAGGCTAAAATGGTGAGTGATGTTACAACAAATATATTAATAAACCATCATTGGTAAAATCATGCATAATAATCTTCAATTTATTAAAATAAAGGAGAAGAAATAATATTTATCCATAAGAACATAAATAATTATAAAATGGAATTATATGATAAACCATGATAAATGATGTGATAAAGAATGGTATAAATGGATGAAATAGACATTAAAGAGTGATAATAATAATTACAAACTAGCAGCCCAATACCCATATCAAGCAATACGATATCCAAACACACAAGGGAGCACATATCAACCCCAGAATCACATCAGGGAGCTCAATCTAAACGCATAACTGCACAGGGGATAAAATCTCAACCCAATCATATTTCCTACTGATCTTCCCATAGGTGACTCTGAGCATTCATGTGGTAGGATACCTGCGTCATAATCAACTTGGGTTGTACACCGCAGGTACACTCTCAACCCATTGGGAAGGCGGGGAGTGGTATTCCCAACAAGCCCAAGTTGTGGGTATAATGTCAACTAGGGTATACTCTGCAAATACCAAGATAGGGTGAGCTACTACTTCAACCCTATGGGTAACAAATAGGGATGATACCCTTGTCCATAGTTCCATAAACACTATGAGCGATTTATCTCAATTCCTCACCTTGGGAGCTCAGACAGAGGAGCAGAGCTGTCTCAGTGTCTACAATCAGCGATGCTCTCATCATACTCATATATAGTATAGCTTGATCATCACGTAGCAATAGAAGTAGTCTTCCATTCATGCAAGACATAAAATCAAATATCGTATTAGAACATAAACAATCATATATATGTATATATATATATATAGATATATATATATATATATATATATATATATATATATATATATATATATATATATATATATATATATATATATATATATATATATATATATATATATATATATATATATATATATATATATATATATATATATATATATATATATATATATATATATATATATATCACAAACAAGATACCATATTCATAGTAGCACATAATAAGTATATGAAGGTAACTCAGTCCCAACTATATGCATGATTCTCTGCCAATCAATTCCCACGTTTTTCATCATAATGTAGCCATGTCATATCCATATCCTTCTTAGAAATCTATCCAAGGAGCTTCTCCATCCTTCCACATAGCTAGCCATGCTAGAAACATCGTACTCAACCTCAGTCATGCTATAAAACTCTCATCCAAGATATTAGGGAAGATCTCATATAAAGGCGAATCCAAATGTGCTCATCTCATCAATAACATTCCAAATCATCATTAGTACATCCGAGTAGTCACATATCACACGAGGAATTTCTTAGACCAAAACTTGATCATCCCATGCAAATATATCAAAGCATGCTTGCTGGAAACTTTATGTGAGTGAAGCAGATCCATATATATATACAGATGGGTGTTCAAAATGGAACATCAATGCTTCAATTAAATTTTGGCTGCTAGGATAATTTCAACAATATTTCTTGACAACATCATGAAGTTCAATTGGAGTGGCCCAGGATTTGCATTACTAAATAGCTTCACAATATAGATTATATTTTCACAACTTCAAAAATTGATTCATCATGCCATGATTCATAATTTTGAGCTTTAGAAGAAATATCCCTCTTAATTAGATCATCAAAGGCCCATTACCTGTCAATAGTAGACCATTAGTATATAAAATCAAATCGAAAAGAAAATTCATACATTGGAACACTTCTAAAGTAGAGGTTTCGATCAACACATCATTCTCACTTCACTCGATAGTGGTCAATGCAGACATATCAAGATCGAGTAACTTTCTTCATATAGTTCTCTATGCAAACATAATACTTTTCCAAACCAATATGCTCAGACTCACAATATTTTACAATCAAATTAGCTAAGTCAACTTATCAAAGCTTAGATGCCATATTAGAAGGAATATCAAAATCTTCACAATATCATAGTATCAGATTATTTAGACTAAGTGACAAGTTGAGATCTTATCAAGTCATGACTTCATATATTTTCATGCTAACATGTTTCCATTTGTGAAGAAATATAAAATCAAGTCATCCTCATGGTCATAATATAAGGCACTAAATGTAAATTCATACACCAAGGATAAGTGATGCAAGTTCCATTAATTTATCAAGAGATTACTTCATACTAAATCAAAATTGTCAATATATCAACCATTGCGCTAATAATGAGGATGCGAATAGAAAACCATTATCAAATACCAATATTGGTCATTGGAAGTTACTATGCTCATATATCATTCTCAACAAGGAAAATTAGCAGTCATCAAATTGAATCATTAAACATTAGGTGAATTCCCAAATTTTCTGTCATAGAGAGACATATCTCAACATCAAGCCAAAGTTACAAGTCATTATTAAGCATCATGTCAAAACTCCAAACACTACTCATTTATATCAATCAACCAAATCATGTCAAACTCTTACAGCCCAAACTTCAATCATAATGAAAAATCATATCTTGGTCAACTGCAAACACAAGTTCAGTTTATATATTCATATTATAATAAAAATTCAAACTTTCCTACTAACATATCATTTTGTTGTATGCTCCACATCTGTAGGAATGACATCCTTCATGTGAACATCTGATTTCATGCATAAAACTTCATTTTTGTGTCCTGCAGGCATATTCGCACCCATTAGCCTTCTTCTATGTGTTTGGGAGATTATATTCACACCCTTAAATATGTTATGGAAGCGACTTTGGCTTCCCAACTACCAAACCCTAGCTCAAAACTATCTTAGTGCCTCAGTCGCACCCTTAATATTTTTTCCATGCGGCTAGGAGGCTATAGTCACACTGTAAGATTTCTTCGATCCAACTGAGGGTTACAGTAAGAGAAAACTCTCTCACCTCATATCATACTTTTGCTACAGATCAATAATGTCAAATATTTGTCTATTCTTGAACATAAACCATAGTTCAATAGTAAGGAGTATATAATGCAAATGACAATAGGAGAAGGGATATTATGAAGAGGTTATCCCTCTGAATGGGAATTCGCTTCAGTCATCTTCATTCATGCCATCAACCTTTCTATAATGCTATCATGCATCAACAGATCTGTTAGATCATAAAGTTAGACCATATCACATATTCATCATGGTTATATATTTTATCATCAACTACTTCATCATGACATCATGACATCAATCTTTCATCAATGGTTAGTGTCAAATAGATAATAGGAGCATACTCCAAGAATCATGATCACATGCATTACTTCTTTGTCACATAACTCAATCCATCAAATTAGGGCATTCAATTTTACCATATCCCATAATTACTAAACATATCAAAATATAACCATGGCCAACAAAATATCATGAGTGTTAATCTCATTATCATACTTCTATCATCATGGCTTCCATGCTTTTCAGAAACAAGTAGTGTCAAGTTACCATCTAGTAGAATCAAGGTGCTAACCTTATTTATGAGATCAAGATATCCAAAAATGATAGATGTTAGCCAAACATAAAGTATAGAACTATGTCAAAGATAAACATTAAGTAGCTTCATAGAATCAGAGAAGTTCATTACATAAGAATGTAAGATACTTGTTCAATATCAAGTGCACCATTTCATCATAAGGACCATGAATCCAAATTACTTTCATATGCATGCATGAACTATTGGAGAAAGAGGCATTCTGATCATACCTTAGGGTTTGCTAATATTAGGGCTAAAACATAACATTGAAATGATATACCATGCATACCTTGTAGTATTCAAATAGTTGTGCACCTTTTCATTTGACATAGGAAGCTTGTAGCATTTTGTCATATTTTCATCAGGTGCCTTTTTACCTTTTCCAGCTATATATTTTCTTTCCTACATCTCGAATGATCCTCAAGAAGTATCTGCTAATTACATATCATCAAGGAGGTTATAGACATCCAAATACTCAAATATACATGCAGGAAGTATAAGTGATGATCAAAAAAATAATCAGATCTATCAATCTATAAAAAAATTAAAGACATAAAGGAGCATCATAAGTCAAGAAATACTTATCTTAATGAGTGTTGATCCTCTCCCTCTTGAACCAACATTCAAGACCCATCATTGTCCATTGTCCACATAACAATGTTTCCTCCAATCAAATTTATCAACAACCATCTATACAAGAGACTATCCCATCTAGGGCTTCATCAAATCTGTCACAGGTGCTTGAGCATCTTCACATTCACCATGCAAGGTTTCATATCTCAAATATTTTCCATAAACAAGGGTTTCTCTCAAGCCCTAACCTCATATTATCCATCAAATCCTAATACACAAATTGCCTAATGTTTTCTTCAAACCTTAGAATTCTATTAGGTCTCCTCCATATTATCTTTCTTCCATCAAAGGTGTCTCCATGTGGGTGATCTCCATGAATTTTCTTCAGCCAAACTTTGATAGCATGTTAATTTTTCATAGGGTTGTATTGTTCTTTTCTTTGATAATTACATTTCTTGATTAATACATTAAGTTCAACCCATAACATCATAACATTATTCATATTTACATCATTATTCATCATCATATGCAACTACATAGAAAGAAAAAAATTATCATCATCAATGCAGTGAAACATAAAGGAACAACAGAAGAAAAGAATTCACACATAGAGACATCGGGATTTGTCGTAGACCAGTGAACAACCCATTATTGGGAAAACCATTTCAAATTCTTCTTCTTAATAGATCGTCATCAAATGATTCAACAAAAGAGAGTACAATGATCCATATATTCATCTATGCAAATAACCAACGAAACAATTACAACATCCATGAAATTAACCCAACAATGTATATACTCAAAAATCTAATTATGAAGACTATAATGAACCATCATTATCTACAGCCAACTCCTGAAAGCTGTAGTCACAGGGAAAAATATTTGGAAGACTTGAATTTCATCTTTTAGTTCCTAGTCGCATGGAGCCGGAGATATGTGACTAAATATGGCATCCCATTCACTCCCTTCAGCTTGACAAGTGAGGGGTTTGGGTCATATATGGACTACAGAAACTCTAACTCACAGTCACATGCATAGTGAGTTGTGCATGCAAGTGGAAGGCTCTAGTCACATGTATGAGCCTTTGAGAGAGCAACTCTAGTCATGATCCTTCTATGTTGTGTATGTGATTGTGGCCCAAAACCCTAGTTCTGAAATGCAAGCTTTGGACCTTATAATTTCACCTTAGAGTGAATCTGATCCTGCATGGACAAGCCTCAGACTTGTACAAGCCAAAATAATATAAAAGAGTGTCTCATCATTGTGTCCAAATGAGGTAGAGCATACTTGTATTTATAGCCTTCCAAGGTGGTTCACTTTTCTTTAGGGTCAACCTTATCAAATATGCACATGGGGGATTTTCTTCATAAGTACACTTTTCCCTTATCTGATTTGAGTGATCTTTAGGTCGATTTTAGTCCCCTTGAAAAGAGGAAGTCAATGTAATCATTATCTCCATCAAGGGAGTTTTCCAAAGTGTAATTTGACCGTAGTTGTATATTTTTAACATGTAAAACCCTCTCTACATCTTATAAATAAAATGGAATGAGTAAGTCCATCATACTAGTGGAATTAGGATTGAATATTTGGATGTACATGTTTCCTAAATGGTTAAATGAAAAAACCCTAAACAAATTTTCATATCCATAGATAATTATTGACAGAATATGCCAAAGAAAACATGGATCTTAAGTGACAATTCAAAGGCTCTGCAAACATCAAGAGAATCGTCGAATAGTAAAATATTTAAATAATTCTCTAAGAGTTAAAGAATATTACCCCATTGAAACCCACGAAGTTTTTCAGCAAAAAAACAATAAAGGAACCATGTAAATTCTTAAATTGAAGAATTTTGAGATTGAATATATAGGAAAAACCTCAAAAAGTATGAGGTTAATCCCCAACGAAATCCCTCTTACAAATAAAAGGAAACAATTAATGCATTAGTTGATTAAAAATATAAACTCTAAGGAAAATACAAAGTTTACCTTTAGCACGTGATCTGAAGAGTTGCCCACAATTTGGGTTATCAAGAAAAATAATGTCCTCCTATTCTTTTTCAGCTTCTTTCTCCAGTGATTATTCATCATTAGAATGGCAACTATTATTCACCCATGTATTGCTTCTTCTATGAGATTGTATTAATGCTTTACGATGATGAACCACCATTTGTGCTACTTAATTACTCTTGAAAAGGAAGGTATGCTACTAACTCTCAAACGAAAGGAATTATAAGTAGATTTAGTACTATATTTCAAGGAATTGGTCATGGATCATAAATGGGATCTGAAATGGACTATGGCTATATCAGTGGAAATGGAAATGAAAGGCTTATGTTGGAAAAATTGCGAGAACATCTGCTAATATCAGAACATGGAGGGATATAAGAAAAAATATGTCACTTTACCTTTTCATGAGGAGCTATCCATAGCTAGGAATTCTTTTCCTGCTTATCCAATATGCTCCCCTGCATTAATATGAAAAGCCTCAACAACTAAAATTCCTGACCTATGCTGCTCCCACTATTTGAAAACCTAACAATGAAAAGTGTCTTGTGCATGAACATGAACTTGTTTAAGACAAATAAAATGTTAACATGAAAATATGTTTAAGATGAAATTAAATATTAAGACAAAATATGTTTAAGACAAAAATATGACCTCATCCCTAAAATGTTTAAGATGAAATTAAATTTTTAAGACAAAAGATTTCTTTTGTCTTAAAAAAACGTCTTAAAACCCCACTCCCTATAGTAGAGAAATATCAGAACATCCATAAACTAAAATAATGTTCATGTACATCCATAAAATGTCCATGTATGAGAATATACAAAGTCCACATGACATTTGAATGCGCCCTATGAAATGGGCCTAGAAATATACAAATTACCCACTCTAAGTACCAACAGAATGCGCATTTTATTATGCAACATAAACTAAGTGTCCCTAATTTGTTACTGCAATATAACACATTCAAATTCAAAATAATTAGATCCTTATCTGTACAAAATAAACAATAAGGAAAAAAATGATTTTGAACAAGATTTTAAATTACATATATGAATCTACTAACCTCACTTGAGTCTAAATGCAAGTCATCTAGGATGAAGTTTGATGAATTTGGGTTTGGTGCTCCCCTTTCTGCACCTCAAATGTTAGGGTCTATTGGTGCACCCTCTTGGCTAGGTTGGGTGCACCAAAAAGAAGAGAAAAATTGAAACTAACAAGCTAACTTATAATTGACCCATGGACACTGGCACATATACAAAAATCTAAAAAATTCTACTCTGACAGTGGTGGTAATACGGAAAGTATTATCACCACTAGTGTTGTTATCATTAGCACTACCACTAACAATGTTGTCACCACCCACCAATAGTGCCACACATGGACAATATTGCACACCCATGCACTGACAATGTCGTGCACTAATAATGCTAGAACCAGAAACTACACCACTACTATAAACAAAATATGACACTGTAAAAGCACAATTAATATAGGAAAAAACCCAAATCGCTACAAATGGCTAGGGTTTTCTACTACTAATTAAACTCACAGAACCGAAATTATTCACATAACACTCGTGTACTTTAGAATTGAATACAACCATGAAAATGGGTTGTAAAAATGTGTACGAGCCAAAATAATATTGGCAACATAATGTACATACAACTACATAAAACTAGAAGGCTATATTTCATAAGTTATTATATAAAACACTCAGGAATTTACTACAAATAAGCCCATATTATACCTAACTCACAAGAAACTACTACTGTATTTTTCTGCAAATCAAACCATGGCTACAGATAACCATAAATTGTTACAAATAAGTGAAACAAGTTAGAAATAAACCATATCGCTCAGCTAGCTACAACAAACATAATACATGGGTAGCCAAATGACACTAACAACAAATTTAACCCAATACATTCCCTTCCATGTTACTGGTGTAAATGAAATCATAACATGAACCAGCTACAATACACATGTGATATTAGTGAAAATAACTCATAGTTGTTATACATGAAAATGTGAACTCAAAATTGGACAATACATTAAGCCACAACCATTGCAAACAAAACATATAACACCAAACTGGATTTGTCATTACCACATATAATATTTACATAATATGTAGGCCTCCCTACCACTACATAGCCTCCAATGTTCCATTCAGCCCCCAACGTTCACGTAGCCCTCTCCCAATATAAAGAAAACCCCCAAAATCCTCTCTTACGTGATTTTCAAAGGCCCATGTATAATCCCTAACCCTAAAAGGAATATTTTATTACTTTAATCAAAATATCTGCTAACCACATTTCCCTATAAAGGAAATGCATCTTTCATAAGATTTACATTTCATTACACGTGAATCTTGTTTTCATCTCATTTACATATCATATCATTTCACATTTGCATTTTTGTTCTGCATTTCATTTCACATTTATTCAAGTTTACATTTATATTATACAATTACACTTACATTAAATTACCAAATTAATCCAAAGTTACATTTGGGCTCTAACAGGCCCCTGAAATAAAACCCTAGCTCATGCTCGAGCTAGTGGTAGGAAGACACCACGTTCAATTTCACTATGGCTACACAACCCAAATCCTCCTGTGCATGTTGAATTGTAGGCTACTTTGTCACTCTACTCTACTATATTCATCCTCCTTCTTCACTTCTTCCTTGTTGGGCATCCTAGCCTCCTGCTCACAAGACCCCATTTCCTTCCTCCTTATCTAATCTATTCTATCCACTACAACCTGCATCTAATCTATTGTTGTTCTCCCTTCTCCCACTATCCTTGTGCATTGGATCTAGTTGGATTCTCTATGTGCTGTCACTTGGAGCTGATGTTGGATTTTGTTGCTTCTGTTGGGCTAGGGTCTTTGCTATAAACCTCTATCTCTCTTTCTGCATTTTCTTATTCTTTGGGACAAATATATGTACAATGTGCTACCTTTTTTGTGTAGGACTAGTTAAAATCACTTGGTGGGGGTTTTAAAGAATACTATTCATATATCTATCCCAGATCCTATTTCAATGTTGCATACTTTGGATTAGGCTATATCTCCCCCAACGCAATTCATTGCACACTTTGCAACTAACAAACTAGAATTCCTCTTGAATTCGTAAGATGGTCAGGATGATAGTGTCACTTAGACCACATCTTCATCTACCTAAGATTATCTCCATTGCTAATGCTACTTAACTAGAGATCGGTAATAGACATTTCCTAGCCAGTGCACATTTTGGTGCACCCTCTTGGCCAATGGGTGCCGAAAATAAGAGAAAAAATGAAACTGACAAGACAATGCTACCCTAAAAGTGGCGACAACACGAACTATTTTGTCATCACTAATGTTATCATCACCAGTGTTGTCACCACTAGTGTTTTCACTGGGAGTGTTGTCACTGGATACTGACAGTGTCATGCAACGATAGTGTCACACACTAACAATGTCATGGACAGATAGTGCCACATACCAACAACGACATAAACAAAAATTACGCCACTTCTATAAACAAAATTCAACACTGTAAAAGCGCAAGCACTGCAAGAAATCACAAAAACAATTGTAAATGAATATGGTTTTTCTATTACTAATTAAACCCAATGAATCAAAATTATTCACATAACACTCTTGTACTTTAGAACTAACTATAGCCATAAAAACTAGTTGTAAAAATGCATAGGCCACAAAACAATACTAGCAACATAATGTACATATAGTTGTGTAAAAGAAACAAGCCATATTTGACAAACTGTTGTACAAAACACTAAGGAAATTACTGTAAATAAGGCCATATAATACGAGAATCACAAGAATTTGTTGCTGTATATTTCTACAAATAAAATTATGATTGTGCATTACCAAAAATTGCCGCAAATAACCGAAACAAGCTAGAAATAACCCATATCGCTTAGGAAGCTACAACAAACGTAATACATGGGCAACCAAAGGACACTAATAGAAACTTAAACCCTATACATTTCCTTCCATGGTGTTTCTTCAAATGAAAACATAACATGAACTAGTTGTAATACACACATGATACTATTGAAAATAACTCATACCTATTGTACATCAAAATGTGAACAAAAAATTGGACAATACATTAAGCCACAATTGTTCCAAACAAAACATATAACAACAATCCAAAATTTTCATTACCACATAAAAATATTTACACAATATGCAGGTTTTCTTTGCATGGAAGTAGGGAGGCATCCTTGCCTACAATGTTTCTTTCAACCCCCAATCGTCACGCAACCCTCTCACAACACAAAGATAACCCCCAAAATCCTCTCTTACATTCTTCTGAAAAATACATGTAAAATCCCTAACCCTAAAGGGAATATTTTACTACTTTAATCAAAATATCTCCCAACCATATTTCCCTTCAAAGTAAATGCATCCTTCATGAAATGTACATTTCATTTGTAACATACCTCATTTTTTTTCTTTTTGCTATAATTAGCAAAAAGGTAGTAGCTACTTGATTTTATCAGATTTTTTTCTAATCATTCTAATTAAAGTCTCATAACAGAATAATACCCTCAGTAACATTATTCTTCGGTTTTTAAAGGGATGGATGAACATTTTGGAACACAGCCTTGTATATACAATTTTCCATTTTTCACTTAGACACATCAAAAGGGGGTCTCTTATATTGTTGAGCAACTTGTTGAATTTCCCACCACCATCCATATTGTTGTTCTAACTGAGTTAGGGTTCATTATCTACTCCCTTACATTTCCTTTAACACATGAAACATATGTTAATGAAATACATAACTTTACATATAAGATAGATTATTAAGTCTTTATATAACATAAATTTTCACTCAAATATCTTTAAAGTTAAATATATTTAAAGTTTGGAGCGGTCGATGATACTATTTGAAATAAAATGGTACCCTCTTTTTGTAGGTTTTAACCCTGTACAAAAACTACCAGCATACGAATTCTAAAAAATAGAAGACGAACAATGGCAAGAGCATAAAATATAAAACATATATATACAGAGATTTTCCCCTGGATCCCAAACTCGGGACTACCATATTGATTTTCACTATATTCCTTTCAATTTTACAATACATATATATACATGTCGAAGCATCCATAAACCCCAATCCATTAACCCTGGATTAGAACATAACCATAGTTCCCTTGACTGGATCTACAAAATACCATGAACAGAAAACTATCATGCCCAAAACCATGTGCAAAATCCATACACAAAACCATAGGTATATCAACCCACCTAATATAGGGTCCAAAAACGTTTTCCCAAGCAGTGTGCAGGGGACTACTGCCCCTCCGTGACCCCCCCATTGTGCAATGTACAAGGGAGTCTAATATGCCCCCGCACATGGGGTAGTCATGGAAAGAATATAACACATACGCAACACTTTTAACCATATTATATGTTGCGACAATCAATGGATTTTATAATATGATAACTCTAACTTGCGGTTCATGATAGAAATAAATATTATTCACCCTTTCTTGCTCTATTCATATGATATTTTTGAAAACATAATGGCAGTTTTCTTTTTCTCTTGTGGGATATGTAATATATATATATCTTACCATACACATGGTGATCCAGATATTTTCACTTCAAATATACATACAAAATTCATATAAAAGAGCATGTAACCATGAAAACTTATCACAAAACATGAGAAACAAAGACACAAAACAACTTGATGACGTAGTTCACCTAGTGTGGGTTACGTCTCTAGGCCCTGTTCAAAGTGGGGAGGCCTCTTCATTCATCAGCAGCAAAATCAACATGAATACATGGAAAAATACACCATATACCTCCAAATTTGGGGGTGACCTGAAAGTGGGTTGCTTAGATTAGAAAACCATATGCACCATTAGAATCCTAATGAATAATCGAGAAATATGAGTATAAACTTGACTCCTTTCTACCACGGTAAAATATTGGCTCCCTGGGAATATTTTAGATTCCTCACAAAATTTTCTTTTCTGATGGGAAAAAAATCCATTTCTCAGATGAAGAAATGGATTGCACGGTTGAACTCTTGGTGAAATTCTTGTTCATATGCATATAAACTTGAACGTTATCTTTGTTGGTGATGTCTAGAGCTACAATGAATCTTTTGGATTCTCTGTAGATTATCTCTAGGGAATATTCACTACAATATTTAGGTAATATTTCTCGCAAAATATGCCCAACAAGGTTGTGGTTGTGATAATCACAAATTTTTGCAAGTAAGGTTTCATGGGAAAATGAGTTCACACTCTCCCTCCCCAACATCCTAACTGAATGAAGGGTTATATAGAAATTGGTGGTAGACCAATCAAATCCAGCCACTTGGTGCATTGGTGGTGGGCTTCTTGCAGGGTCATTGGCCTCATGTTGATCATGAGGTCGAGTCACAACTAGTGGGTTTTCCATGTTTTTGTTGTTTTATTTAAAATGGGTGTTTCTGGCAATCTATTTGGCGTAACCACTGAGAAAGTTCAACTTTTGCGGGCGTTCTTTTGGTTAAACCCTGTTGGATGAACCTGCAACATTATATATAATTATATATATATATATATATATATATATATATATATATATAATGTCGCAGGTTCATCCAACGGGGTTTGACCACCCGCCAGCCAGTCCAAAAAAAAAATCATTTTTTATTCAAATAATATTACCATTGAAAAATCCCGCCCATTTTTTGGGGGTTATTATATTAATTGATCAAGTGAAAATTTGGTCACTTACGGCTACTGCAAAGGTACAAAATGTCATCTCCTTAAGAAATTAACTGAACGCTGACTGGGAGTCATGTGGTTCATTTTGATTCATATGTATTGTTGACTTAGCCATTGATTGGGTTGTTGACATCATCTTGACATGACCTGCCACACGTCTCCTCCTGATTGGTTCTTTGTTGATCATACAACCATGTCATCATGCTGACATCAATAACTAATGTATGGATGATGTCATGGTAATGTCATCACTATGGGTCCCGCCTGTAAAAATTTAATTGTTTCCAAAAAACTTCAACGGACCATAACATTCACATACAATGTCAGATTGAGGTGCCATTAACGTAGTTTGATTTAGGATGATAAGCTCTTCAATTTGAGATAGGTTTTTCTAAGTTTTAAGGACTTTGAAGGTTTGGACTTTTAGGATCCTCCTAGATCATTCCTCCCCACTAAGGATATTTTGGTCCACCAAAAGCATGAACACAATATGTAATATGTTGTACTCCTTGTTCTGCATAACAAGTACCCTATTAGGCCACACTTCCAACTCCTTTACCTTTTTACTTCAGAGCCATAAGTGATGAATCAACACCTAAATTCTATACATACCTGTAGTACATTCTTTGAAAATTAAATACATGACCAATGATGACTCAAACAACACCATACTTGCCAAGTGTTTATCACACTCATTGGCCAACTTTACATCAAAATCACAACATAAACCATACCCAAGATATCAACAAAAAATTCCAAATACATCATCATGTTGCATACATAAGTGATGGCAAACACTTCATCACTTTAACAACTATTTCACAATATGTGATTTACAAAATGTGGCCATGTTCAATGACTTAAAAATGCTATCCATTTTCTACCCAACTAGGTAAATGGGTTTGCTTCTTGTAGCTATATTTCTCCATTGATTGGTCTTTATTCATTCATAGGTTCTTTCTGATCATTGAGTACATGCCATGTGGCTTTATAATGTCCTTCCATGTTGTAGTGACTACAATTATTCTTCCCCCTCCAAATTTTATGGACCCTCTTTGAACCTTTATTCCCGATGAGTCCCTGATGACGAGAACTTCATGTGGAACCCTCACTATGATTGGAATGTTGTGATGCGCTCTGATAATTCCTCATTTATTGGTCACTAAATCATTCTCCAACCTCCTTTCTGACATAACCAAGTCCTGCAGTGAACCAATTCCTCCACTTTGATGGGATTCACAATGTGCTGGCCATTAATGTCGAGCCCATTTCCTTGATACCCCATTTTCTTCATCAATTTTGATTCATTTCCTATCGTATGTTTCTCAAAAGTAGTGAAATCATCGCCATAAAAAGAACATGAAAGTGAAGAATCACTTTCTATGTTAGGCTTGTTATGGTACAACTTTGCCAAGGCCTCCTCCTTGGCTTATAACTGATGTTGTAAACTTTTTTTTTCATCCTCTTCTTCTTGTAGGAGTCCCCTTAGTTCATTATTCTCCACTTGAATTCATTGGTTGATCTCTTCAAGTTCTTGGAGCCATGCATTCTTTCGTTCCCATTTCATCTTTGGCACAACATCTACTAAAATATTTATCTCATCGCCTATATATGAATCGAATTCAATAGGTCCCTGACCTACAATTCTGAGAGATGCAATCTTCATCTCATCACCTGAGTCAGATGCCAGGTCAATTGGTCCAACACCTACAAATACTAGAACTATTACCTTCTCCTCATTCTCTAATTCATATTTTTGGTCTTTTGCATGATAGCAATTGTGTGCTACTTCTCTTTACTTACATTCCTCTTTGGCCTCAATTCTGGATGCAATTTCCAACAATGCTCCTCATCATGCCCTTTTTTCTCGCAATGAGTACAAGAGGGCTTTGATTATTCTATCTTAGCTATTGATGCCCCTTTTTAGGTGGTCATATTTCTCATTGTTCGCCTTCCTTTCCAAATGTACAACCTTCACACTAGCTTCATTAAGAGTTTTAGGTTCAAATAATAACAATGAGTGACAAAAATAGCTATGCAAAGAGCCAATGTATTTCATCAACTTCTAACGAAAGTATAATTGAACATTAAATTATAAATATTGTTTCCTAAAATCCTCTATAAAATTCTTAACATTTTTACCTCTACATTGTTTCAAATGTTTCCATTTCATCATGGCCTTCACAATGTAGTCCAATGGGTATAACTGTCCTCTTAAAGAACAAACAAACTTAGACCAAGATGAAAAAAGTTTATGATTATTCTTATCGCACTTTTGTAGCTTGTTTTACCACCATACAAGAGCACTGCCACTCAATCAAAGGGATTTTAACTAAATCTTGGCCTCATCCTCTTTGTTTCGTTGTATGTAGAAATATACTTCAACCTATTTGATCCAATTATCTAGCTTTTCTGCATTAGAGTCTTCACTAAACACAAAAAAATCGAACTTGACATACAACTTAAAAAAGGTTTTTTTTAATGAGTTTTTCTACCTCTATAATGATGAGAAGAGAGAGAATAGAACTTTCACTAGAAGTTGAAGAGGGAGGTTTAAGAGGGGGATTTTCTCCTCCACCTTGTTGAAAATGCAACAAGAAAATCCTAATCTATCTTTTTCCTTGAATTAAATTAAGAATTAAATTGTAATTCCACATCTCATGACAACTTGTAATAGTTAATTGAGTTAATTTGACTTACTTGGCTTAGTTAATTCGATTTGAGGCTCTAATTAGAGTCATGTAGAGTGTATCCTACTTTTTAGGAGCCCTCGTTGAGTTTGTTTAGAGTTTTAAGTTTTTAATTTGTATAATTGAGCTAAATTCAGTTAAACTAGTTACAACAAATGGAAGAATTAGTGGGAGATCCAGTAGTGGGGTGTAACCAACATTGATTAACTAGTAAACTGAAGATTCACTCATAATTAACTCATGCATGTCAAATTAGAGAAATACCCAGCTGATATTGGAGCTTAGGGACAATGTACTATGAATTGTATAATCATCCAACTTGTACAAGTGGTGCATGAAATCAGTGGAAGACCTATGAGGACTACGCAATTCATAATTTTTGGGTTTCCCAAATAAATATTGGATAATTCCCAAGGAAACTGTGGAAGGAAATAAGATATTGGCAAGTAGCAGAACTGGCTAAGTATTGTCTTGAGCTTGTCTGGGAAGTAGTAAGATAGATTGAGATATTGCATAGGTTTCTCAGGCTTGAGAAAAGCATTGTAATCTTCTCATATTTTTTATTAATGAAATATATAGATAGCATGGATTTATAGCTGTGGCTTTCCAAAGAAAATTATTTTTTTCTGTGTGATTGAATTCTTTCTCTTTTATGCTTCGTGATTTCGTCGATCATTTATTGTTTCCGCTAATGATTAGAGTAGATTCAAGTCAATTGTTTTAGCATATTACAATCTACAGTTTGAATCTACAAATAATTTCTACAACCCTTCATGATTTATGGAGGCATGATCATATACTCCTTCTTTCTTCTATAGTTTTTCCAATGTCTACTCATATTCTACAAACAATTTTGCCACTTTTTCTGCCATGGTGTAGAATATCTTACAATAATTTTTCTCTTCCTCTAACCGAGCATCTTCATATGCTATTCCCCTTCTTCATGCTACATGCCCTATTTTTGGATCAAAGGACTTAAGTTTTCCTTCACCTCTTTGGAGCTTTGCGCTAGTTATCATACACTTGCAATTCACATCAACAAAATACCAACTATGATACCAAACTCTAGCTAGATATTTTCACTTCAAATATGCATATAAAATAGCATGTAACCATGATAACTTATTGCATAAAATAAGGGGAAATATAATGAAACCATGAGAAACACAAGTTGTTATGCCACCAGCTCACAAAATAGAAGAAAAGATATATCAACGCCTTCAAAATCAGCCTCTTCGAGGGGGCAACCTCCTTTACATTACACAAATGAAAAATTCTTGGATGATACAAATGAAAAAACCTCCTTTCTATATATAGGAGTCTAAGGGATCACAATATAATCAAAGCCGACATAACAACAATAATATAAGGGAACAACAATAACAATAGTGGGCTTCTATAGGGCACAATAATAACATTATGGGGACAATAGGAGCACAAAAATAACATTAACGACTATAATGACAATAGTAATGGGGGAATCACTAGTATTATAGGGACCTAACATGCCCATCTCCTTCAAAAAAGTGTTGTCCTCGACTCTTGAGTAGTTATGGATGCTTCTATATAAAATTCTCACCCTCCCATGTAGAATCGTCAGTGGGTAAGTTCTTCCACTGGATGAGATACTCCGAAAGTGATCGATTTCGTAGCTATTGAGTTCTTGTTTATGTAACTGCTTCAGCTTCCAATATGATTTTTCCTTCATTGTCATGTTCTGGAAGTATTGTTTGAACTGGGAGTTTGTCACCTATAACCTTCTTTAAGCACGAAACATGGAAAACTAGGTGCACTCAGAAAGCTGCTGGAAGCTCCAATTTGTATGCCATAGTACCAATCTTTTGCAACACCTTGTACGGACCATAATACTTTGGTATAATTTATTATCCTTCTTATCTTTCTTGAGGGACATTTGTTTATATGGTTGTAGTCATAGGAATACCTAATCATCTACATCAAAACTTCTTTCTCTAGGGTTTGTTCCTGGTGTATATCCTCTTCTTCTGATGTTTCTTGTTCCTTTTCTTCCTCCTCTTCACAATCTATGTAAAATAATTTCTTCTTAGCGCACTTATTACCTTCAGTGTATTTTCTATCACAACTATAAAAAAGCCCTTTTGCTCTTTTTTCTTCCAATTGTTGTGGTGTCAACCTTGTAGGTTGTGGAAGGCAAGGGGCACCAACACTTCCAGGTTTATAGTTGTGAGTGGTATTCTTCCTTGTGGCCATAATTTTGCTTTCCATTTTTCTTTCCAACCTGAATTCTTTCTCCAATGAATCAGGTTCCCAAAGGCAAACCTCATGTTGGATGTTATCCTTTAAATTCCCTATGAACACATCAATCCTATGCTCCTTTGGAATATATTTTACCCTTATATTCAATTTTTGGAAGTCCTCAATGTGCTTCATCATTGAACCCTTTTGTTTTAGATTTATCAATTGGCTAAAAAGAGTGTTTCTTTTTGTATCCTCATAATGTGTTATCATTTCTTCCATAAAAATTGCCCAAGTGACAATTTGTTTACGAGAGAAAAGCCATCGATACCATACAGATTGATTTGGCTCCAAATTTAAAGTCGCAATGAATATGTTTTGTGTGTTTTTCACATTATGGATATCGAAATATTGCTCCATCTATAGTATCCATGTTACGAGATCCTTGCCATCAAACTTCCTCATGTCGATCTTTGGAACATGGTGGGTCTTCAATCCACCGTTAGAGTCTATGAAATCATGATTAACATTTCTTTTGTTCTCTCATGAGTTTTCTTTACTACCCTTTCACCATTAGTAAGCATTTCTTGTAGAAAATTTTTCAAATATGTCTTCAAATCTTCCATGTTGCCTTTAAAATTTTCTTCTATACCATCCATCTTAGCTTCCATGCGTGTCTTCAAATCTTCCATGTTTCGTTTAAGTTTTTCTTCTATATCATCCATTTTAAATTCCATGACTTTCTTTAAACCATCCATCTTAGCTTCCATTACCTTTTGTGTGAGTGAATTTTGTTGCACTTGGTCTTGTAATTTTGATCTATCATGTTGCATTTCTTCCTCTTATTCATGAGTCATGCTAGAGATTTCAGTTTTCTTACTAGATGTTTCCATTTGCTTTCTTCGGGGCATCAATTAATGATAATAATGCTTCACTATGCCCTTTGAATTCCTTCAAACTAATTTTTCAAACCAAACTTATGCAAAAATTTTAAAAAACTCAGACCATTTTTCTCTTTGTAGGATCTTGATATTGAATCTCTTATATCTTTGTAATTTAGGATCTTAAAGGTCCAAAATTGCATCCTTCAGTATCCCTCTGAGTCCTCTTTCTAACCTCATAAGTTTGATCAAGATTTGATTCTCCGAGGAAGAGTTATGCAAAATCTCCCTCGATGACCTGATTATAGACGAGTTGAGTAGAGCGAACTTGTATGAAGTGCCACATGTCACTGTTTCAACCTTAGGACCTAAAACTGATACAAAGAAAACTACATGTCGTCATATTTCTGTAATTGTTTATGAAATTTTAATCTTATGCTCATAAAAAATTTTATGATATTTTCCCCGGGTCACCTGTTTGAGATATAATTTGGGATCCTGCAAAACCCCTAACTTCCTTAGATCATATCTTCAAACATATGGCGAGACAAGATTTCAAATTCGAACCCAACGTTAGCGCACTTTCGACTCAAATGGATTTTTTCTTTAGCTTCTGAAATTTCACAGAAAAATGTTATATAGAAACTTCCACGATGACCTGTTTGGAGCAACCAAACCCCATAATCCAAAGCTCTGATACCAAATGTTATCCCACCAGCTCATAAAATAGAAGAAAAGATAGACAAACGCCTTCAAAATCAGCCTCTTCGAGGGGAAAACCTCCTTTACATTACACAAATGAAAAATTCTTGGATGATACAAGTGACAAAACCTCCTTTCTATATATAGGAGTCTAAGGGGTCACAATATAATCAAAGCCGGCATAAAAATAATAATATAAGGGCACAACAATAACAATAGTGGGATTCTATGGGGCACAATAACAATAATATGGGGACAATAGGAGCACAAAAATAACAATAAGGGCTATAATGACAATAGTAATAGGGGAATCACTAATATTATAGCGACCTAACAAAGGCACAAAACAACTTGATAACGAAGTTCACCCAACACGGGTTACATCTTAGGACCCTGCTCAAAGTGGGGCGGCCTCTTCATTGATCAGTAGCAAAATCATCATGAATACATGGAAAAATGTACCTTATACCTCCAAATTTGGGGGTAACCTGAAAATGGGCTGCTCGGATCATAAAACCATCTTCACCATTAGAATCCTGGCAAAAAATCAAGAAATATGAGTATAAACTCGACCCTTTTCTGCCATGATCAAATATGGGCACACCGGGAATCTTTCAAACTCACAAAATTATTTAATGGGGATGGGAAAAATATCTGCTACTCACATGAAGAAATGGATTGCATGGTTGAACTCTTGGTGAAATTTCGGTTCAGATGAGTATAAACGTTACCCTCTTTTATGCTGGTGACCTCTAGAGCTATAGGTAATCTTTTAGATTTTCTATAGATTCTCTTTGGGGAATATTCCCTCCAAGATTATTGGAATTTTTCACGAAAAATGCACCCAGGAGGGTTGTGTTTCCAACAATCTCAAGGTTCCGCGTTGACGTTCTATGGGCAGACAAGTTCCGCACTCTCTCTCCTCCACATCCTAATCGAGTGAAGGGTTATATAGCATTTGGTTGTGGACCTACCAAAGCCGACCACTTGGCCCAATAATAGTGGGCTTCGTGCTGGGATTTTAGTTTCTCGTCGGTTACGGGGTTGAGTTGTGACTGTTGGGATTTCTTTGTTGTCATTGTTTTATTTAAAATGAGCATTTTTGGCAGTCTAACTGGTGGAACTGTTGGGCTAGTTCAATTTCTGCTAACATGTTTTTTAATATATATATAATACCGTCGAGTCGACCAGTGGGGTTTGACCGCTCGTTGGATGGTCCAAAAAAGATGATTATTTTATCAAAATAGTATGACTATTGAAAACTTCCAGTGACTTTTTAAGGGTTATTAGACAACTTAGTCAAGAAAAAATTTGGTCATCGTCACCTGCCGTAAAGGTGAAAAATGCCACCTCCTTAAGAAACTAACCAACTACTAATTGGGCCCCATGTGGCGCATTTTGATTCATCCGTACTGTCGATTGGGTGGGTGAATGGGTTTCGTATGTCATGCTGACATCACCTGCCACACGTCACCTCTTTATTGGTTCTCGGTTGATCGTACTGCCATGTGCTCTTGCTGACGTTAGTAGATGCACGGATGACATCAACATCCATTCTACTTATGTTAGCGCTACGTCATCACTGTGGGTCATGTCTGCAAATTTTTTTAGTTGTTACACAAAAACATTAGTGGGCCATAACTTTCACATATGATGTCATATTGAAGTGCCATTCACGTCGTTGGATTCACGTCGTTGGATTTAGGATGATGATCTCTTCGATTTAAGATAGTTTTCTAAGTTTCAAGGTCTTCAAAAATTTGGCCTTTAGAATCCTCTTGGATCACATGGCATTGTTTAAAGGTTAATAGAAGTAGTGCTAGTACGATTTCACCTCGTACTTGGAATATGTGTCTTATGAAGCTTTAATTTGAAGTTACACTTACAATACAACTATTGCCATGATATACCTCTTCACGTGCCTTTGACCTTACTTTCAACATTTGTGTCAACAATGTCTTCAATTTGAGGTCTTTATCTAATGGTGGAAATGAATTAGGTTTATTCCAAACACATAAACATGATTTGAAGAACCATTTTCCTTTTTCATCTAGAACATACGACTAGGGCACTACACTACAAACCAGGGTGTGTTGATTTCACTTACCTTTGGGGATTTTTATTATAAATCTTCTTATGAACTTGATTATTCATCCTTCACCCACTACGGATAGGTATTGTCACCAACAGTGTCTCTATTTCGTTCCTTCAAAGTTTAATTCTTTAAGTATTTGTTCTTTCATCACTATTGTTGTTCTTCATACAAAAATTCAATGGTCCTTTCACACAAGTATTTTTATATGGGTTGACGTACACATTACATATCAAGTGGAGATCCAAATTTTTGTACTAAGGTTATCATCACGAGGCAACAAAAATTCTCAAGTGAAATTGTTCGTGAATTTATTTCTTTAAATTTTTTTTTAAATATCTTATTCCCACTGACCGATATTTTTGTTTACAACAAAGGAGGAGAAGCTGAAGGAGTCTATCTTGGCTCTCGTATTGATGGGAAATATAGGATAAGGTAACCTTCCTCTTCCATTGAGGTTAATTTGACTAGACCCTTTATTTACTTCTTCAATTCATATGTTGTGTCCTCCATTCGAGTCTCTTCCCCTCTGCATAGAAATAGAAAATCTCCTTTATTGTTTTGTCAGGGTTATGTTTACTTGTAAGGGATTTGACAGGGTTACTCCCCTTGTGGGAATTTTTAAAAAAATTGTCCCTAAACCATTCTTACTTTGATCTTTACCTTTCAGACTATTATTCTCTTGGCATATGTGTAGTTAATTTTTTTCAAGAAATAAAAATATCATTGAGTTAATTCCTCTCAATTGTTCCTTTTAGTTTCAATGCTTGACTTTAAATTTTTTTGAATCAATGGCTTATAGGTCAACACTCTTGAAATTATCTACTCTTTTTCTGAACTAATGTAGCATATCATTATGCTTGGATATGTGCTTCCAGATTTTGTATTTTTTTTTTTTAATTTAACCCTACAGCGTTTCAAAATGTATTCTCGGACATTGTTTCCATTTGAGTTATTTCAAAACCTAAAGGTTTTTTTCTTCTTTCTTTATGATACTATATACATAATGTTATACACCCTCGCTCTTGTTTAGGCTCTATGCCTAGCATTATATAAACATAATTTTCTCATTTCAATATTTATAAGCCTTCTATTTTTATTATTCATGAAATGCATGCTTATTAAGATCCCTTTCAATATTTTGGTAGCATACAAAAATTAAAAAACCATATAACATTTCAAGGCTATGCATATGGAATATAGTTGACTTACATTCTATGCGACATTAGTTTCTTCTACAGACTTCCAATTCAACAATTTGTGTAGCTTGCTTGTAATATATAACTTATTATAATTGGTCTATTGATGATATAATATATTTTGTTCTTTTATTCTACTTTTTTTCCACAAAATAGACATATCTATTATAGTATAATGTTTATAACAAAGACTGGCCCCTTTATTCTATTATAATTTTTTTCTTTTTCTACTATGGTTACTATAGCTAATAGAGGTATCCCACAATTTTACTAATACTTTCAAAGACTATTAATTTCAGTTACTAGGTTTATGTAGTACTAAACATATTTCTAATTATTATACAAATGAAGAAAAATACATGATTTAAATAAGTAGAGTATAATCACAATCCATCTACCTATTCTGTCATATTCTCAGCCAGAAGAAATAATTCTATTAATTGACAAGAAACATTTTCCTATTTCATTTTACCATGCCTAATAAAGTATATCAATCTTGCCTTATATCAAATATCTCATTCATAGTCTTTCTATAGGATTATACATGTACTGGTAATCAATTGTGTCAATACTCTAAATCACAACATAACTATTTTATAAAAACCTATCATTCCATGAATTAACTAAATTTTAGTCGGTTAGACATAAGACTCGAGAAGAGTTTAAAAGGGAAAAAAACCTTCTACTACCTTGATATATAATAAGTGACTTTTCTTCTGTAGATAATTTCATATAACAGTTCACTATCTGCTATATCATCATTCCTTTTATCGTATCTTTAAAATTTGGTATTTCCAATAGAGTTTATTTCATCATTTCTCCTTATTAACATAGATTTAAATAATAGGAAATAACTTATCTATATATGAACCATGTATTCTATCATTATTTCTAGACCTGAATTCTTAGTATAATGACACAGGTCAATCTATGCATGCATAATTTATTTCATATATAGCTAACTTCGTTCTCCCTATTTAACTCACCATTTTCATCCATTTAGTCAATAATATATCAACATCATATTTTAGATAAATGTCTTTTGGATTAATCATATCTTTAGGATTTGTTTGACGTTTCGAACCAACTAATGTGCTTCATCCTCGGGATAAGGTGGAAAAAATCATATAATCTTCATGAATAAATAGTAAGGACACATCATTGTCCAGGGTCAGCAGATGAAAACTTGCCGTTGAAAACTAGCCGTTGAGGACTAGCCATTGAGAAAATAACTATTTTTATCATGGCTCGGTTGCACAAAATAGTGTTGTTATAGAAAGATATCCCTCTTGACTACTTGATGCAGAGAGTGGGAGTAATTACTCCTTTCCCTACAACTTAATCTTCTTCATAGGACTAAGAGGAAGTTGCCTGGATTAGATCATAGGTACATGATGTTTTTAGCATAAGAAGAAGAAGTTGGTAGCTCCCTAAGATCATAATGACAAAGGAATATGGTTGATAATGGGAGAACATTAGTATCTTTTCCATTGATGTCAAAGGGGGAGAAATTTATCATCAAACAAGAGATGGCAATAGAGAGAATAACCTCTAGAAAAACACCAAGAGAAGCATCCACAAAGAAGAAGAGATAAGATAAGTACACTTATCTTTTCTTGATCATTGGTGAATCATTGGTGTTAATGTTTTGTTTGATCATGGTGTCGCCATCAATTCCATAGGGGGAGATTGTTAGAAATATGTTGTCTTTGATGGAAAAGGCAAAGGTTGATGGTAAAGGAAAAGCATGGAAAGTAAATTGAATTGATGATGGTGTTGTGATTGTTGGAAAAGGAAAAGGATGCCTCAGAAGATCAGGTCTGAGGCATAAGAAGAAGGTTGAAGAGAAACATGGATGAGAATGGTGTAGAAAATTTGGATCCATTTCTAGTGTAGCAGACTTTTTCATATGAAGATGGCACCCACCTAGTTGGGAAGAGCTCAGAATAAAAAATTTTAGTGGTATGTGGAAATTTAGAAATGGCCTCCTTCTCTGAAAGATAGAGCCAGTTAAAGATGCAGTACTCCCAAAGTCAAAATAGAAGAGTTAGAGGTGGATGGAGACACTTTCGTTGTATGGCTAAGATTTCCAGTATATCCAAACTCAGCTTAAGCTTAGTGGAGAGGTAAAACAAGATTAGGATGACATGGATGAAAAACTCATCAATGGAGAGTGTGATCATTAGTCTTAGGTAGATCCCACCTTATAGCATTACCCCAGTGGATTTGATATAGTGCTCTAAAAAAATGAGCGGGATAACACCATCCGAGTGGAGGCATCCTGACATATGTACCCCGAAGGTTTTCCAAGGGGATACAAAGTTAAAGTGTCAAGATGTAATAGGAGAGATGACTAGGATAAATAACAGTGCAACAGAGGCTTAACCATTGGTGGAAGGCTTTAGCAAGAGGCCCCCACATTGATAGGGGAGTCCACTGAAGCTAGCCCAGAAAGAATGCAAGGAAGTGAGAAGAGGAATGCCAGCCCAGAGAGGGTTTGGATAGGAATAAGTTGGGAGTCATTTAAAATTTTTAAAAAGGAAATATGATGCAAAACAGGGCCACGAGACCCTTCTCTCTCCTCTCTGACAATACACAATGAAAACCAATGAAAAAGGCATCTGGAGGACTCCATGGGATAGCTAATCTTGTAAGGAATACCATAGAAGATTATAAATTGGCATAGGCTTAATGCAATGGGTAAAGTGCACCAAGAACATGTTTCTATGTTCATCAAAATAATACCAAGGGTGCAGAGGTTTTACAAAGGAAAATAATCCCTCGTATGCTTAAAAATGGTTTAGTGCCTGAAGGTTGGAGAAATGATTACAACACCGAGTCCTATGGCGTGAAAAGAATATAGGTGCCAACAAAAGGGTCTTAAGGAAATAATCAATGGATTTTTCAGCGCGCTATTTATTAAAATAAAAAGGAGTCATGGCATTAGATTTGGTAGTGCAGTTATAATTGGCAGCAGTATTTGTTAAAAGGAATTTGGGCCTATATTAAAAGGCTTCAGGCCATAACTAAAGGCCTTGGATGAATGAGTTAGTAGATATTTTAGAAACATCATATTAAAAGGCCTTTGGGCCTATGATAAAGTGTGTTTTCACTCGGATGGAACAAGTTGACAACTATAAATGGCAACACTGTGGATTAAAGAGTTTGGACCATAATCAAAGGCCATGGATGAAGGAGTTGGAAGCTTTTGGAGTTTGGGAGTCAAGGCAAATTTAACGGTAGAGAAATAAAAGTTCTAAATTGGCATTAATATATTAGTGATAGTTTTGGATAGTAGAACAGGCAGTTAAGTGATAGATTTAACAATTTTGACAGATCTGGAGATTCACCAAAAATAGAAAATCACTACTAAAACCTATAACTCAACATAATTGAGGAAAACAATAGTTTAACTCGAAATTTCTTAAATTAATAAGTAAAGAGTGAAAGAATACTTGGAGAATAGGTTTAGAAGAGTTGGTTAGACAAGAAAAAGGAAAAAATTGAATATTCATGCAGAGATCAAAGAACAAGTTAACTAAAACTTCCATATAAAAAAATATCATTCGTAAATTCTTTAAAAGAAGAATTCGAGCAGTAGTGTGTGTGGATGATTAATAGATGAGAGGTTTAAAATTGTTGGTGAAAAATGATGCATAGTGGTGGTATGCATCAAGGGTGAGTGAAAGATCAGATTTGATATTTGATAGTTGAATGATAAATTGGTGATTATTGCTTTTGTGTGTTCATCAAAGGTGATTTTGGGTGTTCATGCTACTGGTGCATATAGTTTGGTGACTTTTTCAGTAATCACAAATTTTTGAAGGTGTTTGTAAGGAGATTTTGGTGAGCAGTTGCAATGATCAAATTTGTTTGTTAATGAGGTAAGATGTCTTTTGGTTATAGTTTGAAAATGGATGAATGATGAATCAAGAGGGCTAAAAAGTGGTAGCTTGTAGATCATAGGTAGCAACTCTTTCCTATGGGTGTTCTTCAATTCTTAGGGTCAAGAGTCCCTTCTAGTGGTAGCTGGTAAATTAGTAGGTGAAAGAGTCTCTTTTAGTAGAAGTTGATAAATGAGCAAGCGCAAAAGTCGCTTTCAGGAGAGGCTGATAAATGAGCGGGGGAAAGAGACCCTTTTAGTGGAGACTGATAAACAAGTAGGGGAAATATTTCCTTTCCATGAATACTGATAAACAAGTAGGGATAGAAGTTCCTTTCAGTACCAGCTGATAAACCTATAAGTAGTATCTTGTGGGGAAATGTTGTAATCAAGTTGAAGCTTATAATAAATTTAAGATAGGTGTCCTTTTCATATGTTTCTCATGTAATTGATGATGATGTTATGTTATGTTATTGATGCATGAATAATTTCCAAAAGTTATTGAGATGTGTAATTTGTGAAAATAGTATAATTTGGCCACACTACTGATTCACCCCCCTCTTAGTAGTGTCCCAGTTTCCAAAAGAGACTCAGTATTTATGCAAGAGAGATAGGTTGTAGTCGAAATCTCAACTACATAAGGGGAATACATGGAAGTCACTCATGCAAGAAAGGAAGAAATATGAGTACGCATATTTTTTTTAGGTATTGTGTTGGTATAGCAAGCTATAAGGATATGTTCTGATAGTCAAAGTACAATATTCTTGGAAACGAACCGGGCTTAACATTCAAATACAAAGCATATTGATGTTTAATATCACTTTGTGAAAGATATGATTGAAGACAATAAAATGTTATTGGAAAAGGTGTACATTTTGAAGATATCAATCATGAGTCAACATAACTTAAACATGCCTTCTTGTTTAAGTCTCAACTAGGTTGACAATACAAAATTGACTCAAAAACTTTTACAATCATAGATTTTTGTTTTTTTTTCTTCCTAATTCTATACGTTCAAAATTGCTTCATTCTCGACTGTGCTTTCTAGTTGTAAGTTCCATATTTCTTCACTTATTGTTGCTGCGATTTTTCTTTGACTTGTCTGAATTTATTATAAAAACAATTTGAGCCTATCTTCTACAACGTCCTCTTCAAAATATTCGTTGAACCATGGATTGTTGCCACAACTCGTCATCTTCAAATTGTGTTCTTCACTTTGCTTCTTACACTTCATATTCCTCATCTTCTTTTTGCGATATTTCTTCAAAGAAAAATATGATCTCTTCTTGACTCCATTGTTGAAATATTGTTTCAATGTTTTCTTCTTCATCTTTAGAAACTTCCATGTCCTTTCTTGTATCCTTTTCTTCATTTTCTCTTTCAGCTATAATGTAATTGGTCAACAATCTCATTTTCCTACACACTCAGAAACAATGTTAAAAACATCTTCATTGCACTCTACAATGAGATATTTCTTCTCTTCCTCTTCCATCTCTGCCTTTTATTATGCTTCCTTACCAACCTTTGTTGCTGCAAACATGTTGCAGATTCACTAAAAAAATCTTTGAGCACTAAGAATTTCACTTTGTATAAAGAACCAATGGGAAATATTTTTGTAGATCGGTGATCATGTACTCCTATGACCCATTGTATGGAAAGAAAACAATAAGTTGGAGAATGTTAGGTGTGTGTTATATTCTTTGCATGACTATCTACACACACTATGCATTTTCTTCAGCATAAAGGAGGTGTCACAAGGGTTTTTGGATGCATGGTCTTTTTTCCCATAGTTTTGTAGTTTTAGTTAAGGAACTATTGTTGTATTCTAATCCATGGTAAATGGATTGGAATTTTATGGATTCCACAAGCTATATATTGTATTGTAATATTGAACAAAAAAATATATTGAAAAAAATCTTGTTGGTTTTCCCAATTTTGGGTTTCCAAGATAAAATGTATATACTAATGTGTGTTTTTTTCATTACATCATTTTTTCTTTATTAAGAATCTATTTGTAGTAATTGATTATATAGGGTTAAAACACACAATACCCTCAATGTTCAATTTTTTTCTAAGAAGGATTCTTTACGCTCATATTTTACTTCTTGAGACATGGTCTTGGAAATTGATCAAACGTCTACTAAAAGTAGTTATAAAATCCATCCTAATAAGAAATGTGACCAATTTACTCTTCCCACATGGCTTTTTACTCCACTTATTTATAATTACTCCCTCAATATTGAGATGGCTTTAGAAGAGGCAATCCTAGATGTCTTTGATTCAACTAATAAGCCAAATGTGTATTTGTCTCATGATTCATATTTTATCCCTGATTTAGAAATAATGAAGCTTAGCATACAAAATATTGAATTGGGTAAAGGGGAATTTTTTGAGTTATCTAGTGAAGTTCCACCCTTGGTCTGAGTCAAGTCTTGGATTTCTAGTACCAAAATTGCCACCATACTTCCTACTCCAAACCCCTCATCGATGAGTTCCTTGTAACTCTTTGTGTCCATCATTAAGGATTTATTCTAGCTCACAAGAATAGTCAACATTCATGTCCTCTAGTAGTTCATAATGATGATTTGGTTCTAGGCTCTCACTGCAATTGTGAAGCATTAGGAACATGGCACTTTAACTACATGTGGCATGGCCTTGGAATGATGTGTTATATGATGTTGACAATTTCCAATGAGTTCATATACATCAATAGGAATCCTTGGCCTATCTCCAATAGTGGTAACTACATGGCATAACCTATCATACTATGCCATACCTTGTAAATTACACATTTTATCCTTGGTTTGGTGTGTGATGTGATTGCGTTTTAGTTTTCAATGTGGGTTAAGTTGATTTGATGTTTATCATGTTTGGTGTTTTATTGACATATATAAGTAGGATTCCCTTGGACTTCATCATAGGCACACCCATGGTGAGACCAAGAGGTTACATACATTAGTCCTCTACCTTTGATGTAATTTGTCATAATAATTGAGCATTAATATAAACATTTTTGTACAAAAAAATTGGATTTAGAATCATAACATTTGATATCATAATTAATAGTTGAAACACACATAGTCAGTACATCATATCTAAAAATGCTAAAAAAATATTATTAAAAAAAAAAAAAAACATGGTCGTGTTTTTGCCTTATCGATGTTTTATTGCTCTCTATGTGATTTAAAGGGTCTAGTATTTCCAGACGGGTTTTACCAGATGGGGTGGCATATTTATGGTGATATCCACTAAAAATGAGATGTTTATTTTTAATATCAACATATAGGGGTAGGCCTTTCCCTGCATTCTCACTTGTATTATTGAGTGTCTTTGTTGTCATGAATGTGCCTCTGGTTTTATCCCTCCAGGTTGCAACATTAACCCATCCATGATGCACATTGTAACTTGAGTGGGAATGAATGTGCTCCATGGTAACCTTAGAGTAGCACTTGATTTCCATTTTTGTTCCCGTGTGACATTATAGGCCTAGTAATACTCTTATAGACCCACCATGACTTGATCTTGAGCCATATTTTTCTCTCTTCATCTAGCTATTAGCCATATCCCAAGGAGGATCATAAACATCTGAATGTTTCTTTATGGTTGCATATCCATATCACTTCTAATGTCTCGGTGCCTACTATTATGTCTTTTTTTCCTCACTTACTACCACTTCGATCACGCTTGACCTCTTGTCATTTACATCAATATTGCCTCCATTTTGTGACCTCATCTTTCCTAGAGAGATCATTGTGACAAGTGATTTTACCTTTCCATAATTTTTTCTTCACTATGATTAAGTCACTTCTACCCAAATGGAATTAGATGTGTACCCTTTATGCCACTTGTTTCTCTATTATGAGCTTCCTTCTTGTTTTTCTCATGTTATTTAAACATTGAAACATGACAATCTCACATTTTTTCATTCTCATGCTCATAAAACTATGAGAAATCTACCAAGAATATTTTTAACTCCTTTTAGGGCTTGTTAATATCTTAAAAAAAGAAATATCATTTACCAAAATACTACATCTTCTTCAAGCTCCTTAATCCTCAAAGGAAACGCCTTATCAAGTACACTTTTAAATCTTTTTTCCACTCATTAGTATTGAATACAAAATACACCATTTAGTTTACCTATATTATTATTCATGATCATTAATAAATGGAGGTAACAAAAAAAAATGGCCTTTTTTCTTTGGGATGTGTATGAAGACCTAGTATCCATTAGTCATGTCACCCTTGAACATGGTACCCATTAGCATCATGTTCCTACAGTTGGGATATAGCTTCCCAAGGAGTTGTACTACACAAATGATTCATTTTCTCCTCTAACCTTGGTTACTCTTATAATAATTATGGAACATGCTTAAATGTCTCTTTCATTTTTTCATGACATCATATGGTGCTCATGATTTGATATTGCAAAGACATTCCAATGTGATGTCTCATATGTTCAAGGGAAGTTTAAGCTTGAATTCAGAAATTTTAGTTTTCTTGACCTTCCATGTCAATTATCCCTATGTTAATTGTACTAAATGACTCCATTCCTTCACATCATCACATAGTGTATGCTTCAAAAAATAGATGGGGTATACATCAATTCCCTTTCAGCAAATGCCTTTGTATCAATGTCAATTTAGTATCTAAGAAGTGCATCAAGAAACTTGCTAGTACCTTGGAATTTGTAGTCATCAGTGCAAAGTTTCCTCATGACTGACAATGGGTTTACCTCATTAACTCATGTTCAATAAAATCTACAAGAATTCAAATCTAGATACTCTATTCACACTGTTTAGATTGTACTAGGTACCTTGGGGTACATTTTCATCATTGTCGGTTCCCCTCATTTTTGTTAATGATATACCTTAATGATCGATATCATTATATCATGCTTAACATCAACTCTTCTGTTTACATAAGGTATAATCATTCCGTCAAGGTTGGGACGAATACCTTGGTGTTTTTAGCATGCCATTTATTTATGATACGCCCCCAAGATGAAATGGAATTTTTCACTATGATATGCACATTGAATACCACTTGGGGCACTCGCATTCATGTCTATTTTCTTCCTAATGTATACTATGACATGAATCTGCATTTTATTTTCTGTTGGTTATGATATATTTATTTATTACATGGATAACCAATGTATTCCTTTGTTTCTATGCCTTTGCATTTCATGCCACGGATCAATGGTGTATTATATTGGTGGCCAAGCTTTGTTACTTATTATACAAATCATAGGTATCCCACTTTAGGGATGATCTATATGAATGGTTGAAAATTTTTACAAGTCCTAACTAGTTTCTTGTGCTTCAACTGCTTCCTTGCACCACCATAATGGTTGTAGAATTGTAATTTTTTTTCCCTCAATTTCTCTTATGACCTCACACATTATGGAGCATTTTTCATAGTATTATTTTCTACCTTAACTATCAGCTTTATAGACCCACTTACCTACTAATTAAGACACTAGTTTTTTACATCAAAAGACAAAAACTAGTATCTTCATCACTCCTTACCCGTGGAAAGGAATGATACATCACTTCTTGTCCCTATAAAAGGGGTTATTATTGCTTGATATATCTGAGTGCAAAGAGATGAATTGTCTAGTCTTCTAGATTTTCTCATTCAATAGGAGATTAGTTTGAGAAGTTTTTAATTTCCACATCTAATGGCATTGTAATTTATACCATAATATAAATTCTATATGACCTATGGTCTAGATACATCCTCTACTCTCCTCATCAACTCTATAAGCCATTCCTAAGGGAGAAAAGAGGAAAAAATACATGTAAGTAAATTATCTTGAAATTATTAGAGAACATTCTTGCTATCAAAAGGATTCCTTAATTGTGAGCATAATCCAAGGAGGAGTTGTATTGAAGGAGACACAAAGTGTCTTCCTACACTAAATGTATAATTTCTTCATTTCTTAATATAGATTCTATTGTTTTCCCTCCAATCACATTTTCTTTGTCTCATATATGTTTAGATCTAGATTGCCTTGAGCGATCTAAGTTATATATGAACTTTATCTTATCTTTCAAACATTTGGAATGAATTTTTTTCATATTTGTATATTAAGTGCAAGATATAGGTGGTGGAATTAAAACAAGATCTCCAAGGATAGAAGCAAGATCTCCTAATCCTCAACCAGTCAAGATCACAGATGTATTCATAAGAGACATGCACACATTTCACAATATTATATTTCTAAGCTTGTAATGTCTTTGAAGGAATAGATATATGGGAGCATTAGGTGGTTTCTCAATTCTTTTTCATGGATTTGGTGCATATCTATGGAGGAACCTACCTCTTCACAAGAGTAATTTTCCTCACAAGAATAACATAATTTTGTGTGGTGGCCCAAGGTGTGCCATTATTTGTGAAAGCAAAGATTTGAAAAGTATGAGATGGAATCCAACTTAAGGTATTTCATACATGGGATAATCATAAAGGTAATAACTTCTTACTCTTATTCCTTTAGGGCCAAAAATTCAGAAGCAATCTCTATCAAAGTATCATGTCTTATTTTATCCTCAAATGACTAATTTCTTTCCTAGACTTCCTACAACATAAACCGCCTAAAATTTGAGTTTGTTATACCATAATGGACATCTACCACACCTTTATTCCACTTTTGTGGTCCTCTCCAAGTTTCCTTTAATTCACATAGGCAACACCTAGTTTCAGATGGCATTGTCCCATTGCGATTCTATGTTCAATTCATGAAACATCAATATAGACCATATAAAAATATAACATATCCACCACAAAAGAAAGAAAATAATCCATAAAAAAAGAAACCCAAAAAAATTAAGATGTGTTGACAATGCTTCACCGAGACAAATCTATAGCTAACATCATGAATAATGCTTCCAAATGCCTTCAATACCAAGACTCCAATAGAAAAACACACGAAAAAATGATAGTGAACCCATCTAAAAGAATATTTATATTAAAATTAAAAAAAAAAAAAAAAAAACTACTCGTCCTTTGAATCCCTCATTAGATCATGTATAAGAAGAATTAAATAAGTCAATGAGCATTGTAAGTGAACTAAATGCATGTCTCATTGAGGAATTATCATAAGACATTTGGATGCCTTTGAGAAACTCCATGAATAAATCAAATGCATCTAACATGGGAAAATAGAAAGTATGCCCCTGGTTTATTCTTGTGTGTCCTTCATTCAACGTAAATCCCATACTATCTTGTAAATCAACTTTAGCATTTACGATTCTCAAAACTTTCTTAGTGGAAATTAAAGAAAAAATGATAAGATATACCAATAATTATTTTTATGAGGTGAGATAAATTAAAATTTTGAATAAGGAATTAGTCAAATAGTGATCGATAGTGGAGGAATTTACTGCAATTTTTACATGCATTACATCTTACATCTTGATCATTTAGTAAGATTAAATCTTGATATACCACCAAATGATTTTCCTCATTAATGGTTTCTCTTCCCTAAATTCAAATAATTTTTTTTTCTTTCTATCCACAAAATCATAAATAACCCCCTTCTTTGCACTCCCTCAACATTCATAACCCCAAAATATAATCATTATTATTGCCATTCTTAATACATATATTTTTCGTATTATTCCTACCATTATAATTAGAAATACTTTATTTATCGTTTTTAAAACGTATATTGTTTCTATTTCTATTTTCATATTTTTTATTATAATAATATAATAAATAATTTCTTCAATTAAAACATTAAAAAAAATTAAATTATTTGTCCATTATTGATATGTGTATACATATGAAATAAGATTTATTAATTATCATATATTAATAATTTTGAAATTTTTATGGTTATAGTAATAGTAATATATTGAAATATCTATTATTAGATTTTTGTGTTAATATATTTTACAAAACAATTTTATAATAATATATTAAAATACTTAACTTTACATTATAGCGCTAACTAATTTTACAAAACATTTTTTCTAATAATATATTGAAATACTTAATTTATAACCAAATATTTTTAGGATTAATATTCTAGGTTTCTTTTGAGAGGGTTCATGGTACTAATGAGTTAATAGGTATTGAGAATTTAAATCATCTAACATGTTCCAAGGAACCTTGGAACCTTGTTGAGAGGCACAAATTCATGTGATATGTGTTGCACCATGAGTTGGGTGGAGAAATAGGAGTTTATAGACATGAACATCATCACATTTGAATTCACATTGGAAAGATAATCTTGATTTAATGGTATAAAAACGTCAACACCTATTTTTCTGCATATGTGTTTTTATACAACCAAAAGAGGGAAGTTAAGTTCTAGATCTCTTACCACTATCCTGGTTAGTGATCCTCCCCTTTGGGTTTGAATTGTATGGCTAATTCAGAAGCAAGCTTTGATTTTTTAGTGCATTTGGTAGAGAGAAAAATATTTAGTCATTGAGGGAGAGGAATTGGTTCAATCTCTTCTACTACCAAGGTAAATTGACATTATAACTCAAATCATATTGTTATGTGTGAAACAAGAGACTTGATGTGTTAAATAATATGTGAGCACCAAACCATTGAAACTCATTGTTATTTGAGTTTATCTATATGGGGTTGGGAAGCAAGAAAGAAAACTAGGAGTATATTGTAAACCTTGGAGACTAATTGGTTGTAATAATTAGTAATAAATAGATCAAATATATTGCGAAAAAAGAAAGTGGCTTCATAACAGATGTTGATAGTAACAATAAGAAGTATATAATTTTGGAATCCAAATTTTATTCCTTGCAGTATAACATATGCATGGTTGCAACTGGGTTGTGATTTTCTAAGAGGAATTTGTAGTCCTCAATCCCCCTTCCCAGTGCATCCATGTCTTGAATTATATATAACACCATTTGAGGGAAAGAAGAACAATTAGTGTAACAAGGTCATACACTAGAGAGGAACATAAATAAAGGAAATAAAATTTGAAATACAAAGAATTAGTGGAAACCTAGGGTACCAATAGGTTGGTAATAATAAGTAACAAATAGATCCAATCTCACATGAAAAATAAAATTCAATCACTTGTAAGAACACATATTCATGGTTGTATTTGGGATATGATTTCCTAAGAGGACTTTGTAGTCCTCAATGCCCCCCCCAATGCACCATAGGCTAATTTAGATATAATATCATTCAAGGTGAAGATGAACAAATAGTGTGACAAGACTATGCACTAGAGAGAAACATAAATTAATGACCACCTAACCCAATAACTAGCTCCTCTCTAAGTGTTAACATGAAACACTCAATAAAAATAACCTATTATGACTATGATTTTATTATGTTTTAGAAAATAACTTTATTGTGGAATCACTTTAATAAATTTAATATAGGACAACCCAAATTTCCATTTTTCTTAAAAATGATTAACCCAAATTTTATAGGACAAAATTATTTTATCGTAAAAGTCAACAAAAATTAGAAAAATTGTATATATAGTCATTAGAAATTTGAATATTTTATAAGTTTCATATTATGGATTAATAAGATTCACACAATTTTTTACACTTTATAAATTTCTATACTTGAAATTTTGCCAAACATAAATATACTAATACAACTGAAATAATAAAAATAAAAGAAGCATTGAAAATTAATTTTAAAATTTTTAAAATATATAAATCAATTCCAACAAAGCCATCTATTTAGATTCATATTAAATTTATTTTTAACTATATTATTCTTTTAAAATACATATTATATTATTTTGAGTTTTTTAATATAGTGACTATGTGGAAGCTCCGAGGGAAGTGGTAAGGTTTAATAGTGCGTGGATTTTTTATCGGTATGTTGAAGGTTATTTTGAGTAGGGTTTCGAAGGTTGAATCTCTATCAATTATTCTTAGCAGACATCATGGATTTGTGGGGAGGGAGTGTTGAGAAGCCCTCCTTCAAGAATATGGTAGTCGAAAATAAGCATAAAGGAATGAGAGGATCAAACAACATTGTAAATGGAATTTCATCCAAAGATTCTCTATTTTTTGGGGCTCAATGAAAATCGAGACTGAGGGGGGCAATAAATTCCCAAAAAAATGCAAAAAACAACACACAAAACAAAGTTTTTCATCCCACCTAAAAGTATATAAGAACACAAAAAACATATGGAAGACCATGGTTTCATATGTAAGTTTATGGGGAGTTGGCTAACACAAAAGGAAATCTAGAAGTGGATCTAGAAAAATGGTAGCCGAAAGGTGAGGTGGACTTAAGGTTTGGCCCAAAAGGTTTATTTACAGACATATTTTCTAGCCTAGAAGACAAGGTAAGGGTTTTCAAGGGAGGTCCATACTCTATGAATAATCTTGGTTGATTCGTTAGGCACTGGGAGGAATAATTTAAGATGTACAAAGAAGAGTTTCTTGCTAAAACAGTTTTGGTCAAGATGTATTCTCTTCCAACAAATTTTTGGATTTCAGAAATCCTAGACGATATTGGTAAATATCTAGGTAACTTTGTTAAAATTTCAGAAGTGAAGAGAAGGGGTAAAAACATGTCCTATGCAAGAATTTATGTGTACATGCATATCTCTCAAGCTTTGTCAGAGTCTATCGACTTGGAAATCTAGTGCGAAATATAATATTAGTCATTAGAATATAAACATGTTCCATTTATATGTGATCACTATCATCAACATGGCCATCTATTTTGGGACTATCCCTCGAGAATGTATGAAATTCTAGAGGAAGGTCAAAAAAGGTTGGATGATGATTTCACGAAAGTGGTTGATGAGCCGTAGTATTGCAACAAGAATGCTACAACTCCCATGGCTACCAATTTAAATTATGAACCTGAGGTCAGTAAAAAATTAAGAGGTGTCAGCATTTTATGTGCAGCATGCAATGCATCCTTCTTTCGTTGATCTGATGCAATGAAGTGAATATCATGGAATCAAACACTAACCTAATTGCAAAATGTAAAAGTTGCATTGAAAAGGAATCCTAGTCTATGGAATGGAAATAATGGTGCTTGGAATAGAAACCTTATATTAAGAATAAAGAAAGTAAACTAATCTAACATGCATGAGGGAAAGAGAATGCAATGAATCACTGCATTCTAGATATGTTATATCTATTGACAAATTTCATTATATACATCATGTGGAAATTAGGGAAACCATTATTGTGTTATCAAATTCATAGATTTGTCAATTAACCCAAATTTTTGAGATGTGTTGAAGGGTAAAGTTCCAAGTCATAAGTGGTATTTGGTATTCCTAAATCATGGATTCAAAGAATATGGGTCATTATTCAAGACTAAGAGATAAAAGATAAGATTTTGGAATAGATCTAGTCAAGTTTACATGTGATATAGGACTGCTATGGGAGGTTCTACATGAGGCCATGTTTTACTAAAACAGTAAGAAAACTTTCCAAATTCAAAAGTAAATAAAATTAAAATTATTTACTAGGACTCAATTCCAAGTGGAATTACTCCAAAATACCCCTGTTAACGTGTGCCAAAAATAGCAAAAATTTACTACTCTAAAAGGAAAACATTTAGGAATTAGTGAGCTACTTAACCTACCAAATGCCTAACCTAATCAAGTGAAAATGATATGGGATAATTTTTGATATTAAATTTAATTATTTTATGACCCAATACAAGTTGAATCAACTCAAATGAATTTTATTAACACATTATAAAAAATAACAGAAAATTACTACTAATTTTCTACAAGGGACTTCCAGAAATTCTAAATTTGTGAACTAGTAGACCAATCTAGGTACCTCAATTATGAATATGAATTTTAAAATATTTTTAAATGATTAATAATTATTGTGAATTTATAAATACCCTAAAAAATAGGTCACTCCAATCATTTAACCTACAACAATAGAAGCGTGAATAGTAAATGCAAAAATAAGAGATCCAAGTGAAAAAGACCTTCAAAGAAAATAAATAAATTGTACAAGAGGGATCTAAGGCTGTTGGGATGGCCAAGCCCAAGGATAATCAGAGTCATATGAAGGAAAAAAAGCTTTAGAAGTTAAAAATGGCACCAAAATTCATTATTTGAATCAATCCAAGTACATCCCTGCTAGAAATGAAAGAGGAGTTGCTAAATAACAAGTTTTCTGCACAATAAAACTAAAATACACATGCCCCTAGAGGAAAATTCGAATTGGTACTTATAAAAATAGATGAGGAAGAATTATCCTTCGAAGGAATAAATTTTCCCCTCCGAAATCCCTCAAAAAGTTGACCTGGTTCCCAACACTAGGAATCTTCATTAAATGACAGGGAACACATCCCTAGATTTTCTCAATCAATGGAGCTCTAGAATTTTTCAATAATTTCATGATATTTAGTTCATTTATTATCCAATATTGGTCCATTTTGTAGTAGGGAGAAAGTTCCTACGTTATCTCATTTAAAATTTACTCCATATTATCTCAATATTCTGTAAAAATAAATAATATTAGGCACATAATATGCAATTATGTATAAACCTTCCTAAGAACATATGAAAGCCAAAAAAAATTATTAAGTGTAGAAGGAGATATTTAATATATCCTTTAGGTTCCTACGAAAGGCTAGATGGGCCTAATTTGTTTCTAATTTGGAGGCCCATCATACCCCCTATTGAAACTATTGCTCATGCTCTAAGCAACCTATCCATCTTCTTGCCCTGCAATTTTCTTCCTTACCTCATTGTTATTTTGGGAAAATGTAAGATGATTTGGATGGCTGCCTACATTGAATGGCCTTCATGGAGACACTTTCCACGGTGGCAAGTTGTACCTCCTTTTCCTATAATTTCTATCTAAGCTTCTTGTTTTCTAACTATAGTTTCTCCTTCATTACTTATTCCTTTAGCCTCAAGTTAACCAATTCCTTACCCATTAGTTGCAATTTTTCCTCCATGAGGCCCACATGTTCTGCCTTCTTGGATTTTGTAATTTGTATCCATCTATTAGTTTTTCCACTTTCCATTTCCAACTCAAAGTGGAGTGGTATTGCAGCTTTTCTGGGTATAATACTCCCATCCTCAATGAATTTTTAGTAGGATCCAAGGTCAGGTTGTGGATTAGGCTCCTTGAGTTCTTGGAGGTATTATTATCTACCTTTTGATGTGGCTTCCCCTTCCTATAGCATTTTTTTCTCCTCCTGTGGCAGTTCTTTCTCTTATTATAGCAGTTTTGTTCTGGTCTTGCAGCATCTGTATTTTCACCCATGTCATTTCCTTCGAATATTTCCTTGCTTCCCAAGGCTCTGGTGGTTGTTCTAGGAAAAAATTCCTTCCTGTAGCAGTATTTTAGCTTCCTATAGTAGTTATGTCCCTTCCTGTAGCAACTTTGTGCTTCCTATAGCACTAGTGGTACTCCTGTAGCAACCAACCTAAATCTTGTAACAACTATTCTTTGCATGCTAAGAGGTGGTGGGTCCACCATTTTATTTTTTATCTTTGTTTTTTATTATTTTTCATTTGTTTTTGCTTTTTTCATGGCTTTTTTCAGAGTTATTTTTGTTAATTGAGCTGGCTCTTACTTACCCTTTCACACTCCTTGTCTTCCATCACAACTAAATGATTACAACCCACTTTATCAAGTCCTCTTAACTTTTGTCTTGTTCCTCTCCCACATGTGATGGTGTCTTGGTGGAAAAGTGAAGCTAATGGATAGATAAGGTCAAGGTTTCTGTGCTACTAATTTTGGCTATAAAAAAACTTTTCCTTCATACACTTACAATGTTTTTCAAGCCAAAATACGTTCGTAGGAAAGTTTTAGAGGATTACATACCTTAGCCTTACCCTTGATGTGTTTCTCCAGGTGATATTGAGGTTGCCAATATGATTGTTGAAGCTTCCTTTGGTGGTTATAAAGCTGTTAGCGATGATCTTGAAGCTACATGTGATAATATGTGGGAGGTCCTATTACCGATAGCCTTGAACATAGAGGTCTTCTAGGTTTTTTGTTATTGTTCCTACTACTTCATATCCTTGGCCAAAATGATGTTGCTAAGATGCTCATGATGTGTGTTGTAGTTGATGATAAACTTGTTGATGCATCCATGAGCTTTTTGGAACACTGATGAATTTTTTAGTGTTAGGTGTGTGTTATATTCTTTCAACAAAAGGCACACACATAGTACATTGCTTTGAGCATAACAGGGTGTTCATAGGGGGGCTGAAAGCCCTGTTGGATAGTTGGCATTATCTCGATCGATAGTGGCCTAGTGAAGGCATCTAAAAGTGTCTTGGAATTGATGCAACATTCATGTTAGGGAGATGTGGTGGGCAGTTGGCATTTCCTAACTATTGGAAGGAGAATTTCCTACCTCTTGGCAGGAGTGTTGGAATTGATTTCAACCATGCTAGCTTGGATGCCTAGCACAACAGATGTTGTCAATGATGGCCTAGAAGGAATTCCATGGTAGTTGTAGGATTCATGCAAAGGATCACCGTGGTGGTTATGATTCCAGCTATATAGAGATTGAAGGAGAATAATGTGTCAGAGAGCTTGGAGCCATCCTACAAGTAGCTGATGGGCTCAAAACCTACATCGAACCCTCTCCATTGGAAATTGATTTGGAAGAAATTTCCAACGATATGTGGAAATCCAAAAATGGACTCATAGATCAAACTTTATGACTTGCCGATGATCAGGGACTTTAAGTCATAAGAAGGTTGGAATATAGGAGGTGTAGGATATCGAAAATCACCACATCTAGCAAATCAGCATATCAGAGGTCCAACATATCAGCACATCAGAATATTGAAGGTTATCATATCGGCAAATCGTCGATCAGAGGTCATTATATCCACACACCAGTGATCGGACGTCAGCGTATCGGCGCATCAGCAGATCGGAACTCTAGAGATCGTCCTATCAACACATTGGAATGTCAGAGGTTGACATATTGGAAATATTAGAATATCAGAGGTGTGATACATGGGAGAAGGTTGTATTGGAGGTTGGAGGATATCGAAATCCTAGAGATCGACACATTGGAACATCAACATATCAAAGATTGCAATATCGAAACATTGTAAAGTGAGGAACATTTAAAATGTTGTGATATCGATAAGTGTTGATAAGCCTTTAAACATGCCAAGGAATGCCAAAAGAGAATTAACAAAGGATTTCAATGCAAAACCAAGGTTGATGGGTCCCCCTCTTTCTCTTCTAATAGGACATACAACAACATGTGATTGGCTTTGATAACAACACATGGCAGGATCTAATTGGCTCCAATAAGGTAAATAGTTGATGTTAGCATGACGTGGTAGTACGACAGGACACATGGCAGTTATATTCAACTTTTTTGGGTAGGCGAATGGGCTAGAACGGGGTGACACATGTCACCACTAAGGAGTCACCACGTGGAGTGATGAAATCAAATCGGAAGTCGTTGATCGGAGGTTGAAGAAATCAAAGCTCTAGAATAGTTGGAGTATTGAAAAGTTATGATATAGATGGATTCCAATAATGGGTTGGCACATGGTCATGAGAGGCCAAAGAACTAAGGGTGTAGAGAAGTTGACAAAGGAATAATGGCTATGGATAGGAATCTAAAGGCTTAACACCTTAATGCTAAACGGTAGGTCACAGGAAATGGTCCTATGGTGAGAAGCACGGTAAGGGCTAAGGAGAAGGAGCTTGCCAATTAGAGGATTAGGATATGGGAACTTCAGAACAATTGGTTATTGAAAATTTTGGATTGAGGGAGCTTTCGATATTGGAAAGGATATTGGTCATGCAAATCCATAGAGCCAAGTGCACAGAGTGTAGCATAGGAATATTGGCCCTTGGCAGGAAAATTGCACTATTGTGAAGTTATGATATGGAATTTCTATGATAGTGCACTACAGATATTTAAAGGTGTATCAGTCGGTAGTTGCGAGTTGAATGAGAAAATAGAAGAGTTGGTCTCAAGAGTAATGGAAACTGTCAGAGATTGCTAGGTCAAGGGAGAAAGAACCATGATCTTTGGGAAAGAGTGTTGGGTCTACCTTGAGGTGATACAAGCCACCTCTGTGCTCCAATGCACGTCTTCAGTGAGTTAAATGAAAGTATGGGACTCATGAAGTAGTGTGTAGGCCATCTGAGGGTTAATGTCTTAGCATGGAGCTCCATGTAGTCAGGCGATGAAGAACTGTAAGGTCGATCACTGTTTCTGCACTGTGACAAGAAACAGACAGGAGACACTACAACAGCAAGGATGACAATGCCTAAGTACATGGGGAAAGCAGCATAGTTGCAAGAGACCTAAGTGGAAAATCTATGTGTGTGTACACTTCTATGTAAGGCTGAGAGAGAGCCAATTTTGTAGAGAAAGGTCGAGAGTGCCTATGTAGAGGTAAGAGATCCCGAGAGATTATCTGCTGTGAGAAACATGGAAGTTCCCTCCACTGCTGTGAGAAAGGTGGAGGTTTCCTACACTGCTATGAGAAAGGAAAAAATTGCCTGCGTTGTTGTGATAAAGGTGGAAATTTCATGTGCTTTGAGAAATATTGAACGTTCCTGTGCAGAGAAAGAAGGACAAGAGTTGTGTGTGCCGTGGAGAGAAAACAGCTGAGAGCTGAGTGTTTCTCATGAAGAGAAGAGAATAGAGTTGCATGGACTGCGATGAGTGATTGTTATTGAGAAGATCTATATGTTGTTGTAGAGTGAGCAGAGTGAGCAAAGAACGGAGATGATATCAGGTAGATTGGTTGACAAATTACAGAGAACACTGAGTTCCAATTTGAGTCTATATTGAATCCTCCATACAGGAAGTTGGTGGTTACATCTATAGTGGGTTCTTGAGAAGGCTTGGGGGTTAGTGCCTTCTACAATTTGGTGCTTGCATAAATCCAAGGAGCTTCAAGTTGGTGCTTGCAACAAATCCATTAAGTTGGTGCTTCACATTGTGCTTCTGGTAAGATTGAAATGGAACTACAAAATGAGGGACTTGGTGCTTTGTACAAGTGGGTGCTAGCAAACAATCAAAGAGGTCGGTGCCTTAGAAAATTGGTGCTTGCTAACAAAAGGGGGTCGGTGCCTCCTGTGTGTGGGTGCTCACAAATAAATAGATGTAATTAAGTGGGTACTTAAACTACATCATAAACAAAAAATATATTTGGTGGTTTTTTCCCTCTGGGTTTCCACGTGAAAAGTACTTTGTCAAATGTAGGTTTCTCATGTGATTATTGTTTGAACTTGTGGGTCTGAAATATTGTTGGTTCATTTTTTTTGTGAATGTATGATCCCACAAGTAAAAGAGTATAAGAAGGGACTGTAAGCATAATAATAAAAACAATAGAGCTTCTTAATTACTAATTCACCCCCCCTCTCAGCAATTACTTATTCCAATAAATGGTATAAGAGTGACGTTCCTTCAACAATATTATAAGGACTTGAAGGTAGATCTATAAGGAATTATGTCTAGGCATGAGAGTCAAGAAGCTTAATCAAGTAGGATACCAGCCTTTGATGGGACCAACTATGCTTTTTGGAAAGTGAGAATGGAAGTGTATCTTATGTCCCTGGGAGTAGATGTTTGGTGTTCAGTATTGGTAGACTACAATGTCCCTAATGTTCGTCGCACTGATGCAAATGGAAAAAAATTAATTTGAGCAATGGTAAAGCCAAGTATTCCATTTTCGCTAGTCTTAGTCAATCAAAACTTGTAAAAGTTATGCATTGTAAGTATACTAAGGAAGTGTGGGTAAAACTTAACCAGAGTCATGAAGGAGATGACAAAGTCAAGCAAGCGAAACTTCAGACTTTCAGAATGAGGTTTGAAAGCTTGAGAATGGATGAGAATGAAAGCATAGCAGATTACTTCCTCAGAGTTGATGAAGTGACTAATATGATTAGAGGACTTGGTGAAGAAGTCAAGGAAGAGATGATCATTCAGAAAGTATTAAGATCTCTACCCATGAGATTTAATGCCAAAATCTCAGCTATTGAGGAAATGCAAAATCTAAAGGATATCAAGATAGATAAGTTGCACGGTACTCTCACAGCCTATGAGATGAGAGTAGGAATAGAAAATTCTGAACCAAAGTGTTGCAGGTGAAACCACCCTAGGGCTTTAGGTTAAGAACCCCAACAAAGCAGAGGGAAAACTACAACAAGAAATGCTCATGTAATTAAAAAAAATGCTTATTCTACTAAATTGTGTAGGAATGTCCTTACCCAGATGTCCTTCGTTTGGGTAGATCCCCGCAGGGTACAAACCCTCAACTCCTCCTGATGTTCTAGGAACTTGAAAATTATTCAAATGGAACATACACAATGGTAGAAACATAAAGCATGTTCATGATATTAAATTTAAATCATAAAATGAATGAATAATTATACATCAATATAAGATTCATAAATATATTACAACATATTTTGATACATAAACACATTTAATATCAGAAACAAAACATCATTCCTTTTATTGAAGTTAGCTACAAGTAAAGTGGAGAAATATGACCTGAGTCCTTCTCCGGCTCCAAGCGGAACCGTCCTCCGGATTTGTCCTTTCCCAGCCTTCAACAATCTTCCTCCATCACCAATACAAGGATATCTCAAGCAAGATGGAGGATATCTATAACAAGGAAACAAGGGTTTCCTGAAGCTTTGGGGAGTGCAGGAGGCACAGGGATTCGTCAGACTCGATCAAGGATAATCTCACTATTGCATCAATATCTCATATCTTCTCCCTTAAGGCCTTCCCATGGAGGTTTATTTATACTTATACAACTTAGTTTTTTCAGTTGGGAAATAGTTGGGCCATGGGAAATAGGAGGTGAGTAACAGGTAAAACCCATGAACTCTACTCAAAATTAAGGAAATTTAATTTTTTTAAGTGTTTTAACATATGTACGTGGGTTGGATATATGTTGACCCACATGTACATGCTTTTATCACAGGGAAAAGTAGCGTATAGGGAATAAAACACTATTTTTTAGATTTTGGACCAAGTCTGGAAGGAAGGGTTTCCCTAGGCCATAATCAGAGCATCAGATCTACCAAGAGTGGTAAATGGTGCTATAACAGATTCCCTCTAATATATGAGGTCAGAAGGGGTACATGATGGCCGAAATGTATTAAGTGTATGGAAGGAATCATGTCGAGACCGAGGAGGAGTTCACCAGAATTCATCCTGACAAGCCATCGAAAGAGATCAGAAATAAATTGTTGTCTGAGGTGGGCATACCCATGCTCAGAAATAGTAAAGCATGTATGCATGTCAAGTACAAAGCGGATCCAATATGCATATAGGTATAAAGGAATTGAAAATACATAATGGATCATCTGATCATAATCAAGAAAGTACATGTCTAAATATCACATATAGGAGTTGATCAATGATGTTGAAGTATGAAGCTAATCACTGAAGTCAAGAACATGATCCAAATAGTACCTAGTGAACATGATGGAGTAAATGGTACTACACTGCAACTCAAGTGCCAGCATATAAGATGTCGCTATAAGGAACTGAAACATATAATGTGGCTGGTGTCAACTAGTAGAAACAAGAGCAACTGACAAGTGAACCAAGACATGCTGATGCAAACCCAAGGTCTTCACTGACCACCGTGGCACATTTCTACACAATGGGAATGAATGATTTGAAGCCGATCATGTGAGAAACCGTTCAATTACTGGTCATTGATGTATACCCTAAACAAATGTGAGACTACTCACCAATAATGATGATGAGAATCAAGGTACCCAGTACAATCTAACAAGTGTGAATAAATGATCTGTAGTCGAACACTTGAAAGAATCTATCAATCAAGAGACAATCATGTTTTCCCACTGTTGATAGTGAAGAAATTTGCCACTGATGACTGAAAACCCTAAGGTACTACAAAATGGATTCTAGATCTCTTTCCCAGAGCAATGGGCTGAAGTCGATGGGAAAAGATCCACTAGAAGGAAGCCATTAAGGCATCCTTCATCAATCTAGCATGAGTGTAACCCATAGGACAATAATGTGGAAGGAATCAGATGAACAAAGATGTAGTAACCCAACCGAAGCACATTTCCTGCATACAGAAAATGTGGCTAACACACGATAGAAACCCTCTAAACCAACCAATAATGAAAGCTAACACAGAGGTGAGGAATCCGCCGATAGGGTCAAATGGAAACCAAGGCATTGCACGAATCCCAATGTGTGATAATAAAAGTTGATGTCAAACACAACGGAGACCAACCAGTCAAAGACCCATGATATTGATTGATGTTGAGCACAAGGTAGCCTATCAATAATGAAAATAGGGCCAAGGTGCAGCTCTAGATCTATCCTCAAAACAATTTTTTGTAGTTTATAAGGACAAGACCCACTAGCAAGAAGGCAATGGAGACCTTCTCAAACTGGCATGAGCAACAGACCAATAAAAATGATGTGATAACAAACATGACATTGACAACCAGGGATGGCTGACTAAAAAATAGGTCAGGAGACACCACATAGATGTCGACTTAGGTTTATTTCCCTTGAACAAAAAGAACGACTCAATTGTGACTACATGGCAGCATAGGATAACTTTGTATAAGTTTGTCATGCTGGAGGCATAAGTAAACTCTCCATATGATTGGAAGAGGTAACCAATCGGAGGAGAACTAACTCGGTAACAAGGTTAAGGCTCTCCTGATTCAAACTAAAGCCCACCCCAATGGATAAAAGACTTTCTTTTGAGTTCTTTGTTCAAGGGCTACACAACTGACTCTAGGTGCCATAAAATATGGAAATAATGTCCCGTTTCCGCTCTTTTTGGAGTATATAATATTATTTTTCTTTTTCTTTTATATGAAGCTTGAGAAAGAATAAAATAATGCTATAGTACAATGGGAAGAACAAGTGTCGAAAAATCAGATGCTCTAGTTCCTAGGAGGGGAACATTCCTATGCTCAATGCACGGTGGTGAAACTGGTCAAGGACACTCAAAGGGTTGTTCTTTCCATGGGTAAAAGGGTGCATCAAGTTGCAGAGGCTAAGTGATTGCAAGGTTGATTTTTCATAAGACATGGTCGATAAGTGGCTTAAACACGAGTCCAAGTGAAGTTGGCTCAAGGCCAAAAGGTGCAAGTAGTCAATATGCAATGCAACAGTACAACTCAACACAAAGCAGCCTCTAGGGTATAAGGCCAGAAAGTAGCACAGAAGAATGATAATGAGTCTTCAACGCACAAGTAATGGCGGTACTAAAGAGGACTCCCGAGCCTACTCAATATAGCAGCATAGGCAGCCAATGTCAGCAAGGATCTAACTAGGATGCCCATGTAAAGCTTGGCTCTACCATTGCATCATGATTTTTAAAGTCGGCGAGTAAAAATGGTTTGCGAACCAAGATACGATGGGTTCAACCCCATGGCTAACATATCGCGGTATTGATGGTAGTATGAAAAATGCAGCGGAAAGTGGTATTCTCTAACCTATATGTCAGTAAGAAAATGATACCTGCCATGATGGGTCTGCGGTCATGGGACCAAAATGATGTCTTGAAGAATTATCCAAAATTTCCTGAAAATACAACCCATTCTTGACACTCCAAGCCATGAGGTCAAAAATTTCATAAGACCAAAATAAATTTTTGAAAAAACAATTTTTATTTTTCTACTTATATAAGGACTTTCGGACTCACAGTTTTGTCATTTGTGTTTTGAGCAAGGAGCTTTGGAAACAAACCCAAACAAGCTTCCTTCGACCAATTGAACCGTTCAAATCGCTCCAAAACTTCCAGGTAACCCTTATATCCTACTTGTAATTATTTGTGATACTTTTTAAATATTTTTTTCAAGTTTTGACCGTAGGAAAATATGTCAAAAATTTCAACTTTGCATACACATGGGTTGAATACAAGTAACCCGCATATACGAGGGCCCTACACGTGACTATGTTAAAAGGAAACTCATGTGTGCGTGAGTAAAAACTTTAAAACATAAATCTAACAGTTTGAAACATTTTTTTTTGGCAGGATTACCATCACCTGGCGAGAAAGGGAGCATAGTGCTATAGATAATAAAGTAATGGAGGACCAAAATGCCTTGGATGCATTAAGAGGTTGTGGCTAGCTGAAAGTTTTTAACATGCCAAATATGAAAGCCAACACACAATTGCTTGAGATTCTAATTCATTACTGGATTGTAGAGGATGACACATTCATGATCGATCACATGCCCCTAAGGATCGAGATCAAAGATATTATTACCGATCTTTCTCGAAGGGGAGAGGTGGTGCATTCGACTGGCAGGATGAGGGGTAGCCTTACTGTAGAATACTATGTCCACATATACTATCTTGGTCATCCTGTTAAGCGGAGTTCATTGTATCCAAGAAGGGAAAGGAGAACAAATATCATCAAGATTTCTCTAGCTGTGAATCTGATCAGGAGCTAGCTCAACTAGCCAGAAAACTGAAGCTTAGCTCAAGAAAATATAAAGGGAAGTTTCCCTTTAAGTGTTTTGACTGTGGAAGAGTTGCACATTTCTCTTCCAATTTCACTTATAAAGAAAAGGTTATAAGGGAAGATGATCTAAAATTTGGAAACAGGTCTCGTATACATCAGAAGAAAAATCCCCATAAGAAGATGTGGTTCTACACCCAAGAGGATATCTCAACACCAAAGTTAGTCTGTGAAGACTTATTGGAGAATGATTCAGATAATTATCTTCTTATGGCCCTTGAAACAGACTCCAAAAAACTGGGTATTATGGACTCTGAAGAGGAAGAAAACGAAGGAGTGGTAGACCTTGAAGGGGAACTCATCAGTGCCCTTGATGAGTTAAAGAAATCAAGGAAGAAAAATAAGCAATTGAAGGAATAGTTGTAGTGTGCAGAGGAAGGTATGTATAACTCTTATAATGAGGATTTTTCCTATCAAAAGTAAAATCTTGAATAAGCTATCAAGAGCAAGGACAGTATAGTTGTTTTACTGAAAGAAAAACAAGGAAACAATGAGAGACTGGAAGAGGAGAAAATGCAGTTGAAATGGGAGCTTCTCAACTTTCAAACTAGAATGATCTCATAGATATTCAAAGATTATATTTTTCCTGTGAAATTTGAGCTAGAGGAGGCCAAACAAAAAGAAGTTCTTCAAGACTTGAATCAAGAATGGGAAGATAATTGTCAGAGTCTTGAAGTAGAGGTTGTCTCTCTGAGAACTGATGTTGAGAAAGAAAATACCGAGAAGAGTCTAGATGAAATTTTTTTTGAAGGGGTAAGGAGAATAAATCAGATCCTGAAGAGTCAACAACCCTCAGGTATCCAAATGGTCTGTGATACTCTAAGACACAATAATATTCAATTGGGGAGATAAAATTTAGGTGCATAGCTTTCAATGAATCATAGAGCCATGAGAGGAATCATCAAGGAAGATTTAATGAATACAATGGAGTCTTTGATCAAAGAGGAAATCTTCAATGGAGAACAAACCAATCAACCTGACAACCAAATTATTTTCCTGCACAATCCCATAATGCTTCTAACAATAAGCATGCATATTTGGTTTATGGTCACTGCTATAAGTGTCATATCTCTGGACAAAGCCATTGATTGTAGAAGTATCAAAGTTGAAATAAATTAAAATCCCAAATGTAATATGCATTAGACCTCTAAGTCTCAAAACTCTTCTCTCATAAATTGGAATGACTTCTCCCCCTTGCTAAGTGAAGCAGAATTCTTTAAATGTAATAATTTCGAGCACAAATCTGGTGAGTAAAGAAGCAAGTTTGAATACCAGTTTAAGTCCCAGAATGTCACACAAATGGATCTCCAAAAGGATAAAGGAAGTTGGAAGGTTTGGTAGAATAAGTAGGATGATTTGCTTAGGGGTAGTAGATCCTTTGTTTCTCTTCAGTGAAGGAAGAGAATGGCCTCAAAGGAGGCTGAATAAGTCAAATGTAGGAAGCTAAAAGGAATGAAAATAAAAGTTCATCTGATTGATGAAGGAGGAGTGCAGCCAACATGAGGAATACACAACAATATCTTATGTTGTGGGAAGAAGATGGGATGGAGTGGAAGTATGGAATGACATGAATCTCGTAGTCAAGTCAGGTCCACAGGATCAGTCCCCATGCAGAGGCTTGAACTCTGGGGGAGCAGTGTTGACTGTAAATATGCTAAGGAGAAGTGAGCATAGAAGATGAAGCAGCAACAATGAAGAAGAACAAGGCGAAATGCATCATCATTTGGTATTTGCAGTAGCAAAAATACCATGAGCAGTTTAATTGGTATCATTTTTTTAAATTGATACAAAAGATGCATTAATGGAGATTATTCAGCCAGCAGCGATAAGAAGTCCAAAACTGGAGGAATTCAAATCAAAAGCAGTATATGTTCAGGGAGAGCATATCACATATGCCCAGTTTATTGAGTAGCGTTGATAATGATTCCCTGAAGAGACATCTACAGAGTAGAATGCACATCTCAACAACTAGATTCTAGTCTTCACAACGAGTGATTGCATAAGGATAAAAAGGCATTGTGCAGCCCCTTTCCATTGATGTGAAAGGGGGAGATAATTGTGGAGAATATGTGATGGCATGTGCAAAAGAAAGCAGATCATTGGTGTCTCATGCAATGAGATGTGTGGAAGCAACATGAGGTTTGGCTATCACATGAAGACAAGGATGGAGTGTTACCATCGATGCTAAAGGGGGATATTCTTTGATAGTTCTAATTGACTGGATGGTCAGTGGCCTAATTCAAGCATCTGCAAGTGTGCTGGGATTGATGTCAATAGTCATGTTGGGGAGATGTGTTGGGTAGTTGGCATTTCTTAATTGTTGGTAAGAGAATTGCCTAATTTTGGCAAGAGTGTTGGCATTAATGTCAAAAAAACGAGCTTGGATGTTTGGTGTAGAATATTTTGGAAATGGTGGCCCAGAAGGAAGTCCATGGTAGCTGCAGGCTTCATGCAGAGGATCACCTTGGTGTTTGTGGTTCCAATTGTCCATAGAGTAAAGGAGAAGAATAATGTCAGATAGATTGGATCCATCCAAGAGGTAGTATTTGGGCTCAAAACCTACATCATACCCTCTCCATTGGAAAGTGCTTTGGAAGAGCTTTCCAACGATATGCAGAAGTCCAAAAATGGACTCCTGGATCAAAATTTATGGCTTGTTGATGATCAAGGACTTGAAGTCCAAAGAAGGCTGGAATATTGGAGGTCTAAGATATCGGAGATTGGCACATCTACAAAATTGGCATATTAGATATTAGAAAGTGAGAGTTCCAACATATCAGTGTATCATAAGATTGGAGGTCAACATATCGGTGCATCAATGATCAGGGGTTAGCATATCGGTGTGTCGGCAATTGGAGGTCAGTGTATCACGCATCAGGAGATCGTAACTCCAGAGATCAACATATCGGTGCATTGGAATGTTAGAGGTCAAAATATTGACAATTTCATAATATTAGAGGTGCGATACATCAGAGGAGGCTTTATCAAAATTTGGAGGATATCGAAATCCCTGAGATCGATGTATCGAAACATCAGCATATCGAAGATATCAATATTGGAACTTTTTCAAGTGAGGAACCTTAAAAATGTTGTGATATCAATAATTGTTGATAAGCCTTTAAAAGCATCGAGGAATTACAAAAGATAATTAATAAAGGATTTCAATGAAAAACCAAGGTTGATGGGTCCTCCTCTCTCTCCTCTAGGAGGAAACATGGTATCATGTGCTTGGCTCTGATAAGGACACATGGTAGGATGTGATTGGCTCTGATAAGGTATAATGGAAGCTGACATCAGCATGACATGCCAATACGACATGACACGTGGTAGGAATATTCAACCTAATTGGGTAGGCTAATGAGACAAAATCGGGCGACACATGTCACCATTAACAAATCACCACGTCAAGTGATGGCATCAGATCAGAAGTCAGCAATCACAGGTTGAAGAAATCAGAACTCTATACAGTTGGAGTATTGAAAAGTTTTTATATAGAGGGCTTCTGATAATGGGCTGGAACATGGTCGTGAGAGGTCAAACAACCAAAGGTGTAGAGCAGTCGACAAAGGGAGAACGACCACCAACAAGAGTCTGAAGGCTTAGCACCTTAATGCTAAGCGGCTGTTATGAAACTAGCTCACAAAAAGGTAGAAAAAATAGATGAATGCCTTAGAAATAAGCCTCTTCGAGGGGGAAACCTCCTTTTCATTAAACAAATGAACAATTCTGGATGATATAAATGACAAGACCTCCTTTCTATATATAGGAGTCTAAGAGGTCATAATATAATCAGAGCCGACATAACAATAATAATGTAAGGGCACAATAATAACAATAGTGGGCTTCTATGGGGCACAATAATAACAATATGGGGACTACATGGGTACAACAATATAATAAGGGGGTTGTACTAATAACAATAAGGGGTTACACTAGTAGTATACGGGGCTAACATGCCCCTTTCCTTAAAAAAGTGTTGTCCTCAATGCTTGAGTAGTTCTTGATGCTCCTGTATAAAATTCTTATCCTCCCATGTGGAATCTTCAATAGGTAAGTTCTTCCACTTGATGAGATACTCTGAAATTGATCGATTTCATAGCTGTCAGGTTCTTGTTTCTGTGACTTCTCCAGGCTCCAATATGATTTTTCCTTGCTCGTCAAGTTCTAGCAATATTGTTTGAATTAGGATCTTTTGCAACTTTTGAATGAGTGGCCACACTTCTTCGTCCTTCTTCCATTCATACCTTGGTTCGTTTATCCAATCTAGTTGGATAGTAGAAATGGCGAACAACAATGCTTCCATATCCTCATCCTTTGTTGAGAGTGCATCTGCCACAACATTTTGCTCCCCTTTTTTGTAGATGATTTCAAAGTCATAACCCAACATCTTTGTGACCCATTTTTGTTTCTCTTCAGAGGATAATCATTTTTCTAAAAATTATTTAATACTATCATGATCCATTTTTACCTTGAAGTGTCTTCCCATTAGGTAAGGTCGCCATTTCTCAAGTGTGTGTAGTATTGCCAACATTTCCTTCTCATAAATAGCTTTCTTGAGGGAAATTTGTTTGTATGTATGTAACCATAAAAATACCCAATCGCCTACATCAAAACCTATTTCATTGCGATGTTGATCTGCCTATTGTTTCATTCGATTCTTCACCAAAGTGGCATTATCCTTTAAAAGTTGGAGAACTTGTTGTTGATGCTCGATGTGACCTTTCACTTCTTGAATCTTTTTCTTCTTGATATTTCCTTCTATCTTGAGAGTTTTAGGAGTGGTAATTTCTTCCAGTGCATTACAAGATATGGTTAGGTTCATTTCTTGATGCTCTATGTGATCTTTCACTTCTTGAACATTTATCTTTTTGATATGTCCTTCTATCTTGATAGTTTGAGGATTGGTAATTCTGGCCATTGCATTACAAGATATGGTTAGATTCATTTCTTCTTTCTTGATGTGGTCTTTCACTTCTTGAACCTTTTTCTTCTTGATATGTCCTTCTATCTTAAGAGTTTGAGGAGTAGTAATTCTTTCTAATTCTTTACAAGATAGGATCGGATTCATTTCTTCTTTCTCTGAGGTTGGTTCTTGGTGTATATACTCTTCTTTTAATGTTTCTTGATCCTTTTCTTCCTCCTCTCCACAATCAATGTAAAATAATTTCTTCTCAGCACACTTATGACCCTTAATGTATTTTTTATCACAATTGTAACAAAGCCCTTTTTCTCTTTTTTCTTCCAATTGTTGTGGTGTAACCCTTTTAGGTTGTGGAAGGCTAGGAGAAACAACACTTCTATCTTTATAGTTGTGAGGGGTAGACTTCCTTGTTGCCCTAATTTTTCTTTCCACTTTGTAACAAAGCCCTTTTGCTCTTTTTTCTTCCAATTGTTGTGGTGTTTCTCTAAAGCAGGTGTTGCTCTTTGTATCCTCATAATGTGCTATAATTTCCTCCTTGAAAATTGACCATGTAACAAGTGGTTTACGAGAACAAAGCCTTTTATACCATAAAAATTGATCTTGTTCTAACTATGAAGATGCAATACATACCTTTTGCAATAGTGGTACACCATGTAGATCAAAATATTTCTCCATCTGTAGTATCCAATTTACCGGATGCTTGCCATCAAACTCCTCATCTCGATTTTTCTTGATTTTAGGAACTCGATCTTGAAATGACTGTAACTCTGAAATTTCAGATCTCCAAGTTCTAAAACTTCTTCCTATGGTAGCTCTCCGAGTTCTCTTTCTAACCCCATAAGTTTGATCAGAATTTGATTATCCAAGAAAGAGTTATGCCAAATCTCCCATAGTGACTTGATTATAGACTGGTTCAGTAGAGCGAACTTGTACGATGTGCCACATCTCACTGTTTTGACCTTAGTACCTGAAACTAATGTACAGAAAACTACAGGAATTTCTCTTTCCAACTTTGGATTCTAGGGTTTTCTCTACTCCAAACAGGTCATCGTGGCATTTTCGCTATAGCTTTTTTTCTGCAATGTTTCAGAAGCTGAAAAAGAAATCGATTTGAGCCAAAATCATTCTAAACTTCGGGACCAAATTTCAGGGCTTGTCTCACTATATTTGTGGAGATATGATCTGAGGAAGTTAGGATTTTTGCAAGCTCTAGTACCAAATGTTATGAAACTAGCTCACAAAAAGATAGAAAAGATAGATGAACGCCTTAGAAATAAGCCTCTTCGAGGGGGCAACCTCCTTCTCATTACACAAATGAACAATTCTTGGATGATATAAATGACAAGACCTCATTTCTATATATAGGAGTCTAAGGGGTCATAATATAATCAGAGCTGACATAACAATAATAATGTAAGGGCACAATAATAACAATAGCGGGCTTCTATGGGGCACAATAATAACAATATGGGGACTACATGGGTACAACAATATAGTAAGGGGGGTTGTACTAATAACAATAAGGGGTTACACTAGTAGTATATTCGGCTAACAGCGGCAAGTCATAGGCATCGGTCCTTTGGTGAGAAGTGCAGTAAGGGCTAAGCAGAAGGAGGTCAAGAATCAAAGGATTAGGATATCAAAACCTTAGAATAGTTGGTTATTAAAAAGTTCAAATGGAGGGAGCTTATGATATTGTGCAGGCTCTTATTCATGTAAATCCATAGAGACAAGCGCACAGAGCGTAGCATAGGAAGATTGGACCCCGACAGGAACATTGCACTAATGTAAAGTTTCAATGTCGAATTTAACTGATAGCATAGTATATAGAGTTAAAGGCATATGGGTCCACAACTGTGAGTTGAATGCAGAAACATAGGAGTTCTTCTCAGGAGTAATGGTGAGTGTTAGAGATCGTTGGATCAAGGAAGAAAAGACGAAGATAGTCGAGAAAGAGTGGTGGGTCTTCCTGGGGCGAGACAAGCTATCTCTTTACTCCAATGCACATCTTCAGTGACTTAAATGAAGGTATGGGACTCATGAAATAGTGTGTAGGTCATCTGACAATTAATGTCTCAGCATGGAGCTCCATGTAATCAGGCAATGAAGGACTCCAAGGTCAATCATTGTTTCTACACTACGAAAAGAAACAAACAGGAGACATTGCAATAGCAAGGAAGGCCATGCCTAAGTACAAGGGGGGAAAGCATAGTTGCAAGAGAGATAAGTGGAAAAGCTTCTTGTGTGTCAACTATTGTGTAAGGTTGAGAGAGAGCTAGTTCTACAGAGAAGGGTCGAGAGTGCCTATGCAGAGGTAAGAGACCCCGAGAGCTATGTTGGTCTCAGAAATATGGAAGTTGCCTACACTGCTGTAAAAATGGCGGAAGTTGCCTACGTTGTTGTGAGAAAGTTGGAAGTTACCTGTATTGCTGTGAGAAAGGTGAAATTTTCCTGTGCTACGAGAAAGGACAAAGGTGCCTATGTAGATAAAGAAGGCCGAGAGTTGTGTGTGTGTGTGTGGTGGAGAGAAAAAAGGCCGAGAGCAGAGTGACTTTTGATGAAGAGCAGAGAACATATTTGAATGGACTAGGATGAGTGACTGATGTTGAGAAGATTTGTGTGCTGCTACAGAGTGAGTAGAGTGGGCACCAAATTAAAGAGAACACTGAGTTCCAATTTGAGTGTGCATTGGAGCCTACATACAATAAGTTGGTGCTTCCATCTCTAGTGGGTGCTTGAGAAGGCTTTGGGGTTACTGTGTAATGCAAGTTGGTTCATGCATAAATCCAAGGAGATGCAATTTGGTGCTTGAAACAAATCCATGAATTTGGTGCTTCACATGGTGCTTCTGGTAAGTTGTACAAGGAAATACAAAAAGAGGGAGTTGGTGCTTCCTACTAATTGGTGCTGGCAAACAATGAAAGAGGTTGATGCATCTTGGCAAGTTAGTGCTTGTTAACTAAAGGGGGTCGATGCCTCCTATGAGTGGGTACTCACAAATAAACAAATGTAATTAAGTGGGTGTTTTACTTACATCATAAACAATAAAAAAATATTGCATTTTTTTACCTCTCAGTTTCCATGTGAAAAACATTTTGTCAAATGTATGTCGCTTGTATGATTTTTGTTTGAACTTGTTGGTATGGAATATTGTTGGTTCACTGTTTTTGTGAATGTATGATCTCACAAGTAAAATAATATAAGAAGGTATTGTAATCATAATAAGAAAAATAATAGAGCTTCTTAATTACTTATGCACCCCTCCCCCTCTCAGCAATTCCTTATTCCAATAAGTCCCCCCCTATCGGGGGATTTGCAAGGGGGAGGTAGCCCCCTACACGCGGGTCCAGGTCAATGACCTAAGATTTTATTTTTTATACAAACCCAAGGATGGGTGACAGACCAAAAGATATTGGGAAAACCTAACCATGGTTTTGTGCATGGGTTTTGGACATGATGTTGGGCATGATGGTTTTCTTCCCATGGTATTTTGTAGATCTAGTAAATGGAACTATGATTATGTTCTGATCCAGGGTTAATGGATTGGGGTTTATGAATGCTTCGACATGTATACATATGTATTGTAATATTGAAATGAACATAATGAAAAATAAATCTGGTAGTCCTGGTTTCAAGGATAATTTTAGGGCCGAATGTTCGCCCTTTGGCGAAATTAAGGGGTTTTAAATTTTTAGTGGCGAATATTTTGTATCATAGTACATTTTTACAAATCACCTCAAATAGCCCACCTTATTTTAAGGGAGAGGGTAAAAAAGGTAAATTTAGCCCTTGAAATTAGGACTTACAACCTTCCATTCGCCCATTTTCAAGAATAGGTTTTATTTAAGTGAATCCTATGGGCCAAATACCATATTTATAAAAGAGGTATGATAAATTAATAAAAATATAAATAAATGAGAGGTATGGTAAATAAATAAAACATTTTTTATATTTACTCCATAAGTCACCTTATATACATGTAACGGTGTAAACAAATAAAAATATAAGTAAAGTGGAGGTATGGTAAATAAATAAAACGTCTTTTTATACTTACTCAAACGGTATGGTAAATAAATAAAAATATAAATAAATTAGACGTATCGTAAATAAATAAAACCTCTTTTTATATTTAGTCCAGAACCCTCGTTCTATTTATGAAGGCTCAACAAAGAGGTTTTATTTAAGTGAATCCTATGGGCCAAGTACCATATTTGTAAAAGAGGTATGGTAAATTAATAAAAATATAAATAAACGAGAGGTATGGTAAACAAATAAAACATTTTTTTATATTTACTCCATAAGTCACCTTATATTTACGAACACTCAAAAAATGGGTTATATTTAGGTGAAACCTATGGCCAAAATACTATGGGACAAATACCATGGACTATATTGTTATTAATACCATGCAAAAAAACCATTATTAACCCTAATATTAGAATTAATAAAAATAAAAATGGCACATGGTATTGACCCATGGTATTCACGAAAATGGCACATGGTATTGACCCATGGTATTCACCTGGAATGTAGCCTATTTAAATGGGGGAATTAAACCAGCATGTAGCCTATGCTAAGATTCACCAGGACTTTACAAAGTTTTATTATTTAGTGAAAGACTCGCCAAGATCTTACAAGATTTTATAATTGAGTAAAATATTAGCCATGCCTGGTGAGAGATTCACCAAAAAATTATATATACATATTATATTATTGATAAAATCGCCTTCCATTTTTCCTATATACCATGGAGATTCGCCCATTTATTATATTTATAAATTTAGGGGGGGTTCTTAAAATTTTCCCTGCCTGGTTTTGAGATCCATGGGAAAATATTTGCATATATTTGTTTTATGTTCTCCCCATTTTATATTTTTATGTTTTAAGAATTTGTTTACGAGTAATTTATATACAGGGTTACAAATACATTTGGTATCAGAGTTATTTTGGCTTATAGGGGATGTCTTTGTTGCTGAAGGGGTTTTGTTCGAGGTTGTGGTAGACCCTATTCAGTGGGATATTTGTAGGATTGATTCTTGCAGTAAAAAAGATTGTGAACAGTGGAAAGATAGAGATCGAGAAATTCAATGGACAAAGTTTTGAGTTGTGGAAGCTCAAGATGGAGGATCTGCTGGTGGATAAAGATTAGTGGATCGTGGAAGATCTTGGTACTAAACTAATGACAATGTTAGCAGAATATTGGGCGAACTTGGATCGGAAGGAAAATATCACAATATGGTTGTGTATCTCAGATTCACTATTATTGAATGTATCATTGGATGCTATGGTGAAGGCTTTGTCGGAAAACTTAGGGACTTTGTACCAATCTAAGTCTCTGGTGAACAAATTGTTCCTATGCAAAAAACTATATAACTTGTAGATGAAGGATGGAGACTCAGCAATAAAGCATCTAAACGTATTAAATACTATGGTAAGACAATTGTTATTTGTTGATATAAAAATTTCATATCAAGATAAGTGCATCAATTTTCTATGTTCTCTACCAGATTCGTGGGATAGTTTGGTTGTTTTAATAGGTAGCAATACAACTACCTTGAAGTTTGATGAAATAGTCTCATCCTTACTGTTGGAGGATATGAGACGAAAAAACATGGAGATCCAAAATGGAGATTCCTTGTTTATATGAGGACAATCTCAGAATAGAAAAATAAAAAATTCCTCGAATGGGAGATCTAAATCTAGAGGGATATCTAAATCTCTAGGAAAACCTTTAAAGGTGTGCTGGAAATGCGGAAAGGAAGGGTACTACAAAAAGGATTATAGATCTAAATCTCCTAAGGAAAGAAAGGGGTATCATGATGCTCCTTCTACAGAAGAAGAAACCAACTCGGATGAAGATGGGGATGTCTACTTGGCTTCTTCTTCAAGTACACATGTAGATCATGAGGCATGGTTGATTGACTCAGATGCATCCTTTCACTTCACTCCCCATAGGGAGTGGTTCTGTGAGTACGAGAAATATGATGGTGATGATGTATCGTTAGGGATGCAGGAAGGCCATAATAATTGGACATGGAAAAGTGAAGCTAAAGATGCAAGGTAGAAGGATCAGAACACTTCCTGATGTTCTACATGGCTAGAAAACTAATTTCTACAAGAAAGATGGATGATGCAGATATAAAAATAGTGTTTGAGAAAGATACCTACATGATGGTTTAGGGAGCATTGGTATTGATGTGAGGATTTTGGATTGAAACTCTGTACAAGCTTCTAGGTAGCACTTTTATTAATGGGCACAATAGTTCTTTGGTTCCTAAAAGTGGAGCAGAAAATCCAGTGGCATTTGGAGAAAATACCATGTTATGGCATCAAAGGCTTAGACATATTGTAGAGAAGGGTCTTCGAATATTACACACTAATGGTATGGTAGAATTTATGTTTAATTTCTCTTTGGATTTCGATTTCTATGAATATTGTGTATATGGGAAGAAAAATTGGGTGAGTTTCCCCTCTAGTGCTAAGAGAGTGAAAGGGATATTAGAGCTTGTGCATGGTGATGTGTTTGGACTTATGTTGGTTCCATCACTTGTTAATTATGTGTAATATGTCTCGTTTATATATGAATTCTCAAGGAACACATGGATATATTTCCTCAGGAAGAAATATGAAGTCTTTGAAAAGTTTAAGGAATTTAAGGCTCTGTTGGAAAATCAGACAGAGAAGAAGATCAAGGTGTTGTGGATAGATAATGGTTGATATTTTTTCAAAAAGGAATTTGAACAGTTCTATAAGAAGTGTGGTATAGCACGAAAAAATACTACTCCATACACACCTCAAAAAAATGGAGCTGCAGAAAGAATTAACATGACATTGTTGGAAAAGGAAAGAAGCATGCTCGGTGGTGTTGGATTACGACATGAATTCTGGGCAAAGGTAGTAGATACTACATGTTACCTGGTTAATAGATCACCTTCATAAATGTTGGAGGATAATGCTCCACATGAGGTATGGACTAGTAACAAACCCTCTCTTTCACATATGAGGGTATTTGTCTATGACGCATATGTATACATTCCAAAGGAAAAAGGAACCAAGTTGGATTGTAAATCTGAAAGGTGCATCTTTATTTGGTATAAGGATGGTTTAAAAGGTTACAAGCTTTGGAACCTAGAAAAAAGGAAGGTTGTGTATAGTCGATATGTGGTGTTTATAGAGGTGTAATATGTTATTAAACATGAATTCCTAACAAAGGAACCTGAGAATATAGAGTTTGAACTAAAGGAGGAAGAATCAGACTCTAGAGTAGAACATGAATTAGAAAGCGAAGAGCCACAGACTCCAGTTTGGAGAAGATCAGTTCGAGAGATAAGGAAGCCAAAAAGGTATAGTCCATATGATTCCTCTTCAAAATTTTATTTATCTATTACTGATGATGATCCCAAAATTGTCAAGGAGAAAGTGGACTCAGAGAATGGAAAACTCTAGAAATAGGCCATGGTTGATGAAATGGCATATCTGGACAAAAATGAGGCTTGGGATCTAGTGGAGTTGCCAACTAGAAGGAAACCCATTGGCAAAAAATGGGTGTTTAAGGGGAAGACAAATGCATAAGGAAATGTGGGGAAATAAAAAGCTCAGTTGGTAGCAAAAGATTATTTCTAGGTGTCCGTAATTGATTTTGGTGATATATTTTCTTTTGTTGCCAAGTTAACTTCTATTAGATTACTTTTTTCTATTGATGCTACTTTTGACTTTGAGGTAGAACAGATAGATGTGAAGACAAAATTTCTTCACATGGATTTGGAAGAAGAGATCTACATGAAGCAACCTGAAGGCTTTGTGATGAAGGGTAGGAAAGAACTAGTATGAAGGTTAAAAATGTCTTTGTATGGGCTAAAACAGTCACCAAGAATGTGGTATCAGAAATTTGATACATATATACGGGGACTTGACTTCACCAGAAGAAAAGAGGAGCACAATGTGTATTTTAATTAATTCGTGACCATGTTATTTATTTGGTATTGTATGTGGATGATATGTTTCTCTTTTGAAATAACAAAGAAGTTATCCAAGATTTGAAGACCCAATTTGCCTCCAAATTCGTCATGAAGGATCTTGGTGCTATAAACTATATTTTAGGAATGGAAATTAAACGAGATTGAGAAAAGAGGAAGCTATGATTAGATAAGAGGAATTATGTCGAGACAATATTGTAGAGGTTTAATATGCAAGATATTAAACTAGCGAAGGTTCCTATTCCTATAGGTGTAAAGTTATATGCTGAATAATGCCCGACAACACAAGAAGAGGAAGAGGACATGTCCCATGTTTCATATGTGATTCCAGTTGGTAGTTTGATGTATGAAATGTTTTGTGCTAGACCATACATTTCACATGCAATGGGAGTATTGAGAAGGTTTATGTCAAACCTAGGGAAGGATCATTGGACAACAGTGAAGTGGTTTTGTAGGCATTTGTGTGGCACTACTGATTATGGTTTGTGCTACCAGGGAAGACCAATATTAGACAGAATTTTGGATATTCATGGATTTTTTTACGTAGACTGGGCTAACTATCTCGATCAAAGAAGATCTACAAGTGGGTATGTGTTTAACCTATTTGGAGGAGCAGTCAGTTGGATGAGCAAGAGACAGTCTATAGTGGCACTTTCAACTATAGAGGTAGAATACATGACAACCACACATGCAAGTAAGGAAGCAGTTTGGTTGCAGAGATTATGTTCAAGTATGGGGTTGGTACAATGAACTATAAGGATATATTGTGACATCCAAAGTGAATTTTTCTTGGAAAATAACCCTGCATATCACTTAAATACAATGAATATTGATATTCAGTATCACTTTGTGCAGGATATGATTGAGGATAAAAAGTTGTTACTGGTAAAGGTGGAGACTTTGAAGAATGTTGCAAATGCATTGAAAAAATTTGTGAGCACTGAGAATTTTTATTGGTGTAGAGAAACAATGAGTGTTGCAGGGCTGGACCAGTGACTAAGTTCTCTCTTGACCCCTTGTGTGGAAATAAAACAAGAACTGGGAGAATGTTGGGTGTGTGTTATATTCCTTCCATGACTAGTGTGAAGCACTATATGTTGCACCGAGCACAGTGAGGGGGTCACATGGGTGGGAAATAGCCCCCCCTATTAGGGGGTTAACAAGGGGGTGATAGTCCCCTTTCAAAGGATCTGAGGCAGAGCCCCGGGAACTTTTTTTGTTTTATGTGAATCCAAGCATGGGGGGTAGACCCAAAGATAATGGGTGGACCTACCCATGGTTTTCTACATGGGTTTTGCACATGGTTTTGGGCATGATGGTTTTCTGCCCGTGGTATTTTGTAGATCTAGTCAAGGGAACTACGATTATGTTCTAATCTAGGGTTATTGGATTGGGGTTTATGAATGCTTCGACATGTATATATATGTATTGTAAAATTGAAAGGAACATAATGAAAAATCAATTTGCTAATCCCAGTTTTGAGAACCAGGGAAAATATTTGTGTATATTTGTTTTGTGTTCTTGTCATTGTATATTTATTTTTTTAAGAATTCATTTGCAGGTGATTTTTGTACAGGGTTACAATCTACAGTTAGAATTCTCTTTGAGGTACAAAATGTCACTTTGATCAATTGTTTTTCGTTAGATGAAATATTCTCATTGATGATTGAAGTTAGATGATTCATGTGATCAAAATATAGGTGCCACCATGGATTAAAGGATGTTATTGAACACGAAAAATGTTCTTGTAGAATCTTTGTAGAGGTCTTGTAGAATCTTTGCAGAGGTCTTGTAGCTGCCCAAAATTGAGGAAATGACTCCCCAATGTCTTCATGATGATTGGTTCTTCATTCTGGTGCTCTCAATTGTGGTCTTGCAAGGTAATTGCAGATTGATACAAGAATATATTTCTTCCTGTAGCAGTCACAAAAACCCTTATATCACCTTCTTGGATTTTAGGAGAAAAATGGTGAGTGCTAGGGTTTTCTCACGCAGGTTTTTGTTTGCCACCGCAGCCGTCCCTAAGCCTGCTACAGGGGCCGATGGCGATCCATGGCTTGGGGTTACGGAGAACGTTTATCTCTACGGTGCTGAAAGGGTTTTCTTAGTACAAACGTTTTCAGAGAAATGGCTCACCTCTTGCAGCCAAACGCTCGAGTTCAGGGTTTTCGCAAACGGCGCTCTGCTCATAAAATCGGATCAGATCCACGCAATTGTTTTTTCTTGCTATATTCTGAACCAAATTCCAGATGAAGCAGCCGAGGTTATTGACCTGGGTGACCGCGTTTTACTGCCAGGACTCCAACTAGATCACGCGGCGAGGACATCGACGGAAGACCACTGCCTTGTGTGGGTATACGAAGAGGTTTCAGGGTTGCAGAGGATCGAGGCGCCCAACTGTGAATTTGAGCCATGCAGCCATCATGCCACATCGCATATAGAGGCCAGGTCGCGCCATACCCAAAACGCACAGAGCAATGGCAGGGGGGGCAGAAGAAAAGGAATCCGGGATGGATCTACAGGTTTTCACACCAGTCTGGCCGGCGCAATCAATGAAGGGGGACTGCATGGTGCAGATCCGCCTCCTCTCTCAACGCATAGATCCAAACATTGCAGATCCGGCCTGGATCTACCTGATCTAGCCAATATTCGAGAACAGCCAGATCCCAGGCAGTAGATCGGTGGCAACAAGAATAGATCAAGCAGAGCTTTTGCAAATCTAGACATGCACAAGGAAAAACGACCCATTACAAGGCCAGATATGGAAGATTGTTTACAACCAGAGCAGGTAACAACAACTGGTTTTCAGATTTTTATTAATTCCCCTGAGGGGAAAACATGTTTAGTGTGGGTTCATGCATGAAGCACCATATTGCAGCTGAAACAACAAATATGGGCAATGACGGGATACCCAGTTCAGATCCAACATTTGGTCAGCGGTAGGTGGTCCCTCCAGGATAGTAGAACGCTGGAAAGCTATGAGATTAATCCAGGAACAATCATTGCTTTAAACCTAAGGCTGAGAGGAGGGGCTCTGCCTCAGGGACAGCCAAGCTCCTCAGGGGGAGACAAGGGGAAAAAGACAGCACCCCAGCATCAACTCAAGGGAGGCTCCTCCTACAAAAACATTTTACAGGGCAACAGAGACTCAGGGTCCTCTCCAGATCAAGGCGGAAATACACCTAGGCCATACATAGTAGATCAGCTAGGGCAAACCCCAGCCCTTAACTTTGATTCTATAGGGCTGGATGATTTTGTTAAGTCCTATGAAACGCAGGCCCTAATCTGCCGTTTTAACAGTTTTTGGCCAAAACCAATGGATCTATTCCACTGGATCTTCACCACTTGGACCATGGAATGTGACATACATCTATGCTCCAAGGGGTTTTTTATAGTAAGATTTGCATCAAAGGAAGCCAGAGATACAATCATCAGTGCTGGGCCCTGGTTTTGGGGAACATCGGGGCTGTTTATGACCCCTTGGTTTCCAGATTTCGATCCAAACAAAATGACTGTATCCAAAGTACCGGTCTGGGTCCGCCTATACAACCTTCCCCTTCACTTCTGGAGTGAACGAGTATTGGAAGGCATTGGGAACAGCATAGGGAAATATATCAAAACAGATCTGGAAAGGATTGATGAAAGGGTCTACACTTTCGCACGTATTTGTGTGGAAGCAGATCTAAGTAAAGGGCTGCCGGACAACATAAGGCTGATCTACAAACAACAGAATTGGCTGCAAGCACTAGATTATGAAAACACAGCTTTCAGATGCAGGCTCTGTAGGCAGACAGGACACCTGCAAAGCACATGTCCAGAAGCCAAGAAAGTAAACAGTAAAAAGAAACAGAAAGGGAAACAGAGGAAAGGATGGCAATTTCCCCCCCCAGTCTCAGAGGACGAAGAATCAGAAGCAGAGGAGGAAGAGACCCCCACAGAGAATGCCGAGGTTTCTCAAGAAATGGAGACTCAGAAGGGAACCACATCAGACAACAAGGCTGCCCAGTTTCACCCAAATCAGGCAGAGAAGGCAAGCGAGGATCTGAATATGGGAGGGATCAAAAGACATCACCACTCAGACACTTCAGACTCAGACAAGGAAACAACATCACAGAAAGCAGAAACACAGTTAGTCTTAGCTTCGATTGAGCCCACTCAAGGAGAGTGGCGCAAGGTCGAAAAGAAAAAGGGGAGAAAAACTTGAAGGGTGAGTCTTTTTCTCACTACCGGAACTCCAGTTTTTCTGCCCCTTTCTCCCTTCTTCTCTCTTCTCTTTTTCTTCTTCATATGCAAGTTAGTTTTGAAACGTTGCATGGGGTGCGAAAGCACTTGAGCCCAACGGGCGTCTTACGGAAATGCTTCAATGCATCTGCAAGTGTAACTTTTCATTTTTTAAATAAAAAGTTACCGATTTTTTCCTTGGAAAAAAAAAACCCTTATATCACAACAATATCCTTTACATAATGTTTCCAAAAGCACCAATAATTCATGATCAATCTATGGACAATGATCAAAGGCCCTAGTTGTGGCGAAAGGAATGGAAGAAAGGGTTAAAATGGAGATTTTTCATGGATAGAGATGAATTTTTGGATGGAAACGTGACTAAATGGTGTGGAGGGTTAATTATGGAGGTGTGGTGAAATTATTTCTTCATTCCCCCAAGGAAAAAATAAGATATGACCCCTCTCTCTATGCTTATCACAATCCTGTAGAAATTCTGGTCACTCCTATAGCAATTCTGGAACACTCCTGTAGCAGAATTATTTTATACATATCTCTCAAACGGTAGATTGGATTGCCCTGAAATTTTGTGAGCTTGTTTCCATCATACTTATGCATCTCCCCATAAAATATCTTGGCCAATGGATCCACAGATCGTGAGAAAAAACAAAAATGATTGTAGGTTATGGTGACCAATTTCTCGAAACGTGTGCGCTAGAATTTTCTAAAATTCCTTGAGCATCTTACCATCATCCATATGCATCTCCTCATGAAACATCTCGGCCAATGGACCCATGGTTCTTGAGATATGGTAAAAACAATTTATGTCCTGTAGCAAAACAGAACCCTCCTATAGCACATTAGGACAACAAGGAAAATAAATGGGAAAAGCTTGGGAATGATGGACTTATGTTGGAAATAGATGAGGGTGATGTATTTACATGGCCTTGTTCCTATTGGAGCATCTAGGCAAAGGAGGAGAAAACCCAAGTTTGACTTCCTTTGACTAGATTTTCAACCAACTTTTTCTTTTGGTGCTAGCTTGTTTTTGTTGCTTGTAAAGGTTGGAGAGCACCTGCATTCATTAGAGAGAGATACATGGATAAAATAATTTCTTTCTTTTCATTTTTTTAATTTTTTTAATTTTTTCTCTTTTCTTAAGCCTACTAGATGCCTCAATGAGGTTTTCAACTAGTAGGTCTTCCTAGGCGCCTCAAAGGAGGTTTTCACCTATGAACTTTTCCCTTTTTTTTCCAGCCCACTAACAACTTGAAGGAGGTTTTCAATTATTGAGCCAATCTTAGACACCTCAAAAGAGGTTTTCACCTTAGATTTTATTCTTTTTCACTTATTTTTTATTTTTCGTTTTCTTATTTCTTTTTTCTATCCTAGTATACTTGAAAAAAAAATCTCTTTCAAGTATATGAATACTTCCAATGGATCCATGTACACATTAGGATGATAGATGAAATTGTGTGTAGGCTCAAAATATATGCTTTGACATGTACCTGAATGTGAGAGACCAATTGTTTTGAATATGTCGAGAAATTTTGAAGATGAGTGTGATGTTGCAACTTATTGATTATCTGGAACCATATTTCAATGTAGTTGTGATGCCCCTTGTCCACTTGTAAACTTGGATCTCTTTCTGTGTTCTCTTTTACCATGAAATTCAAATCTTCTTCATTTTGTTTATTATTATTTTGAGCACATAAAGAATGTGATGATAATAATTAAATAAATTCTTCATTCTCAATCTCCAATGGTTGTTATTCATTAAATGTGGTCCATGATTCCTTAGTCTTCTCTGAATCTTCTTCTTCTGGATGTTGTTCTTCAATGGAATCAAGAGAATCTCTTTGTTAAAACATACTTCCCAATCTAAGGTGAATATAATTTACATCAAGAGGAATTGTCTGGAAGTATTGTACGTCAACAATGTAAATCGGTTGAGTTAATTCATTGTTTGGATTAAAAAATGGTTGTACAGGTAGTTGAGTGGGAGTGGATATTTGAGACGGATGTGCTTGGGGTTGTGGTTGTGGTGGAGGTAGATGGTAGGGATATAATGGAGTTGGGTATGGATTATATTGAGGAAAATATTGAGGTTATTGTGGCTTTTTCCCATTAGGTTTTTTCCAACCTTGTTTCCAAGATTGCTTTTGGGGTTGAGATGGCCAAGGTTTCCAAGGAAAGGATGTGTTCCAATTACTTTGATATTGTTGCACATATCCTCGAAATTGTGAATTAGTTTCTTGAACCATACTAGGTTGACTAGGTTTCCATGGTATTCTTAGAGCTACATAACAGAGATGCTTTGGTGATTGACTTTCTCTATTGTCTTCTTGGTAAAATTCCTTCAACCTTGGTAATGATGGGAGGTATTTAGTAGCATGTCATTAGGCATAGATAACACAAATATCAGCATCTTATATTTTCTCATTTTTAATTCTTAACATTTCTACGTGTTTACTTAGATTGCTAAGAATTTTTGTTTTAAATTTATCGAGCAAATTTCTAAGTTCATCTTGACTTACCAATCTTGATGTTGATTTACTTACTCTTGCCCTTCCTCTTGATATGCACTTTCCTATTTCACAAATTTCTTCAAATGATAATTGATATACATCACCTCTACTCATGATATCAAGGAGATCAATCCAGTCATCCCTAATTGTTCTAAGTAAGAGGTCTCTTAGTGTGTCAAATCCTAAATGATGTATTTTTTCCCTCTTAAAATTATACATGAATCTCTCTATTAAGTCCTCAAGGCTCTCATCCTCTTTTTGAGTCATTTTAATGATTTATTCTTTAAGATCATGATCTTTATATTTTTCTAGAAATATCTTTTACATGTCATTCCATGATCTTATTGAATTAGTCCCTAAACTCATGAACCATTTATTATCTCTATCCTTCAATGTAGCCAGAAAAAATCACAATTTTTGAGTCTTTATTAAGTTAACATAATATATACAAAGGATTTAAAATCCAAAGAGAAAGGTTTCTAGGTCCTCTGACCTTGTACCATGTATGGTGAGAAGGAAATATGAAGGGATGTTCTTCATAGGAACGTTGCTATCACTATCTTAAATGCATAATATGAGAGGATCTTCATCATTCTCATCATGTCCATCCATTTATCCTACCTATTTGTCACTTCCTCTTCTTCTACCTATAAATTTTGATGGTGATGTGGCTCTTATTGCATCACATGATGAAGTGGGGGTGTGGTATTGAAGATTTTTTTTTGCTTTTATGAATTTTTTTTATAATGAAAACACTAACACAATGCATTTTTTTGTTTTGTTTTTTAAATGAAAGATGCATAATGCAAATTTTGTGTGTTTTTCCAGAAAGTAAAAGAAATGAATAGACTAGGGAAAAAACAATACATACTTTGACACCTCCTCGACAACGATGACAAAAGGTGATCAGCTTTAGTGTTGCAACAAGAATGTTGCAACTCCCAAGGCTACCAACTTAAAATATCAACTCGGGGTTTGTACAAACTTAAGAGTTTTCAACATTGTATGTGTAACATGAAATTTTTTCTTCTTTCCTTGAGCTGATGCAATGAAGTGAATATCATCAAATCAAATAGCAGACTAATTGTAAAATGTAAATGTTGCATTAGAAAGGAAACCCAATCTATGGAATGGAAATAATAGTGCTTAAAATAGAAACCTTAAGTTAAGAATAAAGAATGTAAACTAATATAAAATGCATGATGGAAATCGAATGTAATCATTGAACGCATTCTAGAGAGGTTAGATCCATTGACAGGTTCATTATATATTTCATGTGGCAATTAAGGAAATCATTATTGTGTTATCCAATCTATAAGTTTGTCCATTAACCCAAATTGTTGAGATGTGTTGCAGGGGTAAAAATGCAATTCCTAAGTGGTATTTGGTCTTCTTGAATCATGTATTTATATCCTAGGAGTCATTATTCAAGAATAAGAGATAAAAACCTAGTTTTTGGAGTAGATCTATTCAAGTTTACACGTGGTGTAGAAGTGCTACAGGAGGCCCTGTTTTGCTACAAGAGTGAGATAACTTTTCGAATTATCAAGTAAATCAAATGAGAATGAGATGGGAATTTTCATTTAATTAGTTATGATTTCCTAAGAATCCATTCCAAGTAGAATCACTCCAAAATACCCCTCTTAACACGTGCCACAAAAATAACAGAAAACTACTACTCCAAAAACTAGAAATTCAAGAACTAGTGAGCTATTAACCTTACAAATTCCTAACCTAATCAAGTGAAATTGTTATCGGGTGATTTTTTTATAAATTTAATGTTCTTATGACCCAATATAAGTTGAATCCACTCAAATGAAACTCATTAACATGTTCTAACAAATAGAAGAAAATTACTACTATTTTGCTACAAGGGACTTCCAAAAATTCTAGATCTGTGAACTAGTAGACCAATCCAAGTAGCTCAATGATGAATATGAATTTTCAAATATGTTCTAAGGATGAATAATTCTTGTGAATTTTTAAATAACCTACAAAACAACTCACTTGAATCATTTAATCAATATGACCTACAACAAAAGAAGCATGAATAGTAAATGCAAAAATAAGAGATGCAAAAATAAGAGATGCAAGTGAAAAAGGCATTCAAAGAAAATAAAGAAATTGTACAAGAAGGATCTCAGGCTCCAGGGATGGTAAAGCCCAAGGATATGTAGATTCCTATGAAGGAAACCAAGTATTAGAAGCTAAAAATGGCACAAAACTTCATTATTTGAATCAATCCAAGTACATCTCTGCTAGAAATCAAAGTGGAGCTCCTAAATAACAAGTTTTCTACACAATAAGACAAAAATATACATACCCCTGGAGGAAAATTCGAATTGGTACTTATACAAATAGATGAGTAAGCATTCTCTTTGAAAGGAGGCAACTTTCCCCTCCAAAATCCCTCAAAAAGAGGATCTGTTTCCTAACACTAGGAATATTCATTAAATCACAAGGAACACATCTCTAGATTTTCTCAATCAGTGGATCTCCAGTATTTTTCAATAATTTCATGATATTCAGTTCATTTACTATCCAATCTTGTTCCATCATGTAGTAGGGATAAATTCCCTATATTATCTCATTTAGAATTTACTCCGTATTCCCATAATATTCTGCAAAAATAAATAATATTAGGCACATAATATGGAATTATCTCTAAACCTTCCTAAGAACATATTAAAACTAAAAGAACATTATCAAGTGTAGAAGGAGATATTCAATATAGCCTTTATGTGCCTAGGAAATGTTAGATGGGTCTTAATTTATGTCTAATTTGGAGGCCTGTCAGTGGTCAATAAGCATAGAAATTTGAGAGGATAGAGACGTAAGGCAAAGAAGAAATCTATGGATAACAAGAATTATTTTGCAATTTTGGAGAATATGGAGGAAGATTTCTCATTGCTGGAGGAAATAGCCATGGATTAATTTCCATAGGAAAACACATGTTATAAACATGTAGGAAAGAGAAAGTCTAAGGAAGATGAACCTGAGCTAGAATGTTTTCTCAATCTTCCTAGTATTGGAAAAGTCATGCCAATGTTGGAGGATAATCTAGAGTCTTTGAATGAGGATGAAATATCTCTAGTTCCTCTCATAAAAATTTGGGGTCAACATGACCTAACAGATCTCCCTCCGGATGAAAAGGAAATTTAGGCACAAGGATAGTTGCGATAGAAGAGTCAGTGAGGCTTGAGAAGAGCTAAAAGTGGAGGTTTTTCTACATTTGAAGGAGTAAAAGGACAAAGGAAAAAAACCAATGGTTAAGGCGGTTAAATGCAAAGGTATGAGGACAACAAAGGAAAACCTTCAGCCTATCGGTGATTAATTAATCAATTATGTTCAAGTGACGATAACCTTGAATTTCTTTCCTTCTTCTCAATCCATTTTGCAATGAATTTTATTACATTGAATATAAGAGAGGCTAATAGCAAGGGTAAGGAGAGATACCTAAAAGAGAGAATCGATTAGGAGAAATGAGTGTTGGTTCTCTTGTAAGAAACTAAGGTGAAGATGGAAAGGTTGAATGAGATAGATGGAAGTTGTTAGAGGGGCTGCGAGGTTATGACTTTAGGCATGAAAGGGAGTGTAGGAGGTTTGGTGATCATATGGAACCCTCAAGAGGTATAATTTTAGTTTTTAATAGAGATACATAGAATCGTGACTGATAGTTTTAGATTTCTAGGCTCAAAAGAAACTATTTAGTTGTTGGTCATCTATGGTCCTAATATCCCTGCTGAAAAGGGGCCATCTTAGAAGCTTTGAGAGTGCACAAGAGTTTCTTTCATGATAAGTTGTGGATAATGGGGGGAAATTTTAATATTATAAAATCATTGGATGATAAGAAGGGATCTATCAAAAGTTTAGACTCATATTCTACAAAAAATTTTGAGTGCATTCAAGATCTGAGATTAGTGGACATTGAGATGAACATTGGCATTTTTACATGGAATAATTGAAGAGGGAGAAAGCACTAGGTCACCTATAGAATAAATATATTTCTAGTCTTTGAATAATTAGTGGAGAAGGATATTTTTATTGAAGCTGTAATCCTTCCATGCTTAGGCTCTGATCACTATCATATATGTCTTGACATAGATATAAAAGAAATGCTAAAAAATAGACCATTTAGATTTGAAGGTTTATTGCTCCAAGATCCATGTTTTTCTGAGAAGGTTAGGTCTTGGTGGGAATAAATAAGAGTGGAAAGGAGAAATACGATGCATATGTTTTAGTTTAAATTAAAGGAGTTGAAGGCTAAAATTAAGAAGTTGAATAGGGAGGGGTTCACAAATATTTTGGAGGAAAAACAAAAGTTAGAGGTTAAAATGAGGGAGATTCAACAAAGAGTGATCCTAGAAGTGAGAGTGGAATATTTGGTAAAGGAAGAAGGTTCCACTCTCAACAATCTCAAGTAGAGAAGAAAAGAGGAGGAGTTTCTTTGGAGGCAAAATTCGTGAGTCTAGTGGATGAAAGAAGGGAAGAAAAACACTAGTTTCTTCCATAAGTCCATGGTGAAACAAAAGCTTCATAACATGACTTTTTCTCTGTCAGGTAGAGATGGAAAAAGGAAACTTATTCATGAGGAGAATGAGGAGGAGATGGTGAATTATTATAAAGACATTTTTCAAGATCCTCCTATGAAGATACAACAAGCCATAAATAGGATCATCGCTTGCATTCCAATAATGGTAATCGAGGAGCAGAATGGAGCCTTAATGAGGGAGGTCACTTTAGAGGATGTTGAAGAAGTGGTCGTGATAATGCAAAATAAATCCCCTGGCCCAGACACATTCACCTTGGATTTCCTCAAAGCTTGCAGGAGTTTCTTAGGAGTTGAGGTATGTGAAGTTGTGGAGGAATCCAGGAGGTCAAAAAAGGATCATCAATGTCTCAATGCTACCTTTCTAACTCTCATTCCCAAAGTAGGTAAAAATTAGGATCCAAGTGGATTTAGATCGATTGTGTTATGCAATGTCATCTATAAGATAATTTCTTTGGTGATTGTGAATGTATTGAAGCCTCTTTCTAATATCCTGATAAGCAAGGAGCAAAATGGGTATGTGGAAGAATGCTAGATCTATGATGATGTGTTGATCAAACTTGATTTCTTCAAAGTCTATGATAGTTTAAGTTTGGATTTCCTTATTCAAATATTAGATTTTTATGGTTTCTCTTGGCAATGGAATTCGTGGATCAAATATCTTGTTTCTACTCCTTTTTTCTCCATTTTGGTTAATGGATCCTCCTCATTTCCTTTTAACTTGTCTACGAGTCTCTAACAAGGAGATACTTTGTCTTTGTTTTTGTTTACTTTAGTGGCCAAAAGTTTAGAGAGGTTGTTCAAAGATATAGGCACTAGAGGGGTTCTTAAAGGTATTGGAATATTTGGAGAGGAATTCCCCATATCACATCAACATTTTGTTAATGATGTCTTTTTATTCAGTCTTCCAACTCTTATAATGGTTAGAGTGATCCACTCTTTGTTGTTTATTTTCATGGAGGATTTGGCTACGAAGATAAATAAGGATAAGTTAAATATTTTCTTTCTCAATCGCAAACTTTGAGATCAAATATAACTAGAAAGGACTTTTCAGTTCTGGAATGCCTCCCTACCATCCAAGTATCTGCGAATTTCGCTATTTCTTAACCCAAATAAATCATCATGCTAGCAAAAGGTCATGGGGATACTAGAAAACAAGATAAATAACTAGGAATTTAGAGCCCTTAACCTAGTTGGGAGAGTGGTAGTTACTAAATTAGTGTTATAGGCCATCCTGTGCTATCAAATAGTGGTAATGCTAATTTTGAAACGTTTTCCAAGGAAATAATATATAGATCGAGGAATTTCCTATTGAAAAGGGAAATCATTTCAAATAAATGGGCGTTGATGTCTTCGTAAAATCTATGCTTACCTAAAAGAGCTAGAGGGTTGGGGCTGCCAGATCCTAAAACTGTGAGTGAGGCCTTAGTGGCCCAAATTTGGTGGAGATGGGTGATAGGAGGAAAGGAGATACAGAAACAAATATAGGATAGAACATACATGCCTTTTGCTTCTCAGGATTATCGTCTCCAAGGTCTCAACTGCCGACAAGGATCTCCCATTTGGATGTGGACACAAGCAAGTAGAAACCCCATAAGGGATCATTCCTTTTTGGGAGTGAGGAAAGGTGAGATGGTTTTTTTATGGGAGGATTTGTGGAAGAAACTTCCCAGACTAAAAGCCCATCAAGATTAGGAGAAGATAGAAAATTATTCCAAGTCAAGGGTAGGTATAAAGGTGGCATACTTTTGGAAGGAATCCCATGACTCTTCGATTTGGTGAGTTTTGAAATCTAAGGTGGATTAGGGAGATCCTCACACAAACGTTCCATGGGTAAGATTTAGTAAAGAGGTAACAAAAAGGAAAACTCAAAAATCCCAAAATCGAGATAAATTGAGGTGGGGTTATAATCCTATAGGAATGTTTACATTAAAAGAGGCACATTCGGTGCTCGCAAGGCATAAGGAGTTGGAGAAGGACCTAATTTGGTTGGTGGTCTAGTCCCGTAACCTTTGGAAAAAGGTGTGTTTCTTCCTCTCACTTCTAGCACACATGAAAGTTTTAGCATGGGAGATAATAAGGAGGAAGGAATTCTCATGCCCCTCCTTTTGTTTTCTATGTCAATCCCAAGAGGAAATTATTGAGCATTTGTTCAATTTCTGTCATTTTGATGAGGTGGCATGGAGGTCAATCTTATTAATATTCGGTCGAATGACTTGAAACAAAAAAGACATGGTACTTTTTATCAAGAAATGGATCAGGATGAAATTTGTAAACCCCATAGTTAATAAAGCATGGAAATTGGAGTGTGGTTTCATGATATGGACTATCTGGAAAGAGAGAAATGCAAGGATGTTTAAGAATAATTGGAGAAGGTTTGGGGAACTATGTATTATTATTAAGTGCAACATTAGAGAAAGAATTCTCATTACCTCCTGGTCATAATAAGATTGGAAATAAAACAAAGCGGGTGTAGTCATTTTGAAGAAGCTATATCTAGAAGAAGGAATGGGAACATTTAGTAAGTTGCATAATCTAGAGATGCTCAGTAGTCTGTTGAGAATATTCTCTCCGCCTCTGGCTAGCTTTGTTAAATTAATTTTTGATGGTGTGTTGAAAGGTAACCTGGTACAAGCTGGTTTGGATGGCATATTCAGAGATTGTGACTCCAAATCATTGAGGGTGTACGTGCAAAGTTGTGGGTTCACGAGAAACAACATGGCATAATTTTAGGATCTCGAGTGTGATCTCCTTAGTGCAACAAGGGAAGGTTTCAAACCATTGCACGTGGACAAAGATTCGTCAATTGTAATTCACTGCCTCTAAGGTCTGTTAAGAGGTGAAGCCCTAAAAAATATGATTAAAAGCTAGAGACTGGAAACCTTAACTAAGTATATTCAAAGGCTACTTAGATTATTTGAATATATTATTGTTTTCCATTCGAGAAAATTTGGGAATGACGAAGCAAATATTCTTGCGAACGTGGGGATCATATATTGGCAGGTGAGGCGTTAGTCCTCGATTGGGTGGTCTTATCAAGAGGGTAGGGGTGTGGGGCTTCCTGGCCACCACCTTCATTAGAGTAATTGCAATTTAATGAAGGAAGGATGTGCCTTGCATCTCACATGCATCTCACATGGTGTTGAGTCTTGGGTTAGAAGGAAGTACTTGGTGCAGCCTGTAAGCAAGAAGTTACTTAGAGCTAATTCATTCAACTATTGGGGGGAGAATGTTGGTGTTTTAGTGCGGGTTTGTGATGAATCGAAAACATTCCTTTGGATATTTTGGCTGGCATTTAGAGGTGGTAAGCCTTGTATGCCTATGATGGACTTATTTTGGTTAATTCTTAGTTCCCTACTTGGTGTTTCTGTAATTATAGTTTTCTTGGGTTATGCATCTCAGTAGTTATTCACAACTTGCATTCTAGGTATTGGGGCCTTTGTCATGTCTGTAATCCCATCTTGGTTTTAGTCTTCGACTCAATATTATTTTGGAAGAGAGTGTAATTGGGTCTCACCTCTTGAGGTGGTCTACGTGCTTTTACCTATAATATTCATCATATGGTGTAGGCTAGGTTGGGTTAATGGTCTACGAGCTGGTGGTTTTAGAGTTTTTTGGGTCCTAGTGTGTCATCTGATTTATTCAATGGTATATGAGGTTGGGTCTTGGGTCGAAGAAGCTCTATGCTCACTCCTATCTAGTGGATTATTGACTAAAGCTAGGTCTTGTTTGGTTTTATTGTGACAAAGTATTTTTTGGGTTTCTCAGTTTTGTTGGGCAAGGTTCAAGTTGTCCTTTGTGTCCCTTTGTAGGTAGAATAAACCCTTATGAAGCAGAACCCTCCTGTGACTCTACAATAACTCTAAGGTAGAGGGGGAGAAGAAAAATGGAAGGACGCGAAAGGTCTTAGCCAAGAGACCCGTTAGAAAATTCATGAATTGGAGATAAAAGCAGGTAAAGAGATAAAATATCTCTTAGACTCAGAATGACTTGAAGACATGTCATTATGGGTTCTAGATCTTGGCAACACTAGGTGAAGGTGAAAGAAGTGTTTAAACTCAATCGTGCTCCATTAGCAAATGAAAATGCTTTTGGTGTTCGTGTTGAGGGACAAGCAGGTGGAAAAATATAATATAGTCACAAATATTGATGATGTGAAGAAAATGTTGAGGAACCTAAGGTTTTGTGTATACAAGATTGAGGCATGACTAATGCACATCAAGTGCCACATAGCTTGTGATTACGATGGGGGAGAGCAATTGGACTTTCCTAGCTTTAGTGCTCGGGCCCCAACAGATATCTCCTCCTCAGAAAATGAATTAACATGTGGTGGTGGTGGTGGGTTTCTTCTTGCCTTATCACGATGTTTGTTTTGTTCTATTCAAGGCTAAGTGTTGGCTCTTCCTTCCAACAAATAATGACGACATATATGGTTCACGACTGTGTGCTTCTAAGTTTTCCTGTGATCCCAGGTCTCAGATCTTGTGTTTGATTTTTGTTCTTAAGGCATGTTGGAGTTAGTATGAGTTTTTCGCTGGAAGATGTGTATATGGGGCGTACGAGCGATTGCTCCTTGTGTTGGACAATGTTGAATTCTCCTTGTCAAATGATGGTTAATTCTTTTAGTGTATGGCTTGCCACTCTATGTTTATTTATGTGTTGGCAATGTTGACCATATAACTTGTGCTTTGGCCTCTCTTCTCGGTCCTTGGTCCTGAGTTTTGATGGCTTCCCGACTTATATCTATACTGTGGTCTATGTGTCCAGTGTCATCAGCTTATAGTAGAGTCATATGGTGTCAGAGCTTGAGATTTGCTTCCTCCCTCAGACATCGTATCTTTGATTTCTAAAGGTAATATGAAGTATTTTAATTTAGAAAAAAAATAATGTGATTATCAACAACTCAAAGGTGTGTACAAGATTGATTGCTCGTGTGGCAAGAGTTATAATGGGGAAATAGGACGATCTTTGAAAATAAGACTCAAAGAGCATGGAGCTGATATTAAGAATGGGAGATCCCATACATTAGCCCTCGTGAAACACTCATCCAAGACGAAACATCATGTGTGTTTAGAAAACACCAGAATCATTGCAAGAGAGGAGCATTATCAAAAGAGAAAAATCAGAGAGGCTATTGAAATTATGAAACTTCCTCAGAACTTCAACAGGGACAATGGGAGTGAGATTAGTGGAAATTGGCTCCCCCTTATTAGACAGATAAATCCCTCCAAACCTTTAAAAATATAATTTCACCCCAAAATTAATCAAAAATTATAAATTAATCAATTAATTAAAATTAAATAATAATAACTAAAATTAAAATTAAATAAGATTAATTAATTAATTAATTTAATTAATTTATTTATTTAATTAATTAATTAATTAATTATATTAATTAAAAAAATCAATTAAATTAATTAAATAATTTACATCTTAGATAATTAGGTTTAACAGTAATAATAAAATTAATTAAAACAATAAAATTGATTTATAATGAATGGAATAAAATAGATTAAAACATTATTAGGAATTAATAAATAATTAATTTAACATATAATTGAATCAAATAATTATAATAATTAGAATTAGAATAATTAATAACCAAAGTAATTAAACTTAAAATTAAAGAGATAAAATAATTAAAAATAAAAATAAAAATTCATACATGTAAGGGTGGGCTTCTATATAAAAAAAATTAGGTTTTTGTATATGTATTTTAGTAGGAAGATTCTTCTCTCAAAATAACTATCATTCATATTCTATCAATTTTGGTCTTGATGATGGACACCTTTCCGGGTTCAAAATGTTAACATAAGAAACATAATACTATGGATAATCCAGATCATACTACAAAAAACTACCACAAAAACTTAAAGTCTAAGCTATAACATTATTATTTGATGTTACATAATAATAAAATTTTACTTCTATAAAGTTATACAATTTTGTAATACACAGTTTAATTTTAATTAGCCCCGGTTAAAGCACCCCTGCTGAGTCATTGGCCCTCTTAAGTCAATGGACCGAAAAAGTAGGACGCAAGATGAAATGACACTGTACACGACAGTTGCAACATATACACCAGAAATGGGACTTCAATTTCAACGTTTCCATATTTATTCAAGATTCAATCAATTTTTGAAAATGTTACCAACATAAATAGCCGAATTCATGAATCCAATCTACATGATGTACGGCGTCGTGGATGTCGACCTTCCAATGACCATCCGCCACTATAGAGCTGTGAATGTACTGCATATTGTTTTGATCATAACCCATACATTGAGACTTTTTTGTTTCTACTCCCATGTTGAACTCTTCCAGTTCAGAATCTGTCATGAAAGAGTTCAAAGGAGCGAGCAGATTACAGTCGGCAGACAGTAGCTCGTTCAAATCACATAAACTTTTGGCTATTGTGGCTGGATTGCCTGCAAACTGATCGCAATGTGGGGATTGCTGGTCAGCTGAATTAAAATTTGTTTCTATCAGATTAACATCTCCCAGATTCGCAACGGCTGTGCCCTCTGAATGATTTTCTGTGATCAGATCCTCCACAGGTGGGTCACAAAATGACACGGAGGAATTCGCATTTTCTTGATTGGTAAAAAAATTGAAGGAATGATCTGAACTTGTGCAGTTACTGAACACAGAACTGTTGAAAGCATTTGGATTCACCATTTCAGCATTTGGATTCACCATTTCGGTATGCATCACCGCAGTTTTTATTCTGACAGGTGTGGGTTTGATCGCGTCAATTTTTACCGTTTTCTTTCTTTGAGATTGCTGGATTGGTGGCACCTTCTTTTGCAGATGGAAGTTCCAGTGGTTCTTGATTTCGTTGTCTGTCCGCCCAGGTAACCGTCCTGCTATCAGCGACCACCTTCATCGTAATATGGGTCACAAATCAGCATTCAAATATATTTTGGAATTTCATAAAGTAATTTTTTTAATAATTTCTGTCACATTCCAAAATATTCTTTAAATCAACAAATTTATATTCAAATTTCAAATCACACCATGACTCCACATACCGATTGCCAAGAAGGCGATGCATCCGAATAATAATGTCCTCCTCATCGATGGAAATATTACCACGTTTAACGTCTGGGCGAAGATAGTTGATCCAACGTAATCTACAACTCTTTCCGCAGCGCTGAAGACCTGCAAAAACATAATCTCTACGCTTATTTAGCCCATCAATACCTATTTAAGTATCTATCAATACACTACTCTTACAGATTTGTTTTAATAAACTCACCTGCTTTTTGGGGGAGATCTCTCCATCTTCCAGGGCTATGAATTCTAATGTAGTCGCACAGAATTATATCCTCCTCGGGCTTCCAGGGCCCCTGATTAAGCCCTTGTTTTGAGCAGCAAGGAGCTCTACCCATCTTAGATATATTCTCTCTGCAGTTCCACAGCTGACGATCTGCTCACCTGGTGGTCGCCTGATCGTTTATCTTTTGTTGGGCCTTTGACTATATATTGAAAACAGAATTAGCTTCCCTGACCGGATAGGTTACTGCGTAAATCTTCGGCTATTGAAGAGCAGCATGTGACCCATAATTAAATTTTATATAATTGAATGGTGACCAAAAACAAATTCATTGAATTTGCACCCAAAAAAATAAATACATTTCAAAACGTGAACTCAAATTTAATGAATTGAAATGGTCGACCGCTCTCTCGGCGGCTTAAGAAATACGGAGAGCATCTATCTTACATTTGGAGCACACCTCTGGGTTCAATTTAAAACGGCGGTCGAGTGATATGACCCGGCTAAACGAATTTGATAAGATGTTATTCTGTAATTTTGGAACATACTTCAAATAGAATATAGTCAAAAGTATTGAATTTTTGAATTTTTAACTCATGATTTTTGCATTAATAATACACATTCGTTGAATACTTTTAACATATTAAATTAATGAGTGGATTGCGCATTCGTTGAATACTTTTAACATATTAAATTAATGAGTGGATTACGCATGTGTAAAATGTGTACGATTAAAATAAATAAATGTTTAGAATAGTATAAGAAAATTAAATTATTCATATAAAATATATATTGGTCCACTCGGTCTCCCAGTTTGACAGCTCCTCCCCTTACGTTGATCAACCTTGTTCTCATTCGTTCTCCCGTCGCTTTCTCTAATCCTGAGGATTTCTCCCATTCGTTCCCACGTCCCTTTTCTTGTCCCACTCCATTCGTGGTCCCTTGCTCTAATCCCGAGGTTTCTTCACCTGTCGAGGTCTGCCTACTAGGCCCTTGTTTCCCCTCCATCATCGTTAATGCCCGTTGGTGGATTGGCCACCCTCTAATTCTTGTTCCCGAAATGATGTCCCTATTCCATTGGCAACAATAGTGGGTTATCCCCATCTCTTAATAAAAGAGTTGTTAACAACTACATCTTTAATTTTGATCGGCGTGAATATCCTCTTTTGTAAAAAGGATTAAATTCTGTCGTTATCCCCAGACAAATTTCAATGGAAAAAGTTATTTGTGAGGTTGAATTTGATATTAGGAACTTAACATGAAAGACGTTAGTAGACAAAGATTACATGGCTATTTTTGGAAGGGTTAAATCTTTTAAGAGCAACATCAACCATCCAAAGTTTGAAGATCTTAAGGCTTTAAATAGTAACAATGACATTGTTATTCTTAAAGCTTACCAGCGTGGGTCGGTTGTTATCTTAGATAGGGAGGATTATTGTAGAAAAATTTTAGAACACCTTTATAATAGTGGTAGTTACAAAAAGCTAAGTAAAAATCCCCTAAAAATGTCTCTAAAGCTATTGCTTTAGCTATTAATCCTAGTAGTATCGTAAAATCAATAAGCCATAAACTTATTGAGAGCAACCCTATTACTCCTATGATCTATGCGCTTCACAAGATCCATAAGGAGGGGTACCCCTTAGACCCATTGTCAATGCAATAGGAGGGCATATTTATCTCCTTGCAAAGTATTTAGCCAGGAAACTTAAACTCCTTATTGGCCTTATGAAATCATTTGTTAAAGGCTAATCCTCTTTTGTCAATGAATTAAAGGGTATTAAGTTTGATCTTAGTTATATTCTTCTAAGTTTTGACATGGTTTCCCTTGACACCAATATCCCGATTAATGAGTTTGTTGAGGTTATTAATTGGATTAATAATCCAGACTCTACAAAATTGATTGAGATTTATCCCACCTCAACCTTTTTTAGCTTCGAATGTGAATTCCATCAATAAACTTGCAGAGTTGCTATGACTTCTTCGCCTTCCCTAGTGGTGGCTAACCTATTTACGGAAGACTTTGAGTCAAGGCACTGGCTTCAGCTCCATTCAGGCCTAAATTTTAGAAGAGGTTTGTAGACGATACCTTCATCATCTATCCTCATGGGCGTGGAAAGTTAGATATGTTTTTTCATCATCTTAACAATCAATCAAACTCCATCAAGTTTATAATGGAGTTTGAGGTCAGTTGTAGCCTGCTTTTCCTTGTGCTCTTATCTCGAAAAAAGACATTGGTTCTTTTTCTCACTAGGTCATTAGGAAGAGGACTCCATGGGGGCTTCATTGGGGGAGCAATACCATAACACGTGCATTCATATTGGGGGATATATATTGAGGAATAATATATTGAGAATATATTAGGGGATAAAGTGTTTTTATATTAGCACATATAAAAAATTGAGTTCAAAATTAATGAAAAAATTTAAAGGGGTATAAAAATGTTAATGAAAAAATGGATACCTACAATATCGAGTGAGAGTAGGGGTTTTTTAAGTTGGGAAAGTGTATTGGGTTTGTATTGGTAGGGGGTTAATAATGTGTTTTTTAGAGGTGTTTTCCAATATGTAGCCATATTGGGGGTATTGTTTAATATTCCACTAACGGACATGATATGTCAGAGGTTCATTGAGTGAAGCCCTCGTGGAAGACTCACACTAAGAAATATCTTCATGCAAGCTCTCATCATTACTCTACTAAAAATTTGGGAGTTTGCAACACATTGTCTACTCGAGCTTTAGGGCTTCAGGCGAAAGTCACCTGGATAATGAGAAATCCCATCCCCTTAAAGTGTTTGAGAATAATGGATATAATAAACACCAAAGTATCAAGGCCTTTTTAAAAGTGAATAATGGGCCTAGAATAAGGAAATAATCCAATGATTTTGTTAACAATGTTCAACTCCAATTTATCCAAGGGACCACCCATAAAATTGTTTGAATCCTCAAAAACATAAAGCCTCTTGCACCTTTAGGCCCTTGAATACCATTCGTAGCTCCCTGAGGTCTGTCAAAGACCTAGTGGACCCTAAGAACATAAAACTTATTTATGAAATACCATGTTCATGTGGGACCCCTACATTGGAGAAATCGACCACTCCATAAATCAAAGGATTCAGGAACATGCAATCGACATCAAATATTGTAGGACTTGGTCCTTGGCCTTAATTGAACATGTTGGCAAGACGAAGCAACAAAATTGTATAAAACATGTTGAAAAATCTAGGGCGTTAGGATTAGCTGATTTCTCTTCAAGACGATGACCACTTCTGAATTATTTTTACTTTTTTAGATTAGGTTCTTCTCTTTGTTTAGATTATTATAGTTTTCTTCATCATCGAACAATTACGAAAGCATAAACAATAAGGAGACAAGAGACACAGAATGTAGGTGATCAACCAGGGCCAAAACCTTTCCAATTTGAGAGGAAAAGCCAAAATGAATTCTTCTTCTTATAAAGGCTTCAATTGGCAAATACCAAGACCAAGAGCCTTGACACAATAACCTCTCCAAGACCAATTCACAAGCCTTCTAATTTTGACTCCTTCTTCCTTAAGCCAATGATGGTCAAACTTCCTCCTTCTCCCACTATCTCGGCTATCCTTCAGATTTCGAATCCCTTGGTTCAGATCTGCGACTCTCATCCCTTCTCTAGAAACCCTAGTTGCAACATGAGAGAGAGAGACTAACACCTTGATTCCCTTCGCTAGGATGTAGTCTTCCCTTTCTGTAATTTGACTTGCATTATTGACTTTTCTTTGCCGCAATTCAGTCTTCTAAGTTGACTGTGATGACTTCGGCTTCATGCAGTAGATGACACCTATTTTTCCACATGTGTGAAGGACATCTTTCCCAAAAAGACATCAATACACTTTGACTCCTTGAATTCCTTCTCCTTTCTTGATGTGAGGCTTCTTTTCCTTAGTTTCTCACACCTTCTCTTCTATTTCAGATCCTTGATTGAGTTTTGTTATAAGGCCAAGCTTCCATTTATATAGTGGTTTGTCCATCAAAATAACTTCAAGGATAGCTTGTGACATGGTATTGGAGGCTTAACATATTTTCTTTTACAATGATTTACATTCCCAAATGGATCTTCAATCCTTGACATTGACTTTACTAGACTTTATGACTTGATGATCAACCTAATAGCTTATAGTGGGAGCTTCAACTAAAAATAAAATTCGTTGATAATGAAACCCATGATTCAAGAATTACAAAAATAATTTTATTTTCATCTTTACATCAATTACATAAAATTAGAAAATTCATTATGAAGATCGAACCTAGTTACATTTTTCAACACTCCCTCTTAACTAGGGAGGTATTCATAATCCATAAAAGGTCCTTGAACGTTCTCAATCTGAAGAATTCTTATAAGAAGAGTAAGATTGGTAGCACATCTGTATAGCATCATATCATCCAACATTGTCACATAGAAAGGACTTGACTAAAAACTCTATCTATCCACAAGATTATAGCACAACGCTGGTGAGACCAATGATTTATAGACACCTTCATCATTGTCTCTCTTGGAACATACCCCACCTGGGTTCTCTCAGAGTGTATTCCCAGTCCTCAAAGAATATCATTCCTCCAGGAATTACTCTTACCTTGGGTGCCCTACCACATCCTTAAAGGGTATCAGATGTCAGATGCTTACCCAATCCTCCATTCTATCTTTCCAGGTGAAGACAAAAATGATGTGTTTATATCTCCTCATGGCCTTCACTAAGACTTACGATTATTAGTCCTAGCATAGTGCATGACACATGAAGTACATAACCATATTTTTCACTCCATATTAGCCACGAATGACCAACCCATTCCATAAAAAGGAATGTACCCAAGATCCCTCTTAATCATGGACTTGTCCAAGATCCCTCTTGACCAAGGACTTTCTTCAAGCAACTCTTTAGGTAGAGATCATGGGACAACCAACTCCTTGTAGAACTCCTTCCTTTGATGTCATTAATTTCTTCTTTGTCTTAGAGTCTACATCTTTCGGGACTTCTTCTTAAGGAATATGCCATCCATCACATTCATCCATGATTTAGACATGTCATTATTCCTTGCATTGTAAACTGATCCATTAGTCCATATCTAGTCCTCCTTCATGCCATGATGCCTTCTTCATGCCATGTTCCTTAAGAATATTTCATCCTGCTACATGGGCATCAGTTGCAGAAGACATCTACAGCTCTTTCCTTGGCATCCCTGCATAAGCCCATCTAGATATTATTTAAAATAATAAATGAACATCAAATCAAAGTTACCTTTGTGATGGCGTTTCATCATGAAATATTCCTATGACCATCAACATCATACATGCATATTGACACATCTCCAAAGTATATATTATGTCAAGGGTCTCTTTCTTTTTTAGAATTCATTGGGGTTTTCATATCTTTCGTGGAGATATCATAGTAAAAAGTTTTAGTCCTTGGATGTCGATTGCCTCTTTCATAATTTCATATTTCATGATCTCTTCCTTTCTTTCTTCACATATTTCTTTTCCAGGAACTTCCAATCAGAGTTCCTCCAATTTTTGTCAACAACCTCATATTTCACATGAGGACATATAATTTCGATTTCATCTAGTCAATGTGTGACCCATGCCTTCTTGCATCCTTTCAAAAGAGGATATCCTATATTTTGATCATGCTCTTAAGATAATGAATTTATCCATGTTACCTACAACCATATGACATGACTCTATTTTATGAAATACAAGCATACATACCTCATTATCCTTTTGGGTCATCTATAATTCTTTTGGTAGCTTCCTTGATTGAAAGAACTTCAATTCCTTGATCTGTTTCACTTCTTTCAATATCACACCATCATTCCATGAATCCCATATATGTTGGTATTTCTGCTGAGACACTTTTTTCTTCTAGTAGGTGAACCTTCCTATGAAGATTCCAACGAAGGATCTTGAAATTATCCTTTTGAATGATGTATGATGAGCTTTGTGCTAGATGACTTTATTTTTCCCATAAGTACTATGAGTTTACCAAGAGCTACATATTTCTATAGATGACAACCATAGACTTCTATTTCAGCTACCTTTCATGCTTCTTTATGATGATGTCATGAGCTTTTGATTTCAATTGTATGCTTTTATGATGCCATATTCTAACATGATGCAACCTATCATGCTTCTGATGATTCCTACCATGCTAGTTATATTTTACAACATAAGCTTGAAAATAACTTAGGTGAGGAGGAGCTATCTTAACAATAATAAATATCTTATACTTCCTCCATCTTGAATTTCTTATTTTTAGCTTCCTCCACTTCTTCAGTGATGTGGGATTCTTCCCTTCTTAAGCTTAGGATTGTCTCTCTTGAATTTCCCATATCCTTGACATTCATAGCATAGGATACGTGACATATTGATATTTTTTTTTTGAGGACCAACCTTGCCAAATATCCCTTTGCTTCCTCACATGAAAGCAAATGTTTGACCTTGCTCATTTGATCATGTATCCTTTTTTTCCTTCAACTTTTTTTCTTTAATCTTGCATAGTGACCACAAATTATTGAATGGGATAGATTTATCCTCTTCATAGGCCTTTGATACAAGGTTTCATTATTCATCAGTTAGAGCATTTTAAACAATGATAATCATTTCTTTATTGGATATCATCTCTCCTATATCTTGAAGTTTATTCCTTATTAGAGATGATCTTGTGAGACATGTACATATCCCTTCGTCCTATTATGCTTTCAATTTGTATAGATCAGATCTTAGTGATATGATTTTTCTTGTCGTGCTTCAAAGAATAGTTCTACTAGATTACCATATATCCCTTTTGATGTCTCCAACTCTTCTATTTAGGGGACGAGGGAATCCTTGATGGAATCTATAAGAATCCTTTGAGCCCTTAGATACTTTTTCATATATTTAGATAGTGCTTTCCCTTCAGATGGTTTGGAGACTTTTCCATTGACATGATCAATAACTTCATTTTCGTTGAGGAATAATTCTATCCTCCTTTTCTATGCAAGTGAGTTTGATGACCCAACCAACTTGTTGTTCTCCTTGCAAAATGAATTCATTTTAATAGATTTAATTATAGAAATAAAGATACTTGCTTGTCAAGTGAATATGAACTCTTTAAATTGATCGCTTTGTTGATGATGATTGATGAGTTCTTGATGATGTCTTGATACTTCTTGGATGATCTTCTTCAAGGATAAGGATTTTCTTTTGAGATAAAATCCTTTGCTTCAAAGAGAGGGAGATTTCCTTGATATCTTTGATGATGACAACACCCTTGATCTAGCTACCCTTGGATGAGTAGTCTTAAAGATGCTTCAAATCCAAGTCCTTCATTTATTGAGTAGAGATAGGGTCTTTGAGGTCCTTTTCTTTGATGATGACTTGAGCAAAGATCCCAAGACATCTTCTGGTGAAGACTTCTTCTTCGATATAGGGTTTTGACACTTCCTTGTATATATTGACTTTAAAATGTTTTTTGGATGATATGATATTCTAGATATGTTATGATTCCTTTCTAAAGTTTCAGTCCTTGAATGCTTTAGTGTCCCTTGTTGAGATTCCCTTCCTTGATTTGTTACCTTAGCTATGATACCATGTTGAGAAATCTAGGGTATTAGGATTAGGTGATTTATTTTCATGACTATAAATGCTTGTGAATGAGTTTTACTTATTTAGATTATGTCTTCTTATTGTTTAGAATATTATAGTTTTATTCATCATCAAACATTTACCAAATCATAAACGATAAGGAGAGAAGAGACACAAATTGTAGGCGATCAACCAGGGCCAAAACCTCTCCAATTTGAGAGGAAAGCCAAAAAAAAATTCTTCTTCTTATAGAGACTTCAATTGAAGAATACCAATACCAAGACCCTTGACACAAATATCTCTCCAAGACCAAGACAGAAGCCTTCTGAATTTGACTCCTTCTTCCTTGAGTCAAGTATGGTAAAACTTCCTCCTTCTCACACTATCTCATCTATCTTTCATATTTTAGTACCTTGGTTCAAATATGCAACTCTCGACCCTTCCTCAGAAACCCTAGCTGTAGAATGAGAGAGAGATTACCACCTTGATTCCCTTCGCTAGGATGCAATCTTCCCTTTCTACAATTTAGCTTGTAACATTCACTTATTTTCCTCCTTAAGTCTTCTAAGTTGAATGTGATTAATTTGACTCCTACAGTAGATGACACCTATTTTTCCACACGTGTGAAGGATATCTTTCCTAAAAATAGATCAGTACACTTCATCTCCTTGACTTCCTTCTCCTTGTTTGATGTGAGGCTTCTTCTCCTAGGTTTCCCACAACTTCTCTTTTATTATAGATCCTTGATCGAGTTGTGTTCTAAGTGGGGCCGATCTGCCCTATATATAGTGGTTTGTCCATCAAAATAAGACGAATTCTACTTGTGACAATGCCAACATGCCTTTCTAGAATCATCCATAGGCCGACTTCATGGATATCTTATGACATGGTCTTGGAAAGTTAACATATTTTCTTTCACAATGAATTACATGTCCAAATGGGTCTTCAATACTTGACATTGACTTTACTATACTTTATGAATTGATGATCAACCTAATAGCTCACAATGGGAGCTTGAACTAAAAAAAAATTTGTTGATGATGAAACCCATGATTCAAGCATTACAAAAATAATTTTATTTTCTTTTTTACATCCATTACATAAAATTACAAATGTCATTATGAAGACTAAACCTAGCTACATTTTTCAACAAAACGGTCCCAGACCATTGCCATGATTGATCATTTCCATCATCGAAAATTTAGAGGTGCCATTGAAATCGAGAGTAGGCTAAGTACTCTAAATAGAGACGATCGATGAAAAAGATAACAATTTTTGTATCTCAACCCTTTCCTTGTCAGTGTCTTTTGGTCATTTGGAGTTCATGGCTTTGATTTGCTTCCTTTCTTTTTGCTTTCTCTTTCCTTTACCCTTATGAATAATTCTTATTTTTTTCTTTTAAATAATTCTCTTATTCCCCCCTTTTAATTTTCTAATTATTGCGCCAAGAGACACTCTACAACATAGTATGGGGGAGATGTGTAGGGAGTAAATGTTAAACAGGTAGGTGTTATATGTGTAGGCATTACTTGTTAGATGTGTAAGGGTTAAATATGTAAATATTTTATAAATATAGACTCATAAGTATATATATGTTATGTTATGTAAAAAATTGACTTGGCCAAATTACATAAAAAAATAAATTAATAAAATAAAAGAATTAATAATACATAATTAAAATAAAATAAAATAATAAAATAAAAGGATTAATAATAAATAATTAAAATAAAATCGAGAAAAATAGTAAATTTACCGATTGAGGATTTTGGGCACCAAGTTTTCACAACCCATGGTTTTTACCCATGATATTTTTTGCTAATGGTGAAATTAAAATAAAAGAATAAAATTAAAATACAATTTAAAAAATAAAAGAATAAAATTAAAATACAATTTCAAAAAATGAAAAATTAATGTCAAGTCCCACTAACCTCGTTAGCAAGGCGACCAAGGATAAAACCTCACCGGGGGTGGTTGTGCTTTATGCTAAGGGGAGGAGACATGCTAAAAAATCTAGTCAACATAATATTGGTCCGGCTCAGGCCGAGTGTGATCCTCGGGTAACTTTGACAGAGTGCGATCCTCGGGTAACTTTGACAGATTAGATGCCCCTGGATCACAACTCCTCAAGTCACAAGTCAAGCATAGAAGATCACATACAACTTGACAAAAACAAAAAACAAAAAATTAAAAATTAAAATTAAAATAAAATAAAGATAAAATGGTAAATTTATGGATGGAGGTTTTTGAGCTCCAGGTTTTCACAACCCATGTTTTTTCCATGGCATTCTTCTCTAATGGTCAAATTACATAAAAAATAATATAAAAAAATAAAAATAAAAATTATTAATTATCAATTAAAATAAAATGAGATAAAATAGTAAATTTATAGATAAATATTTTTGCACTCTAGATTTTCACAACCATAGTTTTTTCCATGGTATTCCTCCATGATTGGGCTGAGAGGCTCTCTAGCCCTATATGGAGGAGATGTTGTAAGGTTACGTTATGTTATGTGATGCTATGTAAACATTTTTGACTAGGTCAAATTACATAAAAGTAAAAATAAAATAAATTTACAAAATAAATAAAGTAGAAAAAAATTAATAATTATAATTACTAAATTTTTACTAGGTCAAATTACATAAAAATAAAATAAATAAATAAATAAATTATAATTATAATTATCAATTATTAACAATTAAAACAACCTAGATCCATGTTAACTCTAGATCTACCAAGGGTTGAGAGGGATCAAATCTCAAGTGAAAACCTCTTTTAGATTGAAAAGGTATTTGATCCCTCCCGGTACCCTATAGATCCATATTTAAGATGGATTTATGGTAGTGTAGCTTGTTTAAAGGTATTCTTCACTAATGTGAGACATTGATTGCAACAATATATTTTAGCTAGATCAAAGTAAATATTGATTCATAAGTTTATGTATATTATGTTATGTTATGTAAACATTTTGACTTGGTTAAACCATGTAAAAAAATAAAATTTAAATAAAATAAAATAATTAATAATTAATAATTAAAATAAATGGTTTTTGGGCTCCAGATTTTCACAACCCATTGTGTTATGCTTTAATTTTGAAATTATATATATATATATATATATATATGAAAAAAATAAAAATAAAAATAAAATAATAAATAAATAAAATTGAGATAGAATAGTAAATTTATGGATAGCTGTTTTTGGGCTCTAGGTTTTCACAGCCCATGGTTTTTCCTAGGGTATGATTCTGTAATAGTCAAAAAAATAATAATAATAAAATATAATAAAAAATTAATAATGAAAATAAAATTGAGATAAAATAGTAAATTTATGGATGGAGGTTTTTGGGCTTTAGATTTTCACAACCCGTGGTTTTTCCCATGGTATTCTTCTCTAATGTAGTTTACTAATCTTGGCTACTGTGAGAGATTCATTCCAACAAAACATTTTAGCTATATCAAAGTAAATCCTAATTTCCACCACAAATATCTAAACGCTGAGCAATTTTCATATCTGATTTGTCAAAGAAAACTTTCAATATAGACAAACTACACAATGAATTTATATTTTTTGAATGTTTTTCTTCCAGGTAAAACTTGGGAAAAACAACGTTGCTCACTTTATTACATAGCATTCAAAGATCATATTTTTATGTGTTATTCAGGGGTAGCTAACAAGGTCAGATGCAAGGAGAAGAAAGAAACATGCTAAGAAATGCATTTAAAAAATAAGGGAAGGATTGAATGTTGTTTCCAAATTAGATTGGTGATGATTTATTACTACTGCATTTTATTTTGTAAACATTGATTGTAAATTCCTAATGAAAGGAGTGAGCATACCCACAGGGGTAGTATACTCAAGTCATGATTTAAGTATCAAATTATGCATTGACAATAGGTATCATTAATTGGTATCAAGTGTTTATGTAGAATCGATTAATGTTAGCATGTTTTTCTATTGGAAATTGGTATCAGGCATTAGATTTGTGGTGAAAGGAGTGTAATCAAAGGATGAGAACACTAAGTTATCAAGTGATCAACAATTGCTATTAGTGGCATCAATTCAGCAATTGGTATCAAAGGTACTATCGATTGGTATTTATAATCATTAGACTCATTTTCAAAGTATGGTTTTCATGTTGTCTGTAATTCCAAGTGTTGGTAAGAAAATACAAATTTATATGGTTGATCCTTGATGATTCAAATGTATCATGGTGAGTCTTCTATCATTAGAATTATGCCAGGAGGAATACTAGTTGGGTTGCTAGTCTAGGCATGCATTGATGAGTGTCCCTCTATGTTTGTAGAGAAATCACTTCTAAGTGTTGTTCATTAGTTGAAAAATTTATGGTGGCATGCATAGGAAAGTTTTTTCTTGTTGCTAGAGGTTAGGTGTATCTGTCTATATAAGCACTTTTATGAATGTAATCCTAGATGAGACTCAAACTAGTAGGAATTTTTTTTCTCATTGCTCAGCTGCAAAAACTGGTGTTGTTATAAAAAGAGATCCCTCTTAACTACTTGAGATAGAGAGTGGGAGTAATTAGTCCCTTCCTCACAACTTAATATTCTTCAGAAGATAGAGAGGAGGCTTCTTGGATTAGATGAGAGGTACATGAGGTTTTAGCCATAAGAAGAAGTAGTTGGTAGGTTCATAGGATTAGAATGACAAAGGGTGATTGTTGACATGTGAATCATGTTAGTATCTTTTCCATTGATGTAAAATGGGGAGAAATTGATGCTAGAAAGAATATGGAATTAGGGAGAACGACCTCAAGAAAAAAACCAGGAGAAGCATTCACAAAGAAGAAGAGACAAGAGAAGTACACTTATCTTTTCTTGATAAATGGTGAATCATTGGTGATGATGTTTTGTTTCGTCAGGGTGTTGACATCAATGCCATAGGGGGAGTTTGTTGGAAATATGTTGTCATTGATGGCAAAGGAAAAGATTGATGGCAAAGGAAAAGCATGGAAACTGCAATGCATTGATGATGGTGTTTTCATTGTTGGAAAATGGAAAAGGATGCTTCAGAAGATCAAGTTCCAAGCACAAGAAGAAGGATGAATAGCAGCAAGGATGAGATTGGTTTAGAATATTTGGAACCATTTATAGTGTAGTAGACCTTGCCATATGCATATGGAACCCACCTAGTTGGGAAGAGATAGGAAAAATATTTCTAGTGGTGTGTGGAAGTTCAGAAATGGCCTCCTTGTTTGAAAGATAGATCCAATCAAAGATGCAATACTCCCAATATCAAAATAGCAAATTTAGAGGTGGATGGAGACCCTTCTGGTGTATGGTTAAGGTTGGTAGTATTTCCAAAATCAGCATAATATTAGTAGAGAGGATAAAATAGGATTAGGATAACATGGATGAAAAACTTAGTAGCAGATAATGTGATTATTGATAAAAGGTAGAGCCCACCCCCGGTAGATTTGATATATCTTTTAAACAAAATGAGTGGGATGACACCATCCCGGTGGAGGCATCTTAGCATATGTATCCCAAAGGTTTGTAAAGGGTGCACAAATTTAAAGTGTTAGGATGCAATAGAAGAGCTGAATAGGAGCAAAAGTGGCACAGCATAGGCTTAACCATTGGTGGAAGGCTTAAGCGAGAGGCCCCCACATTGGCAGCAGATATTGTTGAATCTAGCTAAGAAATAATGCAAGGAAGCGAGCAGAGGAGTGTCAGCCTAAAGAGGGTTTGAATAGGAACAAGACGGAAGTCATTTAAATTTTTCATAAAGGAAATATGGTTCAAAAAAATGCCGTGAGACACTTATATCACCTCTCTTATAGCACACAACGATAGCCAATGAAAAAGGCATTTGGAGGACCCCACTGGACAGCTAAGCCTATAAGGAAGACCACGAAATATTATAAAGGGGAACAATATTAGTACTCTAGGTAAGAGAATGTGGTTCTATGTTCAACAAAAGAAGACCAAGGACATGGAGGTTTTGCAAAGGAAAATAAGCCCTTGTACACTTAAAAAGAGTTTAACGCTTGAAGGTTTGAGAAATGATCACAACATTGAATCCTATGGCGTGGAATGTAGATAGGTGCCAACGAAAGGGTCTTAAGGTAAAAATTAATGGATTTGGTAGTGCACTATTTAATAAAATAAAAAGGGGATATGGCATTAGATTTGGCAGTGTAGTTATAATTGTCATAAATATTTGTTAAAAGGCATTAAGGCCTATATTAAAAGGCTTCAGGTCATAACCAAAGGCCTTTGATGAATAAGTTAGGAACAACATATTAAAAGGCCTTTGGGCCTATGATAAAGTGCGTGGGAAATTGGATGGAATGAGTCAACAACTATAAATGGTGGAACTCTATGGATTAAAGAGTTTGGGCCATAATCAAAGTTTGTGGATGAAGGAATTGGAAGCTTTTGGCGTTTGGAAGTTAGGCCTGTTGAGAAATCTAGGGCATTAAGATTAGGAGATTTCTCTTTGATTATAAATTCTTATGAATGGATTTTATTTATTTATATTAAGATATTCTCTTTACTTAGATTATTATAGTGACCTTCTTCATCAAATAGTTACTAAATCATAAACAATAAATATCCAAGAGACATTGAATGTAGGCAATCAACCAAGGCCAAAACCACTCCAACTTGAGAGGAAAACCCAAACAAATTCTTCTTCTTATAGAGACTTCAATTAATGAATACCAAGACTAGGACCCTTGGCCTATTCACCTCTCCAAGACCAAGTCACACGGATTCCTCCTCTTCTTTTAGTCAATGATGGTTAAACTACTGACTTCTCCCTCCTTCTTGGCTATCCTTCAGATCTCGACTTCTAGATCACATCTGTAACCCTCAGATTCTTCAAGAACCCTAGTTGCAACATATGTGATGGATGTAGATCAACTTTTGTATCTTTTTAATACTTCTCTTTGATGGTGAGACTTTTTATTCAACTCAGTTTCATGAAAGACTTATTCTTCTTCCTTGATCCGGTCATTTAGGAAAACTGTAACAACTAGGCTTCCTGAAGCAACAAAAAATACTTCTCTTCTTTGCATGTGTGGGAGGAATAAACCAAAACATACCCAAACCAAATCAATATACTTTGACTCCTTAACTTCCTTCTCTTCACTTGATGTGAGGCTCCTTGTCCTATGTTTCTCACACATTTTCTTGTATTTCAAATCCTTGACTGAATCTCTTCAAATGGAGGTTGAGCTTCCCTATATATAGTGGGTTGTTTCTAAAAATAGGTTGACTCCACCTTGTACGTGGGCCGACATACTTGTCTAGAAACATCTTCATCCTTTTATAATGTCGACATGAGTAATAGTGTGTGACAAGGTTTTGGAGGTTTTGTTGACACAAATAAATTCTCTTTTTACAATGTATAATATTCCCAAATGGGTCTTCAATCCTTAAAATTGACTCACTAGAGTTTATGACATGATTAACAACCCTAAAGGCTCACAATGGGGGCCTTAACTATAAAATAAAGTTCCTTGATCATGAAACCCATCATTCAAGCATTACAAAAATAATTTATTTTCCTCTTCACATAAATTACATAAAATAATGATTACACATGTTATTATGAATGTTGAACCTAGTTACACTTTTCAACACTCCCTCTTAATTAATGAGGTATTCATAATCTATACAAGGTACTTGGACATTCTCAATTTGAAGATTTATCATAAGAATATTTATATTGGTACTTAGACATTCTCCATTTGAATAATTAACTAACAACTCTATCTCTCCACAATATCATAGCTCAATGATGGCAAGAACAATGATATATAGACACCCTCATCATTGTCTCTCTCAGAACATACCCCACCCAGGTTTTATCATAGTATGTTCCACCATGAATATTCTTATCTTCGATTCCTATTCCTCAAAGAATATCAGTCCTCTATGACTACTCTTATCTTGGATTCCATAACTCATCCTCGAAGAGCATCAGATGCCAAATTTTTACCCAATCCTCCATTCTATCTTCCCAAATGAAGACAAGAATGGTGTGTCTAGCTCTCCCTCTTAACTTAGGGAGAACCTACACATTCCACTGAAGAAATGTACCCATTCCTATAAAAGGAATGTACCCAAGCCCCCTCTTAACTAGGGACTTGACCAAGCTCCATATTGACCAAGGACTTTCTTTCAGTAGCTCTTCAAGTGGAGATCATGGGACAACCACTTGCTTGTATAACTCCTTCTTTTGATGTATTAAATTTCTTCTTCGTTCTAGTGTCTACATATTTTGGGACTTATTTTTAGGGAACATACCATCCATCACTTTCATCCATGATTCAGTTATTCCATCATTCCTTTCATTAGAAAGTGATTCATAAATTCATATATGGCCTTCCTTCATGCCATGTTTCGTTAAGTATTTTTCATCTAGCTACATCGTCATCAGTGGTGGAAGACATTCAAAGCTCTTCCCTTGGCAAGCCTACATAAACCCATCCAAATATTATTTAAAACAATAATCATTAAAACAAAAATACCTTTGGGATGGTATTTCATCATGACATCATCCTGTGTGCATCACTATCCTGCATACATATTGACACATCTCCAAAATATATATACTGTCAAGGGTCTCTTCTATTTTCATACTTCGTCAAGGTATTCATATATTTCATGGAGATATCATTGCCAAATATTCTAGTTCTAGGATGTTAATTTCATTCTTATTTATTGCATATTCCACAATATTTTTCCTTCTTTATTCACACATTTTTCTTTCCAAGAAATTTTAATCAGAGTTCATCCAATTATTGTCAACCGCCTCATATTTCATATGAAGACATATTATGTTGATTTCACCTAGTTAATGTGTGATCCATGCCATGCTTTATCTTTTAAGGAGGACATACTTTCTTTTGATCATGCTCTCGAGACAGAGCACTTATCCATGTTACCTGAAACCTTGTGACATGACTCAAAAACACAAGCATACATACCTCATTTTACTTTAAGTCATATAGACTTCCTTTAGCATCTTTATTGATTGAAAGAACTTCAAAACCTTGATTTTATTTACCTCTTTTGTCATCATACCATCATCCCATAAATTCCATGAGTTGGAATTCTTGATGAAACACTTGCTTCCTTTAATTGGTGAATCTTATGATGAAGATTCCAATAGACAATCTTATGTATCCTCATACAAAAAATGCTTCGTTTTGCTTGGTGTATGATGAGATTTTAACTAGAAAACTTTTTCCTTTTCCCATAAGTACCACTTATGCTTCTAATGAGGTTAGGAAGAGATATAATTGTTCATAGGTGACTGCCATATAATTTTATTTCATCTATATTTCATTATTCTCGATGATCACAAGCTCAAGCTTTCAGTGTTTCTATGATGCCATGATGCATCCTATCATGCTCCTTAGTGATTCATGATTGCCATATCTTAAAATAGAAGAACTTAAAAATAAAAACTTGAAAAGAAGTAGGTGAAGAATAATATCTCAATCATAGTAGATATATCTTACTTCCTCTTTCTTGGATTTCTTCTTTTTATATTATTCCACTTCTTTCGTGATATGAAAATATTCTCTTCTTCTTTTGTTATTTTACTTCTTGAGCTTAGGACAATATTTCTTTTTATGACCATATTCTTGACATGCATAACATTGAATCTTAGTCAAGTTCTTCTTCTTTTTCTGGGAACCAAACTTTCTAAAGTTTCCCTTTATTTTTTTCATTGTGGCATATGATTGATTTTGTCCATTTGATCCTACATCAGTTTTTTCCTTTAGCTTGGTTTCTTCAATATTTCATAGTGACCATATATCCTAGAATGGAGTGGCTTCTTTCTTCCCATAAATTCTTGAAGTAAAGTTACCCCATTCCTTTGGTAGTGCATTTAGTACTATAGTAGTCATCTCCTTGTCAGTCATTATTTCACCCAGATCTTGAAGTTGATCCATTATTTTAGATATCCTTGTGAAGTATGAGGCTATCCCTTCTTCTTTTGATATCTTTAGCTTGTAGAGTTATTGCCTTAGAGACATAACTTCTTCTACAATTCTTATAGAAAACAACTCTACTAGCTTGTCATATATTTCTTTTGAAGTGTCAAGTTTAGATACATATGGAATGATGGGATCCTTGATGGATTCAATGAGAATTATTTGAGACCTCACTTCCCCTTTCATAAAAATTTAAGTGCTGAGAATATTATTTCAATGGTTTGGTGATTGAGCCTTTGACATGTTCCATGACCTCATTTTCAATGAGATTTAGATTTGTCCTCTTCTTCCATGCAATATAGTTTGAATCCCCAACCAATTTTTTTATTTCCTTGCAAAAAGATATTTTCACAGATTCAGATGTAAACATAAATATACTTACTTGTGAAGATGCTTCTTCCAATTGTTTCCTCCTTCAATTTGATGATGATATAGATAATAGAGAACTTCTCCTTGATGAAGATATTTCTTTTCAAGAAATATCCCTGCTCCACAAAGAGGGATATCAATTTATATCCTTTAATGGTGATTTCCTTGTTGATGATGATCAATGATGACTTCTTGATGATGTATTGATTCTTCTTGGATGATATTCTTCAGTGGTAAGGACCTTGCTTCAACGAGAGGAAGATTTCCCTAGAACCTTTTGAAGATGATGACAATGTCCTTAATCTTGCTTCTCTTGGATGAATAGTCCTCAAGATACTTATATTTGTAGTTATCTTCAACTTGAGTAGGGTCTTTGTGGTCTTTTGAGGATCCAAAGAATTCTTCTGGTGTAGACTCTAGGGTTTTGACACTTCTTTGTAGTTCTTGACTTTTCTTTGATGTCCTTCGAGATTTCATCCTTGAGTGCTTGTGTGTCCCTTGATGAGATGCTCTTTCCTTGATTTGTCACCTTAGCTCTAATACCATGTTGAGAAATATAGGGCACTAAGATTAGGAGATTTCTCTTTGATGATAACTTCTTTTGAATTCTTTTTATTTATTTAGATTGTGATCTTCTCTTTACTTAGATTATTATAGTGATCTTCTTCATCAAATAGTTACCAAAGCATAAACAATAAAGAGACAAGAGGCACAAAATGTAGGGGATCATATAGGGCCAAAACCTCTCCAACTTGAGAGGAAAACCCAAACAAATTATTCTTCTTATAAATAATTCAATTGAAGAATACCAAGACCAAGATCCTTGACCTATTAACATCTCTAAGACCAAGTCACAAGGCTTCCTCCTCTTCCTTTTGTTAATGATGGTCAAATTGTTGACTTCTCCCTTCTTCTCATTTTTCCTTCACATCTTGACTTCTTATATCATTCCTACAACCCTCGGCTTCTTTAGGAACCCTACTTGCAACATGTTTGATGTATGTAGAACAATTTGTTTATATTTTTATTGCTTTTCTTGGATGGGGATACTTTCTTCTTCTGCTCGGGTTGATGAAAGATGTATTCTTCTTCCTTGATTCAAACCTTGAGGATAGTTGTAACAACTCGGCTTCCTAAAGCACCAAATAATAATTCATCAAAGGTGATTTTTTTTTTTGATGTTGTTGGTGCATATAATTTGGTGATTTTGTTAGTAATCACAGATTGATGAAGGTGTTTGTAAGGAGATTTTGGTGAGAATTTGCAGTGAGTAATTTTGTTTGTTAATGAGGTAAGAGGTTTATTTGTTCTAGTTTGAAAATTAAAGATGAATCAAGAGGGAAAGAAAGTGGTAGATTGTAGATCATAGGTAATAGCTCCTTCCAGTGGGTGTTGGTCAATTCTTAGGGGAAACAGTCTCTTCCAGTGGTATTTGGTAAATGACCAAGGAAAAGAGTCTCTTTCAGTAGAAGTTGATAAATTAGCAGACACAAGAGTTCCTCTTAGTATAGGTTGATAAACGAGTAGCAAAAAAAATCCCTTTTAGTGAAGACTGATAAATGAGCAGGGGCAACAATCCGTTTCAGTGAATACTAAGAAACAAGCAGGGATAGAAGTTCTTCTCAGTACCAGCTAATAAACCTACAAGTAGTATCTTGTGAGGAAATGATGTAATCAAATTGAAGCTTGTAATAAATTGAAGATAGGTGTCTTGGGTATCTGTTGCTTATGTGCTTGATGATGATGCTATGTTGTGTTCTTGATCCATGAATAATTTCCAAAAGTGATTGAAAAGTATAATTTGTGAAAATCATTAAATTTGGCCACACTACTGATTCACCCCCTCACGCCCCAGTAGTGTCCTGGTTTCCAATAGAGACTCTTAGTATTCGTGCAACAAAGATAGGTTGTAGTTGCACTCAAAACTATAGAATCCGAATACATGGAAGCCACTCATACAAGAAAGGAAGCAATATGGGTACATATATTTTGTTTAGGTATTGTGTTGGTATAGCAATCTATAAGGATATTTTTTGTCAGTCAAAGTGCAATATTCTTGGATAAGAACCTAGCTTGACACTCAAAAACTTTTATAATTATGGATTTTAGTTTTTGTTTCTTCCAATTTCTATACCCTCAAAACTGCTTCATTCTTGATTTTTCTTTCTTATTGTAAACTACATATTTCATCACTTGTTATTGCTACAATTTTTCTTTGACTTCTCTTGTATTTGTTCTAAAAAACAATATGAGCATATCTTCTACAACGTCCTCTTCAAAGATTTGTTCTAACATGGACTTCCGCCACAGCTCTTTATCTTCAAACTATGTTCTTTGCTTTGCTTCTTACACTTCATATTCCTCATCTTCCTTCTGCCATATTTCTTGGTAGAAAATTATCATATCTTCTTGACTCCATTGTTGAAAGATTGTTTTAATTTTTTCTTCTTCATCTTTAGAAATTTCCATGTCCTTTCTTTATATTCTCTTTCAACTGTAAATGTAATTGGTATGCTATCCAATTTACCTGCACGCTCCAAAAAATGTTCAAACATCTTCATTATTCTCTTCCTCTTTCTTCTCCACCTTCTCTTCCACTTATTTAGCAATCTTTGTTGCTACAAACATGTTGCAGATTCATTAATAAAATGTGTGAGCACTAAGAAGTTCTCTTGGGATGGAGAAACAATGGGAAATATTTTTGTAGATTGGTGATGATATACTCCTATGACCCATTATGTGCAAAAAAAACAATAAGTGGGAGGATTTTAGGTGTATGCTATATTATTTTCTTGAATATCTACACATGCGATGTATTTTATTGAGCACAGTGAAGTTGTCGTAGTGGTTTTTGGGTACATGGTGGGTTTTCCCATAGTTTTGTAGTTTTAGTTAAGGAACTATGGTTGTATTATAATCCATGATAAATGGATTGGAAGTTTATGGATGCAGCGAGCTATATATTGTTTTGTAATATTGTACAAAAAAATTTATTGAAAAAAATCTTTTTGGCTTTCCCAGTTTTTGATTTCAAAGATAAAATCTATGTGCTAATGTGTGTGTGTTTTTCATTGCATCATTTTTTGTTGATTAAGAATCCATTTGTAGTAACTAATTATATAGGGTTAAAACTTACAATATCCTCAATGTTCAATTTCTTCTAAGAAGGATTCTTTACGCTCATATTCACCTTCTTGGACATGGTCTTGGAACTCGACCAAATATATACTATAAGTAGTTATAAACTCCATCCTAATATGGAATGTGACCAATCTACTCTTCCCACATGGTTTTTCACTCCACTTATTTCTCATGACTCCCTTGATATTGAGATTGCTACAAAAGAGGCCATCTTAGATGTCATGGCTCCCACTAATAAGCTAAAGGAGTATGTGTCTCATGATGCATATTTTCTTCTTAATTTAGAAATAATGAAGCTTAGCATACAAAATATTAAACTGGGCAAAGCGGCATTTTTTGGGTCATCTAATGAAGCGTCACCCTTGGACTGAGTCAAGTCTTAAATTTCTAGAACTGAAATTGCCACCACATTTCCCACTCCAAAACCCCCATCAATGAGTTCCTTGGAATTATTTGTGTCCATCATTAAGGAGTAATGGTAGCTCGCAATAATAATCAACCTTCATGTCTTTGAGTAGTTCCTAATGATGATTTGGCTCTAGGTTCTCACTGTAATTTTCAAGCATTAGGACATGGCACTTCAACTCCATGTGACACGGCCATGACATGATGTGCTATATGATGTTGACAATGGCCAATGAGTTCATACACATCAATAGGAATCCTTGGCCTATGTGCAATATGGTAACTACATGCCATAACCTATCAAACTATGTCATACCTTGTAAATTACACATTTTATTTTAGGTTTGGTGTGTGATGGGATTTATTTTTATTTTTGGATATGGGTTAAGTTCATTTGATGTGTATCATATTTGGGGTTTGATTTACATATGTCAGTAGGATCCCATTGGCCTTCATCATAGGCACACCCATGGTGAGACCAAAAGGTTACATACATTAGCCATGTATCTATGATGTAATTTGTCATAATAATAATTGAGCATTAATATAAACATGTTCGTATAAAAAAAATGGATTTAGAATCAAAACGTTTGATATCATAATTAATAGTTGAACCATACATAGACAATAAATCATATCTAAAAATCCTAATTTTTTATAAAATTCAAAAAATTGAAAACATGGTCATGTTCTTACCTTATCAATATTTTATTGCTCTTTGTGTGTTTTAATGGGTCTAGTCTTTCTAGATAGGTTTTACTAGATGGGGTGGAATTTTTATGGTGAAATCCACTAAAGTTGAGATGTTTATTTTCAATCTCAACATATAGGGGTAGGCCTTTCCTTGCATTCTCACTTGTCTTATTGAGTGCCTTTGTTGTCATGAATGTGCCTTTGGTTTGATCCCACCCAGTTACAACATTAACCCTTCCTTGATGCACATCGTAACTTGAGTGGTAGTGACTACGCTCCATGACCACCTTAGAGTAGCACTTCATTTCCATTTTGGTTCCCATGGGAAATTTTCTAGCCCTAGGAATACTCTTATTGACCCACCATGACTTGAACTCGAGCTGCATTTTTTTCTATTGATCTAGCTATTAGCCATATCCCAAGGATGATCTTAAACATCTTCATGTGTCTTTATGGTTGCATATGAATATCACTTATAATGTCTTGGTGCCTATTTTTATGTTTCATTTACCTCACATACTACAAATACAATCACACTTGACTTCTTGTAATTTACATCAATATTTCCTCCATTTTGTGACTTTATCTTTCCTAGAGAGGCCATTGCGACAAGCGATTTTACCTTTACATACTTTTTTCTTCATGGTGCTTAAGTCACTTCTACTAACATGGGATTAGATGCATACCCTTTATGCCACTTGATTCTCTAGTATGAGCTTCCTTCCTTTCTTTCTCATGTTATTTAAACATTGAAACATGAGAAGCTTACATTTTTTCATTTTCATGCTCATAAAACTGTGAGAAATTTATTAAGCCTCTTTTAACTATTTTTAGGGCTTGTTAATACCTTACAAAAATACATCATTTACTAAACTACTACCTCCTATTCAAACTCCCTAAGCCACAAATAAAACACTTTATAAAGTACACTTTTAATTCTCTTTTCCATTCATTAATCTTGAATAAAAAATACACCATTTAGTTTACCTGTATTATCATTCATGCTCATTAATAAATGAAGGATATAACAAAAACAGAAGTGAGATTTTTTCTTTGGGATTTGCATCAAGACCTAGTATCCATTGTAATTTCACTATTGAACATGGTACCTATTAGCATCATTTTCCTACAGTTGTGATATCGCTTCCCAAGGAGTTGTACATAAAAAAGAGTCATTTACTCCTCTAACCTTGGTTACTCTTCCAATCATTATGGAATGTGCTTAAATGTCTCTTGAATTTTTGTATAATATCATGTGGTTCTCGTGATTTGATGCTGCAAATACATTCCCATTTCATGTCTCATATGTTCAAGGGAAGTTTAAGCTCGAGTTGGGAATTTTTAGTTTTGTTTACCTTCCATGTTAGTCATCCCTATTTCAATTATACTCAATGAATCTATCACTTCACATCATCTCTCAGTGTTTGTTTGACAATAATATATGGGGGATACATCAATTCCCTTTTCAACAAATTCCTTCCTATCAATGTCGATTTATTATCTAGGAAGTGCATCAATAAACTCTCTAGTACCTTGGAACTTGTAGACATCGATGGAAAGTTTCCTCGTGATTGACAATGGGTTTACCTCATTAACTATTGATCAATTAAATCTACAAGCATTCAAATCTAGTTACTCTATTCACACTCATTAGATTGTACTAGGTACCTTAGCATACATTTTCATCATTTCTGATTTCCCTTATTTTTGTTTATGATATACCTCAAGGATAAATATCATACAATTTATATCATCCTCCAAATCAACTCTTCTATTTTCATAATGGAAAATCATTCCATCAATGTTGGGATGAATATGTTGGCATTGGGGGAATGTCATTGATTTATGCTATGCCCCCAAGTTGCAATGGATATTTTTCACTATGATATGCACATTGAATACCACTTAGGGCACTCTCACTCATGTTCATTGTCTTCCTAATATATACTATGACATAGATCCACATTGTATTTTCTGTTGGTTATGATATCTTTATTGATTGCATGGATACACAATATATTCCCTTGTTTCTATGTCTTTGCATTTCATGTCATGGATCCATGGCATATTTTGTTAGTGGCTAAGCTTTGCTACTTATTATACCAATAATAGGTATGCCCACTTTGGGGATGATCTATATGATTGGTTGAAAAGTGTTACAAGTGCTAACTAGTTTCTTGTGCTTCAACTCGTTCATTGCACCACCATAATGGTTGTTGTATTATAAAAAAAATTGCATCAGTTTCTCTTATGACCTCACATATTATGGAGCATTTTTTATAGCATTATTTTCTACCTTAACTATCAGCTTAAGAGACCCACTTACCTACTAACTAAGACACTAGTTTTTACATCAAAAGACCAAAACTAGTAGCTTCATCACTCCTTCCCCATGGAAAGGAATGATGCATCACTTATTGTCCCTATAAAATGGGTTATGATCACTTTATATATCTGAGCACAAAGAGTTCAACCGCCTAGTCTTCTAGATTTTCTCATTGAATAGGAAATTAGTTTGAGAAGGTTTGAATTGCCGCATATAATGGAATTGGAATTTATACCATGATATAGATTCTATATAACCTAAGGTCTAGATACATCCCCTCCTCTCCTCATAAATTGTATATAATGAAGCCAATTCTAAGGGAGAAAAGAGGAAAAAATACATGCAAGTAAATTCTTTTTAAATTATTAGAGAACCTTCTTGCTATCAAAAGGTGTCCTTACTTGTGAGCATAAGCCAAGGAGGAGTTGTATTCAAGGAGCCAAAAAGTGTCTTCCTACACTAAATGTCAATTTCTTCATTTCTTAATATATATTATATTGTTTCTCCTCCACAGACATTTTGTTTATCTCATATATGTTTAGATCTAGATTGTCTTGAGTGATTTGAATTAGGTATGAAGTTTCTCTTATCTTTGAAACATTTGGAAAGAATTTTTTGTGCCTTTGTGTATTAAGTGCAAGATATATGTGGTGGAATTAGAGCAAGATCTCCAAGGTTTGAAGTAATATCTCCTACATCCACAATGAGTCAGGATCACAAATGTCTTCATAAGAGGCATGCACCCATTTCACAATATTAATTTTCTAACCTTGTATTGTGTTTGAAATAATAGATCTATGGGAGAACTAGGAGCTCTATCAATTTTTTTCATGGATCTTATGCAGATCTGTGGAGGATCCTACCTCTTTACAAGAGGAATTTCCTCACAACAATAACATAACTTTGTATGGTGACCCAAGGTGTGTCATTATCTGTGAAACCAATGACCTTAAGAAAATGAGATGGAATCCAATTTAAGGTATTTCACATGCAATAATCATAAATGTACTAACTTCTTACTCTTTTTCCTTTAGGACTAACAATTCAGAAGAAAAATCTATCAAATTATCATGTCTTAGTTTATCCTCAACTGACTATTTTCTTTCCTAGACTTCCTACAACATAAACTGCCTAAAGTTTGAGTTTGTTATATTATAATGGACTTCTACCACACTTTTATTCCACTTTTTTTTTTATCTTCTCTAAATTTCCTTTAATTCACATAAAGCACTATCTATTTTCAAATGACATTGTCTGATTGTGGTTCTATGTCCAATTGACAAAAAAATGCAACATATCCACCACAAAAGAAAGAAAATAATCCCTACGAAAGGAAACACAAAAACATAAAAACATTAAGATGTGTTGACATGATTCACCAAGACAAAACTATAGGTAACATCATGAATAATGCTTCCAAGTGCCTACAATACCAAGACTCCAACAGAAAAACACATGAAAAAATAACAATGAACCCATCCAAAAAATGATTTATATTAAAATTTTATAAAAAAAAGTTCCTCATCATTTGAATCCCTCATTACACCATCAATAAGCATAATTTAATAAGGTAATGAGCATCGTAAGTGAAATAAATGCATGTCCCATTGGGGAATTATCATAATACATTTGATCCCTGCGAGAAACTCCATGAATAAATCAAACACATCTAACATGGGGAAATAGAGAGAATGCCCCTCATTTATTCTTGTGTGTCCTTTATTCAACACAAAGCCCAAATTGGCTTGTAAATCAAGCTGAGCATTTAGGATTCTCAAAACTTTCTAAGTGGAAATTAAAGCAAAATGATGAGATGACTAGTAATTATTTGTATGAGGTGAGATAAATTAAAATTTTGAATAAGGAATTAGTTAAAATAGTGATCGATAGTGGGGGAATGTATTACAATTTTTACATGCATTACACATTACATCTTGATCTATTAATAAAATTGAATCTTGATATACCACCAAATTATTTGCCTATTAATGGTTTCTCTTCCCTAAATTCAATTCAAATAAATATTGTTTCTTTCTATCCACAAAATCATAAATAACCCCCTCGCTTGCAATCCCTAAGTGTTGATAATTATAGAATATAATCATTATTATTACCATTTTTAATACATTTGCTTTTCCTATTATTCCTACCATTATTATTACATATACTTTATTTATCATTTATAAAAAATATATTGTTTCTACTTTTATTTTCATCTTTTTATTTTAATAATATAATACATAATTTATTTAATTAAAACCTAAAAATAATTTTTTTAATTATTTATCCATTCTTCATATGTGTATATATGTGAAATAGGATTTATTAATAATTTTGAAAATTTGGTTGTTATAGTAATAGTAATATATTGAAATATCTATTAGATTTTTGTGTTAATAGATTTTACAATACAAATTTATAATAATATATTAAAATATTTAACTTTACATTATAGTGTTGATAAATTTTACAAAATATTTTTTCAAATAATATATTGAAATATTTATTTATATTACAAAATATATTTAGGATTAATATTTTAGATTTTTTTGTCAGAGGGTTCATGATATTAATTAGTTAATAGGTATTGAGAATTCAAATCATCCAACATGTTCCGAGGCACAAATTCATGTGATATGTGTTGCACCATGAGCTAGGTGGAAAAATGGGAATTTATAGATAGAAGCATCATTATATTTGAATTCACATTGGAAAGATAAATCTTGGTTTAATGGTATAAAAATGTCAACACCTATTTTCTTGCACATGTGTTCTTATACAACCAAAATTTTGGGTTGTGTTATATTCTTTGCATGACTAGCCCACATAGTTAACCGGGGGTTAGAAGGGGGGCGGAGCCCCTCTTTCGTTGCGGCGATTGCGTAGTTGTGGGGGGGGAGGGGGTCATAGGGGGTTTGAGGGGTGCAGGTAACCCCACTCTATGGGGTCGAGGGTAGTGCCCCAGCAAATTTTGTTTTTTGACCCTATATTAGGTTGGGTGGACCTACCTATGGTTTTGTGCATGATTTTTCGCACATGATTTTGGACGCGATGGTTTTCGGTCCATGGTACTGGATGCTGGTGAGCTCCAGTATTGTAGAAATAATGCTACAACTCCTGGGGCTTCTTGTCTCTCATTTTGTCAACCCAGTAGTTCGTACAAACTTGGAAGCGATGGTGCTATATGCACAAGTACTAGCTCTTGTCGCAGCTGTCACTTGGTCAGCTGGCACAAGTCCGCTAGGGCTCAAGCCAGCTTCTATAGGCTCTCAGAAGTAGCTTGCTAATTGATGGACGAAAGCTATTCTCAAAGGAAAACTACTCTACTTGACAAAATAGACTGAAAGCAAATCAAAGCATGTAAACCTAGGAAACCCTAATTTAACTAGTCTAACCTCTATAATGCAAAGAATGTGAATGAAACCTCTACCAATGCTGCTGTTACCTCTAATAAGTGGAAATTCATGGATCTAAGCTACTTGCATCATAAAAGACATGTTTTTGTATTTTTCCCTTAAGTGGATGGAATGATTGTGATTTTGTGCTAACTAGGGTTTGGTTGTGCAGATGGGATGGGGAAGGAAGGAAAGCGTGGGACAGGTTGGGGAGGCTAGGAGAGGTCCCTAGGGATCCTTAGCATCCATCCACAGAGGTTCCTTGCATTCAGATGCTCAGCAACCGAGTGAGTGGCCTCCTACAGGATGTCTGCAGGGGATCCTACAGGATACGCAGAGATTTCTACAGGATGTCTACAAATTGCTACAGGATGACCTACCATGAGTGTTTGAAGTGATGGAGGAGTGATGGAATGGTAGGGGGAGATGTGTAAGGTAGGAATAAGGCTGGTGATGGCTCAGAAGTGGAAGAATAGGATAGGGAGTGAGTGTATGGAGTAGGTTGGAAGATAGAGGACTAGGTCAACGAAAGGGTTAGAGAATGAAGCTATGTGAGGAGTGAAAGACTTTGGGAGATAACAGAGCGGAGCAGCGGTCAACGATGTATTTGCATGCGTGATCAGGATGGAGAATGAGGTACTGGAATGAGAGAGAGCAGTGTAAGTGAAACAAATGCTTATGACTGTCACCAAACCGAAAATGCATCAACCTAAACTACCTGTGCGTATAAATTCAATGAACAGCAATCCAAAACGCGAAGGAGAATGTGCATGAAGCTTTGATGAAGGCGTGTGTGCAGGTGTGAATCATGTGGAAAGATCTATCATAACGAGACTATCTTGCAGCATGTATGAAGTGAAGAACTGCGTGTTTTTGTGGCTGGTATAGGCTGCACTCCAATCTCCAAACGGAGATGGCAGTGGAGACTTCCTCAACCTTTTTTTGCTGGAGCTCCAATGTATTATCAACCTGTTAATCTAACTAAACAACCGAAAGCAATTCAACCATAAACTAGTCCTATCTATGCTCATGAAAAAGACTAACTCAACAACCTGTAATTCAAATTGCATGTGGAAACGAAGACTCAAAGTGCTGAAACGAAATGGAAACAACACTACAGCAGAGGGGATCTATGGCTCTCAGGTTGGGCCCTAACCTGAGAGCTATAGTCTCCTTAAGAAAACTCAGAACTAGATCAGAATCTACCTTCTTTATTCATAATCTGATGTCATGCCAAATTGGCTTACAAAAAGGAACAAAAACTGAGCTGTGCTCCAAAATTACAATAGTAATGCGAAAGTTTCAACAACCTATCAAAGGCTACGGCCTCTATACTTATGCAAAACAGTGATCCAACAAGTGTCCTTGATTTTAGGAGCTCGGCTGTCCAACTAGAGTTTAACTGCTGATCCTATAGGACAGTCATAAGTGTTGTTCCTGTAGAACAGTTGTAACTGTTGTTCCTGTAGAACAGCTGGCTGCTTCTAAGCTCGGAGGGGAGATGGATTGGAGCTCGGAGTTCTTGGTGGGAATCATGAGGAATGTCCCCAAGACCGTGGACATCCTCTCCTAAAAACCAGCAGTGCCACCTCGGTGTCTCCTTGTCTCCTTTTTCGTTGTCTTTTGCTCCCTTTTAATGCCAAAACCTGGAATCATAATGCATTAGTCACGTAGATAGAGTGCCTACCCTTCTTCCTACAAACAACATGAACAAACTAAGAAATGCATGCATAAGCAATAAAATATGAATGGTTTGAGCAAGTAGAATAGGCCAAAATGAGCCCAAATTGTACCAAAATTGGGGCTCATCATCACCCCCCAGCTGAACCATTTGCTCATCCTTGAGCAACTCAGTCAAGATCCTCGTCCTTCATGGCTTGCACTGCTCCCCTTACATCCCAAGCTTCTGTGGTGATGTCCTCTTTGTTGATATGAAACCCGGCTGTTTGGTCCACCTTTTCCCATTGTGCATTGTCATCTTTCTCTGTACTTCCTTCAGCCAATCCTAGCAGCAATGGGGGGCTCAGTTTAAGGCCAATCCAGCTGGCCTGAAGTCTTTGCATGGATTTCTTGTAAAGGTCCACTCTTGCCAATGCTTCCCTCATCCGGGTCGGGGTATGGTACTCCCGGATCTTCAAACTATGTGCCAAGGTATGCCACCTGCGTGCACATGCGTGGGCAGCAGTTTCTCCCAATAATCTGTCCATATCTTCAAAGTGGTCTATTGCTTGGGCCTGCTGGTCCATAAATCTCAAGGAAGCTGTGGGATCATTAGAAAACTGTTGGCGAGCTGAGATGAGGGCAACCGGATTCTCTGGTTCTGCTCGAATGTATAGTGGCTCTCTCACTTCTCGGCTCATAACCGATTTTTCTTCGATTGCTCTCTGATCCTCATGATTTAACCATGAAGCGAAGGCCGTCAACTGCATATCACCCAAGGTGATATTGGGATCCCAAGAGACTTCATTAGGCAAAAGCAGATTGTGGATGTAGAATTCTGCTAGCTTGGCTTTGTCTTCTGCTGAGCTAGTATTGCATAATTCGGCAAATTGTTGTGGGCTATGGATTTGTGCAATACCTCTTTGTGCTAATGTGTTTATCTGGAACTGTAGCCACTGATCCTTTAAGTACAACCCATAAGACTTTGCAGGATGTCTGCACTGCAGGGCTTCCATGGCCCAACTGGCCATGTAGGCCAATTGTGTTTCCTTTTGTTTCAGCTGCTCTTTCAGAGCTTGTGTTTCAATTTGGCCCTGCTGTCTTGTTTCCTGTAGAAGTGTAATTGGCCCCTCAAGATGGGTGGTCAGCTCTTGTTTCCCTTGCTGCTCATTTGTGGTGTCCTTGGAGGAGGTTCCTACCCCTGCCCTTAGCTCCTGTAGCTGCAATTTCAACTTCTGGTTTTCTTCCTGTAGAAGTGCATGTTGGCAGCTAGCCACATGTTTTGCCATGGTGAATTCACTCCTGACCTCCCTGAGTTGATCTTGTAAAGGGCCTATGTCTGCCACACCCTTTGATTTAGCGATCTGCATCCATGTGTGGGAACAGACTCTTTCTTTCTCTAGTTCAAAAAATAGAGGTACAGTAAATTTTTGCGGTATGATCTTTCCCGCCTCCAAGAAGGTGTAGTAGGAGTTCAGATTCGGTGAAGGGCTAGGTTCAGGGATATGTTCTCTTTCTTCCTCTCCAGGAGGTGCTAGCTCACCCTTCTTTGGTGACGAGGGTCCTTCCCCTTCTCTTTGTTCGATTTCCTGTAGCCGAGCCAAGGTATCCTGTAGGACATTTTCGGCTTCCTGTAGCCGGGTTTTTTCATCCAACAGATCTACCCTTTCTTGCCATGTGCTCTTCTTTGGACTTCCCTTTTCGTAGGTAACTATAATCTTTGAGGGTGATTTCTCTTTGGGAGAAGCAGGGGTGTCTTCGATGACAATTGGGCTGCTGGACTACGTCTGTGGTTTCCCTGTTTTTATCCGAACACTTCTCCGGGATTTGAAGTAGAGAGGAGGGTCCCTCTTCCTCTTACCTTTTGGCTTAGGTGGCGTACTGAGGCCAGCTAATACAGTAGCTACCTCCCTGGCCAAAACATCCACCCTCTGCTCCTTTGATTTTGATTTTGCATGGCTTCCTGTAGAAGCCTGTTTCTGTGCTTTTGTGCTTCCTGTAGAAGCTATTTTCAGGCTTCCTGTAGAAGCCTGCTTCTCCTTTCCTGTAGTGACGGGTGTCTTCACTTTCGCTCGCTTTGCTGCAGGGGTTTTATCTTTTTGTTTGCCTGTGAGTGCTGGAGAGGTAATTGGGCTGACGTGGCCTGCCCCAACTTTGTCCCTTCTGCTCTTTGACCTTATTTCCCTCGCTGACAGGATGGGGGATTCAGCTTTTTCTTCAACATCTTTTTCTTCGTGTTGCTTCTCCTGCATGGTAGTCGGGGTACTTGGGCTAGTTTCCTTCTTTTCCTCGGCCTCTGCTTCTCGTTCTTCACCGCTGGAGGAGCCACTAGCTTCGACTAGCATTTTTATGTCCCCATCTCGTGTTAGATTCCTAAATGACTCCCAGGAGAGGGGAACTTTATATGAGTGCAGTGCATCCTCCACAAGCAATTTGATCAGCCCATGGTGTGCGACTTGATCTGGTATACCATCTTTGAGCTTTGTAGCGCACTCAATCAAGGATTGTAACAGGAAATAAGGAATGCTTAATTTCTGCTCTACAGGAAGATTTATCCGGTGTCTTAATTCGGTGAGCAGTCTGAAATGATATGCATACACGATGCTGTAACGACCCTCACAGGTGATATATTTCATGATGTACAAGCTGACTTCGTTCCATGGTGGCAACAGGCTTGTCCTCCTCACCCCATTTTTGTCCTCTGTGAATGATTTTTCAGGTGGGAAGAACTCCTTCTTGGCTTGCTGGCTTAGCTTTCATTCTTATTTATCCCACGGGATACCCATAGGAAGCTCAGTGATTCTACTGATAGACTGCGGGGTGATCTTGAGGCTTAGGCCTCTGAAATTGACTGTGGCCAGCACCTTGGATTTTGGCCTCAGGGCCTGCAAGAATTCCTCGGCCACCTCCTCATCGTACCCCTGCAACTTATCACAAAAAGGCATCCATTGTGCTCTGGTGAAGAGCTCTACCACTGCCTGATTTCTTCTTAGTGTATTTGAATCAGTGGGCTCTCGCCTGATAAATCCACCCGGCATGATGGCACAATTTTCTTAACCGGAGGTGGTGATGGTGGAAGAGAGTTTAGTTTCGGTGACAGAGTGCAGAACAATGCGTATAACCCACAAAAATTTTACAACACAGTCTAACCACGCAACAATCCTGTAGAATTGCAGTATGGGCACACAGACAACAATTTGTCTACTTTCTCATTTACCCAGACAGTAACTGACAATCCTACCACCTTAAATGAGCAATTGCATGAGGAGTCCAGGGTTACCTCGTTACTCGGCCACCTTTTTTACGTGAAGACCCGCGTTCCTGTAGAACACTGCGTTCCTGTAGAGACTGCTTCCTGTAGGACTGCGTTCCTGTAGAAACTGTTCCTGTAGGAGCAGTATACAAACTTCGGGGAGGACTGCAATTGGATTGCGGTTGAGGTGCGCTTCACCGGTGTTCTGGTAGCCGAAAGCTTGGCGTATCAACGCGCCGAGGAAATCAGAAGAGCCACTCAAGTTTTGAAGTGGAGGTTGATGAATACATGCGCATAACCTAGCCGATTAGATTTTGAATCGGCGCAGCTCGTGGCGCGGGGGGTGAGCTGTCCCCGCCGGACCGTTGGGCGACGTCACCCATCATTCGCCTGCATATTCACTCGCTGCCGCATTCATTCCCACAGATCTGCCGCCACCCTTTTCGGTTAAACTCATTTCTCGGTTGACGGGACTATCTCCACGTGCGTGCTGCGTGTTTTCTTTGTCGTGGCTGCCACTTGATCATCCGACTATACCATAACTAGCCGACGTGGCCAGTCAACTGGCCATACGGCTGCTCAACCATTCACTCTTACGCCATGCAAACAAATCAAATTAATATTCATGCGATTTGATGGAGAGAAGGTTGAGACACTTACCTGCGCGCGTCTGCACACGATTTTCAGTTTTTGGACGACAGATCTACCTGCTGCACGCGGCTTACACAGACCCGGAGGCTCATGATTACAGGTTGCTGACACTGGCGTGGATGGTTTTGCTTTCATGCGCCCGCGTTTCATCTCGGATGGCGGTGTTGTGGAGGGTATTCACTCGAGCAAGTTGAACTGTTACAGGATCCTCGCGAGGGGTCTCGTCACAGTCCTTTCTCCTTGGGTGCATGCTGCACGCTGGCGGTTCTGGCTTCTCGATCACGATCCCAGCGCTCTTGATGCATATGGTATGAGATCTCGTCATTTGTTACCTTTGGAAATGGCTTGCCCGCGAGAACTCATCGATTTTCTTTGTGGGTGCAAGGACTTGGCCGCATGTCGACACGGGTGGTGGAGCAAGGTAACAGCGCCGTGCATGGGCCCAAAAGAGGCTTGCATGCGTCCACACCAACCCGTAGTCATCAGATCTGCTCATGAAACGCATTCTGGGCCGTTCTGATCTTCTACGGGAAGTTTCCTGTAGAAATACAGAGCTTCCTGTAGACAGGCAGCTCTTCCTGTAGAAATTTGCGCCTTCCTGTAGAAAATCGCACCTTCCTGTAGAAAATCTGTGTCTTCCTGTAGGAGACTCAATCTATAATGAAAGTGCATATACCTTGAAGAACATGAGAATTCTTGGAGGAGGTGCTGGTGGGGTGTCTTGGCTGCATGATAAGGACCTTTGACCTTGAGTTGAGAGGCTTCCTCTCCTCCATAGAACACGTGCAATCTGCATGCAAATAACTTATGGATCTTGTTTTTTTACTTTTGTTTTTTTTCTTTTTTTTTTGAAAGATAGCAGGGGCGCCTCAAGGAGGTTTTCACCTGTGCCATCTGCCCTGAGCGCCTCAGAGAGGTTTTCGCTCAAGGATCTTTTTCAACTTTTTCCCTTTTTTTTTTTTTTTTTTTTTTTTTTAAACAAAAGCAATAGGAGCGCCTCAATGAGGTTTTCACCCCTACTACCTGCCTTGGGCGCCTCGGAGAGGTTTTCACCTAAGGATCTTTTTTTTTTTTTTTTTTTTTTTTTTTTTTTTTTTTTTCAGATTTTCTTTCAGGGTGTGCCAGAGGCAGAGGTAGAACCCTTCTCTATGACCAATACAGATTTCTCCACAGTTTTGATAAACTCTTGTCTTGAGAGAGGTCTCCTGTAGATCTTCAATCGATGCCCATTGACAAGCATGGGAATGGCTTCCTCATCAATGGTTCAAATGAGGACAGATCCATTGTCATGGCATTTCTCCACTGTATATGGTCCTAGCCATCTGGTTCTCAACTTCCCCTTGAAATCTTTGTATCTGGAATCATACAACAGAGCCCAATCTCCCGGCTGAAATTGCTTGTCATGGAGATGTTGGTCATGCCACACCTTCCTCTGAAGTTGAACCACTTCTGAGTGAAGGAGGGCCTGCATGCGGTGCTCATCCAGTCCATTCAGCTGCGATAACCTTTCTTGCTGTGCATGGCTGAGATCTAGGTCCAGCTAAGCTGCCATCCTCAAAGTGTTATACTCAAACTCAATGGATAGCAAAGCTTTCTTCCCATAGACCAGTTCATAAGGTGTGAAGCCGGTGGTGGTCTTCCAAGTGGTGTTGTAAGCCCATGTGGCTTCAACCAGGTGATCTGCCCAATCTTTTCTGCTGCTGCTCACCACTTTGGTCAAGATCCCCTCTAATGCTCTATTGGTGACTTCCACCTGCCCATTTGCTTGAGGATGATAGGGGGTGGAAGTCCTATGCTTGATCTTGTGATGAGCTAGGAGATCTTCAACCATGTTGGATGTGAACTAGCTCCCTTGATCGGTCACCAGCTCTCTGGGGTAGCCAAACTTGTAGAAGATGTTCTCTCTTAGGAACTCGACCACCTTCTCTACTGTTGCTGCTTTGATTGCTTTAGTCTCTGCCCACTTTGTCAAGTAGTCAGTACACACAATGATGTAGGATCTCTACCTCGAAGAGGGATTGATTGGACCCACAAAGTCCATGCCCCACTTCTCAAATGGCTCAAGAGTCACTTGAGGTTGGAGAGGCATCTCATCCCCTTGGGTCGGTTTCCCCATTCTTTGGCATTGGTCACACTGGCTGACATATCTTCTGACATCTTGATGAAGTGTGGGCCAATAGTAGCCTGCCTGCAGGATCTTGAAGGCAGTTCTCTTTGCTGCAAAATGTCCTCCACAAGGCCCATCATGATAGGTGAGGGGGATGTCAAAGACTTCCTCTTCCCTTACACAACGCCTTAAGATTTGATCGGGGCCAAGCTTGAACAGGTTGCCCCCGATCCAAGTAAATGAGGCACTTTTTCTGATGATTCTGCTCTTCTCTTTTGAAGAGAGGTGCGGAGGGAACTGAGCTGAAACAAGGTAGTTTGCTATATCAGCAAACCATGGAGAGAGTGCTGAGATAGCAAACAGATGCTCATCAGGCATCTGGTCATCCACCATCCCATCTTCATCTGCAGAAAAATCCAATCTAGATAAAAAGTCAGCAACAACATTTTCTCTACCTGGTTTATCAACAATGGTTAAATCAAACTGCTGCAATAAAAGTAACCATCTAATAATACGAGCATTCACATCTGGTTTATTCATCAAATATCTAATACAGCATGGTCAGTATGTACAAATGTTTGATATCCAGTGATATAATGACGGAACTTGTTTAGTGCATGGACTACAACTAAGAACTCTTTCTCGGTTACAGTGTAATTCAGCTCTGCTTTGGAAAAGTTTTTGCTAACGAAGTAAATGGCATATGGAAGCTTTTGCTCAACTTTTCCTAAGGCTGCACCTATGGCTTTGTTCGAGGCATCAGTGTGGATGTGGAAAGGTAGGGCCCAGTTTGGACCTCTCAGGATTGGTGCTGACACCAACTTGTCCTTTAACTCATTCAAACTCTTCTGACAATCGTCAGTCCACCTAAACTCCACATCTTTTGCCAATAGGCCAAACAATGGTGAGGCTAACTTGCTGAAGTCCTTAATGAATCTCCTGTAGTATCCTGCTAATCCCAAGAAACTCCTAACATCCCTGACCTTTTGGGGAGGTGGAACCTTCTTGATTAGAACAATTTTGTTGGGATCCACCTGTAACCCTTGGCAAGAGATGGTATGGCCTAGCACGGTCCCTTCAGTCATTAGGAATTCACATTTTTCAGGGCTAAGGGACAAGTTCATCTCAATGCACTTGGTGAGGAATTTTCCCAAGTTGGAAAATGCTTCCTGGAAGTTAGCCCCGTAAGGAGTAAAGTCATCCATATAGATTTCTACTGCATCATGGACCAACTCTGAGAAGATGCTCAAGACAGCTCTCTGAAAGGTAGCAGGAGCATTGCATAGTCCAAAGCGAAGGACTCGGTAGGCAAAGTTACCCCAAGGACAAGTGAAGGTGGTCTTATCTTGGTCTTCCGGGCTGATTTGGATTTGATTGTACCCGCTAAACCCATCCAGGAAAGAGAAGAACTTCTTTCCTGCCAGTCCATCCAACACTTGATCTATGAAAGGTAGAGGGAAATGGTCTTTCTTGGTAGCTTTGTTCAGCTCACAGTAATCCACACAGATTCTCCACTTCCCATTCTTTTTGGGAACCAACACTAGAGGGGACACCCATTCACTATCTGAGATGGGGTAGATGAATCCGGCATCTAACAGTTTCTGCAATTCTTCCTTGACAATGTCTTTAAGTGCTGGATTCATTCTCCTCTGAGGTTGCCTAACCGGTTTAAAATCCTCTTTGATGTATATATGATGGGTACAGACCGAGGGAGGGACTCCTTTCATCTCTTTATAACTCCAAGCAAAAGCATCTAGGTGGTTGGCCAACAGACTACACAGCTCCTTTTCCTGGGAAGGAGATAGGGAGGAGCTGATTTTCAATGCTCTCTCAGGGCTAAACTCCACATTCTTAACTCTGGGAGTGACAGGGTTGGTTGTACAAAGATCCACTAAGGTGCTAGCTTGGGCATCCTCCACCAATTTTTCTAAAGGTAGTGCACTGGTAGGTGGGTTTTGGATCAGAGTCTCAATCAAGTCATCCTCGGTTGGGGGTTTTCTTTTAGTGGTATCTAGGGTACACAGAGGTGCTGAATGCACCTCGTCTTCTTCTCCTTCCTCCAACCAGAGTGGTAAATCATGCTCTAAAGAAGGTTGGGCAGGAGGGTATAGGACTAGCTGCTTGGACATGGGACCATTTTTGATGGTCATGTTTCCTGCCCGACAACTTATGTAAGCATCTGCAGTAGCTAACCAAGGCCTTCCCAAGATGAGAGGATATCCAATAAGCTTGGCCTTTGGTTGCAGAACCAGGAAGTCTGCAGGGTATTCTCAAGAATCGATGGAGACCATGACATCCTCCACAATCCCTTCGGGAGTCACGGTGGAGCGGTCTGCTAATTGCAATACTGTCGAGGTCTTCCTCAAGGAACCCTGAAGATTGAGTTTAAGCATGGTATCCCTGGTCATCACATTGATGGCCGCCCCCAGATCAATCAAGGTGTGGGGGATAATGGTGCCATTGATGTGAACATCTACTACAGGACTTCCAGGATCTAGGTACTTTGGGCAGATGACTTGTCCTAGCATAAGGTCAGACAGTTGTCCTATGACATTGATAGTTGAGGCATCTTTCTTCCGTCTGCCTGGGTGTTTGAAACACTTCTCCTTAACCAGCTTGTTATATATTGGCACATCCTTGATAGCTTGGAGAAGGGGTATCTTCACACACAACTGCTTGAGCTCTCCCAGAAGCTCATCCTCCTCTGGGTTGGGTTGTGTGGTGGCTGTTAGTCTCTCAGGAAAGGGTGGAATAGGCTTTGGTTCACTCTCCTGATGGTCTTCCTCATCCTCTGGGGGAGGAGGCTGGCGATCTGGAAGAGTCTTTCCAGATCTAAGATTGATCTCCTGGATCTCCACAGCATAAGTAGGGCATGAGGTCTCCCCAGTATATACCTGCTGAGCCTGTCTATTGTTGGGGTTCGGGTTCGGTTGAGCAGGCATCTGAGGTTTCCTTGGAGGAGCAGGAGGTAAAGGCTGAGGTTGAACTGGTGGTGGAGGCAAAATGGCAGGAGGAGTGTTGTATTGGGGCCTCCACCCCGGTTGAGGTGCATTCCATTGAGGCTGTGGCTGGGTATGTGAGTGATATGGATGAGAAGTAGGTTGAGTGGGGTACTGAGGTGGATAAGACCATGGAGGAGGCATTGACCATGAAGGATGAGCAGGGGGACCCCAGGAAGGCATAGGAGTTGACTGGTTGGGGTTGTAATAAGCTTGAGATGCCCCTTGCATCCCCTGCTGATAAGGTCTAGATCCTTGTGGCCTCCTTTGGTTGAGGTAATAGAGAGGCTCTGTGGGAGCTTCGGTCCCTTGGTACATGGCTTTAAACCCAGGTAAGGTTGGACACTGATTTGTTGGGTGGTCCTCCTCACAAACGAAACACACTTCAACCGAATGCAATGGGCATTCGTTCTTAGGGTGTCTTCTGGTGCACCTAGGACAGAAGACAACCAAGGCTCTCTCAGCTTCTTCTTTCTTCTGCTGGATCCTGAATGTGTCCAGTTGCATGGAAATGGTCTGTCTCACCTCACTCTTAAGATCTTCTAATTGGTTTGTAAACTCATGTTTGGAGAAAGGGACACCAGTGGAGAGGAGATTTCCTCTACCTCGTTTCCTAGCTGCCCTGGAATGATTTCTAAACACAGTCTTGATGTCCTCATAAGGCAGTTGGTAAACATCCCCCCCAGCTAACATGTGAAGGGTGTCTAAGAGATCTTCAGGGACTCCTCAAAGTAGAACCAACTTGAGGGATTCAAGGTCAAGTGTGCACCTGGCCCGCTTATAGCTAAGTTGGAACCTCTCCTCATAATCCTCTAAGGACTCATCATTCCCCATGGTCATCCGAAAGATCTCTCCCTTGGTTTCCTTAGACCTACAGTAATCCCTATACTTGGTATTGAAGGCTTGCTGCATTTGAGCCCAAGTAGCGATGCTATTCCCAGGTAGTCCCATGAACTAGCGTAGTGCTGCATCCTTAAGGGTTGAAGGGAAAAGCTTCAGCTTTTGCTCATCTTCAGTATAGTCATAGGTTCTACAAAGGACAGCAAACTCAAACAAGAAGGTATCAGGATCCTCAGTGGTCAGTCCATGGAAGTGAGGCAAGGCGGAGGGGCTAATGTTCTTCATTTTCATCTCTCCATTGGTCTCTCGGATGGGGAAAGCTCCTTCTATTCTCTCATCTTCTCTTCTATTATCAGCCATGGCTTCAGATGGAGTGGTCTCTAACTCTTCTTCTTCTATAGGGTCTTGGTATATCTCAGGATGTTCACCTATAGGTTCCTCTGGGTCACTGTCACCAAAGAAGAGAGAAGGGTGACTCAGTCATGTGGTGGGGGTGTTTGGTAGGAATTTGCCTGATCTATCTCGGTTCCTACGAGGCATGAAATGGAAAGGACTTTTTTTTTTTTTTGTGCTTTTGCTTTTTCTTTGGTACCTGCAAAACTGAAACAGAGTGATCTACACTAACTATATTGCTCAAATGAAATTTGCGGAATTGGAAAGCTAATTCTAGGAAAGCAGGAAATATTAATCTAGGAAAGCAGGAAATGCTAATCTATGAAAGCAGGAAATACTAAGCTAGGAAAGCAAGAAATATTAATCTAGGAAAGCAGGAAATGCTAATCTATGAAAGCAGGAAATACTAAGCTAGGAAAGCAAGAAATACTAAGCTACTTTTGCAGAATGGAAATGAAATAAACTACTGAGCAGAAGTAAGAGTACGAAAGTAGAAGAAGAGCAACAATTACTAATACTCTGACGCTTCCCCGGCAACGGCACCAAAAAGATGGTGAGCTCCAGTATTGTAGCAATAATGCTACAACTCTTGGGGCTTCCTGTCTCTCATTTTATCAACCCGGTAGTTCGTACAAACTTGGAAGCGACGGTGCTATATGCACAAGTACTAGCTCTTGTCGCAGCTGTCACTTGGTCAGCTGGCACAAGTCCGCTAGGGCTCAAGTCAACTTCTATAGGCTCTCAGAAGAAGCTTGCTAATTGATGGACGAAAGCTATTCTCAAAGGAAAACTACTCTACTTGACAAAATAGACTGAAAGCAAATCAAAGCATGTAAACCTAGAAAACCCTAATTTAACTAGTCTAACCTCTATAATGCAAAGAATGTGAATGAAACCTCTACCAATGCTGCTGTTACCTCTAATAAGTGGAAATGCATGGATCTAAGCTACTTGCATCATAAAAGACATGTTTTTGTATTTTTCCCTTAAGTGGATGGAATGATTGTGATTTTGTGCTAACTAGGGTTTGGTTGTGCAGATGGGATGGAGAAGGAAGGAAAGCGTGGGACAGGTTGGGGAGGCTAGGAGAGGTCCCTAGGGATCCTTAGCATCCATCCACAGAGGTTCCTCGCATTCATATGCTCAGCAACCGAGTGAGTGGCCTCCTACAGGATGTCTGCAGGGGATCCTACAGGATACGCAGAGATTTCTACAAGATGTCTACAAATTGCTACAGGATGACCTATCGTGAGTGTTTGAAGTGATGGAGGAGTGATGGAATGGTAGGGGGAGATGTGTAAGGTAGGAATAAGGCTGGTGATGGCTCAGAAGTGGAAGAATAGGATAGGGAGTGAGTGTAGGGAGTAGGTTGGAAGATAAGGGACTAGGTCAACGAAAGGGCTAGAGAATGAAGCTATGTGAGGAGTGAAAGACTTTGGGAGATAACAGAGCGGAGTAGGGGCCAACGATGTATTTGCATGCGTGATCAGGATGGAGAATGAGGTACTGGAACGAGAGAGAGCAGTGTAAGTGAAACAAATGCTTATGACTATCACCAAACCGAAAATGCATCAACCTAAACTACCTGTGCGTATAAATTCAATGAACAGCAATCCAAAACGTGAAGGAGAATGTGCATGAAGCTTTGATGAAGGCGTGTGTGTAGGTGTGAATCATGTGGAAAGATCTATCATAACGAGACTATGTTGCAGCATGTATGAAGTGAAGAACTGCGTGTTTTTGTGGCTGGTATAGGCTGCACTCCAATCTCCAAACGGAGATGGCCATGGAGACTTCCTCAACCTTTTTTTGCTAGAGCTCCAATGTATTATCAACCTGCTAATCTAACTAAACAACCGAAAGCAATTCAACCATAAACTAGTCCTATCTATGCTCATGAAAAAGACTAATTCAACAACCTGTAATTCAAATTGCATGTGGAAACGAAGACTCAAAGTGCTGAAACGAAATGGAAACAACACTACAGCAGAGGGGATCTATGGCTCTCAGGTTGGGCCCTAACCTGAGAGCTATAGTCTCCTTAAGAAAACTCAGAACTAGATCAGAATCTGCCTTCTTTATTCATAATCTGATGTCATGCCAAATTGGCTTACAAAAAGGAACAAAAACTGAGCTGTGCTCCAAAATTACAATATTAATGCGAAAGTTTCAACAAACTATCAAAGGCTACGGCCTCTATACTTATGCAAAACAGTGATCCAACAAGTGTCCTTGATTTTAGGAGCTCGGCTGTCCAACTAGAGTTTAACTGCTGATCCTGTAGGACAGTCATAAGTGTTGTTCCTGTAGAACAGTTGTAACTATTGTTCCTGTAGAACAGCTGGCTGCTTCTAAGCTCGGAGGGGAGATGGATTGGAGCTCGGAGTTCTTGGTGGGAATCACGAGGAATGTCCCCAAGACCGTGGACATCCTCTCCTAAAAACCAGCAGTGCCACCTCGTTGTCTCCTTGTCTCCTTTTTCGTTGTCTTTTGCTCCCTTTTAATGCCAAAACCTGGAATCATAATGCATTAGTCACGTAGATAGAGTGCCTACCCTTCTTCCTACAAAAAAAATGAACAAACTAAGAAATGCATGCATAAGCAATAAAATATGAATGGTTTGAGCAAGTAGAATAGGCCAAAATAAGCCCAAATTGTACCAAAATTGGGGCTCATCAGATGCTTCAGCATGTATAAATATGTATTGTAACATTGAAAGGAACATAATGAAAATCAAGCTGGTAGTCTTGGTTTTGGGATCCGAGGGAAAATCTCTATGTATATGTGTTTTATGTGTTATGCTCTTTCATTGTTTATTTTATGTGTTTTAGAATTCGTATGCGAGTAATTTCTATACGGGATTAGAACCTACACAAAAAAGGGAAGTGAAGTTCTAGAGTTCTTACAACTAGCATGGTTAGCGATCCTCCCTTTTGTGTTTGAATTGTATGACTAATTAAGAAGCAAGATATGGTTTTTAAGGCATGCAGTGGTAGAGAGAAAACAATTTAGTCATTGGTGAAGAGGAATTGGTTCAATCTCTTCTATTGCCAAGGTCAATTGACATTATAACTCAAATCATATTGTTATGTGTGAAACAAGAGACTTGAGGAGGGGTTAAAGAATATGTGAGCACCAAACCATTGAAACTCGTCAAGATTTGACTTTATCTATATGGGGTTGAGAAGCATGAAAGAAAGCTAGGAGTATATTGTAAACCTTGGAGACTAATTAGTTGTAACAATTAGCAATAAATACATCAAATATAGTGTGAAAAATGACAATGGCTTTATAGCACATGTGGATAGTAACAATAAGAATCATATAATTTTGAAATCCAAATTTGATTCCTTGCAGTATAACATATGCATGGCTGCAACTTGGATGTGATTTTCTATGAGGAATTTGTAGTCCTTAATCCCCCTTACCAATGCATCCATATCCAATTTAGATATAACCATTTGAGGGAAACAAGAATAGTTAGTATAACAAGGTCATACACTAGAGAGGAACATAAATAAAGGAACGGAAATTTGAAATACAAAGCATTAGTGGAAACCTAGGATACTAAGAGGTTTGAAATAATAAGTAAGAAATAGATCAAAGCTCACATGGAAAGTAAAATTCAATCCCTTGCAAGAAAACATATCCATGGTTGTAATTGGGATATGATTTCCTAAGAGGACTTTGTAGTCCTTGACAATGCTCCTTCCCATTGCACCATAGGCTAATTTAGATATAATATCATTCAAGGTAAAGATGAACAAACAGTGTAACAAGGTTATGCACTAGAGAGGAACATAAATAAATGACCACCTAACCGAAAAAACTAGCTCCTAAGTAAGTGTTAAACATGAAACCCCCCATAAACATAACCTATTATGATTATGATTTTGTTATGTTTAAGAAAATAACTTTATGGAATCACTTTAATAAATTTAATATAAGAACATAACCATAAACAAGGAATTTTAAGAGTTGAATTTCCTACTTGCATTAAATTTTCATGTTTTTTTCTTAAAAAAAATTGTGAATTTCCGTTTTACCTTAAAAATCACCAAAAATTATAAAAATTATATATATATAATCATTAGAAATTTAAATATTTTAAAGTTTACATATTATGAATTAATAAGATTCACACAAGTATTTACAATTTATAAATTTTTCTACTTTAAATTTTGCCAAATACAAATATACTAATACAACTAAAATAATAATAATAATAATAAAAAGTATTAAAAGTCATTTTTTTTAAATATATAAATAAATTCCAACAAAACCATCTATTTTAATTCATATTAAATCGATTTTTTACTATATTATTCTTTTAAATTCATATTATCTTATTTTCAGTTTTTTATTATAAGCAATTTTTAATACAAAATATACTTTTTTTTGGTATAATTTTAATATGTGGAAGCTAAGGAAGCGGTAGGGTTTAATACTGGGTGAATTTGTTGTCAGTCTGTTGTTGAAGGTTGTTTTGAGTAGGGTTTGGAAGGCTGAAATTGTACCAATAATTCTTAGCGGGCATCGTGAATTCGTGGGGAGGTAGGTTTGAGAACCCCTCGTTCAAGAATATGGTAGCCGGAAATAAGGATAAAGGAATGGGAGGATCAGAGAATATTGGAAATGGAAGTTCATCCAAAGATTCTCCATTTTCGGGGGCTCAGTGGAAATCGAGACTGAGGAGAAAATACATTTTCAAAATGATGGAAAATCCAAAGTCTGTCATCTACTTAAAAGTCTAGAAGAACACACAAACATATGAAATACCATGTTTTCATATGTAAGTTTATGGATAGTTAGTTGACACAAAAGGAATTTCAGAAATGGATCTAGAAAAAGTGGTAGCCTAAACGTGAGGTGGACTTGAGGCTTGGCCCAAAAGGTTTCTTTACAGAGACATGGTAACGGTTTTCATGGGAGGTCTATATGAATAATGTTGGTTAATTCATTAGGCATTGGGAGGAATAATTTAAACTAGACCAAGAAGAGTTTCTTGCTGCATAGATATGGATCAAGCTTTATTCTATTCCAACAAATTTTTGGATTTCAGAATGCTAGATGGTATTGGTAAATCTGTAGGTAACTTTGTTAAAATTTTAGAAGTGACGAAAAAGGATAAAAACATGTCCTATGCAAGAATTTGTGTACGTAAATATCTCTCAACCTTTGTCAAATATATTTGGAATATATTTGGAATACTAGTGAGAAATATGGTCTTAGTCACTAGACTATGAAAAAGTTCCATTTAGATGTGGTCACTATCATGAGCATGGCCATCTATTTTGGGACTATCCCATGAGAATGTAAGAAATTATGAAGGTCAACAAAGGTTGGATGATGGTTTCACAAAAGTGGTCAATAAGCGTAGAAATTTGAGAGGATAGAGACCTAAGGCAAAGCAGAAATATATGGATAACAAGAATGCTTTTGCAATTTTGGATAATATGGAGGAAGAGTTGTCATTGCTGGAGGAAATAGCCATGGAGGATTTGTGGCAAGAAAACACATGTGATAAACATGCACAAAAGAGGAAGTCTCTGAAAGATGAACCCGAGTTAGAATTTTTTCTCAATCTTCCTAGTATTGCAGAATTCATGCCGATGTTGGAGGAGAACCCAAAGTTTTTGAACGAGGATGAAATATTTCTGGTGGCTCTCATAAAAAGTTGGGCTCAACAGAACCTAACATATCTCCCCCCGTATGAAAAGGAAATTTATGCACAAGGATATCTGCGATGGAAAAGTTAGGGAGGCTCGCGAGAACATAAACTGGAGGTTCAGGAGACTTGAAGAGGAAAAGGACAAAGGAAAAGTACCAATGGTTAAGGAGGTTAAACGCAAAGGTAGGAAGACAGAAAAGGAAAACCTTCAATCTATCGATGAGAAATTGATTAATTCTAGTTAAGTGGCAACACTTTCGAAGTTATTTCCTTCTCCTCAAGCAATTTTGCAATGAATTTTCTTCCGTCGAATATAATAGGGGTTAACATGGGTACGAAAAGATACCAGAAAGTGAGAATCAATAAGGATAAGCCAGTGGTGGTTCTCCTGCATGAAATGAAGGTGAAAATGGAAAGGTTAAATGAGATAGCGGTAAGTTGTTAGAAGGACTGTGAGGTTATGGCTTTAGACATGAAAGGGAGTGTACGAGGTTTTCTGATCATATGGAACCCTCAGGAGGTAGAATTTTAGTTTTGGATAGCGAGCAATAGAAGAATCATGACTGGTAGTTTTAGATTTCTAGGCTCATAAGAAACTATCTGGTTATCAACAGTCGATGGTCCCGATATCCCTACTGAAATGGGGACCATCTTAGAAGATCTGGGGGTGCACATGAGTTTCTTTCATGATAATTTCTGGATAATGGGGGAATATTTTAATATTATAAGATCGTTGGACGAGGAGAAGGGAGGTATCATAAGGTTAGACATAGATTCTACAACCTTTATTGCATGCATTCAAGATCTGAGATTAGTGGACATTGCGACAAATAATGACATTTGTATGTGGAATAATCGAAGAGTGGAAAAGAACTAGGTCCCATATAGACTAGACATATTTCTAATCTCTAAAGAAGTAGTGGAGAATGATATTTTTATTGAAGTTGCAATCCTTCTGTGCTTAGGCTCTGATCACTAGCCTATAGGTCTAGATATAAATATAGAAGAAGCACTGGAAAATAGACCATTTATATTCGAAGGTTTCTAAGGTTTCTAGCTCCAAGATCCATATTTTGTCGAGAAGGTTTAAGTCTTGGTGGGAATAAATAAGAGTGGAAGGGAGGAATAAGATGTATATGTTTTAGTTTAAATTAACGGAGTTGAAGGCTAAAATTAAGAGGTTGAATAAGAAGGGGTTCGAAAATATTTTTGAGGAGAAACAAAATGTGGAGATTAAAATGAGGGAGATTCAACAAAGAGTGATCCTGGAAGCGAGAGTGGAAGATTTGGTAAAGGAAGATGGTTCCACTCTCAACAATTTCAAGTAGAGAATAAAACAGGAGGAGTTTCTTTGGAGGCAAAATTCGAGAGTCCAATGGCTAAAAGAAGGGGAGAAAAGCACTAGTTTCTTCCATAAGTCCATGGCGAAACACAATCAACATATCATGATTTTTTTCTCTGTTAGGTAGAGATGGACAAAGGAAATTTCTTCATAAGGAGATCGAGGAGGAGCTGGTTAATTATTATAAAGACATTCTACAAGAACCTCCTATGAATAGAAAACAAGTCATAAATAAGATCATAGCTTGCATTCCAAGAATGGTAACTGAGGAATATAATGAAACCCTAATGAGGGAGGTAACTTTAGAGGATGCGGAAGAAGTGGTGGTGATAATGCAAAGAAACAAAGCCCTTGACACCATATGGATTCACCTCAGATTTCTTCAAAGCTTGTGGGAGTTTCTTAGGAGTTGAGGTGTGTGAAGTTGCATAGGAATGAGGTTAAAAAAGGTTCATCGAGGTCTCAATGCTACCTTTTTAACTCTCATTGCTAAAGTAGGTAATACTAAGGATCCATGCGGATTTAGATCGATTGCGCTATGCAATGTGATATATAAGGAAATTTTTTCGGTGATTGTGAATATGTTGAAGCCTCTTCCTAATATCTCGATAAGCACAGAGAAAAATGGATTTGTGGAAGGACGCTAGATATTTGATGGTATTATTACAGCTCAAGAGGTAGTCCACTCCCTTAAAACCAACAAGAAGCCAAGTATGTTGACTAAACTTGATTTCTCGAAAGTGTATGACAGGTCAAGCTTGGATTTCCTTCTTCAAATCTTAGATTCTTATGGTTTCTCTTGGCATTGAAATTCATTAATCAAATATCTTGTTTATAGTCCTTTTTTCTCCATTTTGGTTAATGGATCCTCGTCATTTCCTTTTAACTCGTCAAGGGGTTTCTAGTAGGGAGATCCTTTGTCTCCGTTTTTGTTTCTTTTGGCAGTTGAATGTTTAGGAAGGTTGTTCAAACATGTGGCTGATAGAGTTGTTCTTAAAGGTATTCAAATATTTGGAGAGAACCTCCCCATATAACATCAACATTTTGTTAATAATGTATTTTTATTCGATCTTCAAATTCTTAGAATGGCTAGAGTGATCCACTATTTGTTGTTGATTTTCATGGAGACCTTGCCTATGATGATAAATAAGGATAAGTTAAATATTTTCTTTCTCGATTGGCAAGTTTCAGTTTAAAGATAACTGGAAAGGACTTTGGATTTCTAAAATTCCTCCATTCCATCCAAGTTCCTGGGAACTCCACCAGTGCTTGACCTAAAGAAATCATCATGATAGAAAAAGGTCATCGAGATATTGGAAAACAAGATAAATAACTAGGGATTTAGAACCCTTAGCCTAGTTGGGAGAGCGATACTTACTAAATTAGTGTTACATGCCATATTGTGCTATCAAATGATAGTAATTCCAATTCTGTAAGGGGTTTCCAAGGAAATCATAGCTAGCTCGAGGAATTTCCTATGGCAAAGGGAAAGCACTTCAAAGAAATGGGTTTTGATGGCTTGGGAGAATTTATGCTTACCTAAAAGAGCTAGATGGTTGGGGTTGTCAGATCATGAAAGTTTTGAGTGAGGCCTTAGGGGCCAATCTTTGGTGGAGATGGTGATGGGAGGAAACTTGGACTTATGGAAATAAATATGGGACAGAAAATACATGCCTTTTGCTTCTCAGGATTCCCATCTCAGAGATTTGAACTCCTAGCAAGGATATCCCATTTGGATGTGGACATAAGAAAGTAAAAACTTAATAAGGGATCATTCCTTTTTTGAAGTGAGGAAAGGTTAGATGGATTTTTTCTAGGAGGATTCATGGTAGCAACTTCCCAGACTAGAAGCTAATACAGATTGGGAGATAATAGAAAATCATTCCAAGTGAAGGGTAGGTATAAAGGCGGCATACTTCTGGAAGGAATCCCATGACTCTTTGATTTGGCGAGTTTGGAAATCTAAGGTAGATTGGGGAGATTCTTCAATAGATGTGCCATGGGGAAGATTTAGTAAAGAGCTAGCACAAAAGAAAATTCAAAAATCCCAAGATCAAGATAAAATGAGGTTGGGTTACAATCCTATAGGAATATTTACATTAAAAGAGGCATATTTAGTGCTGGAAAGTAGGGAATAAAGGGTTGGAGAAGGACCTGATTTGATTGGTGGTTTGGTCCTGTAACCTCTGGCCAAAACATGTTTTTCTTCTTCCCGCTTCTAGCACATAGGAAAATTTTAACATGGGAGATAATAAGGAGGAAGGGATTCTCATGCCCCTCCTTTTGTTTTCTATGTCAAACCCGAGAGGATGCTATGGACCATTTGTTCAGTGCCTTGTCGTTTTGATGAGGAGGTATGGAGGTTGATATTATTAACATTCGGTCAAATGACTTGAAACAAAGAAGACGAGGTGATTCTTATAAAGCAATGGATCAGGATCAAATTTGTGAACCCCATAGTTAATAGAGCATGGGAATTGGAGGGTGGTTTTGTGATATGGACCATCTAGAAAGAGAGATGCAAGTACTTTGAAGAATAGTTGGAGAAGGTTTGCGGAACTGTGTATTATTATTAAGAATAACATTAGAGAACTAATTCTCACTACCCCCTGGTCATAACAAGATTCGAAGAAAACAAAGAGGGTGTAGTCATTTTGAAGAAGCTATATCTAGAACAAGGAATGGGGACATTTAGTAAGTCACCTAATCTAGAGATGCTCAATAGTGTGTCGAGAATATTCTGTCCACCTCTAGCTACCTTAGTCAAATTAAATTTTGATGGTGTGTTGAAAGGTAAAATGGGGCTGGTTGGTCTGAGTGGCATATTCAATGATTGTAACTCCAAATCAAATCATTGAGGGCATATGTGCAAAGTTGTGGGTTCACGAGAAACAACGTGGCATAATTTTAGGATTTGGAGCATGGTCTCCTTAGTGCAATAAGGGAAGCTACATCAAATCATTGTTGTTGGACGAAGATTCGTTGATTCTAATTAACTGCCACTATGTTAAGAGGCCAAGCCCTAGAAAAGACCATTAAAATCTAGAGATTTGAAGCCTTAACTAAGTATATTCAAAGTCTTCTTAGCTTATTTGAATATATTATTGTCTGCCATTCTAGAAAATCTAGGAATGACATGGAAATTTTTCTTACCAACCTAGTGATCATATTTTGTTAGGTGAGGCATTAGTCCATGATGGGGTGGTGTTATCAAGAGGCTTTATGGTTTGGAGCTTCATTCCCACCACTTTCTTCAGAGTAATTGCAATTTAAAGAAGGAAGGATGTGCTTTGCATCTCACATTCATGCTTCAAGTTGGTGGAGGGGCTATGTATTGGAACGAATGAGAGATTCAAGGTGGAGTGAAGGGGGACGAGTCTTTCTTCATACTAGTGTTGCTATTTAGAAGAATTCAATGATAGTGAGTCAAGCAAAATTTTAAGGGTGGAAATATTTCTTGAAGTTTAAAAACACTGGCGAATCTCACTAATCCCTAATATGCAAACAATAAAATGTTTATTGATATATTTGTAAAATTATTCAAATTTGTAATGATTTTATATATAATCTCTATATAATGTTGGCGATTTTTAAGGTAAATTAATTTTATATTCTAAAATTTGGGCGAATCATCTTTTATAAAAAATATAAATTGTTGAATCTTTTTTGTGGAAAAATCAAGGAAAATTAGCCCACCGGGCGAATATTAGCCCCTAAATTTTTTCATGTAGTGAGTCTTGGGTAAGAAGGAAGGACTTAGTGCACCCTGCAAGTAAAGAGTTACTCAGAGATAATTCATTCAACTCTTGGGGGGAGAATGTTGGTGTTTTAGTGTGGGTTTGTGAGGGATTGACAACTTTCTTTTGGAGCTTTTGGCTGGCATTTTGAGGTGGTAAGCCCTGTATGCCTACAATGGACTCAGCTTGGTTAATCTTTAGTGCCCCGCTAGGTGTTTTCGTAATTATAGTTTTATTAGGTTATGTGTCTTAGTTGTTACTTGCAACTTACATTCTAGGTATTGGAGCCTCTATCATGTTTGTAATCCTATCTTGGTTTCGGCCATCAACCAAGTCTCATTGTGGAAGAGAGGGTAATTGGGTCTCACCTCTTGTGTTGGTCTATGTGCTTTTACCTATAAGATTGGTTATATGGTGTAGGCTAAGTCAAGTTAATAGTCTACGAGTTTGTGGTTACAAAGTTTTTTGGATCCTAGTGTGTCGTTTGATTTCTTCAATGGTAAAGGAAGTTGGGTCTTGGGTGGAGGAAGCTCTGTCATCACCCCTATCTAATGGGTTATTGACTAAAGTTAGTTATTTTTATTTTGTTTGATGTTATTGCGACAATATTTTATTGGTTTCTGAGTTTTGCAAGGAAGGGTCGACTTGTCTTTTCTATCCTTTTACACGTAGAAGAAACCCCTGCAAAGAATCTGGGTGGCATATTCAAAGATTGTGACTCCAAATCATTGAGGGTGTACGCGCAAAGTTGTGGGTTCACGAGCAACAACTTGGCATAATTTTAGGTTCTAGAGCGTGGTCTCCTTAATGCAATAAGGGAAGGTTTCAAATCATTGCAAATGCACAGAGATTTTGTTGATTATAATTAACTGCCTCTAAGGTCTGTTAAGAGGTCAAGCCCTAGAAAAGATGATTAAAAGCTAGAGATTGGAAGCCTTAATTGAGTATATTCAAACTCTGCTTAGCTTATTTGAATATATTATTGTCTGCCATTCCAGAAAATCTGGGAATGACGTGGCAATTTTTTCTTGCCAACTTGGGATCATATTCTGGCACATGAGGCGTTAGTCGATTGTCTTTTTTATTTCAAAAGATAATATGAATTATTTTAATTTAAAAAAAAATGTGAATATGGAGCATTATTATTTCAAGTTGCATAATAATAAGATTTTATTTCTGTAAAATTATTCAATTTTGTAATACTTCGCCCTTTGTCATAAAACATAGTTTCAATTCTTCTTAGATCCATCACCATCAGACTAGTGAAAATAGAATTAACACCCTTATAAAATAATTCCAACAAAAAAATCCCTCAAATTTAATCATTATTTTTGGCTCACTTTTTAATTTTTAGTTTTCTATTATTTATTTTTATAGACTTCATAAAATTTATATGAATTTGGAGGTTATAAATTATAATATCATATAAATTAAAGATTATGAATGGTAAATTATTAATATAAAAAATATAATATATACATATATATGATTATTTCACACCAAAATTTTCATCACCGAAACTCCTTAAGTCAATGGACGGAAAAGGTGGGACGCAAGGTAGGACACTGAACACGACAGCTGCAACATATACAACAGAAATGGGACTTCAATTTCAACGTTTGCATATTGATTCAAGATTCACTCAATTTTGAAAATGTTACTTTCATAAATAATCGAATTCATGAATCCAATCTACGTGATGTACGGCGTCGTGGATGTCGACCCTGCATTGACAATCCGCCGTTATATAGCTGTGAATGTACTGCATATTGTTTTGATCAGAACCCATACGTTCATACTTCTTCGTTTCTAATCCCATGTTGAACTCTACCAGTTCAAAAAATTACAAAATAAATAAAATAGAAAAAATAATAATTATAATTATTAATTAAAACATTTTTACTAGGTCAAATTACATAAAAAAAAAATAATAATTATAATTATCAGTTATTAATAATTTAAAACAACCTAGATCCATCTTAACTCTGGATATACCAAGTGTTGAGAGGGATCAAATGTCAAGTGCAAACCTCTTTTAGAGTGAAAAGAGATTTGATCCCTCCTAACGCCTTGTAGATCCGAAGTTATGATGGATTTATGCTAGTGTAGTTTATTTAAAGGTATTCTTCGTTCATGTGAGACATTGATTGCAACAAAATATTTTAGCTAGATCATAGTAAATATCGACTCATAAGTTCATGTATATTATGTTATGTTATGTAAACATTTTGGCTTGGTCAAAATATGTCAAAAAATTAAAATTTAAATAAAATAAAATAATTAGTAATTAGTAATTATAATAAATTTGAGATAAAATAGTAAGTTTAATGATGGAGGTTTTTGGCCTCGATATTTTCACAACCCATGGTGTTATTCTTTAATTTGGAAAGTACAATAAAAAATAAAATTAAAATACAATTAAAAAAAAAATTAAAAGTTAATAAATACAAAATAAAATAAAATTGAGATAAAATAGTAAATTTATGGATGAATGTTTTTGGGCTCTATGTTTTCACAACTGATGGTTTTTCCCATGATATTCTAATAGTCAAATTATATTAAAAAAGTAAAAAATAAAAATAAAATAAAAAATTAATAATTAAAATAAAATTGAGATAAAATAGTAAATTTATGGATGGAGGTTTTTGGGCTCTAGATTTTCACAGCCCATGTTTTTTCCCATGGTATTCTTCTCTATTGCAGCTTGTTAAAAGGTGTTCTTCTCTAATGTGAGAGATTCATTCCAACAAAAGCTTTTAGATAGATCAAAGTAAATCCTAATTTCCACCACAAATATCAAAACCCTTAGCAATTTTCATATCTGATTTGGCAAAGAAAAGATTCAATATAGAAAAAATACACAATGAATCTATATTTTTTTTAATGCCTGTCTTCCAAGTAAAACTTGGGAAAAAAAACCATGCTCACTTTGTTACATAGCCTTTATAGATCATATTTTTCTAAGCTATTTTATGTGTTATTCATTTTATTTTATATGTTTGAAATTTTACTCGTGATTGTGAAAATAAATGCGAACATGAAAAAAATAAAATCTGTTGTATGTAGTCCTACATCTTTTTTATTCTTTTTTGTCCACATTAAAACTTATCAAAGTTGCTCATTTTTTTTGTAAACTTTGCGATCTCTATTTATTTCTATTTTCAAAAGAACTTTTCAAACCATTTGCTGCTGCAGGTGGTTTTCCTGCTCGAAGGAAACCAGGTATCCACCTATCAGCTTTAAATCCTGTCCAAAATTTAAATAAGTTCATTGCTATCCATCTAGCAACATTGTATTGGCTCTCTATTCTGCTAACTCTACTTATCAAAATAAACATAATTATATTGTTCATAGTCAAAACCATTTTTGAATCCACTAGTTCACTCTGTCACTCCTCATTAGAGGATGTTACTGGCACAGGTGCCTCTGCACTGGATCATGGCATCTCGCTTCGCTGCTCGATTCTCCATTTCAGGTCTGTCAGAGTCTGTTGAGTTCTACCCTGTGCTAGATTGTTTCTATATGCCTGGATCTAGATTGCCACTATCTCCCATAATAGTTCTGCACGGACTGGGTCCTTTTCCTTGTTCTGATTCTATGCCTCTATTTCTTCTCCCATTGCATGCTCTTGGTGTATGGTCATGGCCCGAGCCACCACATTATTCATAATCCAGTATTACTGTATGGTTTTCTTGAACAGTGAGTGCCTCCCTCGAGTGGACCTGGGTTTGGCACCATGCTTTGCCATTCATCCATGGGGATATCTCGGTATTTGAGATTGGCTTTTAAATCTCTCTCCCAACTCGCAATCTGAGCTTTGAATTTCGGCAGATTTCCTTCCATGTAGGCGTCGATGATTTTCTTCATGTGTTCCCCATCAGGTTTCCTGCCTCTTTTTTTGGTTGTCTGCTTGTTCCCTCCTCCTTCTTGGTTCCTCTGTTTCCTCTTTTGGGAGCAATTTTACTCCCTGTTTGGGTGCTTCTGTCGTGCGTCTGGTGTGTTCTATCTTGGTCAGAGTTCTTACTCCGGTGTATTGGATTACCTATCAAAAAATTGATGCATTCATCAACTTTATGGTTTTGATAGAATTCAATTCCCCAATTTCTCTTTTTCTTTCCTTTGTTTGTGCCTTATATCTTCTGGTTTCCAGCCAGGGTTTGTGTACCATCTACCTCCTTGCTTCCAGGCTGTTTGGGTTTTGTGACTGTTAATTTCTTTTTAAGGGTCAGGTTTCTCTTAGGTTTTATTCCCGTAGCCCCCCCTTTACAACTTTCTAAGCCCTTCCATTCCTTTCTCCTCAGTCCCAAGTTTTCCTCCTTAGATGGGATCAAGGTAATTTTCTTTTCCCACCTTCCCCGGGGTTTCTCAGACATATCTACAGGGTTCCTGGTGCAGCTCCTCTCTTCCCCCTTAGGACGCTTGAATTCTGGCATTCCTCTGGTCCTTAGGATTTTCGCTTCCCAGGTTTCTTCCCTAATAGCTACTGCCACAATCCCCTCCATTCCTACGAGCCTGGCCTGGATCGAGAGCCTTCGGGGATACTACTGGCTAATTTTGTAGGCTAGCCCTCTCCCTTTCTAGGTGTTAGCTCTTGCCTCCCTTTTTCTCTGTTCAAGAATTGCCAATGGTCTACAGGAATGGTGTCAAATACTCTGGGAATTCTGGAGGCTTTTCCCTTGTTTTTGCCTATATTAAACCGGAAGCTAAGCTGATTATCAATATTCTTGCTACAAAGAGTCATGATGCTTTTAGAGTTGGGGGGTGAAGGGGCTACATACTTGCTTACCCCATGGCTTCTTCTTCTTGTTGTTGCCTGCGTATTCACTCTGCTGCTACCTCCCTTTTGACCACCTTTCCTCATCTTCGTCTACATGAAAAGAGATGTTTGTGAGTTTTCTTTGGTTTTAATCTCTCTCTTACTCCAACCCTTAACCCTAAACGACATCTGCCTGTCTTGGTTACCGGCATGGATCTCTTCAAGATTGTCTTGGGATGCTCCCCTCCTGTCCTTTCTCCCGATGTCCTTCATTAATTCCCACCTTCTCCGAATTGCTCTTGCTGTGTCACTTCTGACCTCATTCTGCCACTTGGTGTCCTTCCTCTGCCTGCCTCTCTGTTCTCTGTCCTGCCCTCCTCTCTATCAGTTTGGTTCTTTCTCTCCCTCGTACTCTCGAGGTGCGTACCTTCCCTACCCTGCTCCGTCAGCTGCCCGATCACCTGTCTTCTCACTTCATTCTCTATGTCTGTCCTTTCCTCCAGCTGTCCTCTTCCTTCTTCTCGATCTCTCCTTCGCGGTCTCTCTAGATTTCCTCTGCTATCCATATTTCCTTCCTTATCCTTTTCAAGTAGTTGTCTCAGGTCCACCATTTCCTCCTTCTGGCTTAGCTCGACCTTGCATCATCCAGCGACCTTCCTCCATTTCTACATCCCCAATTTTCTAGGTTGTCTACTGGTTCATTGCCCTTCCTTCTCATATGGGTGGGAAGGATGTAGTCTACCTTTCATAGTAAGTTGCTTATTTCCTCCACTAACCAGGCCGTTCTCCAACTTCGACTCATTTTTTCCACTGAAGTTCCATTCTGTAGTTGTTTCACGATGTCTACCACTAGTTTCGCATCTCCTTCCACCTGCAACTTTTGGTACTTCTCCCTTATGGCGATCTCTAGTCCTCTTCTCAGCGCATGAAGCTCAGCTTCATTGTTGGTTTTGTTGCCGCAATCCATCACGTAAATTCTGAGTGTCCTTCCCTTGTCATCTCTAAAGACTCCTCCTATCCTTGCTTTTCCTGGGTTACCCTTCGTTGCCCCATCGAAATTCAACTTGATGAAGCCCTGTTGGGGATTACTATAGTAGTTGCTCTCTTCTGCCTCATTATTATGGTATTTCCCTGTTGTAACTTTCGTCATGCTTGACTTTAGTTGTAGGCGAGCCATTATTCTTGCCTCTATCTGGTCGACTTTCCAATCTTCCTTGTACCATTTCTCTGTGAGAATGGTCTCCCTTATATTCTGGGTGATTTGGTTCCATATCTCATCCTTTTCTCTACCGTCTTCCTTGAAGGTCAAGCAGTTTCTCTCTTTCCAAATGTTCCACAAAACAAATCCTAGTGAAAGTTTCCAGGGTTTGTTCAGGATTGTATTTTGGTAAGGTTTGTTCTGCCATTTTTCTATTGTTATTTTGATATTGTTTTTATCTCTGTCGTTGATTTCAAAAAGATCTTGGTGTTGTCTCCATAGGTTGTTGCTAACTTTGTAGTCATTAGCTATGTGCTCCATGGTTTCTTCTTGTACTTGGTAGAGAGCGCAACGCAAAGGGCCTTGTGTTCCTTTTTTCCTTAGCTGCTCCCAGTTTAGAGCTCGCCCGTGGCTCACGATCGAAGTGAAAAACGCTACCTTCAGCCAAGTTTTTGTTTTCCAAATGCTGTCCCATTTTTTTGTTTCTAGGTTTCTGTTATATCCTTCTTTTAGATAGCATCCTTTAGCTATTGTGAACATTCCTTTAATTCTCTGCCCTCATCTGATAGTGTCCGTCCTTGCTTTGGCCGCAATTTTTCTTGTTTCCATTTCTTTTTCATATATTCCCCATTGACTTGTTCCTGGCATGTTTGGCCAGTTTTCCTTTTTTTTCCAGCTTCTCCAGTATCCGTCCATTTCTGGACTCCAATAGTTTCTTACTGCGCCCCTCTCAGTCCGTGTGGTGAACTGGTGTATCTCTTGGAGTTGAGGTAGTTGGTTAAGTTTGTCTCTCTGTTGCTGAGCCTCTTCCCAGAAGATTGCTTTGTCCCCCTCTCTTATTTCCCAAAAACTATGCTCTCTTATCAAATCCCTGTTGGCTCTTGCCAAATTCCAGATTGCTAAGCCTTTTTTTTTTGTTTGGCTTCTCAACTTGCCTTCTGGAGACCTGGGCATCTCATATTTTCTTTCCCATAGCTTTTTCCACAGGTCTTCGCCCCCTTGTATCCATCGCCACCAAAGCTTTGCTCCCATTACCTGGTTCAGGGTATATGGGTCTCTCATTCCTAGACCTCCTTCTGTTAAGGGTTTTCTTAGCCACTTCTAGGGTAGAAGCGCCCACTTTTTTATCTTGCTCGACCCTTGCCATAGAAATTTTTTAAACATATCTACCATTTTTTGACATATTGTTTTGGGTGTAGCTTGGCTAGTCAGTTGATATATCGGTAGGGATTGAAGTACCAATTTGAGCAAAATTATATGACTCGGAGTATTGAGGGCCCTGAAAGTCCAATTTTCCATTTTCTTTTGCAACTTCTTCATCAGGATTCCCCAATTAGCAATTATGTTTTGCTTATCATTTATGTTGACACCTAATCATCAGGATTGGGTGAACAAAATGTAAATAAATAAATAAGTAATGTGAACAGTCATCGGGAGATGAAGTGAACAGTCTCTCCCTCATGTATATAATGAAGACCAACCTAAATGAATAAACATACGAATCAGTTTTGCTTTGATGAGTTACTACCTTGTCTGACATGGTATCAGAGCCAACTCCCAAAATAGTTGTAACTCCCTTTTGCTTACTGCTCTCTGTTCACTGTCCACTACCCCTGTGTGTTCTGTCTACCATAATTAACTCTGAATTCTGACCTGACAGCCTCATACCTGAAAATCCTCTAAATCGCTGAGTTGAATGCCCTTGAGGTCGTGCTGCTGCGTTGAATGGTCCGAGTAGCTATGCGGCGGAGTAGTGAAATGCTACTGGTGCGTGAATAGACTCCATGACCATGTTCACTATGTGAATCAAAGCCTCTATCTGCAAAAAAAAAAAATCTGAAGATTTAGAGATCAGCTGGACGACTTGCAATCATGGTATTTATGCTGGTATGGCTATGCGTTGAAGTTTCTTTGGCAATCTGTTGAAGTTTCTGGCTATGCGTTGAAGTTTTTTGGCCATACATTGGTATACAAGCGTGGTGTTCACTGGTTTATGAAGGGCAAACGTTGAAGTTAATGCCATAAGTTGAACGCTATTTTACCATTGTATTAACATTGTTTTAATATTGTATTAACGCTGATGTATTAAGGTTGTTTGGTATGGTATTCACGCTATTGTATTAAGGTTGTTTGGTATGGAATTCACGCTGTTGTATTAAGGCTGTAAGTTAACGCTACCTCCATCACATGAATTACGTCTTCCTCCATCGAATGAACCTCTACTGCATTGGTAAAACTTTGTAATGATGTGGCTGTGGGGTACGAGTGGCATCGCTTGAGAGATCGAGCTGATTGGGAACGACGAGGAACGCTGCTCCAGTTATTGTGTTGGTATATACCTCTGCTATATACGCTATTTTGAACGCTGTTCTTGACACTGCTGTTCAGTTGCTTTTTGAAAACCGTGACGATCCTTCAAGATTTGTAATTATTTTTTATAAAGCCATGTAAAGGACTGTGACTGTTGTGATATATAGATGAAGTGCTAAAGTCTAATTTTATGACTTGGTGGCCTTTGTTAAATGGCATGTATTAAATGATGGTATGCGTTGAATACTGAAAGCGTTGTCCTTATTCCAAGTCGAGCAGTCACCGTCGAAGCCCCAACTTTCTCTATTCGAAGTAGTCTAATGGTTGAATTGAGCACTAAGTCCATGCATTTTGCGCTATATCATTCAACCTTTGGAGGTTGGTTAATACAGTCTCTGTGCATTGAGTACGTGTATTGTATTAAATATTGAGCGTGAGTTTGGATTGATTTCATTTCAATTTAACTTGCGTTGACCATCGTTTAAAGTTTGGAAAGCTCGTGCTTGTTGAATGTTGGTTGTATGGGCTATTTTCTGCATTGGATTGATATGTGGTGAATTTAAGTTGGGAGTACTATGTGACGGGCCACTATCATGCTGCTGGAACGCTATTGGAACTCTAATATAAACCTTGTTGTATGCGTTGTAAAGATTTAAGTCCAGCGCTGCATAGTTTTTTATATATATTTATGGTATATTTAGGCTGCCATATATATATACATAGTCACTCACATTTCGGCTATCTCACCCATACATTCTATACTTTAATGTTGTCCAGATGAATGCCAATTGGCATTTGAGTTTGCTGTCTCGTCTTATTTTTTCCCATTAAGAGTAAAAGTTTTGCAGCATAAGTTTTTTGTTACAGTATGCATTCAATAGGAAGATGTGGTGGAAGAGGAAGAGTAAGATATTTCAGAAGCAGGGGGGGTAGACACTCTCAAGAAGAAAAGGCAGATTTGCATTGCATACGCTGCAAGAGAAATGGATCACATGATGCCTCTACATGCAAGTTACCATGGGACAAAATTGAGCAGCAAAGAAACCAACAAAAAGGTAAAGCTGATGATATAGACAAAGGTAAAGCCCCTGAATCCACTCACTATGTTGTGGCACAATGTAACATTGGAGTAAATTAAGATTTATTTAGTGCTTCACTTGCTTCTTGGAAAAATGATTGGTTGCTTGATTCAGGAGCAACCTGCCACATGACTCATAGAAAAGATTTTTTTGAAGAATTTATTGACAATGTTGATGGAGCAGTATACTTTGCAGACTAATCAAAAATCAAGTCATCAGGTTTTGGCACAATCAGGCTTAAACTGCCTGGTCTTCCAGACTTTCTTCTGCATCATGTTCTATATCTCTCACAACTCAAGAGAAACTTGTTGTCCTTGGTCCACATTTGCTAGCAAGGTCACTCCATTCATATGTTTGATGGCAAGCTTGAGGTAAGAAAAGCATCTGACCACTCACTTGTCATGAGGGGAATAGAAGAAGAAATGCTTCTCAAGCTGCAAGGAACCTCTGCTCATGCACAACATTTCTCATACAATTCTCATCATGAAGAAGGCACACTTCCATAAAGTTTATTATGGCATGCTAGATTTGGACATTTGAAATATGACAACCTCCGCTTGTTGAAGAAAAATGGTGTTGTTGGTTTGTCTACAGTTCTTAGGAAATTTAAGCAATGTGATGCTTGTATTCTAGGAAAGCATAGCAAACAGTCTTTTCATGATTCGCATTCAAGAGCACATAGAAAAATTGAACTCATTCATTCAGATTTATGTGGTCCAATGCCTGTTCCTTCTGAAAAAGGAAACTATTATATAATGACATTTATTGATCACTACACTAGAATGTGTTGGGTTTATTTATTGAAGAACAAATCTGATGCTTTTCAAACATTCAAGAACTTTCATAAATGGATTGAAAATGATGCACAATCTCATATTGGGTCTATTCTCACTGATAATGGAAAAGAATACACATCAAATGAATTTGAAAACTATCTTCGCCAACATGGGATCAAACATCAAACAACTGTGCCTTATAATCCCCAACAAAATGGTGTAGCTGAAAGAATGAATAAGACAATCTTAAATATGGTACGATCCATGCTCTTCTTAAAAAATGTAAAGATAATGTTTTGGGCTGATGATGTTCTATGTGCTTCCTATATAAAGAATAGATGTCCATCTAATGCTATTAGAAACAAGAATCCATATGAAATGTGGTATGGACATGTTCCTTCGGTAAAGCATCTCAGGGTCTTTGGTTCCACCTGTTATGGCTTGATACTAAAGGCACATAGAAACAAACTTGGTGCAAGAAGTCGTAAGTGTATCTTCCTGGGGTATTCAAACACCTCCAAAGCATATCGTCTCTATGATGAAGTAAATAAAAAGTTTGTTATATCAAGAGATGTAATTTTTCTTGAATCATCCAAAACTGACAATGTTGTTGAGCGGAAACTTGATTGCTTGGATAGATTCGCAAAAGCAAAATCATTTCAAGAATTTGATAATTAGATTCCACATCTTGAAGGGGGGATTCCTATACTAGATCAACATGTAGAATATTCTTCTGAAGAACACTCTCCCCTGCATGAAACTCCAACAACAGACGATGCTTTAAGTGATGTGATTGACAGAATTGGGAGACTCAACCTTGATTCAGTCCCAACTCAATCAGTGGAGTAGCTTGGACCATCTGAGAAACATCCCCCAAAGTGGCTGACAAAGACACTTGAAAGTGTTCATCCTGATGAGGTTGGAAAGACAGGAACTTGAAATTCAAACCGGCAAAATGGAGGTGATGTAGATGACTCTAATTCACCCGTTGATATGGATGTTTCTTATGATTGTGAATTGAACTTGTCTATAGATTTTGAACCAACTTCCTTCAAAGAAGCTACTTCTTATGATGAATGGAAAGAAGCGATGCAAAAGGAGTATGATGCCCTCATAAAGAATGGCACTTGGATGCTGGTTGATCCTCCATTAGGAACCAAACCAATTGGCTGCAAGCGGGTCTACAAGAACAAGTATAAAGCTGATGGGTCACTTGAAAAGCACAAAGCTAGGCTTGTGGCAAAAGGTTTTGCACAGAAGGAAGGGGTCGATTATGAGGAGACTTTTTCCCCCACAACAAAATGGGCTACCATCTGGACACTCTTTTCCCTAGCAGCTTAGAATGATTGGAAAGTCCATCAAATGGATGTAAAAACTACTTTCTTAAATGGAGATCTAAAAGAGAACGTTTTTATGTCCCAGCCTGAAGGATTTGCTGTGAAAGGACATGAGCATAAAGTATGAAAACTGGTGAAGTCCTTGTATGGCCTCAAACAAGCACCACGAGCCTGGTATGAAAACCTAACTGAGCATCTTCTGAAACTCAATTTCAAACATTATGATCTTGATGATGCAACTTTATTTGTCAAGAAAGTTGGCAAAACAATTGTATATCTTGTGGTATATGTAGATGATATTTCAATGACAAGGAACAATGAAAGCTACATTGCATCCATAAAGAAGGAATTGGGAAAAAGCTTTGAAATGACTGATTTGGGCTATGTTCATTACTATCTTGGTATTGAAGTAACCCAACATCCGAATTCCATATTTCTTTCTCGAAAGAAATACATTGGAGATCTATTGAACAGGTTTGGCATGATAGAATGCAATCCTCTTACTACTCCAATGGAACAAAACTTAAAGCTCACATCTATTGAAGGAAAAGAATTTGAGGATGCAACAAAGTACAGATAGCTTGTAGGAAGTCTCAACTACCTAACTACTACCAGACTAGACATTTCGTTTGCTATTGGAATCCTCTCTAGGTTTATGCAAAAGCCTTGTGAGGGACATTGGTTTGCTGCAAAAAGAGTTCTAAGGTACTTGAAGGGAACTCAAGACCTTGGAATCAAGTATACACAGGTGGACGACTTCAGCTTGATTGGATACTCTGATTCAGACTTCGATGGAGACAAAGAAAATGGGGTATCTACTTCAGTATATGCTATGAGTCTTGGATTAGGAGTTGTCTCCTGGAGATCACACAAACAATCAGTTCCAACGGATTCCACAACAGAAGCAGAATACGTGGTAGTAGCTGAATCAACAAAAGAAATTGTGTGGCTCAGGAAAATTCTTGAAGATTTGCAGGTAAAACACGTACAATCAACTCCACTCATGATTGACAATACCTCTGCAATAAAGTTGGCCATGAACCCAAATTTCCATGATCGAACGAAGAACATCAATACTAAATATCATCTGATTTGACATCATGTTGAGGCCAAAACAATCCATCTCCGTCATTGTTCCACTAATGAGCAAATTGCAGACATCTTCACCAAAGCACTTGGAAGAGAAAAACTTGAACGATTCAGAATGATGCTTGGACTCACCAACATCCCTTCAGATTAAGGGGGGAATGTTGACACCTAATCATCAGGATTGGGTGAAAAAAAATGTAAATAAATAAATAAGTAATGTGAACAGTCATCGGGAGATGAAGTGAACAGTCTCTCCCTCATGTATATAATGAAGACCAACCAGAATGAATAAACATACGAATCAGTTTTGCTTTGAGGAGTTACTGCCTGGTCTAACAATTTAGCTGGATGCCTAAGTACTTAGTTGGGAATTTGCTGATTCTAAATCCCATGGTTCTTGCAAGCAACACTTGGGAGGCATTCTGGGTGTTGAAGAAAAAAATTTCTGATTTTTATTTGCTTACCTCTATTCCCGAGGCCACTGTGAATTCTTTAAGAATTTTGATTTTTTTTTTTTGCTTCTTTAAGAGTTGCCTATTCGTATAACATAACATCGTCAACAAACTGTTGATGAGTTAGAGGTAGGTCATTTCCCCATAGTCTTAATCCCTTCAGTTGTTCACTTTTAACTTTTGCTTTTATAGGTCTTCCAAGTCCATTCGCTGCGAGGATGAACAGGAACGGTGATAGCGGATCACCCTGCCTGAGTCCTCTGGATGGATTGAAGGCTTCTATTGGAGATCTGTTTAATAGAATTGACATTACTGGAGTAGTGATCATTAACATTACCCAGTTAATCCATCTGTCATCAAAGCTGTAAGCCTTGAGTATATGTTGCAGGTATCTCCAGCTTAATCTATCATAAGCTTTTGCGAGGTCGATTTTTATCATCATTCCTTTGGTTTTTGAATTCTTCAATGAATAAATTGCTTCTTGTGCTACTATTATACCATCTACTATTTGTCTACCTTCTTTGAACCCCGTTTGTTCCAGGGATATTAGCTATGATAGTATTGGTTTGAGACGGTTCGCAATGATTGTAGCTAGAATTTTATATATCACATTGCAGAGCGCTATCGGACAGAAACCTTGAGGCTCTTCTGATTTTTCTGTCTTTGGTATCAGAGCTAGGAAAGTAGCATTTAAACCCGGGTGCATTCTTTTGGTGCAGCGAGACTGTTCTACTTCATTCACTATGTCATGGCTCATGAAGCTCAACGTGGCTTGAAATAATTCTGAGGTAAATCCATCCGGCCCAGGTGCTTTGTTCTTTGCCATTCCCTTTACTACCTCTTCCACCTCAGCTTCCTTTATGACTCTTAGGAGAGCCAAATTCTGTTCTCTATTTACAATTTTGGGGATGTTTTGACTTATTTTATCAATGTCAGCGTCCCTGCTGCAATATAAAATTCTCCAATTCTGCTTTCTGGGTTAACTTGTTGCCTTGATTATCCTTCAGGGAGAATATAATATTTTGTTGTCGGTGTTGTATCATTGCCTTGTGGAAGAATTTCGTATTTCTCTCTCCTTCTTTTAACCATTGGATTCTAGATTTTTGTTTCCATAAGATTTCCTCTTGTTTTCTTCTTTCCTCTATTTTATTTAGCACCAGTCCTTCTTCTTCAGATAATTCTTCACTTCTTCCTTCGTCTATGATTTTATGTTGTATTTTCTCCATTGAAATCCGCAATTGTTCATTATCCTTGTGAATATTTCCAAATTATTCTCTATTCCACTGTTTAATCTTTCGTTTTAGATATTTTAATCTTATATGGAGAGTGTGCATTTTATTTCTTCCTTCCCTCCCGTTCTCATTTTCCTTCCACCAAGTCTTCATTTTTTCTATAAATTTGGGATCTCTTAGCTAGAATGCCTCAAACCTGAAGGGTCTATTCTGGTTCTACTTATTCATAGTTATCTCTAGTTTAACGGGCCAGTGATCTGACCCTAGACATGGAAGGATTGTAGCTTCGTAGAAAATATCCTTTCCTAAGAGGTGTTCTATTGCAAGAAATCTATCTAACCTAGAAGCTATTTGATTGCTCCCTCCTCACCGATTGTTCCAGGTGTATTTCCCATTTATAGTTGGGATATCTATCATTTTCAGTTCCGCCTATAGGTCCCTAAATTTCTCCATTTCTGGTTCTTCTCTTTGCAATCCACCTTTCTTTTCATCTTTTGTTGTTGTCATGTTGAAGTCCCCTGCTATCAACCACAATTTTTCTTTATGCAGGTTACCTAACTGTTGGAGCTGGAGGAGGAAACTTCCTTTTTCCATTGGAATATGTGGTCCATAAACTGCCGAGACTAGAAACCAGTCGTTGTTTCTTATTAATCAGAACTTCCCTGTGAGAATCCTTTTCATTCCTATCCAATAGTCAGTTGTGATTTTTGTTGGGTTCCGTAAAATCGCAATACCTCCCGCACTTCCATTCACATCTATGGTCATGCATTCATATTTTGGTTTGATTTTGTTTAGGATCTCCTCCATTTTCCTCCCTGGGATTTTTGTTTCCTGTGACAACATTATTTGGAGTTTTTCTCTTCTTAGCCTTTCCGTTAAGTGTCTCTGTTTGCCTTGATTGTTCAAGCCCCTTATATTCCAGGATGTGACTATCATGAGGTGGTTGGGTTGGTTTGGTGGAATACCGCCGAGAGCGGAACTACTCTTCCAGTATTCACTAGCATTTCACCCATGAGTTGTATAGATTCCTGTATATTCCTTCTACCTCTTTTTTTCCCTCCTTTTGTTTTGCTTTGAAGGTCCAAAGTATTGTCCTGTTGGAGGGCTAGTTGTTCTACCATTCCAAACTTTCCCTTGCCCTGTTTTTCTTGGTATTGTTGGAAGGTCCCTCTACATAGTTTTTTCTGCTCTTCTGGGATGAATCTTTCATCCAGATGTTTCCATTCCTCTAGGAGTTTCCTTAATACTTCTTCTTTTGAACTTAATTCTTCTCCCCTGATTGTATCAATTTCCATTACTGCATTTTCCATTTTATCCCCTGTTTCCTTGTCCTCCTTACCTGATGGTTCACCTTGAGCTTTTCACTTGATGTGTGATGTACCTTGACTTGTGTTGTTTTCTTTTTCCTTTTCTCCCTGGTAATGCATTGTTTGAGTCTCATTTTCTTCCTCTTCTTCTTGAAGGATTTCAAAGCTATTTCTATAACTTGTCTTGATTTGTTGTTCTTTCATTGTTTCTTTGGGGTTTTCCTTTGTGTGCCTTCTCTTATTTTTTACCTCTCGAAACCCTTGTCTTCTTGATTTTTCCTCTTTGGTTTGTTTCTTCTTTCCTCTTCTTCTATGTTGAGCGGGCATTCCTTGAATAGGTGGCCATACTCATGGCATCTTCTGCATCTGAAAGGAATGTGCTCGTAATCCAGGGTTTTTTGCCATACTTCCTCAGGATATTCTAACTTGAATATGTCTAGAATCGGGTCAGCTATGTTCATGTAGACACAGATTCTTGTGTATGAGGTGTATCTTCCATTTTTTGTAGTTTCTTCTATTTTAACAAAGCTTCCTATAATGTTTCTTATTCCTTCTAGGATTTCTGGATCCCGGAAGTCCATTGGAAGTCTGAATAGTCTTACCCATAACGGTGCTGCTAATAATTTTTCCTTGTTTGGGTTATAACATTCCTCCCAATATCTCATAAACAATCCCACATTATAATGGAAATATGGACCATTTTCAAACACTTTTTCTTTATCTTTCAGGTTAGAGAAAATTACTGTGAAGAATCCTCGTGCTCCCAGCTTCAGTTCAATGTGGCCTCGGGGTTTCCACTAAGGAAAATTTTAGGAACCACCCTAAATTTATATGTATAATAAATGGGCTAATCCCCATGATACATAAATGGGAGGCGATTTTATCAATAATATAATATGTATATATAAGTTTTTTGGCGAGTCTCTCACCAGATTACATTATCTTGTATAGTGATGGAGAATCTTTGACTGAATTATAAAATCTTGTAAGATCTTGGAAAATCTTTTATTGAATAATAAAACATTGTGAAGTCTTGGCGAATGTTTTGTTAAAGTATGAAACCATATATGATAATAAGAAAACATATTCATTAAACTGTAATATACTAACATACATGTTTGGAAAAAAGAAACATAATTTTCTCTTCCTACAAACAATGTTCCAAGTTTCAGTGGCCGTCTTTGTTAAGGTTCTTACAATACACTCTTTCATATCCTTCTATTAGTTTTGATAATATTCCACAACAAAGTTCTTGTAGGTGTTGATATTGACCACGAGTTCTATCAAGGTAGGAGAGATTAATCTTTTCTCTACAACTTTTGTCAAGCTACCACTTTTTTCAAGTTATCAAATTTCTTTCTTATTCCATAGACTCCAACTGCAAGATAAAAAAAACACATCAAGTTTATTTACCCCAACACGCCAACAAGTAGCAAGCCCCAACTATATTATATAAGAAAGTATTAGGTATCCCAAAGGCTTGAAGGGGATCTAATTGAAAGAAGTGACCATTGTGAGAACCCTTACAATCAATATATGAATATATAAATGTAGATTTATTATTATTTTAATTGGAAATATTCAATTAAATAATAAAATTTAATTACGTCTCTCCCAATCTAAATTGCTTATTAGCATAATTCACTACCCTCACACGTCTCGCATTTTTTAATAGCATTGTAACATGTAGATTAATTTCCTTTTTGGCGAACAATCTCCACCTTTTAGGAAAATATGGTGCAGTGGCTCCAACCCCTACAGATCATTAGGACAAACTAAGAATAGCATAGAAGATGAAAGGTTGTACAAACCAACTTATTTTTCAAACAACTAATCCAACATCAATACCTAAACTTTTTCATGAAGATATCATATTGAGAATGTTTGAAAAATGGTGGGAAATCTTCTGCGAGGGTGATGCAGAAAGAGTGATAAGGTTTCACTGTTTTGATTTTTTTTTGTTAAATTAGAAAAACCAATATTAATGGAGATATTGGTATTTTTTACTAAATTTTGTGAAGTGACTAAATGTAGCTTTAACCATTCACCTTAAGATTTTTTTACAATATAATTTCCTAAGTCTATATAGTGTCTTCATTATCATAAAAACCATTCTATATCCATCTTAACTCCACATCTACCACTCTTAGAGGGATGAAATCTATTTATTCCTCTGAGCACTTGGTAGATATAGAATTAAGATGGATCTAAGATGACAGAATTTCCCCTTTAAATAGTCTATGATCACATGAATACCATGGTATTACCATGGGTCAATACTATTGGTTATCATAAACCTGGAGCTTAAAAATTACTATTAGTAATTTATAAAAATTAATAAAATTAATAATTGATTTTTATTTTATTTTTTATTTTAACCAAGTTAAAATGTTTAACATACATTAAATTACAACATCCATTTTTACTCTTGATCCACCAAGCCCCGAGAGGGATCAAATATTTTTTCACTCTATGCTAGTTTGCATATCACGATATTTGATCTCTCTCGGGGCTTAGTGGATCTAGAGTAAAGATGGATCTATGTTGGTTTAATTCCCTTCCTTAAATAGGCTACATTCCATGTGAATACCATGGGTCAATACCATGTGCCATTTTTATTTTTATTAATACTAATATTAGGGTTAATAATGTTTTTTTGCATGGTATTAATAATAATCTAGCCCATGGTATTTTTCCCATAGGTTTCACCTAAATATAACGCATTTTTTGAGTGTTCTTAAATATAAGGTGACTTATGGAGTAAATATAAAAAATGTTTTATTTATTTACCATACCTCTTGTTTAATAATATTTTTATTAATTTACCATACCTCTTTTACAAATATGGTATTTGGCCCATAGGATTCACTTAAATAAAACCTCTTTTTTGAGCCTTCATAAATAGAAAGAGGGTTATGGACTAAATATAAAAACAGGTTTTATTTATTTACCATACCTCTAGTTTATTTATATTTTTATTTATTTAAAGGTATAAAAATAGGTTTTATTTATTTACCATACCTCCACTTTATTTATATTCTTATTTGTTTACACCCTTGCATGTATATAAGGTGACTTATGGAGTAAATATAAAACATGTTTTATTTATTTACCATACCTCTCATTTATTTATATTTTTATTAATTTACCATACCTCTTTTATAAATATCGTATTTGGCCCATAGGATTCACTTAAATAAAACCTATTCTTGAAAATTAGGGCGAAAGGAAAGTTGTAACTCCTAATTTCAAGGGCTAAATTTACCTTTTTTATCCTCTCCCTTAAAATAAGGTGGGCTAACCTCCATACCTAATTTTTTTTATAAAATAAATTTGAGTTGATTTGTAAAAATGTACTATGATACAAAATATTTGCCCACTAAAAATTTAAAACCCCTTAATTTCGCCTAAGGGCGAAAATTCGCCCCTAAAATTTTCCATGGTTGTCACTTTTGCTGGATCCATCTGGTGAGGTCCTTTTCTGCTGGCCATACTCTGATGAATTTGCATATTAGTGCATGATCTTTCATGTACCTTCTGTAGTGCTCTAGTTTATTCATTGGGATGATAAATCTTGGTTTCTCCGTAGCACATGGTAAACACCTTCCTCTGCTTTCAGCCTGCCATCATGCTCCCAAGACAGGTCCCAGTTTTGTTGTTTATTCTTCTTGGTTGCTATTGTTCTGTCCTTCGCCTGCCACTACATCTCGATAGGAGGGGATCTCGCCTCCTCCCTTCCTCTCTCATTGCTGTTAGATCTCGGTACCAGTGTTTGTCGTCGATTGTATCTTATTCTGTTTTTTCTGCGCCGCCTAGCTCATGGCCCAAAGTTACTCATTTTAGACTATCTCAACCATTGGTTTTAATCTCCACATGAAAATCCACTAGAATATGTCTCTTAGATGTTGATAACAACTTAGTTTAGATACAATTGTTATTGGGTTTTATTTATGAGATCGAATAATAACATTAAAAATAAAATTAAACGAGGGATAGCTAATATCCTCACAATGACAAAGGTATACATTCTTAATGGGTTTTACAATATAAAACAAGAGCTTATTGGGTTTTACGATGAACTTTAGGTAGACTATATTAACTACTGATCTTATATATATTAAACTAGTATAGATCTATCTTAACTCCAAATCTATCAAGTTCCCAGAGGGATCATATCTCTTAAGGTGCAAACCTTTCCTTAAGCTTTACACTAAAAAAAATAGGTTTGCACCATGACAAATCTGATCCCTCTCAACGCTTGATAGATTCAAAGTTAAGATATATCTAGAGAGATTAATCTTACTTTCTAGATAACAATTATTCTTTGATATCTTCGGTTAATGAAATTTTTCCTCTTCTTTTTAGTCTTGTTACTAGTTTTATAGTTTTTAACTACATAAATAGTCATATATATTGGTTTCCATATGGAGATTATTAGTTTCTTATTTATTGATATCTAATAATAATTTTTTGTCATTTCTTTTTCTTGACCTTATTACTAAGGTTACAATTTTGATATTTATCTCATACACATATTTATATTTAATTACATATTCATTAATGGATGTATTTTTACAAATATTTATATATATTTAGATTTTTATCTTAGAATAATTTTCCTTATCGAAGCAATTCTTAATTGTAATCTTTCTTGGCACATAGATTTTCTATTTATTTGTAATATACCTATAACTATTTACTCACGAAATTAATTACAAATATTATTAATTTAATATAGATTAACCGTGTTTAACAGTTTCATCAGGATTTGGTTAGGGTGAAAACGGTTGAACTACCTTGCAATCCATACGATGGAAAATTTGGAGAGAGGAAGGAAAGAAAATTGTGGGTAATTTGCTTGGACCAAATTCTCTTTAAAGACATAACAAAAATCCTCTCTGCATGGCTAGGGAACCACCCACAAATTTGCATCGTAATTATATAACTATTTATGTTTGCTCGGTGAATTTATTTCTTTGTAATGGGGAGAATATACAAATAAAAACTATCTTTAGAAATGGCATCAGCGGTAGAGCATACGGGAGGGTCTAAGAAGACCAAGTCTCTTGGGAAATAGTTAATGTTGTAAGCAATGTTCGTCTTTGTCCACAAATCATGAGTTCGTAGGTGCACGCTTTGATGCAGTGTTCTGTTTCAAGGCCGGTTTCCTTTCCTCACTGTTGAGCAACTTAATAAATTGACAGGGGAAGGAAAGAATGGGGAGAAATCTCTACTTCATTACAAAATACAACACAACACAATACGACACTTTTTACTCAATAGTATCCCACTTATGTAGAATCATAGACTTGAGGTATGCGGTAATGCCTCTTGGAAGTTTTATGTTGTGTTTATTTCGTTAGTCTCTTGGAATGAGTCCTTTGAAAGCAATACCTAGGAACTCTGGATATAAGCCTGGTTATTTTATTGAAATATTGCAAGGATTTGTGTGTGAAAGTTATATTATTTTAGTGATACCATTGGAAGACATCTGCATGGTTCCTATGCATTCGGATTTTGAAAATGGAATATTTATTGCATACACAAAGAATAGCCATTTTATTATAGAAATATATATTTGCATGCAGGGAAAAGAATAATTTTTGTGTTAGAATTATTGAAGTAGAACATGTGTTTGAATGAATGAGAGAACAACTATTATGCTTTTGATTTATTGGAAAATAAAATATATGTCTTTGCATGCATGGAAATAATAGCTACTGAGCTAGATTTCTTGAAAAGGAATGTGTTTTTTCATGCATGGGAAGAATAACTATTGAACTAGATTTCATGAAAGGAATATATGATTACTTTTATTAGTTTCTTCGAATGAACTTGAGCTTACATCCACATCGATAGTCATTATTTTAATAATTTTCTTGAAAAGAATATGTGTTATACATGTAAAAAAATAATAGCTATCATGTAAGATTCTTTTGGAACAAGAGTATATATTTGCATGCATGAAAATAATGGCTATTACGTTAGATTTATTTTGAAAAATGTAAGTATTTTCATGCAAGAAATAATAATTATTATGATATTTTTCTTTTGGAAAAGGATTATGTTTTGCATACAAAAAAAATAGCTATTGTGTTAATTTCTTTTGGGAAAAGATCATGTATTTGGATGCAATATTGTGTTACCTTTCTTTCGAAAGGATGATATACTTGCATGCAATACTATGTTAGCATTTGTTTAGAAAGGATTATGTATTTTCATGTAGGAATAATGGCTATGGTGTTAGCGTCCTTTGGAAAAATAATATATGATTACATGTATCAAGATAATAGTTATTAGGCTAATTTATTTTGGTAAAAGAATATGCATTCGCATGCACAAGGATTATAGCTAATGTGCTAGTCTCCTTTTAAAGTACAATAGTTGCAATGATTTTTATTTTGAAATAAGGTGCCTTGTACAAGAAACAATAGTTAGTGTCCATTTCAACCTACAAATGACTTCCATCTTCTTGTGCGAAGAGATGGGGATAACCGTTGAAGTTCTGTTAAATGTTACTATGTTCTTTGAGGTATAAATAGAATGTAACTATTTCGCTTCCTCATGGTAAATGTGAAATAGGGACAAGTGAGAATGTCTTGGTAATATTTATGTCTTTTACCTTATGTGTGTAAGTTATGAATGGATTGACATGTGTCGTAGCCATACATGTGTAAATATAAACAAACATGTTTTGGTAGTTTTGTACTTTTAAATAATGCATGTACAATATTAAAAAGAGGGATGTCTCAATATTTGTTTACGTTGTGTGTAAGCACATGTATAGATGTTTGAAGCATCACTAATGTTGGAAAATCTAAAGACTTGTAGATTATAGATGATTTTCCTTAAATTGATAATTACTTGTGATGCTAGTTTTCCTTTTATTACTTCTTTAGTTCTTTTTCATCAAGTAATTACCAAAAAAATGAAGATCACAAAGCAAGAAAGTACAAAAGATATAGGCTCCAAGCTAGGAAAAAACCCTCCAAGGGGAAAACCCAGAAAGAAATCTTATATTCTTATACAATCTTCTTTCAAAGAGACTTCCGAGACCCAAAGGCCAAATACCAGAATCCTCCCAAGCACCAAGTCATACCGCAAAAATATATTTACAAGGCACCTTCAAAGATTTGTCCTTCTGCAACTTTGCTCTAGAATTTTGGCCCTGCAACCTCTCCTTAGAATTTTAGTCCTATAATTTCATCCCCCTACAACTAAAAACTTCACAGAAACGATATCATCTTCACACCTATGGACAAAAAATATGTGAACCCACGAAAACTTCGCTTTCTTCTTCCTTCCTTCATCCTTTCATCTCCTGTGGATGAATGGTGCTAAAAATGTGTCAAGATAATTGTATTTATAGCCTTCTTGAGGGGTTGAATAGTCCTCCCTTAGGTTGACTTGGTCTTGGAGAAATTAATGGCTTTTCCTTGATTTTTTTCTTTTCTTTGTTACAATGAATGAGTCCAAATGAGACTCTAATAAATGGCATAAATTATTCTTTGTCCTAGAAAGACATCGAATTACCTTGAAGCACGAAGACAATTCTTTAGGACTAGACTTGAGTATGAAACCCATGTTATAAATAAAATAAAATATTTTTTCTCTTTTTATTTAAACAAAATATGCAATGTCATGCTTACAAAACATCATTATGAAGACTGAACCTACTTACCATTTCTAATAGTCCCTCTTAACTAGGGAGGTATTCATAATTCCATCGTGTAGTGCAACGAATCTGATTCTTCAAGCATTCTCATAAGAAGATTCATATTGATAAGCCATATTTGTTAAGAATATATACCATAACAACATTTTCATTGAAATTCTTAACTAGACATAATGTTGGGAGCCTTTACGTGAGCTACCACACTACCTCTACGACACATAACCCATCTGGATGTTCACCAGGTATGTCCTTGTAGGACTATTATTATGTTGGATTTACAATCGTGAATCCTCAAAGAATATTGGTCCCCTTGGACTACTCTTATCTTGGATTCCCTACCTCATCCTCACTGTGTAATGGTATACAACTTCTTTTCCTAGATTCTATAATCCATAAGAAGTTTCAATATTAGATGCTTATCCAATCCTCTAGAATCTATTCTTTCTTTATGGCCTTCGCTAAGACTTATCATTGTTAGTCCTATTCTAGTGCATGACACATAAAGAAAAGAACTATCCAGCGTCTCTCCCTCTGAATTTGGGAGGATATGTCTACCGAACAAAACTTACCTATCTGGTACTCAAGCTTCTTGTTTGCTAATTCTTTATACAAAATATCCGCTACCTATTCATCTATAGGTAGATAATGCACCTCCATGACCCCATCTCGTACCAAGATTCAGATGGAATGGTACTTGTTATTTATATGCTTTGTAAAAACATGGAACACTATACCTTCTGCCAATCTTATACAACTTTCATTATCACAATTTATATGCGTAGGGCTAAGTGGCCCTTCAAACATATCTAATAATAACTTCATGTGCCAAACAACTACCTAATAGACTTCGCTTTCATAAACATGCTTAGCTTTAGTAGTACTCGATGAAATTGTATCCTCCTTTCTGCTCATCCATGAGACATGGAAGATCCTAAGCTAAAACATCCACCTATTATGCTTCTTCCATCTATCTCATTGCCACCCCAATCTGAATCTGTATATCCCACGAGTTTGATATAATTACCATTATAACGGAGGCAATGATGTATGATTCCATGCAAGTATCATAGGATATTCTTGGTTATAATCCAATGATCATGTGTTGGATCCATATAGAACTACTTGAGGACATTTACTACAAAATAAATATTAGCCATGATGTTTACCAGATACATCAAGGACTGAATTAACTATCTGTAACAAGTAGGATCCACTGGACTAGAATCTTAACTCCTCAACTTCTTTATATTGGTAATCATAGGAGTCATCATAGGATTTCTATCCATCATGCCAAATTTCTTAATAATCTTCAACACATATTTCCATTGACCAAGATATATTTCACCTATATTTTTCCAAACTACTAATCGCAAGTAGTAATGCACAATCCCAAGATCCTTCACATCAAACTTGGGTGCTAACTAGTTCTTGCATTCCTGAATTCAAAGCTCTACACCTGTAACAAGTAGATCATCCACATACAAGAGTATGATAATTGGTTCCCCTTGAAGCACCTTGATGAATAAGTTAGGATATGTAGAAGTCTTGGTAAAACCAAGTCGCAATAGGTATGCATCTATTCTTGTATACCAAGCTCTAGATGATTACTTTAAGCCATATAGAGCTTTCTCCATACTGTACATATGAGTATCCCTCTTATTTATCTCAAATCATTGAGGCTTTTCAATGTAAACCTCTTTTTCAATAGTCCCATTCAGATTTTTTTTTCTAACATCCATTTAATGGATGTTCCATCCCACAGTAACAAACAAAGAAACAAGCGATGTAATTATTTTATATATATGTGTAGGAGAAAAGGTTTCTTCATAATCAATACCTTCTTTATGTAAGAAGCCTCTAGCCGCAAAAATTTCTTTATATTTATCAATTCCCCCGTATGCATCACGATTTATCTTATATATCTATTTTGATGTGATTATAGATTTGTCACTTGGCCTAGAACGATTTTCCAAACATCATTCTTCATAATTTACTGGTATTCTTACTACATTGCATTCCTCCATGTTACCGGGAAAAGTGTCTATTTAGAACTGCTCTATCCCAGTAAGGTGTGACAGCTGCCTTAGAAACAAACAGAGAAAACTACTTTTGTATCTCCTTTATGAACTATAAATGAAGAGGAATAGGAAGAACCAACCTGTGTCTTGCACTAGTCCTTTGATCCAATCTCTCTCCTCTTTGACAGCTTCCAGCTACTTGCTCCCTTACTTGCCCAGCTTCACCAAGTACGTGTAAGATCACAGAAGAAGAAAACTATACAAAGACATGGATTTATATTCATAAATAACTTAGGATCAGATTTAAGTTAACCATACAAATGTAACAAGCATCAATGATACAAAAGCATGGAGGAGAAACTCAAATAGTTTTTATTGATATACAAGAAGATCCAGGAGGAGTTACAACCGATGATTCCTGACCCAGCATCAACCTCCCAGCAAAGAAGCCCCTCTTCACCTCCAACAAAGCATAGATCACCCAATTCTCTGATATGTGTCTCAAAACCAACAGCAATTCCTTACAATGTGCAAAATTCCAGCCTCCCCAACCTCTGGATCTCTGGGATGAGAGATCTATATATAGATATTTGCAGAGGTGTGAGTCAGCGCTGGGTTTTTGATTAGTGGCTTCTCTCTGTCAGTTCTTGCTTCCACTTGGAGACTAAAAGCCTCTTACTCATCCTTGGTCGAATTCAATGAGGCAAGTGTCATAGGAGAATATTATGGAAGCTTCCATTGTCTCTCCACCTCGCGGAATGACACTGCCATTTGTCATTTCCCGCTCAACGCACCCTGGTAGTGAATTTAGGTGCATTGCAATGCACCTAGCTAGTGGATTTAGGTGCTATGCAACGCACTTAGCTAGTGGAGCAGCTGAAATGATCCTGTTTTGACTTATTCTGAGCAGTTTCTGGTGGAGAACTTCTAAGAGAAGCTGTAATTTGTTGACCTTGTTCCTTTAGGGGTTGGAACAACACTTTTAGGGACTTAGGAGCCCTTGGTTTATGGACATTTCATGCTTGGAGCTGCAAGGCACAAAAATGTCTATAGTAGTTGCCCCCTAAAGTATGAGGCCGTTTATCGAGTGAAATGCTTTATTATGAGGATCCGAAGTTCTTTTAATGCTCGGAGGAGACCTGTAATAAGATACAATACATTACATTATCTTCATACTGTTTTCATGATCTAGTTGAGGCGGGCATTCCCATGCTCAGCTTTATAAATTCATTTTCATGTACATAGGACAGACAATCGTCTGATGCTAGACTGATGATTCTGATAGAGCCATCATCCTTTTGGTAGGATGATTATCTGTGCTGTAATGCTGTATATTTGAATGTCTTTATTTCCCTGAATATATATCACAGCCCGGATGGATGAAACTAGATCCGGGGTCTTCAATCTCGTCTGATCTTCACTCGAAGTACAAGTCGATCCATGTGAGAAATGTTTTGAAGTCGAACATGGAAAGACATCGCTTGATTACCAGTCAATGATGTAAACCGTTAACAAGCGCGAGAGGAATCACCGATAATGATAATGATCCTCAAGGTACTGCAGTACAATTCACATGGTGTGAATAAAGGACTTGGCGTCAAACACCACGCAAAATCTTTCGGTCGAAGGTCATTGATGTAAACCTGTCGCCGGAAGTGAGAAACTTGCCCTTGAGGCATGCAAGCTTCAAAGTACTGAATGGGGTGTTCCTAGACCAACTTCTTGGATAATGAGCTGATGTCGATAAGAAGTGATCCGTCACAGGAGGGCCTTAATGAATCCCACATCAATGACACAGAACAGAGCAAATGATTTTGATGGAGGTGAAAACGATCTGATGATATACGGTTCAGGGTGGCGGTCATGAAAGAATGGAGTATAATGTATGGTAGTGGGTAAGACACAGGTGGCCTTTCTGGATGACTTCTCTTGAACATATCGGCGACACTAATGTGATGGATTGGTAGCATTAACCCAAAATGTGGTTGGTATGGTGTAACCATGGCGATGTGACCGGTGAATGAAACAACCCAACCCGACTCGGACACGGAGTGGAAGTGTCATGTTCAAGAGCGACTTGCTACCAATAAAGATTCTTTGAGTTTTCTTCCCAATTTTTCCCCAGTCATTGCTGACCACTACCTCTTTATTTTTGTCAAGATTGAGGAGGATAACATATGCTTGTTCTATAATTTGCCCTTTGGGCAAACCCATCGCTATGTTTTAACGAGCCTAGCAATAGTGAAACTCGTTCTCGTCTAAAGACAAGTTTGTCGATATTAATCTTTTTAACGAGTTTAACGACAAGGATAACTCGGTCCTTTTCAATTTTAGAGAGTCTGAAAAGGTACGTAAAGGTAACTCCAAAATTCCTTTTTCGTCATCTAATCCCTTAAGTCCGAAAAGGTATAAAACAATACAGAAGGGATGAATTTTCGATAGTTTTAACGAGCCGAACAAAACAAGCGCTCGATTGTTTTGTGTAATAATCCCTCAGGTCCAAAAAGATTAAAATCTAGAGGAGGGATAACACTTCCTGTTCCTTTAACGAGATGGAGAGGCCAATGGCTCGGCAATCTTTTCATATTTTACGAGTCAGTTGAAAAGGTCTTAAAGGAGACTCGTCTTTTGAGGAACGAGTGATAAAACGGGTAGTAGCTGATTCCGGGTAAGGTTTGGAATTCTCCAATCACGGCAGTGTCACAAGGATGGCTAATGAAATCACTCTTCGCAGCTGTTCCTCAAAATGGGTAAACAATCAAATGGAGGTGAATGATCGGCCAATGAAAAAGTGGAGGTGACGGTGCAAACACGACCAAGGCTTTAATGGCTGAAGTACTACATTCACGGTGGTTATTTACCGGGGAATAGTTCATTTTTAATGAGCTTAAACGCATGTTACACTAAAAAATGTCACCATGGCTATTTACAGTTAGTATGGCTCTATCAACGGTGATGCTATCCTCCTGGGCAAGTCTTATGCCTCTGCTCTCCATGTCAAACTCCAAAAAGAGAGAAAGTCTTTGTAAATGTGTTTATCTCTGGGTACGTAGATTCTCTCGGCCTTACCTGCGTATACGCAGGTAAGGCCGAGAGAATCTGCGTACCCAGAGATAAACACATTTACAAAGACTTTCTCTCTTTTTGGAGTTTGACATGGAGAGCAGAGGCATAAGACTTGCCCAGGAGGATAGCATGACCGTTGATAGAGCCATACTAACTGTAAATAGCCATGGTGACATTTTTTAGTGTAACAACGCAGGTGGAAACATTTGCTCGATGCGGGTTTATTTTTTAACGAGCTTGAACCTTGCGGTAACACTGCTCGAGGCGGGTTAATTTTTTAACGAGCTTGAACCCTGCAGTAACATTGCTCGTGATAAGTTTGCATGCCCCCAACATAATAACGCAAATCGAGGTGCATGCCCCCCAAGCTTCATTGCATTCAACTCGGTGGTTGGAATGAAGGTTTACCTTCGAGCTCTTCGAAAGACTCGACTTTGATTTTACGAGATCGTAATCAAAGACTCGATTTGGAAAGGGAGTCGTTTCATTTTTTAATGAGGTTGACACAGTAAAAGAACTATCCTCATGACTCCTTGTTTCATTTTTTAACGTGGTCGACACGAGATAAGAACCATCCTCAGAATCCACCATATTTACAGTATTTGATAGAAAATAAAAAACTGAAGGATAATTAAGGTCACTGGAAGTATCTTCCTTTAAATTCGGAAGATGGGAGCAATGGTGGTAATCTTCCCATGGTGCCTCTCCTATGATCTCTTTGTCTGTAGAATGTACATGCGACCAAGGATCTGAAGAGGTACCATATTCCTTAGACCTATCTATCCACACACTCGATGAGCGTTGATTTGGGTTTGCCCCCCAAGCCAAGAAAATTGATTGCTACAATATTTCTAAAATGGCGATGATCCATGCTGACAAAATGTTCAGGAATCTTCCGAATCCATTAGATATAGAAGATTTCATATTGTAGGTTTCCACTGTGGCCACTTCCACCAAATTACTCGGAGGCGGTAGGGCAAAAGTACCCATTAAGGCAGGGTCTTTTAGGATGCCTACTCCAATATTTTGAAGCGAATGGTTGCTTCCATGGATCATTGGAATGCTTCCCGTAACTTGTGCACTGTTGGGGAGAAATGTTTGTTGGTCGACAATTGTAATTCCTCCTTGGAAGGGAAATGCAATCTTCCTGAAGTAGGTCGACACAACTGCGGCCATGGCATATATCCAGGGCCTTCCTAGTAGGATGTTGTAATCGAGGTTTCCGTCGATTACTTCAACATCAATTTCTACTGTTTTTCCCCCTAGTTCAACTTTCAAGTTACTTAAAATCCCGTATGGAGTGTATGATCATCCATCAAATGCTTTTAACATTGTTGAAGATCGCGATAAGGGTGGCGAGCCTAAATTTTTCTAGCAACTCATCGACATAATACATGTGGATGCCCCCTAATTAATAATTGTTCGATGAACAGTTTTGTTGAGGGCTTTCACTTGAATAAGGAAAGATAGTTGAGCTGGTAATTGAGGGTCATATCCTTTATGATCAAAGGCCACAAGATTGGAATCCATTGGGCCAATCCCACCTATTGCTGATAATAAAGCTTGCTTTTGGGAGGGGCAATTTTGCGGTACCTCAAGTGTCGACATAGCGGACGACGATTGGGCCAGGTCCTCTACTATATTATAATTCTGTGCTACTTTTGCACGAGGATTAAATGTCAATTTGTGTACTACTCCCTTTGGCGACTTTATCATTGGTTCAGGAATGATGGGTGGCACAACTTCAGTCAAAGTTGTTGTCGAACTACCAGCTTGTTCATTAGCCTTGTTATTCGACAGCTGTGGATTCCCGTAATCTTTATTCCTTGTCAAAGCATCATTTTGCTGCTCTGAGATAGACAACATAAGCACTTGGGATCGAGAAGCATTTTTATTAGCAACCAGTTTGGTTCCCGGGTTTGGAAACGGATCAGTCAATACTGCTGAGGTTTTTGAACTATTAAAAAGTTTCTTAACTTCAGCTTTATGTGGACAATCTCTCGTCCAATGATCCTCATCGCATATATGACACCCCGCAAGGGGTTTCCTTTGCCCATAAGGGTTTGTAGAAGGTTTTTGAGGAGATGACTCATCCTACTTCTTTTTTCTCCCTTTCTTTTTCTTCTTGCCCCCTGGTTGCTTCAGTTTTTTGCCCTTGTCGGTCGACACGGCATTTACTTCCGAGGCAAGAAGTTCCTCATTTGAATTTTGACTGGAAATCTTACGGGCCTTTTTAGATGTAGCCTTTGTCGATTTCGTGTCTGTTGCGCCAATCATGCCATTGCCAGCATGAGAGTCATTGTTTGATTTAGCAGTAGGAGGAACGAAAAATTCTGGTCTAGGAGCATCAGGTATTTTATTATAGAGCGTGCCAGACTGAGTATAGATCAAGTCTAGATATTGTGCACGAGCAATAACTTGCTCTTCAGTGATGACTCCCCCTTTTGCCACATCTTCCGTGATGGAAGGTAGTAATGACTTGATAAACCATTCAGCTAAAAGCTGATCGGGAACATACGTTTTTACCATTCTACGACGACGTCGCCACTCATGTATATGATCAGATATGTGAGTGGCCGTCGTCTGTTTGAAATTGGTAAGGAGTTCCGTTCCCGTTTCGTACCTTATCGGTAATTGAAAATGGGTTAAAAAGGTTGTGGCTAGGTTACTAAAGTTGTCAAACGAAGCTCTGGGTAATTCGATATACCATTTTGCTGTTGGACCAGTTAACGTCCTCTGGAAAAGGTGAAGCCTAATTGAATCATCGTTTAGGGTGTTTGATGAACACCACAGATGAAATGTCATCACATGATTCGATGGGTCTTCACTCGAATTTCCATTAAATTTAGGAATATCTGACGGAAGTTTATGCGGAATCGCTGGCCACCAAGGGGCATAAGCAATTGGATCATTCGTCAGCCGGTTTAGATCTGGTAATTCTAGAGTTGCTATAAAGGGCAACTGTTGATTCAGGTTAGGCGAAACATACCCACGATAAGATGGAATCGCCTGAGCAGTGGGTCTTTGCATACCAGCATAATGTATTTGATGCTGGCAACTTTGACAAGGTTGATGGGCATAACTATTATAGTATGGTTGTTGATAACCGCTTTGGAAATGCAGTTGCCCATTACTTACAAAGACTTGTTGCTCAGGTCCTTGATATGATTGCTGGAATTACGGTTGTTGAGATTGAACCAGTCCTGGTTGTTGGACCATTTGCTGTTGTCCAATACTGGATGATTGACCAAGATTAGGAGTCATAGTACTTGTTTGAGCCTGAGTCGCTCCAGATAAGGAGGCACTAACCTGATTTTGTGATTGAGTCGTCGAGACAAGAGGTTGTTGTATTGCAACCTGAGAAACTTGGGGTTGACATACAACAGGTAGCACTTGTACTTGCGACGCAGTCATCGTAGCAAGTATAGTGGGAATATTTGACACAGGATGGACTGGTTGCATTGAATATACAACCCTTGGTTGTTGAGGCAGTATTGGTACCCAACCGCTGGATGTAATTCCAGTTTGACCTGAAGTTTGTTGTAAACTCGCATATGGTTGTTCTCTGGGAGGGAACAATGAAAAGGCATACTACCCTCCATATGGTGGAAATCCAGTACTTAAAGGGTAGATTGGCCTTTGAAGACACATTGGATCAATTTGTTGAGTTTCAACATAAGAAATACCAGATGATAATCCGAATGAAGAAATAGGAACTGACCATGTCGTCGAAACAGTCCTTGATTGGACTCCGGCTTGTTGTGTATAACTTGTCGGGACAGATGGTATACCATTGAACATCGTTGGAGTAGCAGTAGGAGGATGTGCCACTGCTGTGTCGGACGACACAGTCCTGGATGTCGACGGTTGTTCAGACATATCTAGTCTATCCAAAATATTTTCTAGCGATTCTACAAGAACTTGCGATGAAGGGAGACTAACTTCGAAGACCAATGAGGGAAAGGTGATGATTATTCTGTTTAAAATAAATTTTAGACGCTTTGACACAACTTGTTTTTCAGTTTTTAAGAGTCGAGAAAAAACAAAAGATGACTCTAGTCTCCTTCGATTTTTAATGAGCCTGAAGTGACAAGTGCTCAGATGGACCTTTTCCGTTAAGGAGTCTAAAAAGGAACGAAAGGGACTGCTCTGGAGATCTAGGTAGAGGGAGTACAAAACCAATTGCAAAACTGCAGAATACTTTTTACGGTATGGCAGTCAATCTTCCCGAATGTTGTGTTCAGTGCATTGCGATCGATAGGGCGGCAGGCACGGCTTCCTATGGATAAAGGATTTAAGCCTATAGGGGTCTCCCAAAATATACTCGACGGTACGTGGGAGAACAAGTCTGTACTGGCACTTATCGTCTCAAAGTGGAGGAATCACCCAACCATCAGTGAGGACAACAGTTACCAGGCTTTACGACGCCGGAATACGTCTCTAGCCTAGACCTCTAAATGTTGTGCGTTAAGTTCCAAAGCGTTGTTAGATTCATTGAATTTATTTTAAGTTGATCTTGCTTATGAAGTTTTCCTTTTGGGTTCACCACGAGATGTAGATGTAATTCCTAAAATGCAATCTAAATATGATAAACAAACTTTTATCTCTTTTGTTCAATGAAAATCCTAGCTACTGAAGGAAAAGAAAGACACAATCTTTTCACAAAGAGCAAAGAGCACACTGTAAATGCACTTTCCTAAATCAAGCCAAACAGACTGTCAATATGCAAATGCACATGCATGTATTTGTTTTCAACTTTCTTAGTATTGATGCTAAAAAGAAAGTTGATGTACAAATCTGAATTTTCTTTCAAGCGACAAACACAAACAAGCTTCTTTTCAAAATCAAAAGATAGAGACGATTACGACACCTTATGATTTTGAAATAAATACTCGTTTTGACACTAGAAAGCCACAAATTCAAACCAAAGGCAATAGTAAAAGCATAACTGACTATCAACAGCAAATAAACTTTCTCCTATGATCAAAATCGACACTTGTGACATATCTAAATCAAAGGACGACAGTACGATTATTATACTTTTGTAATGGAAAACTGTTAATGACTCAACAAACACACAAAAAAATCTACAGTTCTTTTGTACAAACGAGGCAGAATATCAGTAAGGAAAAGGGGGTTTGAAATAGTCATATACTGATCACAGGCTGCAAAAAATAGGAGACAAAACTGGAAAGAATGAAGCAAAGAACCTCAGCTACACAGGGCTAGGCTGATCAGCGCACCTATTACACAGAGAAACTGCATTGCAGCGCAGGTTTCCCTCTCGAGAAGTGCCTTGAAATGCAGAACCTCTTCACATTTCCTGCGCTGGGGCAGAAACGAGAATTCTTTCCGGGTTTTGGGTCACAGTTTTCAATTTAGTCTTTGGTTTTTGGCCGAGTAAAAGCAATCAGTAATGCACAATCAGGGGTAGATCTAAGGAGGGTCTAAGAGCTATCACAAGGGCAATCAGATAGTCTATGAATCAGCTATTCAAATCATAAATAGATCCAGTGAATGGATTTGAAGTAGCAGATGTCTACTTTGCATTTGTTATGGCAAATGCAGTTCGATTGCTACTTATAAGTTTATGAAACAAACAACAAGAGATACATAAACAAACTTATTAGACAATCTTCCCCAGCGGAGTCACCATTTTGTTACTGGGAAAAGTGTCTATTTAGAACTGCTCTATCCCACTAAGGTGTGACAGCTGCCTTAGAAACAAACAGAGAAAACTACTTTTGTATCTCCTTTATGAACTATAAACAAAGAGGAATAGGAAGAACCAACCTGTGTCTTGCGCTAGTCCTTTGATCCAATCTCTCTCCTCCTTGACAGCTTCCAGCTACTTGCTCCCTTACTTGCCCAGCTTCACCAAGTACCTGTAAGATCACAAAAGAATAAAACTATACAAAGACATGGATTTATATTCATAAATAACTTAGGATCATATTTAAGTTAACCATACAAATGTAACAAGCATCAATGATACAAAAGCATGGAGAAGAAACTCAATAGTTTTTATTGATATACAAGAAGATCCAGGAGGAGTTACAACCGATGATTCCTGACCCAGCATCAACCTCCCAGCAAAGAAGCCCCTCTTCACCTCCAACAAAGCATAGATCACCCAATTCTCTGATATGTGTCTCAAAACCAACAACAATTCCTTACAATGTGCAAAATTCCAGCCTCCCCAACCTCTGGATCTCTGGGATGAGAGATCTATATATAGATATTTGCAGAGGTGTGAGTCAGCTCTGGGTTTTCGATTAGTGGCTTCTCTCTGTCAGTTCTTGCTTCCTCTTGGAGACTGAAAGCCTCTTACTCATCCTTGGTCGAATTCAGTGAGGCAAGTGTCATAGGAGAAGATTCTGGAAGCTTCCATTGTCTCTCCACCTCGCGGAATGACACTGCCATTTGTCATTTCCCACTCAACACACCCTGGTAGTGCATTTAGGTGCATTGCAACGCACCTAGCCAGTGGATTTAGGTGCTATGCAACGCACTTAGCTAGTGGAGCAGCTGAAATGATCCTTTTTTGACTTATTCTAAGCAGTTTCTAGTGGAGAACTTCTGGGAGAAGCTGTATTTTTTGACCTTGTTCCTTTAGGGGTTGGAACAACACTTTTAGGGACTTAGGAGCCCTTGGTTTATGGACATTTCATTCTTGGAGCTGAAAGGCACAAAAATGTCTATAAAACTCCACTCGTAATGTTTAGCTACATCTTCATAGGAGGAAGGTTCAACTTCAATAATATTCATCATATATGCTACATATCCAAAAGATATTTTCATTATTTAACTTTCCCTAAAGGTCCCCGTTGTTGTGTGTCCTTCTACTTCTTGTAGAGTAGTTCTCAACTATGCAAGCATTTTTCCACTTTTAGGAACAATCACTTGTTGCACAAGCTCACCAGGACCTTCAACATCTTCTTGAGTCAAATCTTGATCCTCATTGTCCCTAGAGATATCCTCGAAGGTAGGTATCTCCCATTCATCAAAGTTGAATCGAACATTTTTTTATTTTTGATAGGCCATACTTTCATAAAATATGACATCCTTGCTAACCTCGATCTGACGATCCTCCTTAATATAAATTTTGTAACCTTTTGATGAAGCACCATACCCAACAAATATTCCCTTAATATAGATAGGATCCAACTTCTTCCTTTTTTCCTTGGGTATATGAATATGAATAGGACACCCAAATATTCAAAGATGATCCACACTTTGCTTCTTTCCTATAAATTCTTCTTATGGAGTCATTTTGTTGAGAATCTTAGGAGGACTTTGGTTCTATAGGTAAACAACTTTCACACATGATTCTCCCCATAAGAATTGAGGAAGATCTTGATCATGTAGCATGGACCTTACACATTATTCGATTATTTTTTTCTTCATTTCGGCCACACCATTTTGTTCAGGAATGTAAGGAATAATATGCTCCTTCTTAATCCTTCCTTTCTTGTATAAAGCTATGAGTTCTTTGGAGGTTTATTCTCCACCACTATCGGAATTCAAAATCTTTCTTTCTTTTGGTCAAATTCTCCACTTCATTCTTAAATTCTTGAAACTTTTTGAACACTTCAATTTTGTTCTTGAGGAGGTATAACCAATTTTTAGTTGAGAAATCATAAATGAAGGTTACATAGTATTGATTTCCACCAAGATATTTTACTTCCGTTGGACCACATACATTAGAGAGTATGATAAATAAAACTTCGTTAGATCTGGTATCACTTCTTGTAAATGGCTTCTTTATGTTATTTCTTAGAGAATAACCCTTATAGGTCCCTTTCTATTCTTTCTTCAATTCGGGGATGTCATTTACCATATGATTTAGACATGGAAAACTCTTATAATGAAGGTGTCTATACCTTCTATGCAATACTTAGCAAGGGTTCACATCCAAGTCAACTAGGTGATCTGAAAACGAGATCTTAGACAATTATTAAGGTATTACAGACTCATGTGCATGGATTTGCCTATGTTACTTTCTGAAATGGATCGATAAGATTACGAGATAGTAAAAGAACATAATAGACAAACACACATAAACACAACAAGTTTAATAAGGAGTTCACCCAACACTCCTGGTCCAGCCTTTAGTGGTGACCTCTTTATTATGTCTTCAAAAACAGAGTTTTACAATAGTGAGCTCAAATTGAGCCTCACACAACAGATACAAAACAATAAGGTTTTACTTGGATCCCATAAGTCTCTTTGAGTACACAAACTCTCCTCACTGACTCTCTGTCTCTGTTTGCTGTATGTCTCAGCACTTCTTATCTCTTTTTTGCTCTTTGTATGGTGCTTTAAAGCCAATCGACGCTGTCTGTTCATTTCTCCTTCTCGGGCTCTCTGGCTTCCTGACCACTGCCCGCTCAGATCTGTTGGCATTATGATGTATGTGCTATACTTGATGGAAACCCACTTTTAGCAGAACAACTCACATGTATATGGTAACTAGATAAATCTACAGAAGAGATATCAAATGTGATAGGATGCATAACAGTAGTGTTTACAGATGTGATGAAATGCAGAGCAGCTTCAAGGAATCATTTCAGAAGGCAACTCACTCAGATGAAAGATCACAGTATAGTAGGTAAACAACAAAGGCTTAGAGATCAGTCTTCACAGAATGAAGAAAGAGAGGTATACGTAGGTTCACCTGACTAAGCTGCGTATACATGCAGGCTCACTATTTACAAGTCGTGTATACATACACACGCACTTTCACATGGAAAACTAAATTTTTGGTCCAAAGTATTCGGTCCATGGTATTTTGATCCATGGTATCTGGTCTGAGGTATTGACCCTAGGTATGTGGTCCAAGGTATTGGTCCTAAGTGGTTTTGGTCCATGGTATTGAGAAAGGCATAAAACTATAAAAGGAGGAGAAGATCATTAGGCCAAGGTGTGCAAGTATCGAATATCTGATGAAGTGTGAGATCTAGTATGCAGGTTATTGGGTTATGGTGCATTGCTGGATCTAAACCAAGGATGAACCTTAGCTGATGATGAGAGATCAGATCTAATGATGGATTGGGAACTTAAGGCGTAAAATGAACTATCATTATGTGTGTATATTCTAGATCTGAATACTGACGCGTATATTATTCTGTAAATGATATGATCTAGGTATAACTAAAGTCTGGAATAACTGCAGAACTCTGAATTTATATTTGCATATGTATACGCTGGTTGGCTTTGAGTAAAGCACGTGTACACACAGGTTCGACACATGGAAGTAGTGTATACCTTATAAAATATATTTCAGTTGATTCTCTTTACTGTTGTAGAGTTTTTGGTTCTAGTTACTGTATTCTGGTGACAGTATTCTGAATGATCAGATTGATGGGTGGTCTAAGTAAATGATTGATTCGACTATGGTTGGTTCAAACAGTGATTGGTTGATACAGATTGAATGATGTTGTTGATGGATCTAGTCTAAAAATTTATGAAACGTGGTCCCTGGAAGAAAAGAGAAGGTCGTAGCCTTCTGTAGGTCGACGCCTACGTACTAAGCAAACATATCAGCTAGTACAAGAGCTAGGGGGTTGTAGCTCCCTTCCAGTAGAAGCTAGAGAACGAGAGAAGGTTGTAGCCTTCTGCAAGTAGAAGCCTACGTACTGGTATAAGACTACACCAGTACAAAAATTGTAAATAGAATTTTCTTATTATTAAAAGAAGGCAGAGACGACAATAGCAGGTGGTTTTCGCCCACATTGGATTTCCACCTTATATCTTAGTGTTCATGTGTGTTGCTTATGTGTGATGCTTTATTCTTCTTTTACTACACTATCTAATGAATTCCTGATATATTGATTAAAGTTCAATTCATCATAATTTGGGTAACTGAAAAGATCTTTTCATATATGCTGGTTTTGTTAAGTATAGTTGCGTATACACGCTAGTTCACTGAGCTGAAGTAGCGTATATAAATCAGTTTTGAAAATTAAGGTATTGATTTGATAATACTTATTCACCCCCCTCTCAGTATTATTTCCAACAATTGGTATCAGAGCAGGTCCTTTAGATGAAGCTTGATCGCTTGAAGGAAGATTCATCATCATGAGTAATCAAGAAAGCGGGGGATCCATCAGATGGTCAATCTTTTATGGGAGAAAATTTGCTTATTGGAAGGTAATAACCACAACCTATCCTCAATCTCTTGGAATAGATGTATGGGAAATCGTGGAAGGAGGATATACATTTCCATCAGTAACTCCTACAGATATGGCAGGTAAAAAGAAATATGAAACCAATGCCAAGGCTATCAATACATTATTGGGAAGTCTATCGCAATCAGAGTTTGCCAAAGTTATGTAGCTCAAATTAGCCAAAGAAATATGGGACAAAATCATTCTAAGCTACAAAGGAGATTCTCGAGTAAAACATGCTAAACTACAATCTCTCAGAATTCAATATGAAACTCTCAAGATCCATAATGATGAAAGTATAGCTAGTTACTTCTTACGTATAGATGAGGTTGTTAATTGCGTGAAGAATCTGGGTGAAGAGATAAAGGAAGTTACCTTAGTTGAAATTTTTTTAAGATCCTTAGCTGCTAAATTTGAATCAAAAGTATCTGCCATAGAAGAAAAACAAGATCTATAGACTATTACTATGACACAACTTCATGAAATCTTAACTGCCTTTGAGATGAGAAAAGGAGGTCCATCAAATATGATAGAAGCCACATTTAAAGCTTCAGCAAAAGGAAAAGAAGAACTCAATGAATCGGGACATATTTCAGAAGAAGAAGAGGAAGTAAACTTTGTCAAGAAGCTTCAATGGGGTTCCGGAAGATTCATAGGTAAACTACCTTTCAAATGTTTTGCCTGTGGTAGAGTCGGTCATTATGCTGCCAAATGTCCTCATAAAGATAAATATGATAAAGGGAAGGAATTTGCAAAATGGAATAGAAAACAAAGTGTAAGTAAAAAGAGCTACTATACTCATGAAGATAGCGATGGTTTATCAAATAGTGATGAAGATGAAAATAGTAATGACTATAGACTTCTGATGGCTTATGAAGATGATGATTTTTTGGATGCTTTAGATGAAGATGACCTTTATGAAGAAGTATCTAAAATCAAAATATGTTTATAAGCAAAGAATATGATTATAGATACCTTGGCATACCAACTTGCTGAAAGAGAAAAACACAATGAAAAATTAGATTGTGAAATTGTGAGTCTAAGAAAGGATCTTGAGAAAACAAAAGCTCTCAACCTTAGATTTTCTAAAGAATCACAAAAATTAAATGAAATTATCAAAGTGTAGCGTTCTCCTCTGATAAAGACAGGTCTTGGATATACTGAAGAAGCATCTCAATCACAGAAGTCGTCAACCTCCACTATAAGCTATCTTGCTGTAGCAAAGAGCAGTGAAGAATTTGACAATCGTCAGCAAAGGCATAAAGCAGATCACCGGGTGAATTAGGATCAATTTACTTCAAGGATGAACAGAAGCCAAAATCAACCTTAGGTAAATTGTACTCAATTTGCTTCAAAGATAAATATCAATAGAAACTACAATCACCAGGTCAGTAGATTCGATAATCACGGGAACTTCTTTAATGGTCAATGTTTCTCATGTCATAATTTTGGACACAAAGTTACTCAATGTGTTGCTTACAAAACCATCATGACTAGAGAAGCACTAAATCAAAGGAATGTGACGGGGATCAAGAAAAGTTCCTATAATAACTTTTCTCTTCTTGAAAATGAAATAAAATGCTCAATATGTAACGACTTTGGCCATGAAGAATCTGAATGCAGGAGTAAATTTTAACAAATATCTCAAAAGGAGAAAACTCCATTAAATCCCAGAATATGGAGAAATAAAGAGCCGCACACAGAAAGATGTGGTATAGCCTTGTATGTAGAAGGACAAGAAAACCAGTGGTACATCGATAGTGGATGCTAAAAACACATGACAAGTGACAAAGAAAAACTACACTCATATAATGCCTTAGAAAAGGAAAAGAGTGTGTCATTTGGAAACGACACTCCTGCTATCATAAAAGGTAAAGGCTCTGTTTTATTGAAAGAAAAAGTTAAAGCTAGGAATGTTATGTATGTTGATGGCTTAAAGCATAACCTGTTGAGTGTAAGTCAAATGTGTGATCAAGGAAATGAAGTAGTGTTTCGATCAAATGGATGTGTTTTTCGTGAGCTTGATACATGAGAAACCGTGATCAAAGGTACAAGAACTCCAAACAACCTACACATACTCAAGGGAGGACAACAACAGTGCTATCTAAGCAAAATCATGAAAAATGGCTATGGCATAGGAGATTGGGACACCTAAGCTTTTCTCAAATAAGAAAAGCATGCAGATTCCAGGTTGTTCGTGATCTTCCAGATATCAACATTCCTGAAAATACTGTATGCAAATCATGTCAATTCGATAAGAAAACCAAATCTCACTTCATCGAAAAGGAAGGGTTAGCTAGTAAGCCTCTTAAACTTGTTCATACTGATTTATGTGGACCATCAAGGAAAAAGTAACCTCGTGGAGAAGAATAATTTATATTGTTCATTGATGATTTTTCCAGAATGTGTTGGATAGGTCTTCTAAAGCATAAAGATGAAGCATTTGAAAAGTTCAAAGCCTTCAAGGATTTGGTTAAAAATGAATCAGATCGCAAAATCAAATGCCTCAGATCTGATCAAGGAGGGGAATTTACCTCAGATGAATTCTTTGACTTTTGTGAACAACACGGAATAAAAAGGCAGTTCTCCACCGCAAGGACTCCTCAGCAAAATGGAGTGATAGAAAGGATGAACAGAATTGTTCAACAAATGGCTCGTGCTATGCTAGATGAATCTAGAACTCTTGCAACCTTCTGGGGTGAAGCTGCATTTGCTTTCGTCACTATTCTCAACCAAGAAAATGTTTGGGTAAACAGAACTCAAACTCCACATGAACTTTGGTATGGTAAGAATCCTACTGTAAAATACTTCAAAGTTTTTGGAAGCAAATGTTACATCAAAAGGACTGATGAAAAACTTGGTAAGTTTGAACCCAGAGCAGATGAAGGTATTCTTCTTGGCTACTCTTCCTGAAGTAAAGGATATAAATGTTATAATAAAGAATTGGGAAAATTATTGAAAGTATTGATGTTGTGGTTGATGAAGCATGCAAAAATCCAAAACAGATGAAAACTGAAGATTATGACATTGAAGAAGATGAGGATCATTTTTCCACATCAAATCACACTGATTCTGAAGAAGAAACCAATGAAGCACCAGAACAAGAGATAATGATAAAAGAAAAGACTCCGTCCAGGTATGTTCAGAAAAATCATCCAAAAACTCAAATTTTAGGGGAAAAAGGGGAAGGTGTGCAAACAAGAATAACCATTGCCGAAGCCTCAAGCTATCTAGCATTACTATCTTCCACTGGACCTCAAAATGTAAATGAAGCATGCAGAGATGAATGTTGGGTCAAGGCCATGAATGAAGAACTTGAGCAAATTGAAAAGAATAATACTTGGGAATTAGTTCCTAGACCTCATGATAAGAATATCATAGGAACTAAATGGATATTCAAAAACAAGCTGAATGAAAATGGAGAATTTATTAGAAACAAGGCCAGATTTGTTCGTAAAGGATATGCTGAACAAGAAGGTATAGATTTTGAAGAAACTTTTGCACCTGTTGCAAGACTTGAATCCATAAGAATGTTTCTTGCTCTTTCTAGTTTTCAGAAATTCAAAGTATACCAAATGGATGTAAAATCTGCCTTTATTAATGGAGACTTAGAATAATAAGTCTATATTGAACAACTAGAAGGATTCATTCTTGGAAATGATGTGAAACTTGTATGTAAACTGAGAAAAGCTCTCTATGGTCTAAAACAGGCTCCAAGGGCATGGTATTACCGTCTTGACAAATATCTCCAGCAACAGGGTTTTTCAAAGGGGTCAGCAGATAGAAATCTATATACAAAGATGGACACTGATAAATTGCTAATAATTGTTGTGTAAGTTGATGATATCATTTTTGGTAGCAATTAAGAATCCATGAGTCATAAATTTTCTTCAGTAATGTAGCAAGAATTTGAAATTTCCTTGCTTGGTGAGCTTACCTATTTTATTGGTCTACAATTTCAACAAAATAAAAATGGTATTTTTCTCTCACAAACCAAATATCTCAAACAGATCCTGAAAAAGTATGGCATGGAAGATTCTAAACTAGTATGTATCCCAAAGGTAATAGGATGCAGTCTTAGCTCAAATGATGAATCAACAACAATACATCAACCAACTTACAGATCCATGACTGGCAGTCTGCTTTATCTAATAGGTACCCGACCGGACATCATGCATGCAGTGGGAATAGTTGGAAGATTCCAAGCAAATCCAAAGCAATCACACCTTCAGGCAGTCAAAAGGATTTTCAAATATCTCCAAGGAACACAAAAATTTGGTTTATGGTATCCTAGAGATACAGATCTTATATTTCATGCATATACAGATGCAGATTGGGCAGGAAGTGTTGATGATAGAAAAAGCACTAGTGGTGGTGCATTCTATATGGGTTCCAGGTTAGTGTCTTGGTTCAGCAAGAAACAAAGTTCAATTGCATTATCTACAGCTGAAGTAGAATACGTGGCTACTGCATATTACTGCACACAACTACTTTGGATGATGCAAACCTTGCAAGACATTCATGTCACATGTACTCCACTCATCTCCATTCTATGTGATAATACAAGTGCCATCAGTATTTCAAAGAATCCAATCATGCACTACAAGACCAAGCACATACCCCTCAAATATCATTTTCTACATGAACAAATGCTTGAAAAAAAGGTCAAATTGGAGTATGTTCCCTCCAAAGAACAAGTTGCTGATATTTTCACTAAACCACTGCCCAGAGAGACATTTGAATATCTCAGGCAAAAGCTGAGAGTAGTTGCTGCATCATCCTACTGTTAAAACCTATTTTCTATAGAGAAAGGTGGTTATATGCGAGTTTCATAAAGTGTAGTCACGTACATGCGCGGGTTTCTATGGGCACATACACGTATATGTTGGTTTAAAGAAAAACAGTGAGCCAGAGTCAGAAAAAAAGGGGTCTGTTATGGTTTTGTCAATTATCTGCTCTCTTTGATGATGGTTTCAATCTGTTGATAGCATGTGGAAATATATTGGTCCTCATAAAGTTATTGATAACTTGATGTATATCTGATTGATGATGATGCTTTGATATCTCTTGCTGACATATGCAATGATCAGATCTGACTATGAACATGTGGAACAGGTTTAGGGGGTAAACATGGTTGATGATATTTTGGGAACTAATGATGGACATATACAGGTTGCTGGTCTGGATGCTATTGACAGATGCTGCTGATGGTGCAGATCATATGATAGTTGCTGATGACTCTCATGGTCTTGTTTAAGATATTTTGCCTCTGTTATATATGTCATGTATATCTTTTAATGTAACGGTCATGAAAAGACCTAATTTGTAACCCCACTATGCATGGGATGGATGACGTAATGTTTCCTGTTTTTGACATGAATAGAAAATTTGTTATATCCCCACTTGGTTGGGAGATGGATGTATGTATGAGTCATTGGTGATAGGAAGGTCATTTATGATGTATATATAGAGTCATGTTCTTCTTTTAGAACATCTTTTCGCAGACTTTGCTTATGCTTAGGGGGAGCATGGACTCAATCATGGGAGCTCAATGAGCACACTTCAGCATATCAGAGAATTCAACATGCACTCACTTGGAGCATGACCCTTTGCCCTTGATGTCAAAGGGAGAGAGTGACTTGGTGTGGTTGTTGCCATCAAGTCCAAAGGGGGAGATTGTTGGCATTATGATGTATGTGTTGTACTTGATGGCAACCCACTTGTAGTAGAACAACTCACTTGTATATGGTAACTAGATAATTCTACAGAAGAGATATCAGATGTGACAGAATGCATAACAGTAGTGTTTACAGATGTGATGAAATGCAGAGCAACTTCAAGGAATTAGTTCAGAAGGCAACTCACTCAAATGAAAGATCATAGTATAGCAGGTAAACAACAAAGAATTACCAATCAGTCTTCACAGAATGAAGAAAGAGAGGTATGCGCAGGTTCACCATTGACCAAGCTACGTATACACGCAGGTTCACTGTTTACAAGTTTTGTATATGTACACACACACTTTCACAAAAGGAAAAGTGCGTATACCTTGGAAAACTAAATTTTTGGTCTGAATTATTCGGTCCATGGTATTTTGATCCATGGTATCTGGTCCGAGGTATTGACCCTAGGTATTTGTTCCAAGATATTGGTCCTAAGTGGTTTTGATCCATGGTATTGAGAAAGGCATAAAACTATAAAAGGAGGAGAAGATCATTAGGCCAAGATGTGCAAGTATCGAATATCTGATGAAGTGTGAGATCTAGTATGCAAGTTATTGGGTTATGGTGCATTGTTGGATCTAAACCAAGGATGAACCTTAGCTGATGATGAGAGATCAGATGTAATGATGTATTAGGAACTTAAGGCATAAAATGAACTATCATTATGTGTGTATATTCTAGATCTGAATACTGACGCATATATTATTCTGTAAATGATATGATCTAGGTATAACTAAAGTTTGGAATAGCTACAGAACTCTGAATTTGTATTTGCAGATGTATACGCTGGTTGGGTTTGAGCAAAGCATGTGTACACGCAGGTTCGACACATGGAAGTAGCGTATACCTTATAAAATATATTTCAATTGTTTCTCTTTACTGTTGTAGAGTTCTAGGTTTTGGTATGGGTTCTGGTTACTATATTTTGGTGATAGTATTCTGAATGATTAGATTGATGGGTGGTCTAAGTAAATGATTGATTCGGTTATGGTTGGTTCAAATAGTGATTGGTTGATACAGATTGAATGATGTTGTTGATGGATCCAGTCTAAAAATTTATGAAACATGTTCCCTGGAAGAAAAGAGAAGGTCGTAGCCTTCTGTAGGTCGGCGCTTATGTACTAAGAAAACATATCAGCTAGTACAAGAGCTAGGGGGTTGTAGCTCCCTTCCAGTAGAAGCTGGAGAATGAGGGAAGGTTGTAGCCTTCTGCAGGTAGAAGCCTGCGTACTGGTATAAGACTACACAAGTACAAAAATTGTAAACACAATTTTCTTATTATTAAAAGAAGACAGAGACGACAAAAGCAGGTGGTTTTCACCCACATTGGGTTTCCACCTTACATCTTAGTGTTCATGTGTGTTGCTTATGTGTGATGCTTTATTCTGCTTTCACTGCACTGTCTAATGAATTCCTGATATACTGATTAAAGTTCAATTCATTATAATTCGGGTAACTCAAAAGATCTCTGCATATATGATGGTTTCATTAAGTATAGTTGCATATACACCCTAGTCACTGAGCTAAAGTAGCGTATATAAATCAGTTTTGAAAATTAAGGTATTGATTCGATAATACTGTTTCACCCCCCTTCTCAATATTATTTCCAACAAGATCCCCCTCTGAGCATTAGCAATCATTGCTAAACACTTTCAGGGATGGTGGCCACCTGTTCTATAATGGAATGGGTCATCGGGCCTTCGAAATCCCCGGAAACAACGTTCTCTATATTCATAGAGAAATACACTAAAAACTATGAAAAATTGTCAAATTTCCGTTTATTGGATTTGAAATGTTATCAATTCCACCTTATAACTCCTATCGGGTCCGCTTGTATATCGACATCGCATATTCACTGTTGATCTGGGAGATCCAGATCCAATGGCTGTGGTTCATTTCAGGCGGCTCTTTCATACGGAGGTTAACCGCCCGATAAGGGTGGTTTTCTCTCTCCTTAGTCTGAACACGTGGCAGCCAATGTATGGGCTCAGGCAGAGCCTGGCCAAAACCACCTACCACCTTTGGCCCACCCGAAATCTCGCTTGTATCATGATTTTCCCTTTTTATTTAAAAATACATTAAAAACATTGACAATATCGCAAATGGCTCCATGGCAGACTTGAGAGGCTATATATATATTATTATCTATACTCCATCGGGTCTGGATATATATATAGATATATATATCACAAGTCACGTATATACATCGGCCACCCCTCCATGGTGTTGCTCCGATGCGATTTTGCGATGTGACTTGTCGCAATCGCATGTCGCATGAGCCCCCGGACCGTCGTAAGTGCTTCCGTTGTAATCTGCCGATGCGACATGGTGGGTCAACCTGGGCTGTCGATCTGTGCGCTTGATCAACGGTCCTCGTTGACCCCGCTGATCACTATCACAACATTTAGGTGACAGCCTCCGATAGCCTCCATCGATTTGCGATATGCCAATCGGATCTGGGCCGTTGATCAGCCAGATCCGATGGCTCCTGTGCATTGTTCCTTTTGACCGCCGATAAGCCTGTTTTCACTATTTTCTTCATGTTTTTGCCTCCCGATAGTGTAATCCGATATTTCTAAAACTTCTTCTTTTGCGATTGTTTTGATTTATGAAGACTTAGAGGGTTTCTTGGATCCCTTTTGGATCACGTCTTCGCACAGAAAAAGCTTTTGGACCACCAAAAGTTGGTTTTTAAGCATCAATCAAGTGAGGATACAGCTTCCTCTCTTGCCTAATCTCTATCCATCTTGCACTGCTTTGTTTTGAACCCTTGAGTCCGATTATGAGGTACTCAACATCCCCTCTATGCGTAGTTCTCACCTTCCTATCCAGAGCTGTATCTTCCTACAACTCATTGAGATATTTAGGCAATAGATCATCAATAGAAGGCAACTTACTTTGCTCTTCGGGATCTTCAATCAATGAAGGTTCAAATAGTCTCAAGTTCTCTGCATTAACTACTGAATAGATGTTCATGTAAGCTGGAAAATCAAGGCGAAAAGTGTTCTCACCAATTTTCTCAAGTATCTTGAAAGGCCCATACCTTATTGGCTTCAGCTTCTTACCTTCACGTTGCATTTTTTCTTTGCTGATGTATAGCCAGACTTGATCACCAACTTGGAATCTATGCTCAATTCGATGCTTATCATGCCTTGCTTTGTACTTGGCTTGGCTCTTTTCTAGTTGTTCCTGCACTGCCTGGTGCATTTCTTGGATCTGTTTAATGAACTTGGTTGCTTTGTCCACGTCACTGTTTCCATCAACTGCTATGTCTTTACTAAATACAAAATCCAAGGGAGACCTTGGTATAAAACCAAAACAAGTCTCAAATGGAGATCTTTGTGTAGAAGAGTGTTTAGCACGGTTGTAAGCATGTTGCACATAACATAAATGTTCATCCCAAAGCTTGGGATTCTTGCTGCAATAGCCCCTGAGCAACTGAATTACTGTCCTATTGACCACTTTTGTTTGGCCATCTATTTGTGGATGAAAGGTTGTGCTCTTATTCAATCTGGTGTCCATCAATTCCCATAGACTTGACCAAAACTTCCTAACAAATCGGGAATCTCAATCAGATACAATGGAAGTGGGTAATCCAAAATGAACCCATACATGCTGAAAGAACAACTTTGCTGTTTGTTCAGCTGTAATCTGCTTGTTACAAGGTATTAAAATACACATTTTGCTGAACCTGTCCCCAATAACATATAAATAGTCATGACCTTTTCTAGATTTTGGGAATCCCCCAGCAAAGTCCATGGAAACACTTTCCCAAGGTCGAGAAGGAACTGGAAGTGGAGTGTACAAGCCTAGTTTTCTTTGTTGGGCTTGCTTTTAGCACACATGGTACACCCTCTAATATATCTAGAAATTGTTTCATGCATTCTTGGCCAATAACAGAACCTTTGTAGTTGTGCAACTGTTTTACTTACACCAAATGACCAGATATAAGAGAAGTATGTGCTTCTCAGATTATGTTAACTCTTTTAGTTTTAGGAATGCATAACTTTTCCAAATGATACAAGAGTTGTTCCTTAACATGATAATCCAATTCTTCTACTTGTTTGCCATGACTTAAAGTTGCATATACATCTTTAAAATCTACATCTTGAGCATATTGTTCAATGTAGCTTTCATGCAATATAGAATTATGCTTAAGTATAGTATATGCATTTATGGTTGGTCTGGACAACATATCTACAACCTTATTGTGTATGCCTTTCCTATATCTGATGACAAGATGAAACTATTGTAGAAAACCCATCCACCTATAGTGTCTTGATTGCTGCAATTTAGTTTGTGAGTGCAAATATTTAAGCGGTTGATGATCGGTATGTATAACTATTTCTTTGCCCATTAGGTAATGCTTCCACTTTTTCACACTCTGTACTAATGCATACAATTCTTTATCATATGTGGGATAATTAACTACTGTAGAATTAAATGTCTCAGAATGATAACATATGGGTTTACCATGTTGCATCAACACTGATTCCATGGCATAGTCACTGGCATCTGTTTCAATCTCAAATGGTTTTTGAAGATCTGGCAATGCCAGTACTGGTGCTGCACTAATCTTTTCTTTCAAGGTGTCGAAGGCTTTCTGATGTTTACCTCCCCACTGAAACACCTTGTTCAAACCTGTTAAAGCATGTAAGGGAGTTGCAATCAAGGAAAAGTTAGCAATAAACTTTCTCCAATATTGTGTTGCTCCTAGGAAGCTCCTAACTTCTGTAGAAGATTTGGGTTTAGGCTAGTTCACAATAACTTCGACCTTAGAGGGATCTATCTTCAATTCACCACCACCTACAATATGACCCAAATAATTTAAAGATGTTTTTCCAAATTCACATTTTGATAATTTAACATAGAGATTTTCTCTTTCCAAAACATCTAGAGTCTACTTTACATGCTTCAAATGTTCTTCCCAGGTTTTACTGAAAACGAGAATGTCATCTAAATATACAATTACAAAATCATTAATAAAAGGCCTGAGTACATCATTCATAACTCTCATGAAAGTGGCAGGAGAATTAGTTAAGACAAAAGGCATAACTAGCCATTCATACAACCCTTTATTTGTTTTGAAAGCAGTCTTCCATGCATCTTGTTCCACAACTCTAACCTAATGGTAGCCACTACGCAAGTCCAACTTGGAAAAGTAAACAGTTTCTTTCAGCTGATCTAATAGATCATCAATGCGAGGAAGAGGATAATGATTCTTGATCGTTATTTTATTCAGTGCTCTGTAATCAATGCACATCCTCCACGAACCATCTTTCTTTCTCACCAACATGATTGGAGATCCGAATGGGGATGTGCTTGGTATTATGAACCCTTTATCGAGCAGCTCCTGTACCTGCTTCTTGATCTCTGCATTCTCTAAAGCGGATAACCTGTACATTCCGATGTTAGGAAATGGAGCATCTTGCTGCAAATGAATATCATGTACAATTTCCCTTTTGGGTGGCAGACCTTTAGGTTCTTGAAATAGGATATCATATTTTGAAACAACTTTTTCTAAATCAGCTTTCTGTTTAGCATCACAGCCCTCAAATACATTAGTTTTATCAGGGTTCTTTTCCTTTACAACCATTAGTAAAAATTGCTTGCATGAATTTACAATTCTTTTCATCTGCCCTGAGTTTATGAGAGTATAGTTATTTTTGAGTTTATGAGCTCTTACAATATATTCTATTCCATCTTTGGTGAGTTGATACTTATTTTCAGCTCTATAGAAAATGGCTTTTCTATCATACAAGTAAGGACTTCCTAAAACAATTCCATGTATATCCAAGGGAACGATATCTATCTCAACCTCATCTACAAATACTGACCCAAAAGAAAACCTAAGTTTACATTGTCTAGTCACTTGTAGCTTTGCTTTATCACATACCCAAACTAATGTATATGGTTTCTTGTGAGGTATGGTTAGTAATCCCAGCTTCTTTACAATTGCTTCAGAAATCAAGTTTACTTGTGAACCACTATCAAATAAAGTATCAATCTTTCGATGCTTGGAAATAACTCTAATTTGAAAAATCTCATGTCTTTTCCTCTCATTTTCTTCATTATCAATAGTTTGTGCAGAATTACTAGTATATGCTTCAGAATTTTTACCTTTTATACCTGTGGCTGTGACTGTTGTTTCATCACCTGAGTCTGACCCCAAATCTTTCTAAATAGCAGCAACAGTCTTCTTCTTCTTGCCATCGATGCAAAGACCAGCAATGTTCATCATCATGTCCATCCTTCTTGCAATGAGTGCATGAAGGTTTGCCTTCCTCTCTTTCCATTTCTGCTTCTTCTTTTCCTTGTTCTTGCTTGTAGTGGGTTTTGATGATCCCCCAATCTCTGGGTTCACATTCTTGCCTCTAGCCTCCAGATGTGTAGCCTGAACGGATACCTCATCTATGCTAGTGGGGTTAAACATTAGAATGGTGTGCCTCAAATAGCTATGCAGACCACCTATATACTTCATCAAAGTTTCAGGTGAGTCTACAGAAATGCCTAGAATTAAAGCTCTTTTTCTAAATTCCTGGGTATAGCTTTGTACACTTTACCCCTTTAATTGGCGAAGAGTTTTCCAACTCATCATGGCTTGCTGCATATAAGCTAGTGGATAGACCTGTTTTTTAAGGGTAGAAACAAAATCACTCCATGTAGAAAGAATTTTACCATGCTTCTTCAAATTAGCTTGGGTCCTACCTTCCCACCACACCAAGGTAGTTCCTCCAAGGCGAAGGCTAGCCAGCTGAATTTTACTCCTTTCTGAATCAATGTTATGCAACTTGCAATACACCTCAATCTGTCTAATCTAGTTATCTAGCTTTTCTGCATTTAATTCTCCATCATAGACTGGCAAATCAAATTTTACATCTAATTTGATCAAATATGTTTTCTTCCTTTTATTTTTAGGGCTAGAAGGAGGTGTTGATGTAGGAGGATTTTATCCTTTCCCTTTGCCTTCTGAATGGGCAAATAGAAGAGGTTCCTCTTCTCCTTTGCTTCGTTCGGGTGTTGAGGTTCTTGCACCTTGATCCTTCTTAAATTTTTGATACATTTCTTCCACCATGGCTCTCATGGTCATGAAACTGTCCATGAACTGAGAGTCTGATTCCAAGGGAATTTCTTCTACCATTTTCCTCCTAGGATAGACTCTTCCAATTTCTAGGTTAGTCTCAACTAGTTCTCCTTCTCCTAATTTGAGCTTTGACCTAGTTAGCATTCAATAATCCAGCACAATCTTGTCTAACCTTAGCAAACCTAAAGCTCTGATACCACTTGATCTGAAAATGAGATCTTAGACAATTATTAAGGTATTACAGACTCATGTGCATGGATTTTCCTATGTTACTTTGTGCAATGGATTGATAAGATTGTGAAATACATAGACAATGAAGCAGTAAAAGAACATAATAGACAAACACACATAAACACAGTAAGTTTAATAAGGAGTTCACCTAACACTCCTGGGCTACGTCTCTATTATGTCTTCAAAAACAGAGTTCTACAATAGTGAGCTCAAATTGAGCTTCACACAACAGATACAAAACAATAAGGCTTTACTTGGATCCCACAAGTCTCTTTGCGTACACAGACTCTCCTCACTGACTCTCTGTCTCTATTTTCTCTCTGTCTCAACACTACTTGTCTCTTTTTTCTCTCTCTCTGTGGCTTTAAATCCAATTGGTGTTGTCTGTTCATTTCTCCTTCTCGGGCTCTTTGGCTTCTCGACCTCTATCCGCTCAGATCCCCCTCTGAGCGTTAGCAATCATTGCTAAATGCTTTTAGGGATGGTGGCCACTTGTTCTATAACGGAAAGGGTCATCGGGCCTTTGAAATCCCCAGAAACAACGTTCTCTATGTTCACGGAGAAATACACTAAAAACTATGAAAAATTGCCAAATTTTCGTTTATCGAATTTGAAATGTTATCAATTTCGCCTTATAACTCGTATTGGGTCCACCTTTATATCAACATCGCATCTCCACCGTTGATCTAGGAGATCTAGATCCAACAACTGTGGTTCATTTCAGGTGGCTCTTTCATATGGAGGTTAACTGCCCGATAAGGGTGGTTCTCTCTCTCCTTAGTCTGGACACGTGGCAACCAATGTATGGGCTCAGGCAAAGCCCAAACAAAACCACCTACCACCTTTGGCCCGCCTGAAATCTAGCTTGTATCGTGATTTTCCCTTTTTATTTAAAAACACATTAAAAACATTGACAATATCGCAAATGGCTCCATGGCGGACTTGGGAGGCTATATATATTATTATCTATACTCCATCAGGTACGGATATATATATATATATATATATATATATATATATATATATATATATATATATATATATATATATCACAAGTCACGTATATATATCGGCCCCCGCTCCGTGGTGTTGCTTCGATGTGATTTTGCGATGTGACTTGTTGCAATCGCATGTCGCATGAGCCCCCGGATTGTCGTAAATGCTTCCGTTGTAATATGTCGATGCAACATGGTGGGTCAACCTAGGCTGTCAATCTACACACTTGATTGATAGTCCTCTTTGACCCCGCTAATCGCTATCGCAACATTTAGGTGACCGCCTCCAATAGCCTCCGCCGATTTGCGACATGTCGATCAGATCTGGACTGTTGATCGGCCAGATCCGACGGCTCCTATGCATTGTTCCTTTTGACCACTGATAAGCTTGTTTTCACTGTTTTCTTCATGTTTTTGCCTCCCGATAGTGTAATCCGATATTTCTAAAACTTCTTCTTTTGCAATGTTTTGATTTATGAAGACTTAGAGGGTTTCTTGGATCCCTTCCGGATTACTAGGGCTTGAGATAGAGGTGTAAAGGGTCTATATAATGTCCCCTCACGAATCCCAATTACCCTAACATTATCCATACTAGAGCCCTTACCCCAAATCAAAATCTTGACATCAACAAAATCAATTCTATCACCCTTATCTTCTAGACAAGAAATATAAAGTAAGTTTTTCTTCAAACCTAGAACATATAGGATGTTGTTAAGGTGAATATTTCCACGAGATTTGAGCTGCAATGAATTAAATCCAATCCATTTCTTTGGATATATATTTCTCTCTCCAATTTTGATTGAATGAGAGGAGGTTCCTTTTGACAAATTCTAGAGTTGGTTACATTGTCCCGTGATATGTATGAAAGCACCATTGTCGATAAACTATATATTCTTGTACTTGGCAGTCCCAAATAAAGCTGAAAATAATATTTCATTCATTACTTCTAGATTGAAAAATATCTTGAAGATGTATCCCTTGATATATGTTGTGAGCCTTCTTAGAAGCTTAAAAGCCTTGTTCATAACCCCCACCATCTTTCCAACTAGGATATGATATTCAATCTCCTTCTTGCACCTTAGCTTTGAAACCATGTTGGAAAATTAGGAGACTTGTAGATTATAGATGATTTTCCTTAACTTGATAATTACTTGTGATGTTAGTTGGAATTTTATTACTTCTTCAGTTATTGTTTATTAAGAAATTACCAAAACAATGAAGATCACAAAGAGACAAAGTACACAAGATATATGCTCCAAGTGAGGGGAAAACCCATCTGTAAGACCCTCCTCCCACATTTACCTAAGTTAACTAATCGCTAGGGTAAACATGTGATGAGAGGATACTATGATCTGATTCAACTCCCCATGTATAGTTAAGGAAGTGGAAACAACAAAACATGACCAATATGGCCTTCTACACATGTTACAAAACCTTCAGAAGCCAACCAACCCTTTCAGGTAACAAACCCCTGAGGTAACTTGGAATTTTACTGACCTAGAACCTCAGTCACTCCCATGACATGGGAATGCATGAGACTAGGACCCTCTAGTCGCTCCCACAACAAGGGAATGCCACTTTTTCAGCTAGTTCTAAGCCAACAACCCTAGATTATATTCCACGTTTCTAGGGATAGGTCTGAGGCCACTTCCCACAAATTCATGAAACTTCCAGAAATGAAAAATAACATTGAAACAATGATACCATGATACCATGCAAATAATTGAACATAAACTTGACTGGACCCCTACTAGCCATGATAAGAATTTTGTCAAATATGTCACAAATATGCAATATAGAGGCCATATCAACATATTTGAGCATAGGGGTCTCATACTTATTTGAGAATCACTAAGAAACATTGATGCCTTATCACAATAGCTACGTTTTCATCTATTAGGTCATATATTCCTTATTCATTCATTTGAAAATCAAAACATGATAAGATCCATGCATCAATTTTGTCATAAAACATACTCATAACCAACATATATATAAAAAAACTAACAAGGATATAAAAACCATAAAACCACATATAAAAAAATATATTTACCCACATATCACCTGACCATAGATTGGCTTAACGAAATATTTCTTTCAACCAATCATCCTTGTGCCATATTCCAAGAATGAATGTGGGATCTCATGGAACAAATCCAACAAAATTGAACCAGGGATTCTAGAGGCCAAACCACCTTAATCCTCAACTAATGATTCCACCTAATGGTCGGACATCACTAACCATCACCACATTGGTGTCTACCCAATCTGTCTAGGGCTCTAGAGTGTTTGTTCCAACTAGGGCTTCCAAGACTAGTAACTCAACCCACGACTGTTGCTGGGCTTCCAGAGCATTTGTCCAACCGGGGCTTCCAGGACTAGTAACTCAAACCACCATGGAAAATTATAAGGAAAATGAGAAAAGACTAGAAAAAAAAGGAAAGAAACCCACAACACAATGTTATCCAAGAAATGGCAAGGCTAGGAAAATCCATCATCAATCTAGGAAATCCTCCATGCCAATGACATATCATAACCAAGAAGCCACATGGATGTGCCATGAACACCAAAAGTAGAAAATAATCATTCATGCAACTCGGTACTTGCAAGAAAAACCATTGTAGCTACTGATCCTGATGTCCTCTTGCACTTTTCTTCTCTTCCTTTGCATTCTTGCTCCAAATCCCTAGTATCCCACACTCCTTCAAGAGTTCTCCAAGAAAACTCTAATAGTCCAAGAGTATGCGTGAGAAAGAGAGTAGAAAATGAGAGCTCCAAAACTAAACTGACAAAAAAGATACAAATTGATCCTCATAAGCCTTTTTATTAATGACGCCTCTATTTTCTTCAATTTTCCATTACTTTCCTTCATTTTCCTCCTCACATGAAACCTGTGGCCTTTCACCTTCCTTTTCTCCAAATTTTTATTATTTTCATAAATAAAATGCCAATTAATGCCACTTTTCCTTTCCAAAGTGTTTACCATTTCCTTTTTCAATTTACATAGCCATTAATTAATCACAAGTGATTCGCATCACTATGTTTTTTCCCATCATTCAATTTGAAATACGTGTCCCATTACCATGGTTATTATTTTTCCTTTATTAACTTTATGACGTGGAATTTTGACTAGGGCCATTATAGAACACTCCCCCTTGGGGGAACACCATCCTTGGTGTTCAATGACACCTACAACTAGAAAAACTACTGAACGCAAAACATATTGCCCATGGAGATTTATAACTTAGCTTGTTTCAGTATTTACAATGATCATCTCTTTGAGAAGCAAACCAACATGAGAAACATGATAGCATGACAACCATAATGACATGACACCCATACCGCTTATTGGAGCTTTATAACACAAATCATGGCAACATTTACATCCATATACATATATAATATACCAAAATATCACACCAAAACATATGCCAAAAACATTCGCTCAACCAGTGAATAAAGAAATATGCCCCACATCTGATCCTCCATCTCTCATGTAGCTTCATAAGGCCCAAATTGCTTTCATTGCACTTTAACCTGCTCGATTACTCAGTTCTAGAGCATGAGCACATTTCTATGCAAAATGCACTAAGGCTCTGGCTGGAACTATCCTTCTCATTCCACCTATAATACAGACCAGTCAATCACATGATTAACATCATTAACATACTTCTTAAGAAATGACACATGGAAAACATTATGTACTTTCAGTGTCAGAGGAAGTACATGTTGATAGGATACTGCTCCAACCCTCTCAAGAATTTTGAAAGGTCCACAAAACCAAGGTTCCATCTTGGCACATGATCCAATCCTCAAGGAGCTCTTCTTGGGATTGATGCACAAGTACAACTATTCCCCAATCTAAAACTCCTTAAACATCTTGTTCTAGTCTGCATAAATCTTATGTCTATCATGTGCTATCTTCAGATTCTTTTTGATTACCTACATTTATTGTTCCATGTTTGCCAATATGTCCAATCCTATCAATACCCTGTTAAATGTATCACTTAAATTGATGGGCGTATTAAAAATCATGATACTCCGCCCATATAGTGCCTCAAATGGAATCATTCTCAAAAACTCCTAATACACATTATTGTAAGAAAACTAAACCAATGTAAGGTAATATTCCCACCTCAATTGTTGATGCATCACATACATCCTCAAAATATCCTGCAATATCATGTTGACCCTCTCTGTCTGACCATATTGTTACGGATGGTAAATTGTACTGAAGGCCAACTTTGTACCCAGACCTACAAATAACTCTTTCTATAACCTAGAAGTAAAATTAACATCCCTGTCTGACACAATCATCTTTGGTACACCATGCAATATCACTACATCTCTGATGAAGACTTGTGCTACATCATTAGTTGAAGATGTATAATTCACTAAAATGAAGTTTGCTACCTTTGTCAACATGTCAACCACAACCAGGATAGAATCATGCTTCCTAGATGTACTTGGACAACCTATAATGAAGTCCATGGAAATGACCTCTAAATTCCACTTTGGAATCGAAATGGGCTGAAGTAACCCACCTGGATGCTTACACTCTTCTTTCACTTGTTGACAATCGAAATACCTAGCCACAAAATCTGCCACTTCTTTCTTCAAATTTTACCAATAGTATAACTTCTTCACCATTTTCAATGTTTTCTCATATCCTAGATGACTTGAATACGACTTAGCATGAAATTACCTCAAGATAAGCTTCTTGATCTCACTGTTCTCTAGCACATATATCATGTCCCTAAATCTGACCAATCCATCTACTATGAGACGATAGTCCACATCTTGATCACCTGTACCCTGCTATAACTTGTGCATAAGCTCCCTGCATATATCATCCCGTTGACTTGCCTGCAAGATCTGATCATGTAAATATGTCCCATAGGATCTGATAGTTACTATATGATTCACTTGTATCCTCTTGCTAAGATCATATGCAAGCCTTTTCTCTTTACCTTGATTGTACCTGATCTCAAAGTCGAACTCACTGATTGTGGCCAGCTATGTAGCTTGCCTAGTATTCAAATTTGGTTGGTCAAATAGATACCGCAACCCACTATGATCACTCATCAATATGAATTGCCTACCAAGAAGATAGTGCCTCCAAATATTCAATGCATGGATGATCACTGTCAACTCAAGATCATGTGTTGGATAATTATTCTTGTGCTCATTCAATTTCCTTGATTCATAACATACTACCTGTCCTTCCTGCATAGGGACTCCACCAAGCCCTATTTTACAAGCATATCTACGTACCAGAAACTCTTTGTCTGGATATGCAATCTTCAAAACTGGAGAATTTGTCAACAACTTCTTCAACTATTCAAAATTGGTTGGACATTTCTCTGTCCATTCAAACTTCTTACCTTTCCTCCGCAATGATGTGATAGGATATGCAATCCGAGAGAAGTTTTTGATGAACCTCCTATATTAACTTTCTAGTCCCATGAATGATCTTACCTCATACACATTTATAGGAGATGCTCACTCCATGACAGCCCTTACCTTTTCTGGATCCACTCTTATTCCTTCCTTGGAAACCACATGTCCCAAGAAATGTACCTCTTTTTGAAAGAAACTACATTTTCTAAGCTTGGCATACAACTAAAGATTTCTTAAAAATCTCAATATTGTTGTTAAGTGCTCGACATGTTCTTCCACATTCTTAGAATATACCAATATATCATCAATGAATACAATAAGAAACTTTTCCAAATAAGGACACAACAGATTATTCATCGAGCACATAAAATTAGCTGGAACAATAGTCAAACCAAATGGAACTACAAATAACTCATAATGCCCATACCTGGTCTGGAAAGCAGTCTTGTATATGTCCCCTTATTTAATTCGTACATGAGGGTATCCTAATATTAGATCAATCTTTGAGAACAAAGATGCTCCCTTCTACTGATCAAACAAGTCATCGGTCCTCAACAATGGATACATATTCTTGATGGTCACTTTGTTCAACTGCCTATAATCAATGCCTAACCTGAGAGTACCCCTCTTCTTCTTCATAAACAACATCGGTGCACCCCAAGGTGATACACTTGACCTAATGTATCCCTTTTCAAGCATCTCATTCAACTGTAACTTCAACTCCACCAACTCTGGTGTTCTCATCCTATAAGGTGCCTTTGATGCTAGTGCTATCCCTGGTACCAACTCAATGGAAAAGTCTACTTACCTATGAGGAAGAAAATCTGAAATCTCTGCGGGAAACACATCCCGAGACTACTGTAGAGCTAGGTGGCTACTAAAGACATCTGCATCCTCAACTTCCATACCTTTTTTCACTAGAAATATGCACTGCAAATAACACACACCCTTTCGTATGACTACGCTTCACCTACATAGATATCACCATTCTAACTGATGTTTCCTTCTTCTTACCCTACAAGACTCTTCATTCCCCATTTCCATTGAGGCACTCAATAACCTTGTCATAACAATCCACCTTGTTCCTATGAAGATACAACCAGTCCATGTCCAACAAAATACTATATGATCCCAACGACAATATATACAAATGTGTTGATGTAGGCATACCATTCAAATCAAATGAACAAGCTCTTACCTAGTGATGAACTCTCTTCTTTGTACTTGTGGCCAAATACACTAACCAAGATTTTGCGTGCACTTATTTATTCAAACCACTCTTATCCACATGGTTAGAAATAACATAACTATAATTAGATCTAGGGTCAATCAAAATAGAAACAACTTGATCAAAAATATTACCTTCCATATTGATAATAGATACAGAGTGATCTTCCTTCCTATTCTCCAATGCTTCATAGAGTTGTGGAATAATTTGTCCAACATCCCAGACTACTTGTGCCTCCTATGCACTGTAGATATGTGGTCTGTCACCCTGATGTTGTGGATAATATATCCTATGATGCTCTCCACCACAAGTTCAACACTGTAAGGGCTTCCAACCATCACCCTTGTTATGCTCCTCAGACTGAAATCCCTTTCCTTTATCAGATGCATTGAACTTCTTATGTGGGGATGGATTCTCTTTGTTACTTATATCTTTAGGTCTTGTTCTCTTCTTGTCCCAGTTTCCTTTATTCTTTGCATTACCATTATAGTCTGGATTAGTCTCATATTTTCACTTTGATTGCTCACAACAATGTTTTAGATTTCAAATGGCCTCCTCCAATGATATAGGCTCATCAAAATCAATCTTGTCCTTGAATGCTATCGACAACCCGCTGATGAATCAATGGATTTTGGATTTGTCCTCCTTGAGGTAAGGCAGATACCTCAATAACTACAATAATCTTCTAGTGTACTCGTCATTATTCATAGATACCATCTTCATCTCATATAATTATGTTTCCCTGTGGTCATAATATTTCACCGATAAATACTTCTTCCTCAAAAGTCTCTCAAAATCACTCCAAGTCAACTTGTCTTCATGAATAGCTATGACATTCTTTACATCTTGCCTGTAGGTTTTAACCCCGTACAGAAATTACCTGCATACGAATTCTAAATCACAGAAAAATAAACAATGCGAGAGCATAACACATAAAACACATATACACAGAGATTTTCCCCTGGATCCAAAAACCGGGACTACCAGCTTGATTTTTCATTATATTCCTTTCAATGTTACAATACATATTTATACATGCCGAAGCATCCAATACCATGGACCAAAAACCATCGCGTCCAAAACCATGGACCGAAAAACCATAGGTAGGTTCGCCCAACCTAATATAGGGTCCAATTTTTTTTTTCTCGGGGCACTGCCCTGGACCTTGTAGAGGGGGCCTACCCGCCCCCCTCAAACCCCCTGGACAAGGGGGGCTGCCGCCCCCCCTGTGACCCCCCCACTGCGCAATCGGCGCAATGAAGGGGGGGCTCCGCCCCCCCTCTAACCCCCCGGTTCACTATGTGGGTTAGTCGTGGAAAGAATATAACACAACCCAACAATCTCCCACTTGTTGTTTTCTTTCCACAGGGGGCCACAAGAGAGCTTAGTCATTTTTCCACCCATGAAATGCCCATTATTTCTCTACACCAAGAGAACTTCTCAGAGCTCACAGATTTTGTTAATGCATCTGCAGTATTCTTGAAAGTGTCCACCTTTACCAGCAACACCTTTTTGTCTTCTATCATATCCCTCACAAAGTGATACTGAACATCAATGTGCTTTGTCTTTGAATGATAAGCAGGGTTCTTTGCCAAGAAAATTGCACTTTGGCTGTCACAGTCTATTCTTATAGCTCCCTGTACTAACCCCATACTTGAACACAATCTCTACAATGAAAATGCTTCCTTGCTTGCATGAGTGGCTGCCATGTATTCTGCCTCTGTAGGTGATAGTGCCACTACAGATTGTTTTTTACTCATCCAACTGACTGCACCTCCAAATAGGTTAAATACATACCCACTTGTAGATCTTCTCTGATCCAGATATCTAGCCTAGTCTGCATCAACAAAGCCATGAATATCCAACACTCTGTCCAATCCTGGTCTTCCTTGGTAGCACAAACCATAATCACTAGTGCCACGCAAATACCTGAAAACCCGCTTCACTGCTGTCCAGTGCTCCTTCCCTGGTTTTGACGTAAACCTGCTTAATACTCCCACTGCATGTGAAATGTCTAGTCTAGTACAGACCATTGCATACATCAGGCTACCGACTGCACTCACATATGGAACACGGGACATGTCCTCTTCCTCTTCTTATGTCTTGGGACACTGTTCAGCAGATAACCTCACACCTACAGGAATAGGAACCTTCACCGGTTTACTATCCTGCATATTAAACCTCTGCAGTATTGTCTCGACATACTTCCTCTGGTTTAACCAGAGCTTCCTCTTTGCCCGATCTCTTTTAATTTCCATGCCCAAAATATAGTTTACAGCACCAAGATGTTTCATGTCGAATTTGGAGGACAATTGGGTCTTCAAATCCTGGATAATTTCTTTGTCATTTCCAACTAGCAACATATCATCCACATACAAGACCAGATAAATAACACGGTCACCAATTAATTTAAAATACACATAGTGATCTGCTTTGCTTCTGGTGAAGCCAAGTCCCCGTATAAATGTATCAAATTTCTGATACCACATCCTTGGTGACTGTTTTAGCCCATACAAAGACTTCTTTAACTTGCATACCAATTCTTTCTTACCCTTCACCGCAAAGCCTTCAATTTGCTTCATGTATATTTCCTCTTCTAAATCCCCGTGAAGAAATTTTGTCTTCACATCCATCTGTTCTACCTCAAAATAAAAAGCAGCAGCAACAGATAAAAGTAACCTAATAGATGTTACCTTAGCAACAGGAGAAAAAATATCACCAAAATCAATTCCCGACACCTGGGAATAACCTTTTGCTACCAACCGAGCTTTGTATTTCTCCACCTTCCCTTCTGCTTTTGTCTTCTTTTTGAACACCCATTTGCTACCAATGGGTTTCCTTCCAGCTGGCAACTCCACCAGATCCCAAGCCTCATTTTTGTGCAAAGATGCCATTTCATCAACCATGGCCTCTTTCCAGAGTTTTCCATCCTCTGAATTTGCTGCTTCCTTCACAATTCTAGGATCATCATCAGTAACAGATAAAGCAAAATTTGAACAGAAAGCATAAGGACTATACCTTTCTGGCTGCCTTCTTTCTCGAACTGATCTTCTCACAACCAGAGTTTGTGGCTCTTCATCTTCTCATTCCTCCTCTGCTGCAGAGCCTGATTCTTCCTCCTTTAGCTGAAACTCTATCTTCTCAGGTTTCTTTGGTTGGACTTCATGTTTAATAACATCTTTTACCTCTCTGAACACCACATCTCGGCTGTACACAACCTTCCGTGTGACTGGGTTCCAAAGCTTATAACCCTTTAAACCATCCTTGTACCTAGTAAAGATGCACTTTTCAGATTTACTATCCAACTTGGTTCGTTTCTCCTTTGGAACATGTACATATGCATCACATCCAAATACCATCAGCTGTGAAAGAGAGGGTTTCTTACCAGTCCATACTTCTTGTGGAGTCTTATCCTCCAACGCTGATGAAGGTGACCTATTGACCAAGTAACATGCAGTATCCACTGCCTCTGCCCAGAATTCCTGTCCTAACCCGGCACCACTGAGCATGCTTCTTGCCCTTTCCGTCAACGTCTTGTTCATTCTTTCTGCGACTCCATTTTGTCAGGGTGTATATGGAGTAGTCTTCTGCCGTGCTATACCACACTTCTTACAGAATTCTTCAAATTCCTTGCTTCAAAACTCTCCACCATTATCTGTCTTCAACACCTTTATCTTCTTCTCTGTCTGATTTTCCACCAGAGCCTTAAATTATTTAAACCTGTCAAAGACTTCAGATTTCTTCTTAAGGAAATATATCCATGTATTCCATGAGAAGTCATCTATAAATGATACATAGTACACAGACTTACCCAGTGATGGAACTTTCACAGGTCCAAACACATCACTATGCACAAGCTCTAATATCTGTTTCGCTCTCTTAGCACCAGAGGGGAAACTCACCCGATTCTGCTTCCCATATACAAAATTTTCACAGAAATCAAAATCCAGAGAGCTATTACTCATACCTTCTACCATACCTTTACCATGAAGTATTCGAAGGCCCTTCTCTCCAGTATGTCCAAGCCCTTGATGCCAAAGCATGGTCTTCTCTCCAGAGACCACTACATTTTCAGCTCCACGTTCAGGAACCATAGAACTGTTGCACCCATCAACAACAGTGCTACCTTGCAGCTTGTACAGAGTTCCAGTCTGAACTCCCCACATCAATACCAGTGCTCCCCAAACCATCTTGCAGGTATCCTTCTCGAACACTGTTTTTACACCTGCATCATCCAACTTGCTTATAGAATTCAGATTTCTGGCGAATGCGGGAATATGCAGAACACCCAGAAGTGTTCTAACCCTTCCACCTTGCAACTTCAACTTTACTTTTCCGCGACCAATGATTTTAGCCTTCCTATCATCTCCTAAGAAGACATCAACACCATCGTATTTCTCATACTTGCAGAACCACTCTCTATGGGGAGTGAAGTGAAAGGATGCACCTGAGTCAATCAACCATGCCTCATGATCTAGATGTGTACTTGAAGAAGCCAAGTACACATCCCCACCTTAATCTGAGGTGGTTTTCGCCCTGCAGAAGGAGCATCATCAGATCCCTTTCCTTTATCAAGAGCTTTAGATTTACAGTCCCTTTTGAAGTGCCCTTCCTTTCCGCATTTCCAGCACACCACCTTTACAGGTTTTCCTGGAGATTTAGATCTCCCTCTAGATTTAGGTCTCCCACTCGATGACTTATTTTTGTTTCTATTCTGGGACCGTACTCGTACAGACAAGGCATCGCCATTCTGGCTCTCCATATTTTTCCGTCTCATCTCCTCCATCAGCAAGGCTGAGACTATTTCATCAAACTGCAAAGCATTTGCATTGCTACCTATTGCAATAACCAGACTATCCCACGAATCTAGTAGAGAACACAACAAACTGATGCACTTATCTTCATCTGAAATTTTAATATCAACAGATGCTAACTGACTTACCACAGTATTAAATGCTTTCAGATGCTCTGTCACCGAGTCTCCATCTTTCATCCTCAGGTTATACAACTTTTTCCACAGGAACAGTTTATTCACCAGAGACTTAGATTGGTACAAAGTCCCTAACTTGTCCCACAAAGCCTTCGTCGTAGCATCCCCTGATACATTCAGTAATACTGAATCTGAGACACACAATCGTATTGTGCTCTTTGCCTTCCAATCCAACTTCTTCCATTCTTCATCGGTTACTCCCGTTGGTTTAGTACCTGGATCTACCGCGATCCACTGATCTTTATCCACCAACAGATCCTCGATCTTGACTTTCCACAACTCAAAACTCTGACCATTGAACTTCTCGATCTCTATCTTTCCGCTGCTCGCCATCTTCTTTCACCACCAGAATCGATCTCACAGATCTCCCACTGAGCAGGGTCTACCACAGGCTCGAGCGAAACCCCTCAGCAACAAAGGCATCCCCTTGAAGCCAAAACTGCTCTGGTACCAAATGTAGGTTTTAACCCTGTACATAAATTACCTGCATACGAATTCTAAATCACAGAAAAATAAACAATGCGAGAGCATAACACATAAAACACATATACACAGAGATTTTCCCCTGGATCCCAAAATCGGGACTACCAGCTTGATTTTTCATTATATTCCTTTCAATGTTACAATACATATTTATACATTCCGAAGCATCCAATACCATGGACCGAAAACCATCGCGTCCAAAACCATGGACCGAAAAACCATAGGTAGGTTCGCCCAACCTAATATAGGGTCCAATTTTTTTTTTCATGGGGCACTGCCTCGGACCCCGTAGAGGGTGCCTACCCGCCCGCCTCAAACCCCCCAGACACGGGACCCCCCCTCTGCGCAATTGGCACAATGAAGGGGGGGCTCCGCCCCCCCTCTAACCCCTCGGTTCACTACGTGGGTTAGTCGTGGAAATAGTATAACACAACCCAACATTGCCACCAGAAATCTACTTTACCTTTAAGACTAAATTTTGTTATTTTGGCCTTCATGTTTTCTAAGTAATCATGCAATCTGAAGAACTTATTCATACCAAGCAACCATGCTTCTGAATCTTGTGACTTCTTCATTTTTACATCAAATGTAGGTGGCTTTTCTTTCTTGAAACTTTCCAGAAAATATCCCCTTTCACTCCTCCTATAAGGATGATAAGGATGATGACCAAGATACCTATCTGAAGCAGAACTAGAGTAAAACCCATGTCCACTGCCTCATCTATTAGGTGTATCCAAGAATATGCCATATCTTCCCATGTCATCTATATCCAACTTGTTCCCACCATGTGACCTACTACCATATGATCCATTAGTCCTATCCTCTTGTTCATGAATGATTCTAGGTGGTCCCTATCTCTGCAAGTATCAAAAGATCTTAAGAATCACCGCATTGACCTCTACTTGTTTCTCGAGTGCCCTAGCAAGTCTCTCTTGTGATTGAATGATTCAGTCATTATCTTCTTTGCAGTTCCTTATTTCTTCTTTCAAACTTCTCAAATGATCTACTATGTTAGGAGAATACCCCTAACCATGTCACTCATCTCATCTATAGGGAGAATCTTGCGAGTTGTAGTCTACCATCTTTCCAATCATCTTTGATATTCTCTTCCAGCAAGGTATATAAGGTGAGGTAAACCAAGTCATAGAAAAAACAATGCACCTCAATGTAGTTTAGGGGAGGATATCTCATTTGTAAGACCAACCAGATTAGCACAATACATATATAAACATAATCATATCCACATTTTATCATAATTTCAACCATTATCTAGTCATCGATGCATGACCATACCAACCACATACCATGACCTCATGCATGACAACTACAACCATATCCATGTATGGATAAAAATATATAAGCATTGACATGCATAACCAATGCATAACTGACATACGCTCATGAAGACCACATCTAACAACAACACCATCCACTTCCACATGGTGACACCAATGCAACTGTGATCACCACCATGCATACACAACAAATACATATAAAACAAGCATATCGAACACATATATGCAACATATATGAATTCATAACCAACACACTGCCCATCTAGCCCAAGGGGTGAACCATGCTTTGATACCACTCTATAACACCCTCCTCCAACATTTACCCAGGTTAACCAGTCCGCTCGGGTAAACATGTGATGAATGGATACTATTATCTGAATGAACTCTTCATGTACAGTTAAGGAAGTGGAACCAACAAAACACAACCAATATGGCCTTCTACACATGTTACATAACCTTCAGGATCCAACCAACCCTTCTAGGTGACCAACCCCTAAGGTAACGTAACAGTTTACTGACCCATAGCCTCATTCGCTCCCATGACATGGGCATGCATGTGAATGCAACCCTTCGGTCGCTCCCACACCAAAGGTATTCCAGCAACTGGGGACCTTTTCGGCTATTTCTGAGTCAACGACCCCAGATTTTGTGCCACCTTTTTAGGGATAGGTCTCAGACCACTAGCTATAACTTCACGAAACTTCAAAAAATAAAAAATAACATTGAAACAATGATACTAATGGAAATACTTGAACAAAGACTTAAGTAGAACCCTACTAGCCATGACAAGGATTTTGTCAAACATGTCACAAATATGCAATCTAATGGTCATATCAACAAATATGAGCATAGGGGTCTCATACTTATCCAGGAATCACTAAGAAGAATTGATGCCTTATCACAATAGATGAATTATCATCTATTAGGTCATATATTCATTTTTCATTCATTTTCAAATCAAGACATGATGACATCCATACATCAATTTTGTCATAAAACATACTCATAACCAACACATAAACAATATAAATAAGAAGGATATAATTAACATAAAACCACATACAAACAAGTATATTTACCCATCAAATACAAGAGGAAGGAAGAGCTTATTGACATATGAAAAATTCAACCACATTTGGGAATTCCACGTACCACCTGACCATAGATTGGATGAACCAAATATTTCTTTCAACCAATCACCCCCGTGTGATATTCCAAGAATGAATGTGGGATCTCATGGAGCAAATCCAACAAAACCGAACCAAGGTTCGAAAGACCAAACCACCTCAACCCTTAATTAGTGATTCGACCTCACAGTCGCACATCACTAACCATCACCAGATTGGTCTCTACCTAAGCTATATAGGGCTCTAGAGAGTTTGTTCCAACCAGAGCTTGTAGGACTAGTAATTCAACCCACCAAGGGCTTCCAGAACATTTGTCCAACTAAGGCTTCCAGGACTAGTAACTCAACCCAAGATATTATAGGGCTCCCAGAGTGTTTGTCCAACCAGGGCTTCCAGGAACTAGTAACTCAACCACAATCATAAGGAACATGAGAACCAAGAAGAAAAAAAAAAGTAAATACACCCACAATTCCATGGCTATCCAAGAAATGACAAGGCTAGGGAAATCCACCCTAAATCTAGGAAATCATTGATTCCAAAACTAGTAAAGAAATCATACATGCAACTTAGTACCTATAAGGAAAACCTGTTATATTTGTTAATACTGATGTTCTCTTGCACTTTCCTTCTCTTCCTTTGCCTTCTTTCTCCAAATCCTAAGTATTCTACACTCCTCTAGGATCGCTCCAAGAAAACTCTAAGTGTCCAAGAGTATGAGAGAGATAAAGAGTAGAAAATGAGAGCTCTAAAATTGAACTAAAAAAATAGCTAAAAACTGATCATAAGAAGCTTTTTTATAGTGAGGCCTCTATTTTCTTCAATTTTCCATTATTTTCCTTCATTTTCCTCCTCACATGCACCTGTGACCTTTCACCTTCCTTTTCTCCTAATTTCCATTATTTTCATAAATAAAATGCAAATTAATGCCACTTGTCTTTCCAAAGCCTTTGCCATTACATTTTCCAATTTACATAGGCATTAACTAATTACAAGTGATCCCCATCACTATGTTTTTTTCCCAACATTTATCTTGAAATATGTGTCCCATGACCATGGTCATTATTTTTCCTTTATTAACTTTATTACATGGATTTCTTACCAGGGATGTTACACCCTCTAAGGGGAAAACTGAGAAAAAAATCTTCTCTTTTTATAGAATCTTCTTACAATGAGGCTTCCAAGACACAAATCCCAAAGCCTAGAATCTTCCCAAGCAATAAGTCAGATGCCCAACAAGATTTCTCCAAGCCACCTTCAAAACTTCAACATTATATAGCTTGTCTCTAGAATTTCAACCCCACAACTTGTCCTCATAATTTTCGTCTTGCAATTTCCCTCATGCAACTAGAAGCTTCAAATAAACCCTAACAACTTCACACGTGTGGACATAAAAGAGATGAACCAAGGATAATTTTCTTTCTTTTTCCTTCCATCGTCTTTCCAACTATTTCTCTTCCTTTTTTATTGCAGTTCGAACTTGTGGATGAATGGTGCTCCAAATGAGTTGATATCCTTATATTTATAACCTTTCTAAGGGGTCGAATAACCCTCCCTTAGGCTGACTTGTCCTTGATAGGGGCCGACTTTGTCTTGGAGAAATAAATGGATTTTCCTTGAAAAAACAAATATTTGTTTTTGTTACAACGAGTCCAAATGGGACTATAATACATGACATAAATTCTTCTTTGTCCTAGCAAAAATTAGAAATAACTAGAAGCACGAATAACATACTTTTGACCTAGACTTGAGTATGAAAGCCATGCTATAAATCAAATAAAATTATTCTTCTTTCTTTTTCATTATACAAAATATACAATGCCATGTTTACAAAATGTCATTATGAAGACTAAACCTTGTTACAATTTCCAATAGTCCATCTTTACTAGGGAGGTATTCATAATCTGATCATGTATTGCAAGGAATATCATTCTTGAAGCATTCTCATAAGAAAATTCAAATTGATAATCCATCTTTTCCAAGCATATATACCATAACCAACATTGTCATTGAGGGTCGTAACTAGACGTAGTGTTGTGAAGCTTTATGTAAGCTGCCACACTACCTCTAAGACACATACCCCATCTTGATGATCAGTATTTATGTTCTTGTAGGACTATTATTATCTTGGATTTCCTATCATAAATCCTTGAATAATATTGGTCCTCTTTGACTAATATTATCTTGGATTCCCTACCACATCCTCAAAGAGTATTGGTCGACAACTTATTTTCTAGGATTCTACAATCCATAAGAAGTTCCAATCTTAGATTCCTATCCAATCGTCTAGACTCTATTGTTTATTTATGGTCTTCACTGAGACTTACAACTATTTTTCATGGTCTAGGGCATGGCCGGTAAAGAAAAGAACTATCCAACATCACTCCCTCTCAATTAGGGAGGATATTCCTACCAAACCACGCTTACCTCTCAGGTACTCGAGCTTCTTGTTTGGTAATGCTTTAGTTAGAATATTTGCTACATGTCCATCTGTAGGTTGATAGTGCAGATCCATGATGCTATGTTGTGCGAGGCTTCTGATGTAGTGGTACTTGTTATTTATATCCTTCATCCTAGCATGGAACATAGGGTCTTCTGTCAATATTATACAATGTTCATTATCAGAATGTATATGTGCACGACTTAGCGGTCCTCCAAAAAATATAATAATAACTTCCCGATCCAAACAACTTCCTAACATACTTAACCTGTAGCAACATAATTAGAATCAACACTAATTAAAACAAATGTATGCTTCTTTCTGCTCATCCATGAGACCATGGAAGATCCTAAGATGAAACATCCATGTGTTGTGCTTCTTCCATCTCTCTCACTATCACCCCAATCTAAATTTGTATATCCAATGAGTTTGTTCTAATTACCATTATACTGATGGAAGTGGTGTATGGTTCCATGAAAATGTATTAAGATATGCTTGGCTGCAATCCTATGGTAATGCTTTGGCTTCATGTGAAATTGACTAAGGAAATTTACTGCGAAACAAATATTATGCCTTGTGTTTACCGAATACAACAACGACCCAATCAACTATATGTAACAAGTAAGATCCACTAGACTAGAATTTGAACTCCTCAACTTCTTTATATTGGTAATCATAGGAGTCATGATAGTCTTTCTATCCATCGTGCCAAATTTTTGAAGAATATTCATCACATATTTACCTTGACCAAGATATATTTCACCTGGCTTCTACCAAACCTCTAGTCCCAAGTAGTAATACATAATCCCAAGATCCTTCATAGTAAACTCTGCTTCTAACTATTTCTTGCATTCTTGAATTTGATGCTCTACACATGTAACAAGTAGATCACCACATACAAGAGTATGATAACATGTTCACCTTTGACCACCATGATGTATAGGTTAGGATCTATAGAAATCTTGGCAAAATCAAGTCTCAATAAGTATGCATCCATTCTTGCATACAAAGCCCTTGGTGCTTGCTTTAAGCCATATAGATATTTCTTCACTTTGCAGACATGAGTCTCCCTATTATTCATCTCAAACACTTGAGTCTACTCAATGTAAACATATTCATCAATAGTACCATTCATAAAATCTTTCCTAAAATCCATTTGAGATATGTTTCATCCCATAGTACTAGCCAAAGAAACAAATCTAATTGTCGTATATCTAATTGTAGGAGCAAAGGTTTCTTTGTAATCAATACCTCCTTTCTGTGAGAATCCTCTTTCTACAAACTGTGATTTGTATTTATTAATTCTCCCATACACAACATGATTTATCTTATATATCCATTTTGAATTGGCTATTGATTTATCACTTGGCCTAGGAATGATTTCCCAGACATCATTCTTCATAATTTACTAGTATTCTTCCTGCATCACATTCCTCCACTCTTGATGTTTAGCTACATCTTCATAGGAGTAAGGTTCAAATTCAATAAGCTTTATCATATATGGTACATATCCAGAATACATTCTCATTATTTTAATTTCGATAAAGGTCCCCTTTGTCATGTGTCCTTGTACTTCTTGTAGAGTAGTTCTCAACCATGTAAGCCTCTTTTGATTTTAAATAGCAACCAATTGTTGCACAGGGTCACTAGGAGGCTTAAGCTCTTCTTGATTCAGATCTTGATCCTCATTGTCCATTGAGATGTCCAAAAAATATAGGTATCTCCTCTTCATCAGATTTGATTGGAACATATTTTGGTTTCTTGTAGGCTATACTTTCATCAAAGATGACATCCCTGTTAACCTCAATCCGACGATCCTCTTTAATATAGATTCTATAGGATTTTGATGAAGCACTATAGCCAACAAATATGCCCTTCATATTGCTAGGATCCAGCTTCTTCCTTTTCTCCTTCAAAATATGAATATAATAAAGGAAACTCAAATATTTGAAGATGACACAAACTTGGCTTCTTTCCTGTAAATTCTTCTTCTAGAGTCATGTTGTTTAGAATCTTGGGATGACTTTGGTTTTGCAGGTAAACAATTGTCACATATACTTCTCCCCATACAAATTGACGAATATCTTAATCATGTAGCATGACCCTAACACATTCTTCAATTGTTCTATTATTCCTTTTGGACACACGATTTTTTTCAGGATTGTAAGGAACAATAAGCTCCCTCTTAATCATTGCTTCCTTACAGAAAGCTATGATTTCTTTGGAGGTATATTCTCCACCATTTTTTAGAATATTGATATTTATTTCAGTCACATTATCCACTTAATTCTTAAATTCTTGAAACTTATCGAACACTTCATCTTTGTTTTTGAGGAGGTATAACCACGTTTTTTTTGAGAAATCATCAATGAAGGTTACATAGTATTGACGTCCAGCCAAAGATTTTACTTCCACAGAACCACATACATCTGAGTGTATCATATCTAAAACTTCCTTATATTTGGTATCACTTGTTTTGAATGGATTCTTCATGTTCTCTCCTAGAGCACAACCCTTACAAGTTTCTTCATGTTCTTCCTTCAGTTCACAGATGCTATTTAGCATTTTATTTGGAGATGGAAAGATAGTATAATGAAGTTTTCCACACCTTCTAAGCCATAGATCGTAAGGGTTCAGATTCAAGTTAAATAGGGCTTGAGATAGAGGTGTGAAAATATATATAATGTCCCCTCACGAATGCCAATCACCTTAGAATTATAAATATGAGAGTCCTTACCCCAAATCAAAACCTTGCCATCAACGGAAATAATTTTTTCACCCTTATCTTCTAGATAAGAAATATAAAGTAAGTATTTCTTCAAACCTGGAACATATAGGATGATGTTAAGGTGAATACTTCCACCAGATTTGAGATCCAATGAATTAGATCCAATCAATTTCACTGGATAGTTGTTTTTGTCTTCAAGTTCAATTAAGCGAGAGGAGGTTACTTTTTACAAAGTCTAGAGTTGGTTACATTCTCCTGTCATATGTCTGGAAGCACCACTATCGATAACACATACATTCTCATCCTTGGAAGTCCTAGACAAAGTGGAAAATAAACTTTCATTCATTACTTCTATCTTAAAAAATATCTTCAATATATATCCCTTGATAGATGTAGTGAGAATTCTTACAAGCTTGAAAGCCTTATTCATAAACCTCACCATATTTCCAACTAAGATGTCATCTTCAATCTCCTTCTTGCACCTTCACTCTGAAACCATGTTGGAAAATTACGAAACTTGTAGATTATAGATGATTTTACTTAACTTGATAATTACTTGTGATGTTAGTTTGCCTTTTATTACTTCTCGAGTTCTTGTTCGTCAAGCAATTACCAAAACAATGAAGATCACAAAGAGACAAATTACACAAGATATAGGCTCCATGAGAGGGAAAAACCCATCCAAAGTTAAAACCCAGAAAGAAATCTTATATTCTTATAGAATATTCTTATAATGAAACTTCCAAGGGCCAAAGACCAAATCCTAGAATCATCCCATGCACCAAGTTATCCCTCAAGCAAGATATCTCCAAGGCACCTTCAAAACATCAACCTCCTACAACTTCGCTCTAGAATTTCGATCGTGCAACTTCCCCTCAGAATTTTGGTCCTACAATTGATAGCTTCATAGAAACCCTAGTAGCTTCACACGTGTGGACAAAAGATATGAACCCAAGAAAAATTCACTTTCTTCCTCCTTCCTCCTTCCTTCATCCTTCCAACTCTTTCTCTTCCTTTGTATCTATAGTTCAAACGTGTGGACGAATGGTGCTCCAAATGAGTTGAGTTCCTTGTATTTATAGCCTTCTTGAGGGGTTGGATAGCCCTTCCTTAGTCCAATTTGTCCTTGAATGGGGCCAACTTGGTATTCAAGAAATAAATGGATTTTCCTTGAATTTTTTATTTTTTTTCTTTGCTACAATGAGTCCAAATGGGACTATAATACATGAAATAAATTCTTCTTTGTCCTAGAAAGACCTAAAAATACCTAGAAGCATGAAGAAATTTCCTTTGACCTTGAATTGAGCATGAAACCCATGGTATAAATAAAATAAAGTTAATTTTCTTTATACAAAATATAAAATGTCTTGTTTACAAAAAGTCATTATGAAGACCAAACTTAGTTATAGTTTCCAACACTCCCTATTAACTAGTGAGGTATTCATAATCCGATCATGTAGTGAAAGGAATTTTATTCCTAAAGAATTATCATAAGAAGCGTCAGAATTATAAGCCATATTTGTTAAGCATCTAGACCATAACCAAGATTTTCATTGAAGGCCTTAACTAAACATCATGCTTGGAGGCTTTATGTGAGATGCCACACTACCTCTAAGGCACATAACCCATCTAGATGTTCATCGGGTATGCCCTTGTAGGACTATTATTATCTCTGATTTCCAATCTTGAATCCTATAATAATATGTATTCTCTTCGACTACTCTTATCTTGGATTCCCTACCTCATCCTCAAAGTGTATCAGTCTACAACTTCTTTTCCTCGATTCTATAATCCATAAGAAGTTATAATTTTATATGATTCTCCAATCCTCTAGAATCCATTCTTCATTTATGGCCTTCACTAAGACTTACGACTATTGATCCTGGTCTAGTGCATGAACCATAAATATAGGAACTATCCAACATCACTCCCTCTCAATTAGGGAGGATATGTCTACCAAGCCAATCTTACCAGGCTATTGATGTAGTGGTACTTTTTATTTATATGCTTCATCGTAGCATGGAACACCAAGTCTTCTGTCAATCTTGTACAAATTTCATTATCATTATCACAATGTATACATGTAGGACTAAGAGGTCCTTCAAACACATGTAATAATAATAACAAAGTATTTGGGAAAAATCACATAGGAGTAATATCGTCGACGTGTTTTGAACCAGCCAGTGTGGTTCATCTTCAGGACAAGTTGATGAATCAGATCTAGGCAATGAAATAAATATATGAAGAGAGTTGCTAACTAGTCGTTAGAAAAAACAACTAGTTTGACTAAAAATAATTATTTATTTATTTATTATTATTATTATTTTAGGTTTTTACTGAGATTAAAAAGAATTTTAATTATTATTTTGAATAAATCAATTTAGGTTATAATGCTATAATAACTATATATATATATATATATATATATATATATATATATATATATATATATATATATATATATATATATATAATATTTTGGAAAGTTTGAATTTTGAATAACATCAAATTAAATAATATTTATATTATAAAAATTAATATTACTATGGAGGTACTGTTAGGGATTCGTATTTTAATAACTAAATGAACCAAGGGCTTAAAAAAAAATAAAAAAAAAATTGAAAAACTTTAGGAGTTCAGGGCAGGGATCCAACACCTGCTGATGCTCCAACCATCGTCTCTGTTTAGATTAACGGGCCTTTTTTCAATTTCTAAGGCCTCTCTAAATTTACGATGATGGAAATGGTCAACCATTTCTATGACTCTAGCCTCTTCTATACATATGTGATGATTGGTCTTTTTTGCATGTTCTGCCAAAGCGAAGGAGCGAGACCTCCCATGTTTGATGTCCGTAGCATGTTCACAGATCCTCTGATTTATTGATCGACCAGTCTCACCAATATAAGGAGTCCCATAGGAATAAGGAATAATATAAACCCCCTTCACATCCTTGGGGTTAACTGGGTCCTTGACTGAACGAAGAGAACTTCGAATAGTGCGAAGGGGTCTAAAGGAAGAAGGAATATTATGTTTTTTCAGGATCTTCACGATTTTGTCCGTGGTCCCCTGAATAAAAGGAAGATGAACCCCATAAGCTCGATCCTTGGGATCGATCCTCTTCTTAGGACCTCTTTCCGCATTATGGAAAGCTCTCAGACCCTGGGACTTGCTATAACCATTCTTATTAAAGACCTTAAGGAGGTGGGTCTTTTCATCACCAATGTGATTTTCATCAGAAACTCACAACGCCCGAGTGGCTAAGGTGTTGAGAACACCTAGTTTCTGAGCTGGGAAATGATGGGAATTTGCAAGGAGATATTGCTCTGTCTGAGTTTTCTTTCCGAAAAACCTGGTGAGAGAAAGAACCGTCATCCTTTTTTGAAATGAGAACATCAAGGAAAAGAAGGCTGCCATCAACCTCAATTTCCATGGTGAACTTTATGGAATCTGACTGATTGTTAAGGTTATGGAAAAAAAACTCCAACTTCTCTTTGCCATGAGACCAAACGGTACAAGTGTCATCCACAAACCTTTTCCACAACTTAGGTTGGAAAAGTGTCGATGACAAGGCTTTAGATTCAAAGAATTCCATAAAGAGATTGGCAACCACAGGGGAAAGGGGTGAACCCATAGCAACACCACAGGTTTGCTCATAAAATTAAAAAAATAATAACAAGTAAACAAAAATATATATTAAAACATAGAAACATTAAACAAGCATGACACAAAAAAATCAAACATAAAAATGTAAATAAAAAAACAAAAAAAATTATATATATATATATTTCAAAAGACAAAAATTTAATAAAAGAATTTAAAAATTTGACAAAAAAAAGAAACATAAAAAATAAATAAATAAAATTGTTGATATAAATTAGTAAAAAAATTAAAAAACTTAAAAAAAACAATTAAAAAAGAACATTTAAAAAAATTAAACTTATAAAAATAGACATTAACAAAAACAAATTGAAAAAAAACAATAAAATAACATTTAAAAAAATTAAAATTAACATTTTAAAAAATATAAAACTATTAAGAAAAATTATAAAAAAATTGGAAACGCGGGGTTGGTCAAGTCGGGAGCTAAAATTGACATGTTAAATAAAATATTTTTATGAAAAAAATAGAATAAAAAAGTTGGAAAAATAACAAATTTTATGATTTTTTTTAATGAATTTAATATTCAAAGATGATGACATTTTAAGTTTTGTTTTTCCCAAAAAAAAAATATTAAGATAAATTTTAAACTAAAAATAACCAAGAAAAAGGTTAAAAAAATAGAACATACAATTTTATAAACCAATAAAAAAAAATAACATCAAAAATTTAAAAAATAAAAAATACAATTAAATTTAAAAATAAAAAATAACAAAAACTAAAAAAGTGAAAACATTTTTTTTAAATTAACGAAAAAGACAATTGTATAAAAAATAAAAATAAAAACTATTAAAAATAATAACAATAATAATAATATATCTATATTTATATGAATGAGAGACAAATTAATAAAAAAAATTAAAATTTTAATAACAATTTTATTAAAATAAAAATAAAAACATTTAAAAAAAATAAAAAAAACATTTAAAAAATCATAAACAAATTCAAATTGGGGCGAGCCTAGGCTTGGACAGTTGGGGAGCTGTAGGCACTCCCCACCTGCCCAGGCCCCAGCTCAATGGTCCCCTGGGAGGCAAGTCGATTCTTACCGAGACCCCAACCCAGTGACCACCTTGGCGACATGCCTATTCTGGCAATTGACTTGTCACCCATAGGGTCACTAAGCTGGGGCCTGGGTGGGCAGGGGACGTTGCATGTTGCCCTCCACTGCCCATCCATAACCTAACCGAGCGGTCCCTAGCTGGGGCCTGGGCAAGCGGAGTAGGATTGTGTGTGACTTCCCCTGGCCACCGAGGCCCCAGCGGAGTGTCCCCTAGGTGGTAGGTCGATTCAGGCAGCCATCCCCTGCCCACCTAAGCCTGAGTCGAGTGGCCCATGGGCGACAGGCCAATTTCGAGAATTGGACTCCTGCCTAAGGGACTGCTCGGCTGGGGCCTGGGTTCGCGGGGAGCTACCTGTAGCTCCCCAACTGACCACGCCAAGGTCTATCTAGGTTTGATTTTTTTTTTATATATATAAATTTGTTTATTTTTAATGTTTCTTAATTTCTTTTTAAATGTTTATTTTATTTTTTTATTTTTTTTAAAAAGACTTTAATTTTTATTTTATTTTATTTTTTTAAATATGTATTTTTTTAAATTATTATTATTATTATTATTTTTTTTGTGTGTCTTTTTCCATTATTCTTTTTAATTTTTTGTGTTTTTTTAATAATTTTGATTTGTTTCTTTAATATGTTTTTTTGTTGATTTAAACTTTCTTCCTTTTTTTTCATTTTCTAAATATTATTATTAAATTTTGTTTTTATTTGATTTTAATTTTTTTAATTTTTTATGTTTATTCTTTTCTCATTATGTTTCTTTTTTTAAAAATTTTTTTTAATGTTTGTTTTTAATAGTTTTTAATTTTTTTTTCAATTTATTTAATTTTTATGTATTTTTTTCAATTGTTTTGATATTTTTTTCTTTAGTTTTTATTATATTTTATTTTTAGTTTTTTTAATTTAATTCTATTTTTTTAATTTGTTATGTTTCTATTTTTTTTTGGGGTAAATTTATTGGCTTTTTCTAAATTGTATGTCCTATTTCTTTAAAAAAAATATTTTCTTTATTTTTACTTTAAATATCATTCGAATCATTTTTTATGGAAAAAATATTTAAAATATCATCATTTTTTAATTCACAAAAAAATCATAAAATTTGTTATTTTTTGAACTTTTTTATTAAAAAAATTTCATAAAATTTTTTTATTTAACATATCGTTTTTAGCGAAAAGTTCCTGAAATACATATTTTTTTTAATTATATCTATATGCAAAATCTGTATCTTTTGTAGAGTGTTTAAAATTGTTAATTTTTAGTGACAATTATTTTATGTGCGTTGAAGTATATATATATATATATATATATATATATATATATAAAATCCTAACCTCAAAATATTAATGTTATTATTTTTTTAAAACTTTACAAAACAAATTAAAAATTTATTTATACATTGCAATGAAAAACAAAAAACACATGTTTTAGAAAACCCTTAAAAACTAAACATTTTACGACGAAAAACAAGAAGATGAATAAGACAATTTGAAAATTGGTAAAATAATTAACATTTAAAAAAATTTATTCATACTTAATTCATTAGAAAATTTAAAGTGTCAAAAATAAGCCATGCAGGAAAAAGGGGTTGGTGCGGGGTTTGTGCTTCATCGACACTTTCCAAAATCTGCGTGAAAATCATTAACATTTAAAAAAAATGTTCATACTTAATACATAATAAAATTTAAAGTGCCAAAAATATGTTAAAAAAAAGGTTTATTTTAATCACCATTTTTCAAAATCGGGTAATTTTTTGTTACCACAAAAAAACTGGTACTAGGTAATTTTCTTGTTTTATCACTAACTATGTTAATTACCTTTTCTCCAGCAAAAGAAGCGACTGTAAATTAGCAAGAGACAATTTCTCAGCAAAAGAACAATCAGTAGCAACAAAAGGATAACGTTGGACAAGTATATCAAAATGCCCAAAAATCATCTCATCGCAGAAGGAAACCTTTTAGGAACAATGATATCTTCACAGGGTATTGTTTCACATGCACCAATTATGGCCATAGAGCAGAAAACTACAGAGTTAATCCCTCTTATAGAAAACTCAACTATAGCAGAAGAATTCAGTAGAGAAAAGGCAGACCTAGGTATAATAATTCTTTCTCTCCCCTGAATTATCAAGTGCAATGTTTTATAAGCCAAAATTTTGGGCATATAATAGTTAATTTCCGGCTTAAAGAAATGAGGATAGAGCCAATAATTGAGAAAATCGGATAGAATACCAAAGTCTAGAAAAAGAAAAATAAAAAGAGAGCAATGTGATATTTCTTTTCAGGCTCAAAATGGTGGGAACCATTGGTATGCAAATAATGGTTCTTCCAGGCACATGGTAGGAGATAGAAGCAAGTTTCTAACTTGAAAGTTAGTTGACAAATCTATTGTGACTTTTGGTAACAATGCTCAAGGCAATATAATTGCAAGTGGTGAGTATATCAAATGGAAAAGGTAAAGTAAAGAACATTTTGTATGTTGATGGGCTGAAACATAATATGTTGAGTGTGTCTTAGATGTGTGATCAAGGCTATGATGTAATCTTCAAAGCTAAAAAAATTCAAATCAAGCCCATAGGTACATGAGAAATATTTGTTGAAGTTGTATGAATAGATAACAATGTATATGTGTTGAAAGAAAAGATAGAAAATTGTTGTTTGACAAACATTGATGAGAACTGGCTATGGAACAAAAGAATTGGCCATCTGAACTTTCATCAGATAGTCAATATGAGCAAGAAAAATGTTGTCAAAGATTTTCCCATGCTTTCAAAACCAGAGAACATTATCTGCAAATATTTCCAATTAGGAAAGCAAGCTCGAGTTCCTTTCAAGGAAAAGGAGAACTCATCAGCAAAGACATTTCAGATGGTATGCATGGATCTGTTTGGACCATCCAGAATGCAATAAACCACAAGTAAATTATATTTTATGCTAATAATTAATGATTTCAGCAGGATGATGTGTGTTTCATTTATTAGAGAGAAATCAATGTCTTTTGAGAAGTTCAAAGAGTTCAAAGCCATGGATGAGAATGAAATTCACTGTAAAATCAATAGAATAAGGTCAAAAAATGGAAATGAGTTCACTTCAAATGAATTTGATAAATTTTGTAAGAAGTATGGCATCAAAAGACAATTTACAATAATCGAGACTCCCGAAAAAAATGGTGTTTCAAAGAGACAAAACAAGTCAGTGTGACAATTAGCCAGAATGATGACAAAAAATAGTGTTGAATAGAGGTTTTGGGCAAAGGCAATTCATACATCAGTGGTTATTCTCAACAAGGCTCGTTTTAGACCGAATAGTGGCAAAACTCCTTATGATTTTTGGTGTGGGAGGCCTACAATAGTTAAACACTTCAAAAAGTTTGGTAGTCAATGCTACATCAAGAGAAATGATCAAACACTTGGTGAATTTGATGCCAGAGAAGATGAAGGCGTTTTTCTAGGTTATTCACACAACAACAAAGGTTATATATGTTACAATAAATTCAGCAAGAGAATCATTAGTTGCATCGATGTAAAGGTAGATGAGCATGATGATCAAGAAGTGAAACAACTCGAAAAATCCAATGTTGATGAACTGATCAGAATTGGTGATGATAATGATGATGAAATTGTAGAAGAAAGCGAGTAAGATCCCTCTATTCGTTGAGCTAGATATCCCCCAAGGTATGTACAAAAACACCACCCAATTGATCATATTATTGGTGAATTAAATTATAGAGTGCAGACAAGAAGGAGGTTGCAAGATTCCCTCACACAGGCGCATGTTGCACTGTTTTCCATGGAGGAACCAAAGGATATTGTTCAAGCCAATCAAGATGAACATTGCCTAAAGGCCATGAATGAAGAATTGGACTATATAGAGAAAATTGGACTTGGGAACTTATTCCAAGACCTGCAAACATGAATTTCATTACCACGAAGTGGGTAATCACGAATAAGTTGAATGACTATGGAGAGGTGGTAAGAAACAAGGTGAGGCTGGTATGCAAAGGCTATGCTCAAGTAGAACGTATGGGTTTTGATTATACTTTTTTCTCTTGTTTGTAGATTAGAAGTAATAGGAATGTTTATGGCATGTGCTTGTTTCAAGAAACTCAAAGTCTATAAAATGGATGTCAAATCTACTTTTCTAAATGGAGAGCTACAAGAGGAAGTTTGCATAGAGAAGCCAAAAGGATTTCAGCTGATAGAGAAACCATATAATGTATGAAGGATTAAGAAGGCTTTGTATGGTCTAAAATAAACCCCTAGATCTTGGTATCCCAAGGTAGACAACTACCTGATCAAGTGTGGATTCAAAAGAGGACCAATTGACATCAACCGATATGTCAAAAAAGGATGGAAAACTCATTTTGGTGGTAGTATATGTTGATGATATCATCTATTCAAGTAATTCAGATTTGCTGAACAATGAATTTGCATCTAATATGAAATAAAAATTCAAGAGGCCCATGCTTGGAGAGCTGTCATATTTCCTTCGATTGTAGATAGCTCAGAGCCCTAAAGGCATTTTTATTTCTCAAGGAAAGTATCTCAAGGAAATGAAAAAGAAATTTTGCATGGAAGAAGGCTCTTTAGTGAGCACTCCAATGGTGATAGGTTGCAAGCTTAGTAAGATGGATGAATCTTTAGAAATTGACCAAACCTTATATAGATGCAACATTTGCAGCCTTTTATATTTGACAAATTCAAGACCAAACATCATGCAGGTCGTTTCTATAGTTGGAATATTTCAAGAATCTCCAAGTCATCTATTAGCAGCCAAGAGGATCCTCAGATATCTCAGAGCAATAATGCGCTATGGGTTGTGGTATCCAAAAGGTAAATATTTCTAATTTACTATTTATATTGATGCTAGTTGGGCAGGTGATATAGATGATCAAAAGAGAATAAGTGTTCATGCTTTCTTTATTGGAGAAAGTCTAACTCCATGGTTGAGAAAGAATCAACCTTCCAATTCCTTATCTACAGCTTAAGTAAAATATATTGTAACAACTTCTCGTTGTACTCAATTATTGTGGATGAAGAAAACCTTGCACGATATACAAGTGTTTTATGATCATCCAATCCCCATTATTTGTGACAATGCAAGTGCAATAATCATGTCAAAGAATCCAGTCTTTCACTCCAAGACAAAACATATCCCCATCAAGTATCATTTCTTGAGAGAGCAAGTTGCAGCTCAAATTGCGAAGTTGGTGTATGTACCTACCAAAGAGTAAGTTGTTGGTATCTTCACCAAGCCACTTCCTAGAGAATAGTTTAAGTATTTTAGGCAAATATTGGTCATTGTGCTTCTTGCCTCCCTCCCCTAAATCTTCCTTTAAGAGGAAGAAAGAAAGTTGTTTCATAATAAATATATCAAGGTGAAGCTTCTAGGAACACAAGGATCGACATGATAGAAGGAGCATGGTGAAAGGGGGAACATGATGGTTTACTTTCCATTGATGTCAAAATGGGGAGAGATCTAAAGAAATGAAATCAAACAAAAATTAAAAAATAGGGGGAGTGATCTAGTGATCAAACAAAAGGGGTGTGAAAGATGGTAATAAAACTAGAGCTAGCACAAAAAAGCACAACAACAACACGAACATCAGTACTAGCATAGCTGAAGGAAAAGAGCAGTGTCATCTCAGGGGGAATGGAACTTAAACTACTTAACAGAGAAAAAGGTGTTTTGTTTTATTTTGATGTTTCCATCAATGTTGAAGGGGGAGAATGTTGGAAATATATTGTCATTAAGTGAACATGTGGAAATAGGAGTACCAAGTGTTAGAGAAATTCCTCATGGAGCAGGTTCTAGGAACATAAGAAGGGAAAAGGATCATAATGGTGTAGAGGATTTAGAGCCATTTTTGATGTAGTGGATCATCTCGGATGAAGGTGGAACCCACCTTAGTAGATAGAGATATGATAGAGCTTTCGAGTGATATATAGAAGTTCTAAAATGGATTCCTGGATCGTGAGATAGAGTCATTCAAAGTTGGTGACCCCAAGTGAAAGATTACAAATCTAGAAGGAATTTGGAGAAGCCTTAACACATAGCCATGTTTGGAACTTTTCCAAAGTATAGTGTCAAGGTTGGCAGATCATCTACGTGAATCTCCATGCAGACATGGTAGATAACGTATTAGTGGGAACCATTCATATTGGCCACAGAAGGAGTGGGATGATGCCATTGCGACGATGGTACCTCAGTGGGAGCACCCCGAAGGATTCATATATGGCACAGATGTCAAGCAGTAGGATGGATTAAGCAGGTGGAGCCCAACCGAAAGCAATATCCTGAAAGGTTTTTTAGGATTCACACGGCTAAGCTTTGAGAGGAAAGTGCCAAGCTACGTGGTAGCTTTTCGACAAGACCATAGAGAAAGGTCTTGGTGGTCATAGGAAATGGTGTCCTAGATAATCGGCTGTGTATATCAATGGTGGAGATACACCCTAGGAAGACTCCACCCAAAACCAAAATCTGTACATGAGTGGAGTCGAAGGTAGAGTTGTTGAACCTCGTGTTTTTTCGATTTAACAAATGAATTCAATGCAAAACAAGGCCTTGAGGGCCCTTTCTATAGGTTTTGACCCTGTATAGAAATTACCTACAGACAAATTCTAAAAAAGATAATAAAAAATGACGAGAATATAAAAAAATACACAGATATTTCCCCTCGATCCAAAAATCAGGACTACCAGGTTGATTTTTCATTATGTTCCTTTCAATGTTACAATACACGCACACACACACACACATACATATATATTTAGAAGCATTCAAAAATTTAGAAACACTAATCCATTAACCCTGGATTAGAACATAACTATAGTTCCCTTGACCAAATCTACAAAATAACATGGGAAGAAAACCATCATGCCCAAAACCATGTGCGAAACCCATGCACAAAACCATAGGTAGGTCCTCCCACCTAAGATATGGTCTAAAAAAAATTCCTGAGGCGCTTCACAGGACCCCGTATAGGGGGCTCCTTCCCCCCTAAAAACCCCTGAAAGGGGCGGTTACACCCCCCCGTGACCCCCTGCATATGCGACTAGTCGTGGAAAGAATATAACACTTACCCAACATTCTCTTACTTTTTGTTTTCTTTTCCACACAGGGGGTGACAAGAGAGGTTAGTCATTGGTCCAGCCCTATGATGCCCATTGTTTCTCTACACCAAGAAAGTGTCTCAGTTCTCACAGAATTTGTCAATGCATGTGAAACATTCTTCAAAGTCTCCACCTTTACTGATACTGAACATCAATGTGATTTATCTTTGAATGATAAGGAGGGTTCTTTACCAAGAAAATTTCACATTGGTTATCATAGTCTGTCCTTATCGCTCGTTGCACTAACCCCATACTTGAACACAATCACTACAACCAAACTTCTTCCTTTCTTGCATGAGTGGTTTCCATGTATTCTAGCTTTGTAGTTGAAAGGGCCACTATAAATTGTCTCTTGCTCATCCGACTGACTGAACCTCCAAATAGGTTAAACACATACCCACTTGTCGATCTTCTCTGATCCAGATCCCTAACCTTATCTACATCAACAAATCCATAGATGTCCAAAACTCTATCCAATCCTATTCTTTCTTGGTAGCCCCTTCCCTAGTTTTGACATAAAATTTCTTAATACACCCATTTTATGTGAAATTTATGGTCTAGTACATATCATTGCATACATCAGGCTACCGATTGCACTTGCATATGGAACGCGGGACATGTCCTTTTCCTCTTCTTGTGTCTTGGGACATTGTTCAGCTGATAAATTTACACCTACATGAATAGGAACCTTCACCGGTTTACTATCCTGCATATTAAACCTCTACATTATTGTCTCAACATACTTCCTTTGGTTTAATGAGGAATTCCTTTTTTTCTGATCTCACTTAATTTCCATGCCCAAAATATAGTTTACAACACCAAAATCCTTCATGTCGAATTTGGAGGAGAACTAGGTATTCAAATCCTGGATAATTTCTTTGTGATTTCCAATCAGCAACATATCATCCACATACAGGACCAGATACATAACACGGTCACCAATTAATTTAAAATACACACAATGATCTTCTTTTCTTCTGGTGAATCCAAGTCCTTGTATAATTGTATCAAATTTTTGATACCACATCCTTGGTGACTGTTTTAACACATACAAAGACGTTTTTTAACCTGCATACCAGTTCTTTCTTTCCCTTCACCGCAAATCCTTTAGGTTGCTTCATGTATATCTCTTCTTATAGATTCATATCAAGAAATGTTTTCCTCACATTCATCTATTCTACCTAAAAATCAAAAGCATCAACAACAAATAAAATTAATCTAATAGAATCTACATTGGCAACAAGAGAGAAAATATCACCAAAATCAATTCCTGACACCTAGGAATAACCTTTTCCTACCAGCCAATCTTTATATTTCTCCACATTACCTTATGAATTCATCTTCTTCTTAAACACCCACTTGTTTCTATTGGGTTTCCTTCCAGCCAACAACTCCACTAGATCCCAAGCCTCATTTTTGTCCAAAGATGCCATTTCATCAACCATGGCCTCTTTCGAGAGTTTTCCATCTTTTGAATCTATTGTTTGCCTGATAGTTCTAGGATCATCATCAGTAATAGATAAAGAAAATTTTGAATAGAAAGAAGATATACCTTTCTGGTTGCCTTCTTTCTCGAACGGATCTTCTCAAAGCTGGAGTTTGTGGCTTTTCATCTTTTGATTCTTGTTCTATTGTAGAATCTGATTCTTCTTCCTTTAGCTGAAACTCTATATTCTCAGGTTCCTTTGGTAGGAATTCATGTTTAATAACATTTTTCACATCTCTAGACACCACATCTCAATTGTACACAACCTTCCTTGTTTTTGGGTTCCAAAGATTATAACCTTTTAAACCATCCTTATAACCAATAAAGATGCACCTTTTAGATTTACTATCCAACTTGGTTCTTTTCTCCTTTGGAACATGTACATATACATCATAGTCAAATACCCTCATATGTGAAAGAGATGGTTTCTTACTATTCCATACCTCATGTGGATACTTATCTTTCAATGCTGATGAAGGTGATCTATTAATCAGGTAACATGCGGTCTCCACTGCCTCTGCCTAAAATTCCTGTCCTAACCTGACACCACTAAACATGCTTCTTTCCTTTTCCATCAACGTCTTGTTCATTCTTTCTGCAACTTTGTTTTTCTTAGGTGTGTATGGAGTAGTATTCTTCTGTGTTATACCACACTTCTTATTGAACTCTTCAAAGTCCATCCTGTAGAAATATCCACCGTTATTTTTCCTCATCACCTTTATCTTCTTCTTTGTCTGGCTTTCCACTAGAGCCTTAAATTGTTTAAACCTGTCAAAGACTTCAGATTTCTTCCAGAAGAAATATATCCATGTATTCCTTTAGAAGTCATGTATAAATGATACATAATACACAAAATTACCCAGTGATGGAATCGAAACAAGTCCAAATACATCACTGTGCACAAGCTCTAATATCCTTTTCACCCTGTTAGTACCAGAGGGGAAACTCAGTCGATTCTGCTTCCCATATACAAAATGTTCACGAAAATTGAAATCCAGAGAGAAACTAGACATACCTTCTACCATAAATTTACCATGAAGTATTCGAAGGCCCTTCTCTCCAATATTTCTAAGCCTTTTATGCCATAGCATGGTCTTTTCTCTAGAGACCACTAAATTTTCTACTCCACTATCAGGAACCACTGAAATGTTGCACCCATCAATAAAATTAATAACCAGCAGCATGTAAAGAGTTTGGATATGAAATCCCTTGTCAATACTAGTTCTCACTGAATGATCTTGAAAGAATCTTTATCGAACACTATTTTTACACCTACATCATCCATCTTGCTTAAAGAAATTAGATTTATGGCCGATGTAGGAATATGGAAAACACTTGGAAGTGTTCTAATCCTTCCACCTTGCAACTTAAACTTGACTTTTCCACGTCCCATGATTATATCCTTCCTATCATCCCCTAAGAAGACATCACCACCATCATATTTCTCATACTCGCAGAACCACTCCATATGGGGCGTGAACTAAAAGGATGCACCTGAGTCAATCAATGATGCCTCATGATCTACTGTGTACCTGAAGTAGAAGCCAAGTTCAAATCCCCACCTTCATTTGAGGTTGTTTTATCCTTTGCAAAAGAAGAATCATTAGATCCCTTTCCTTTCTCACAAGCTTTAGATCTACATTCCTTTTTGTAGTTCCCTTCCTTTTCGCATTTCCAACATACCTTTATAGCTTTTCCTGGAGATTTAGATCTCCCTCTAGATTTAGATATCCTCCTCGAGGAATTATTTTTATTTCTATTTTGGAACCGTCCTCATATAAACAAGGAATCTCCATTATGGCTCTCCATATTTCTCCATCCCATCTCCTCTGACAACAATGATGAGACTATTTCATCAAACTTCAAGGTAGTTGTATTTCTACCTATAACAACAACCAGAATATCCCATGAATCTGGTAGAGAACATGGTAAATTGATGCACTTACCTTCATCTGAAATTTTTATATCAACAAATAACTATTGGCTTACCATAGCATTAAATGCGTTCGGATGATCTGTCATTGAGTCTCCATCCTTCATCATTAGGTCATACAACTTTTTTCACAAGAACAATTTGTTCCCTAGAGTCTTAGGTTTGTACAAAGTCCCTAACTTGACCTATAAATCCTTCACCATAGCTTCCCTGGATACATTCAAGAATACTGAATCTAAGATACACAACCGTATTGTGCTCTTTTCCTTCTGATCCAACTTCGCCCAATATTTTGCTAACATTGTTGTTGGTTTTGTACCCATATCTATTGTGATCCACTGATATTTATCCACCAACAGATCCTCCATCTTGATCTTCCACAAATCAAAACTCTGACCATTAAATTTATCGATCTCTATCTTTCCACTACTCACCATCATCTTTCACCGCAAGAATCGATCCCATAGATCTCCCACTAAACAACGTCTACCACAGGCCTGAGAAAAACCCCTCAGTAGAAAAGGCTTCCCCTTGAAGCCGAAACAACTATGATACCAAATGTAGGTTTTAACCCTCAACAAAAATTACCTGCAAATAAATTCTAAAAATATAAAATAAATAATGATGAGAATATAAAATAAATACATAGATATTTCCCATGGATCCCAAAATCGGTACTACCAGATTGATTTTTCATTATCTTCTTTTTAATGTTACAATGCATATATATACATGTCGAAACATTCATAAATCCCAATCCATTAACCTTGGATTAGAGAATAACCATAGTTCCCTTGACCGGATCTACAAAATAGCATGGGTAGAAAACCATCATGCCAAAAACCACGTGTGAAACTTGTGCACAAAACCATGGGTAGGTCCACCCACCTAATATAGAGTCCAAACAAAATTCTCAGACCGTTGGCCCGAATTTTGTACAAGGGGGCTAACTTCCCCATGAAACCCCCCAACCGGGGGGTTGTGCCCCCTTTGTGACCCCCCTGCTGCACCCAGTACAACAAACATGGAGGGATCTCACCCCCCCACACGTGTGACTAGTCGTGGAAATAATATAACAGACACCCAACACTTTCTCTCTTCTAGTTGGCAGGGACAAGTGGAAACACATGAGTGGTTAGTGGTGATGTCAACATGGACTCATGGCATGGATATTTAGGGCTTTTGGGCACCCGAATGAACCATTTCGAGGTGACACGTGTCACCACATAGAGGTTGACATCTGGTAGGCATGACATCATCCCACATGTATGAGCCCAACAGTAGGATCAGAGTGAACAAAGTAATGCATTGGGCCACAGGATGTCGGAACACAGTGGAAGTTGATAGAGTCGTGACCAATAAAAATGGTGTCAAGAAGACCCTATTGACATCTCATCCCACTATAAGGAGCTCATAAAATTAATATGGAGGTGCACGAGAATGAATTAGGATAGAATAGATAATGGGCTATGCACCAGTACAAGATCTCGTGCAACCATTAGAGACTAGGGGCGTGGTTGTTACAAATCCATTTGGGCACATCAACCCCAACTTACATATCGATGCTATTAGGGCTCATCAACCCCTAGTGTAGTTGTTACATACCCTAAAGAAGTTAGTCATCAGAATGCCTCACTTCCCAAGAAGTTCCATCATTGAAAACATCTAAAAACTACCTCTAATAAGATTAGCGCTGGTAGGCCTTCATTAGGGTGGGCTGCAATGCAAACCTTATACTGACAGGGTGCTATGCAGTGCACTTGGTCACTCTTTGGCCTACGCTGGGTGAATTTGAGTGAACTTCCGTGAGGGTTTGAAGATTCCTTATCCATTGGAAGCCTATAGAAGTTTCTCAATGCCACCTACACCTTTGAGTTCGCATTTGGATGAAGAAGGGAATTAGGAAACATTAATCCCCTATCCCTTCTTGCATGGAACTAATTTCTAAATTTAGAAAGGCATTCATTATCACCATTGATTGCATAACCTCCTTCACTCACCTCTAAAAAGATCACTCATCTAAGAGATTAGGGGATGGAAATTGTAGAGAGATGATGTTGGTATGAGTTTTGAGCTAACTGCAAGTATTGTAATAGTGTTGAAGTGTCTTGCTTTTCATGAGGTGAAGAGGATGGGATTGAATGGGAAGAGTGTCACTGGATCAAGCACATATGGGTTGTAATTCTTCCTCTTATCAATAAAGTCTTCGAAATTTTTTCCTTATGCTTGTGTTATATGTTGATCCTTTCATATGTATATCATGTTTTCGGTTCCATGTTATTTATAAGAAATAGATCATTATCATTTTCTTCGATGGGTTCTTGTTTCTGTCTGTGTGCAGGTACTTCTAAAGCAATTCAAGTAGGGGAAGGAGCAACGGAATTAGTCAAGGGAGATAAGGAACAAGTGGAAGCTACAAGTAGGTTCTTTGTTCTCTTATTTTATCTATTGTTTATAGGAAAGATAGAGATTACTTTGTCTGTTATTTCTAGACCTGCTACTAAGTCTAGAGGGTTAGGCGTCTGTCCAAGAAAACTAAATTTTCCCAAAACAAATTGGCGACTCCACTCGGGACCAGATTATCTATCTTAGTAGCTTATCAGCCTCTTAAGATATTTATACATACTTTACTTGTGGTCATTCATTGAATTACAGTCTTCTTTCATTGAAAATTGAGTCGAAACTGTGTCAAAATCGCCTTCAGAATGGCTCACTGTCACCAGCATAGTCTAATGAAGGACACAGTGCGCTGTAGTGCACTTCCCACATAGATACAGAGTGATTCAATGCACTGTCTCTAACTACTGCACCGATCCCTTGAGGGTTAGTTTCTCATCTAGGAACTGAAATTTTTTTGCCAATTTTCTCTTGTTTGAATTAGTTGTTGAATGTCAATGATGTCTTATCTCTGAAAACAATTTTTTCATCTCCTTAGCTAGCCCTACTTTGATTGGATTGATTAATGTTTCTTTAATGTTTTCTTTGTCATTATCAGTCTATAGTCAAAGTTAGTTTTTGGTCGATTGATCTTTGTCGAAAGAAAGTGTCGTAAAGTCGTCTTTTCCTTCAAAAATTCAATAGTCGTAAATTCTTCATTCATAAAAGATTGATTGAATGATCTGTGCATATGATTAATCTTTGTTTGAAAGAAAGTGTCGTAAAGTCGTCTTTTCCTTCGAAAACTGAATTGTCGTAAAGTCTTCATTCATAAAAGATCGATTTATTTATATGTGCATATGGTTTGTCTTTTTGTTGAAAGTGTCGTAATTCCTCATTTCTTTGAAATCGAAAGTGCCGTAAATTATTCCTTTACCTGAAAAGAAATTGTCGCAAAATCGTCATTTTTATGAAAAGAGATTTGTGATTGATTGTGCATATTTCCCTTTTGTTCATCATAACATTAAGGGATTTGAAAAGAAAAACATGTGTTGTGCATATTAAAGTTTATGAATGCTTGAAAGGAATGGTTTAGGGAATTGCATCTAGTTTGTGCTCTTTGTTGATTGATCATGTTAGTGTCAGTATCTTCACAGTTCCATTAGTGATCAAATTTTTCTCTTGCACGCATATTAGGTGTCTCATCTGATCAGCTGCATTCCATTAGGTCATGGATCAACTGATGGTAGTGGCTTCATGTCAATTTCCCTCATGACATTCACCTGCTGACTTGTTTTCACATTTTTTAGGTCATTTACTGTCATTCTATTTCATTTCATTTACAAAAATCAGTTTTAGGGTTTTAGTCTCACTAGGTCTAGGGTTTGTCATCATGGTCATCCAAAAACTGAATAAAAGGTCCGCAGGCTGTTGGAAATAATACTGAGAGGGGGGGGGGTGAATCAGTATTAGTAAATCAAACACTTTTTCTTTTCCATACTTAGATTCATATACGCTACTTCAGTTAAGGTAACTCGTGTGTACATGCAACTGTTTCTAAAGCAACTAGCGTATATACGGTAATCTTATGATTCAGTTAGTTGATCTTCAATGAGTGCATCAGAAAATTATTAACCATATTAACAGTAAACAGGTGCAGTAAAACAGAATAGATCATCACACATAAGAAGCACACATGAACACCATGATATAAGGTGGAAACCCAATGTGGGTGGAAACCACCTGTTGCAATTCATTTCTATCTTCCTTTAATAAGAAACTTCTTTTTACAATATTTATGTACTAGTGCAGTCTTATACCAGTATGCAGGCTTCTACCTACAGAAGGCTACAACCTTCTCTCATTCTCTAGACTCTCCTGGAAGGGAGCTACAACCCCCTTAGCTCTTGTACTAGCTGAAGTACTAGTACGTAGGTGCTGGCCTACAGAAGGCTACAACCTTCTCTTTTCTTCCAGGGACCACGTTTCATAAATTTTCATACTGGATCCATAAATACAAAACAATCACCACTACAATACAATCATCAACCTCTGAATCACCCAATACTGAATCACTGAAACCCTGCCATGAAACTACAGTTACCTGAACACGGACCAGAGACCAAAAAATCTACAACAAACACTAGAACCAACAGCAACCAGAAACATCAAATCTCATAATGCATACGCTACTTGACTATGTCAAACCCGCATGTATACATGCTTTCACAAGAGAGGAACTGTGTACAGATCTATAGATAATTACTTATACCTTCGCTGCCATCAACTTGATTTAGATCGAGCCAAGCATCACAAACCCATAACAAGCATACTCAATCTTCACCCTTCCTCAGACATTCATTGCCTCCACATTTTCTTCTTGGCCTAATGATCTTCTCCTTATATAGGTTTAGGCCTCTTTCAATACCATGGTCCAAAACCACTTAGACCCAATACCTTGGACCCAATACTTGGGGTCAACACTTCGGACCAAATACTATGGACCAATACCATGGACCAAATACCACAGACCAAAACTTAGTTTTCTGACATGTACACGCCTTTCCTTCTGTGAACCTGCGTGTGTACGTATGTGCGCTTTTTGTTCTTCTCACTTGTGTGTATACACACTTCCATCATGGTTAACCTACGTATATCTCTCTCTTGACTGGTTGTACTACAATCTGTCCTTTGATTGAGTTGCCACCAGGGACATCACTTGTATCATACCTCTGAGTGAGTTGCCATCAAGGACAACACCTGTATCATAATGCCAACAATCTCCCCCTTTGGACTTGATGGCAACCACCACACCAAGTCACTCTCCCCATTTGACATCAAGGGAAAAGGGTAGACCATGAAGTTCTTTCCCTCTACTATCCATACTCCCCCTGAGTAGCTGCTGGAATCTCTGATTGGGCTCCCCCTTTGTATATGCTAAGATGTACCAATCCGTCCATTCTCCCCTTGAGCACATGCAAGGTTTTTATAACAAAGACCAGCAATCCATTCAAGACCATGATAGTCATTAGCCTCTATCATACAACATATGATCTGCACCATAAGCATCAACATCCAGACCTGTAACCTGCAATACCATTCTTTTGATCAACCAGCAAGATGTATCATTTAGCCACATAATCATCATCACCAAAGACTTCTAACCATAATGCCAACAATGCATTATTTGAAGTATATTCTCCCCCTGAGCCTGCGCCAACCATCATATGCCATGACCGAACCATTTCCTGAGTCTGTTCTGTTGTCTGTTTCTTCTGAGCTCCATATACGTGACTCTGCAGCCTCTATCTCGCGTATATACGCGACTTATCTTCATTATATCAGCGTATGCAACATGGAATACTGAAGGTCTACACTTTCAGTTTCCCTTGTGCCTGTTATGTCAGCTAACTGAGTTATGTCACACCTTTCTGTCTCTAATTCTGTCTTCTTTAATTCCTGGAATTGTGATGATGTATAATCCTCTTGCTTTGGAGTTTGAAATTTGCTCCTGCATTCCCTTTCTTTATGTCAAAACTTGTTGCATGTATAACATCTTACATGTTTCATGTTCCTTCTATTGCAATCAATTGCTTCGTGGTCAAACATATTGCAGGAAAAAAAATATCCTCTGAAATACCTGGAATGTGATGATCTTGTGTGATGGTCTTGAACCATTCTACTTCTACATATGGCTGCAACATGTCCAAGATTATGACATACATAACATTCAACATTATTCAATGGAGGAAATAATCGTCTATCACTTCCATAGTTAGGAGTAAAGGATTTTCTTTGAGGAATTTCTTTCCTTGGCTGTTGATGAGGTTGTCCTCTCATCTCCTTATTGAGCATTTCAGAATTCTCATTAGAGTTCCTTGCCTCACCTTGTGAGCTAGATTCACCTTTAACAGATTCATAAAAGCCAAGACCAGTTTTGATAGTAGGGGATCTTTGACTACCAAGAATGTCATCCAAAATCTTAGTACTATCTTGAAATCGTAACAGTTTATCTTTTTCTTCTAATTTACCTTTTAAGATATTTACCTCAACCTGATGTTGTTCTTCCTTTTCCAGATAGTGCTTCCTTATGTTTTCTTCAGCTTTTCTTCCTTCTTCCACTTGTTGCCTTAATTCAATCACTTCATGTTCTTGTTCTTCAAGAGCTTCTTCATTCTACTTCTTTGATTCTTTAAGATCTTCTTTTAGAGAGAGGATCTTCGATTCCAGTCTCTGAATTGTTATGCTCTGATCTTTTACTATATCCTGCAATTGCTCCCTTACTCTGGTTACTGACTCCACCTGTTCTTTTAATCTGGTAACTTCTTCTGGTTCTATGTTCTTATTTTCATATGCCATGAGAAGTCTAATGTCTTCATCACTATTGGATGTGTCATTACTTTTATCATGGACATAATAACTTCTGTCAGATATCTTTCCTTTGTTCTGAGGGCATCTAGTAGCGTAGTGACCAACTCTACCACATGAAAAGCATTTGAAAGGTAGCTTACCTTTGAACCTTCTAGATCCCCGTTCAAGATTCTTGACAAAATTTACCTCATCTTCTCCTTCTGAAATGTATCCTGATTCATTTGCTGACACTTTGAATGCAGCTTCTCTCATATCTGATGGTCCTCCTTTTCTCATCTCAAAAGCAGTTAAGATTCTGTGAAGCTGCGACATAGTGATTTTCTGCAGATCCTCCTTTGTTTCTATGGCAGAAACTTTGGAATCAAATTTAGTAGACACGGATCTTAAAACCTTTTCAACCAAGACAACTTCCTTAAATTGTTCACCTAGATTCCTCATACAATTGACAATTTCATCTATACACAGAAAGTAATTAGCTATGATTTCATTACTATGCATTTTAAGACATTCATACCGTATTCTGAGAGTTTGAAGCTTTGCTCGTTTTACCTGTTCATCTCCTTCGTAGCTTAGAATGATCTTGTCCCAAATTTCTTTGGCTGATTTGAAATGCATGACCTTCATAAATTTTGATTGTGACAAACTTCCCAATAAGATAGTAACATCTTTGGCATTGAGTTCATATTGCTTTCTCTCTATTGTATCTGTAGGAATTGCTGATGGATATGTGTATCCACCTTCCACGATGCCACAAACATCCATCCCAAGTGATTGTAGATATGTTGTGGTTCTTATCTTCTAGTGGGCAAAGTTGCTCCCATCAAATATTGGTGGCCTGATGGATGCCTCTCTTTCTTGATTACTCATTCTGATGCATCTTTCCTTTAAGTGATCAAGCTTCTTCTAAAGGACCTGCTCTGATACCAATTGTTGGAAATAATACTGAGAGGGGGGGGGGGGGGGGGCGTGAATCAGTATTAGCAAATCAAACACTTTTTCATTTCCATACTTAGATTCATATACGCTACTTCAGTTAAGGTAACCCGCGTGTACACACAACTGTTTCTAAAGAAACTAGCGTATATACAGTAATCTTATGATTCAGTTAGTTGATCTTCAATGAGTGCATCAAAACATTATCAACCATATTAACAGTAAACAGGTGCAGTAAAATAGAATAGATCATCACACATAAGAAGCACACATGAACACCATGATATAAGGTGGAAACCCAATGTGGGTGAAAACCACCTGTTGCAATTCATTTCTATATTCCTTTAATAAGAAACTTCTTTTTACAATATTTATGTACTTGTGCAGTCTTATACCAGTACGCAAGCTTCTACTTGCAGAAGGCTACAACCTTCTCTCGTTCTCCAGACTCTCCTGGAAGGGAGCTACAACCCCCTTAGCTCTTGTACTAGCTGAAGTACTAGTACATAGGTGGTGGCCTACAGAAGGCTACAACCTTATCCTTTCTTCCAGGGACCACGTTTCATAAATTTTCATACTGGATCCATAAATACAAAACAATCACCACTGCAATACAATCATCAACTATACCTACATCATCAATCTCTGAATCACCCAATACTGAATCACTGAAACCCTGTCATCAAACTACAGTTACCTGAACACAGACCAGAGCCCAAAACTCTGCAATAAACACTAGAACCAACAACAACCAGAAACATCAAATCTCATAATGCATACGCTACTTGACTGTGTCAAACCCATGTGTATACGCGCTTTCACTAGAGAGGAACCGTGTACAGATCTATAGATAATTACTTATACCTTCGCTGCCATCAACTTGATTCAAATCGAGCCAAGCATCACAAACCCATAACAAGCATACTCGATCTTCACCCTTCCTTAGACATTCATTTCTTCCACACTTTCTTCTTGGCCTAATGATATTCTCCTTATATAGGTTTAGGCCTCTTTCAATACCATGGTCCAAAACCTCTTAGACCCAATGCCTTGGACCCAATACTTGGGGTCAACATTTCGGACCAAATACCATGGACCAAATACCACGGGCCAAAACTTAGTTTTCCGACATGTACGTGCCTTTCCTTCTGTGAACCTGCATGTGTACGTATACACACCTTTTCTTCTTCTCACTCGCGTGAATACGCACTTCCATCATGGTTAACCTGCGTATATCTCTCTCTTGACCTGTTGTACTACGATCTGTCCTTTGATTGAGTTGCCACCAGGGACATCACCTGTATCATACCTCTGAGTGAGTTGCCATCAAGGACAACACCTGTATCATAATGCCAACACATGCACATGAGGAGGATTAATAAGTTCATAGAATCATTAATTTACTATTGATATGCTCAATAAAATTTTTTACCTCAAAACTTTGTTTTGAGGTGAAAGCAAAGTTTTTTTTTTTTTTTTTCATTTTATGTACAAATTTCATGTAATTTAAGTGTTTTTATATGTAATAAGTTCAGCAGTTGCTCTTGGTCACCTTGCCAACTCCAGCCACCAACGCATCAGTCCATCAAATGGTCAAGAAAAAGTCAAATTTCAAATGAAAAACAGAGTTTTTGAGAAAAAGTGACTAAGACTTTATAAAAGTGGGTTTGCAATGAGGAAAAATTAAAGTGCATCCATTTATAAAGTGAATTCATGCTAGTCATCCATTTCATTGTGCAAAACATCTTTGAAGAGCCAAAATTGCGATTTGGAGGGAGATCGAGCAAAGGAGGAAGAAAACCCTGTTTTTGCAGCAAACTTGCCTGGCACTGTGCATCAGAGGGTTGGCGCTGCACATCAGACCAGTGTTGCGCATCAGCAAGTGTAAAAATACACAGGCGTTGCGCATCAGGCAGGCACTGCGCATTGGGCCCAGTGCGCTGCGCATTGGCTAAGGAGGTTCTCAAACTACTCAAATTCATCCAAAACTCTCTCAAACGCTGCATTTCACTCATTCAAGTATGTTTTCATTAATCTTGAGCTGAAATTGGTCTTCTTCATGTTTTCTTCATGATTTTTTCTTCTTGAGATCAAACCCTAGCTTATCTTCATATATTTTCATCTCATTGCATTACAAAACCAACATCTTTTTCCCCTTTTCCACACTTCATTGCCCTAAATCTACCCATTAATTCCATTTTCCCTTTCCCTATTCCCCTAAGAAACTAATTCCATTCATCAAACCCTAAGTCCCTCATAAGTCAAAACCCTAATTTCCTAAACCTGTCCCTTCATTCCCCTACTCCACTTCACATTTGTAAAATCTCTTCATACTCATCTTCTTTGTTCTCATCCATTGTCATTGTGCACCATACCATCATCATATCACATCCCTAAGACAAGCATCATGGAAAGAAGCAATGAATCAAGTTTTGAAGAAGAAACACTTAGTGATAGCTCAAGGGAAAGAAATGTGCAGCCCAAGAAACCTCACAAGGGTGGAAAAATTATTAGGGAGGAACCTATTAGCATGATTGAACTCCTTGCTTTCCCTCTTGCCACCACATGTTTCAGATATCAGTCCTGTTTTGAGTTTTGTGAGATGGTTGAGAGGATCAAATATCACCATGAGTTGGCAAGGCAGTTTGTCATAAATATGGAAAATAATGTGGTGCATCTTGTTGGGATCAATTTCATTCTTTCACCAGCTATCATTGCAGAAGCTACAAGAATGCCAGATGTAGGGGAAAAGTGGAACAAAAGGCAGAATATCAATAAGAAGCATTATGAACCTTATATCAAGGCCCAATACCATGGTAAACTTAGCAGGGTGTTTCCTTTCAAATTCTTGGAGGACCGTTATGTTCCACTCATGAAGCTTATCATCAAATAATTTACATGTGAGGGTAGGTTCTCTAGACTTCATTCCTATCATATCAGATTGCTTATGCACTTCACCAGGGTCAAAACGATGAGCATTCCTTATTTCATACGTAAAAACATAGAGAGGATGACAGTGATTGCAAAAAGAAAACCTTTTCCACAGCATCTCAATAGTATTTATCATTTTTTTGTCATCAAAATTGTTGTTTTGCATCAGCTCATTCAGTTGGGAGTGTCATGGGAAACTTTCATTACCCATGAATGCTTCAATGGGCCTCAAATATTTTCAGATCCTCAAGAGGAAGGTGAACCTTCTGGGCAAACGAAAAGAGCCTAAAAGTAAAACAGAAGAGGCTCATGTTCCTATGTTTATTACTTATGAAAGAGGCACTAGGATGCTTTTTGCAGCTGCCAAACGAGTACTATCTCCACCAGGGGTGGAAGGGGTCTTGCTTCCTTCACTAGACCACAAGAAAATGCTATCTTCACTGGGGGTGAAAGGGACTTTTCCTTCTTCTTGAGCTAAAATAGCTACAGGGCAGAGACAAAGGAAAGCAATAGATGCATGAAGAGAGCCCTACTGAAGGGCAAGACAGGGATTTTGTTTTGGTTGAGCAGGATGTCACTGATTTGGGCTCTCAAAGCTCAAGACTCAAGGATATGATCATCAAATAGAACGAGGCTGAAATAAAATCCTTACCACTTGACCTTGAGAGGGCCAAATGGATCATCGAGTTTCTTGAGTAGGAGAACAAGAAACTGGAAGATAAGCAAGCTATTATGGAGCTGCAAACAATTAGAGAAAATAGGCAAGTGGCAAAGAGAAGAAAAATCAAGATGACATCCCTTGAGCAAGAAATTGAGGCTGACCGAGAATCATGGTTGGAAAGGGTGAACATTCATCTTGAGAAGATGCTTGAGAAAGCTAACAAAGAAAAGAAAATGCTGCGCCATATGGCTTATCATTACTTAGCTCGGAATAAAATTTGCAAGACAAGGATAAACAACCTAAAAGCTAAGTTAAAGAGAGCCTTGAGGGCCAAAAAGGAACAAGATAAACTTAAAATTTTGGCTGAAGCTTCATTAGCTCAGAAAAGCAGTTAGTAAGCTTGCCTCTTGCCAAATTTGAAGAAATTTTGGGAAATTTTTGTCATTTCACAATTTTGTAATTAAAAACACAGGAATTTTCAGCTGATGTGTGGCGCTGCGCATTGAGTTGGCTCAATATTTTGCAAAATGGCTTGCATTTTTGGATTCCTCATGGAAAAACAATGAAACCCAAAAAGTTTCATAAAATTTGGAGGAGATCTGGGTCACCTAAAGGGCAAAAAACACCTAAAAAATGCCCTCTCTGCCACTTTTTGGACCCACAGGAAGCAGTCTTGGGAAAAATTATTGTTGAAGGGTCAAATCAACTCCAAATTATAGAAACTGTATAGGCAGAGCTTTCCAACAAGCTATCTTGGGCCTGATTTGGTGAAGTGGAAGGCCTCCAAAAGAAACCTTGAAGTGGCGTTGCGCATCAGGCAAATTTTTGCCAATTTTGCCTAAAACTCAGAATTTCACCCAGTTTGACTACCAGTTGACTTTTTCTCTTCTCCTTGGTAAATTTTTTATGGTAAATGATGTAATATGATGTAAATATGATGAAAAATGACTTGAGGGGGTAGATACATCAGTTAGAGGTGGTTTGAGGTTGAATGAATCAGTTTCCATAGTTTTAGAGGCAAGTTGTTCCACTGCCTATTTTCTAGTTCCTAGTTTAGATGTTGTTGAAATAGCTCCTTGACTCATGGATTCGACCCCTGATGGCTAGCATAGGTGGTTTGATGCCTATATTATGTACTTTCTTAGTCATTTGTAAAGGTTGGACTCTTGTGGATGCTTTGAGCTTTATTGTAAATCACTTCTGCAGTTTGGCAAGGAAATGAACCAGGGTTTTGTAGCATTTTGTGGGATTCTTGTGGTAATGTGTCTTGGCATTGTTTCTTCCTCTGTTATTTAGTTTCTCTTATGTGTATATGTGCCAGCATCTATTTCTTTCTTCATAACTAAATGAATCAAGATGAATAGGTGATATCCATTGATATTCAGTGCTCTGCCTTGAGGATACATTTAGTTTTTAATGTTTTCTGCTCGTTGAAGAGGACTCATGAACCTTGCATTCCCTCTCTGTCATGCGGAAAGATTCGTTAGTGCGGACACAACCGACCTCCCTAGAAGCAAAAGCTTTCTAGTGACAAACAAGACAAATAAAGCTACCTTTCTCTAAACATGCATTGCAAATACAAGTAATCAGGGGATCTTTAACATACCTTTAGTCCAACGCTTTGTAGTAGTCTAGCCTCGCCGATCCAGATGAGCTCCTCCTTCTCTTCGAAACCTGCATTCACTAACAAGCCAAAATATTAAATAGCACCTGATAAACTCACAAAACAATACATATCCATCATACAGACCAAGGAGTATATGAAACAAACCATGAATAACAATCTGTTGAGAAAAATAAGTTCATTTGCATTAAAAGGTAACAAAAGGAACCATTACAACCTGAGCCTTGGTGTTGTGCAAGTCCCTCCTAGGGTCCAGCAAGAGTTTTCCTTTACTTTGATCAGCTCACCCACTCTCAAATAAGGCTAGGAAAGGATGGGAATCTCTCCTCTCAAGCTTTACAAGGGAGTCCTAATTCCAGCAGCATCTACCCTTAGGAATGTTCAGCTTTCAACCTCCCTCCCTTTGGCCCAATGCCTGTATTTATAGTGTTCCATAGGAAGTTATTCAGGTCCACCATCAATGGGATAAGCCCCTCTTTGGATGGGATAGCTCCCCTCTTGATGGGATAAGTTCCTCTTTGGTAGGGATACATGAACCATCTGGAGGCGCTCCATACACGTCAAACAAGCTTCTAGAAGGCTCTAGAAATGACCACAAGTAACTTTTTTGGAGTGAAAATTGCGCCTTTTGGCCTTTACAGGAGTACGCACCCATTGCTTTACATACAGAGCGTACAAGTACGTAGGTATTGTGAACTTGGAGTGCGTACACGCAGGTAAGGCTAAGAGAAACTGCGTACCCAGAGATATATAGATTTTTAATGACTTTCTCTCTTTCTTGAAGTTTGACATGGAGAGCAGAGGTATGAAGCTTGCCAAGGAGGATAGTACGACAGTTGATGGAGCCATACTAACTACAAATAGTCATGGTGACAAATTTTAGTGTAACAGATTGCCCCCTAAAATGCGAAGCCTGTAGTAGATAAGGGTTTCATATTTTCTAGGAAGGGTGAAGTACTTTATCATTTCAAGGATTATCTTGTGGAGAGCCCAGTCGGAACCTGCAAGTATTCAACACAAAATACATATATATGATCATATCATCGCTGAGGTAGCCATTCCCATACTCAGATTGAAAACTTTAACTAATTGACTATCTACTGCTCTGATACAGGAATGATTCTGTAGTACATCATAATCATAGACTTTTGTAGACACAGTATGGACGCATCCATCTGTTTATATTTGGTCTACTATATAATGAATACAAAACTCCTCGCAGCCTGGATGGTGGAAACTAGATCCAGGGTCTTCATTTCTACTTCCCGAACAGGTACGATTCTATCCATGCGAATAAATGAGTTGATGTCGAACATGGTATAAACCACTTGATTACCAGTCAATGATGTAAACTGTTAACAAGCGTGAGAGAGACCACCAGTGATGTCAATGGTTCTCAAAGTACCCAGTACAATCCATGATATGTGAATGAATGAGTTGAAGTCGAACATTTCACGGAATCCTTCGATCGAAAGTCAATGATGTAAACTATCGTCAAAGGCGAGAAACCTGCCATTGATGCATGCAGACTTCAAGGTACTGATGATTCCTAGGTCATCTTTCTAGATAATGTGCTGATGTCGATAGAAAGCGACCCATTGCAGGCAAGCCCACAACACGAAATCATAGATCAAGTTGAAGAAATATAGTTGTAAGGACTGACTCAGGGATGGTCAAAATGGATGACGAGTATTTTGTAGATGAATGTTTATTGCAGAGACCTCTTGAACACATAACGACACGACAGATGGCTTGGTGACATTTGACCCAAAGTTAATACCCGGCTAAAGACTTTCAATGTGGTTTGATCAACTGTGAGGCAAAGGATTTCCCAACCCAGGTGAATGAAAGTGTCGTGTTCAAGAGTGGTAATAAGGATTCTTTTGAGATAAAGGATAACAAATGGGATCATTTTTCTCTCTTTTCCCCCCACCATTTCTGGCAAGTACCTCTTTATTTTTTACAAGCTTGAGGAGGATAACATATGCTTGATTATAAGCTCATCCTTCGGATGAGTCCAACTTAGTTTTGATTCGAACCCTAAGAAGGAGTGGTCCGTTCCTGTTTGTAATCGAACAGGTCCTTTACTGTGAAATTTTAACGAGTCTAGTATAGGAGAAACTCGGCGTTTTTCATGTTTAGAGAGTCTGGAAAAACTTAAGAAGACTCTAGGTTGAACTTTTTCGTAAAGTTGTGTCTCCCAAGCCCGAAAAAGTATAAAATAATACTTGAGAGAACCGCTTAGTCTTGCAACCAAGGAGTACTTTCATGATTAGTGCCTCTGACCTGAAAAGTAAAAAGCGATCAAGGACACATCGTTTTATTTCCAGTATCGAGTTTGAAACGACAAAAACCCGGCAATCTTTTCCTGTTTTTACGGTCAGAAAAGAGCTATAAAGCGATCAAGGACACGTCGTTTTATTTCCAGTATCGAGTTTGAAACGACAAAAACCCGGCAATCTTTTCCTGTTTTTACGGTCAGAAAAGAGCTATAAGGGGACCGTCTTTTAATTCTGTTTTAACGAGCTAAAAAGAAACGCTCGGCAATCTTTTCATGTTTTAGGAGTCAGAAAAGGGCTTAAAAGAGAACTCGAAGGTTTCACTTTTTCGTAAGTTTTAACGAGTTCGAAAAAATGATAAAAATGTACTCATGGTTTTCACTTTTTCGTAAGTTTTAATGAGTTCGAAAAAATGATAAAAATGTACTCATATGGCCGACTTTCAATTTAATTTACGAGCAGGAAAAGACGGAAAGCACTCGGCATTTTCATTTGTTTTACGAGAATGAAAGATAGCAAAATAATCTCGGGATTTTCATGAGTTTAACAAGTCTCGAAAATAACTGAAAGTGACTCGAGATAGGTTTCATTTTTACAAAAGCTTGAAACAGAGAAAAACTATGCTTCAAAGTAGTTTCATTTTTACACAAGCTTGAAACAGAGATAAAACTATGCTTGATGCCCCCTAAGCATAACCGCTAGAGCGCATGCCCCCCAGCTTCATTTCATTCAACTAAGTACAAGCCGGATGGAATGAAGGTTCATGTACAAGATCGTTTGAAAGACTCGACCTAAAACTGTAAGAAAATTATGCAAAAACACTGAAATAACTAACCTAAATATACAACTTAACATCTATGAGATCTAGTCAAACTCTCGACTCAAGTAGAGGAGGATTTGTTTCATTTTTTAACGAGCTTGACACAGGAAAAGAACTATGCTCGGATTCAGTTTCATGTTTACGCAAGCTTGAAACGAAAACTATTCTTGTTATAAGTTCACATGCCCCCAGCATAATGACGCAAAACGAGGTACATGCCCCCCAAGCTTCATTGCATTCAATGAAGTGGATGGAATGAAGCTTTACTTTCAAGATCTTGGAAAGACTTGTGGGAGTTGTTTCATTTTTTAGTGAGGTTGACACAGGAAAAGAACTATCCTCAAAACCCTTGTTTCATTTTTTAAACGAGCTTGACACAAGATAAGGAACTATGCTCATAACTACTCTCTACAATCTACCTAACAAATACTCTACTCTAAAAACCTTGATTCATTTTTTAATGAGCTTGACACAAGATAGGGAACTATGCTCTAAAATCCTTGATTCATTTTTTAATGAGCTTGACACAAGACAAGGAACTATGCTCATGACTACTCTCTACAATCTACCTACTTAACCTACCCTTGTTTCATTTTTTAAAGAGCTTGACACAAGACAAGGAACTATGCTCAAGACTCCTTGTTTCATTTTTTAACGAGCTTGACACAAGACAAGGAACTATGCTCAAAAAGTTCGCATGCCCCCAGGATAATGATGCAAAGCGAGGTACATGCCCCCCAGGCTTCATTGCAATCAACCAGATGGATGGAATGAAGGTTTACTTTCAATATTTACCTTGAAAAGGGAGTTGTTTCATTTTTAAGGAGGTTGACACAAGAAAAGAACTATCCTCATATCTGATTCATTTTTTAACGAGGTTGACTCAGTAACAGGAACTATCCTCAAAACCCTACTTTCTACAATCTACCTACTTAACCTAAAATCTACCTGATTCATTTTTTAATGAGGTTGACTCAGTAAAAGAACTATCCTCTAACACCCTGTTTCATTTTTTAACGAGGTTGACACAGGAACAAAACTATCCTCATTGTAGCTTGTTTCATTTTTTAACGAGGTTGGTACAGGAAAAACTATCCTCGCACACACTAATTCATTTTTTAACGAGGTTGACACAGTAAAAGGAACTTTCCTCACTCACTGATTCATTTTTTAACGAGGTTGACACAGTAAAAGGAACTATCCTCACTCACTGATTCATTTTTTAACGAGGTTGACACAGTAAAAGGAACTTTCCTCGTACACACTGATTCGTTTTTTAACGAGGTCGACACAGTAAAAGGAACTTTCCTCGTGCACACTGATTCATTTTTTAACGAGGTTGACACAGTAAAAGGAACTTTCCTCGCGCTCACTGATTCATTTTTTAACGAGGTCGACACAGTAAAAGGAACTTTCCTCGTGGCAACCTGTTTCATTTTTTAACGAGGTTGATACAGGAAAAAACTATCCTCGTCACACTGATCATGGCTTCCAACTGGAAGAAAGACATGTCAATGGACACACCTTGATCATGGCTTCTAAGAGGTCTTCATCAGAAGGAAGAATAGTTCTCTGGAAGGAACACATGTCAAGGGACTCAAAAGGGATAAGAACATCATGTTCAAGTAATCCCATAGAGTTTTCCATGTCAATTACCAGATCTAAATCAAAGGAAGATGAGCAAATAGTGAGAGGCTCACTTACATCGGTAACTGAAAACATGGGATCAGTTGCCACATAATTAACCCGTGGCAGGGTAGATACCACTTTAGAATCAGGAACATTTAGGGGTGTCATATTATTGGTAGTTGAGACAGGACTAGGGAACGAAAGCTGGTCTACAGTCACAATACTGCCATTGTGAGGGAAAGACATCACGCGAAAGAGTGTCGATACGACAACTATCATTGCATAAACATAGTCTCGCCCAAGAAGTAAATTGAAATCCAAGGGACCTCGAACTACCATAATATCAATACAGACAGTTTTACCTTCCAAGGTAATAGAAAACTTAGGAAGGATCCCTAAAGGTTCACTAAGGGTTCTGTTAAAAGCTTTCAGATTCTGCGTAATAGGCACAAGCTGAGGGGAACCCAAAGCTTTCCAAACAGTTGAGGATAAAATACTTACAGAAGCACATTCATCTACCTGAGTACGATGTATGTCCCTACCACCAGCCTTGACAATGATTTGGAAAGGGATGGAGGAAGGAAGACGAGGTTCTGTCAGTCTATTCCAATCAAAGGAAAAGACCTCAGTGCTTGGACGAGGTTCTGTAGAAACAGGTGAAATGCCCCCCAGCATAGAAGAATCTGATGTAACAAGAAGAACCTGAGCGGTATGAAGTTCACTCTCTAAAAGGAAAGTGGGATCGACTGAATGTGAAATTGAATCGACCACTTGATCAACTAATGGATCATCAACCTGAGTGACATGAGTTTCACTCTCCAATGGAAGAGTGTGATCGACTGTACTTGAATTTAGATCAATCACTCCGTCAGTTGACGATAGGTTGGGACAAAGTTTACGGTAACCATTTGGAAATTCTTGCTGTGGAACAGTAAGTTTTTCCAACAATTTTGAGGCTTCATCCATGTGAGGGCAAATGTGAGTTTGATGACTCCCTTTGCATAACTTACAAGGAAACCTAATTTTACCCTTTTTCCCAGGAACCTGACTATCACTGGTTGATGGATCAATGGAAAGTTGATGACATTTTTCTGACCATACTTCCAAGACCTTTGGAATACCAGGACAATTGATAAGGAAGTGGTCACCCTTACAAAGCTTGCAAGGGTATTTGGGTTTACGATGCATGTCAGAATTTTCCTCAACACAACTAACACTGACAGCCATGGTTGGTTGGTTGACTTCATTCTTATCTTGCTTCTTCTTCTTCTTCTTAGCCTCCTGGTTACTAGCATCAAGGCTTTTACCAGGCGAAGAGGAAGAAATGGAGGAAGAAAAATTAGGCGAAGAAGGTAAAGGGTCAACAGAAGGTTGGTGATGTTGAGATGGTGAACTCTGTTGAGATGAAGCATCCAGTTGAGATGGAACAATTGGAGTATTTTGGGCCAACGAAGTTGAAAATAACCATATCGGTAAACCTATTGTAAATCCAGGTAATGACAAAGTAGCCATATAAGGAGGAACAACATTTCCAAAGTAAGGAAAAGTACTAGGATTCTCGTTAGGAGGGGTTCCTAGGTTGGTAAATTCCGGAACATTTGCCATTATATTCAACTTCAGTGAATTTTATTAACAATTTTTAAAACTAAAATTAACAATTCACAATTCACACCTAACAATTAAAATTCACAATTCACACCTATGGTCTCTAAAAAGTAAAAACAAACAAATTAACACGCGCTATCAAATCTAGGAGTCAAACCATACACAAACAGTAACCTTCCGGACCGAAAAAACTAGTTGGGGATGAAATCCAACATCGCAGAATTCAGTACAGAAGTGGCGGGTGGAACAGTTACCCCGGCAACCTGCTTAATGAATAGACTGGACCAAGTTCCTCCACTTTAACCGTCTCGAGTGAAGTGAACCCCCCAGAAAATCCAAGTGAGTCTAGCCAACGTCTGCTCCAGGTACAGTGGGATCTTCCCTCCACCGTCACCTTGGGTAGAACCCTAAAAATAATGGTCACTAAGGTCACCAACAGCAACAAATACGCCTTGGGGAACAGTCTACGACCCGATAGCACGCAAGGGCAGAGTAACAAGCTCAATCCCCTTGCCGGCTCCTTGACAATAATCCAAGGTTTACCGACAAGTGACCCCAGGCTCCTCGACAATAATCCGAGGTTTACCGTTTGTAGTACGTGCGTATCTGACGTCTTTCCCAATGAAGGAGGATTGATCCCCTCACTGGTTCAGACACGGTCTCGTGCTTCTCCTTTAAGAGGAGCTTTCCCAGAGCATAAATGTAACAGTTGGATTTATCCTACCACAAGATGAGCTACTTGTTTGGTTTTGCTGTCTTGGAGAGTTAATTAATCTCCTACTCCAAGACACTAGCCTAAGCTATGTTGGTGTATCAGAGCCCTAGAAATGTAAAAATTACTAGATGAATTTTAATTAAGCGCTGTGTTATTAAGGCTGTTTTTACTCAAATGGGTAAATGGATATGAAACCAATGGTGTTATGACCCGACTCAACTGAATGCAATCGAATATGATAATGTAATCTTTTCAATTCGGTGAATCCTAACTAAAGTAAGGAGAGAGTTTCCATTCACTTCCGACAATGCAAAAAATTGATCACTAAGAGAAAATATAACAAATTCTCTAATGCACTAATTTTATCAAGAAAAACTAATGCAAATCAATTCCAAACCATTTTTTTTTATTTTTATTTTTGTGTAAATTCAAATCAAAGAAAACTGATCTAAATCTACGATTGATTTTCCAGAATGTAAACTATGTAATTGTAACCTATGCACAATTCACTTGAAAAGTATGCAAATGTAATCTATGCACATTTTTCATTCATATTCTGAAAATGAGAATTCTAATTATGCAAATGTGATCTATGCAAGAGAATTCTCAAACACAAGATGATTCTAAAGTAATCTAAGAACCAATCAAGTGCAAGTCGAGAAAATTGGGTGAGAGTTCCAAAGATCAAAAAATAAAAACACTCAAAGGCGATTAACACTCATACACAATTTAGCCCCCCCCCCCCCGGCGAATGAGGGGGAATGTTTTTTTGCAAAAACAAAAGCAAAAAGATGCAAAATTGTGAAAAGATTGAGACAAACCTCCAAGTAATGACCAAAGGAAATCAAATTAAGAATTTCTCAAAAAAGAGACTCAAAACACCCAATTGATGAAAGCTTAAAGCAGGAATGCCAATGAAATTAGCCAAGATGAAAGCTTTTGATAGGTGAACAATGAATCTGGGCAGCAAAAATAAGCTATAAACAAAATCTAATAGGAGAAAAAGGAAAAACTGAAATTTTCTAGGCTTTTGACAGGGGTACGCAGGCAGCCTGTTTGCACAGGTGCGGGTACGCTCTGTGTACAAAGATGCAGTGCGTACAGGTACGCACTGTGCTCAATGCAGAGGCTGCGTACTTCTAGAAAAACCAAGAAAAACTAAAATCTAATTTAACCCTAAGCTATCCCACCCAAATGCACAGTCAAACAGCCAAAAACCAGAAAACAAACGACTTTTCTCAAATCAAAGTGTCACACAAAGGAAAAATCATTCACATCAATGGAGTTCCCCAGCGGAGTCGCCATTTTGTCATGCGGAAAGAGTCATTAGTGCGGACACAACCGACCTCCCTAGAAGCAAAAGCTTTCTAGTGACAAACAAGACAAATAAAGGTACCTTTCTCTAAACATGCATTGCAAATACAAGTAATCAGGGGAGCTTTAACATACCTTTAGTCCAACGCTTTGTAGTAGTCCAGCCTCGCCGATCTAGATGAGCTCCTCCTTCTCTTTGAAACCTGCATTCACTAACAAGCCAAAAGATTAAATAGCACCCGATAAACTCACAAAACAATACATATCCATCATACAGACCAAGGAGTATATGAAACAAACCATGAATAACAATCTGTTGAGAAAAATAAGTTCATTTGCATTAAAAGGTAACAAAAGGAACCATTACAACCTGAGCCTTGGTGTTGTGCAAGTCCCTCCTAGGGTCCAGCAAGAGTTTTCCTTTACTTTGATCAGCTCACCCACTCTCAAATAAGGCTAGCAAAGGATGGTAATCTCTCCTCTCAAGCTTTACAAGGGAGTCCTAATTCCAGCAACATCTACCCTTAGGAATGTTCAGCTTTCAACCTCCCTCCCTTTGGCCCAATGCCTGTATTTATAGTGTTCTAGAGGAAGTTATTCAGGTCCACCATCAATGGGATAAGCCCCTCTTTGGATGGGATAGCTCCCCTCTTGATGGGATAAGTTCCTCTTTGGTAGGGATACATGAACCATCTGGAGGCGCTCCATAGACGTCAAACAAGCTTCTAGAAGGCTCTAGAAATGACCACAAGTAACTTTTTTGGAGTGAAACTTGCGCCTTTTGGCCTTTACAGGAGTACGCACCCATTGCTTTACATACAGAGCGTACAAGTACGCAGGTATTGTGAACTTGGAGTGCGTACACGCAGGTAAGGCTAAGAGAAACTGCGTACCCAAAGATATATAGATTTTTAATGACTTTCTCTCTTTCTTGAAGTTTGACATGGAGAGCAGAGGTATGAGACTTGCCAAGGAGGATAGTATGATAGTTGATGGAGCCATACTAACTGAAAATAGTCATGGTGACAAATTTTAGTGTAACACTCTCCAACTCCTCACTGGTCTTAGACTTACCATCACATCCAATTCAAAGTGCCAAAAAACCTACCTACCTCGCCCCACAGAACCTCCTGCAAATCCGAGTTGATTTCCTAGACCCAAAGCTACCTTCTTCATTTGATCCAACAATCAATCATCAAAATAAAACAAAATGCTCAGACCTAATATACCTAGCCTAAAATCAGCATTTATTTTCAGTCATCTCAAGCCCTAGTTTCCATATTTTAATTGAGATTGACAAGGAGAGAGCCCTCTCCTGACCTGGTAGGGCTAGCTACCATGTTAAGCGTGGTTTGATGTTACCCTAGACCTACCTTTCTTCAGCTTGAGATAGATTTAGGCACTAACAGATCAAAAAGTGCTTGTTTGCTCTATCCCTAGTAGCTAGGATTTTCATATTAGTTGCATTTTAGGAATTGCAAACATACATCACGTGGTGAACCTTGAAAGGCAAATTCTAAAGAAGATCAACTTATAATTTATCTAAATTTATCTAATGGAGCATTGTCACCTAACGAAAAACATTTAGAGGTCTAGGCTAGAGACGTGTTCCGACGTCGTAAAGCAAAGCAGTTGTCACTAACTTGTTTGTAATACATCCTGAGTGTGATACCTCATTCCACATACGTGAGTATATTGTAGCTCGTCCATGTACCTTCGGGTATATAGGGCGGTGTTACAATACGTAAAGTATATGGGAATGCTCTCACTGTGCGGTTTTGCATTAGACAATGCTTATATGAACTGAGCCTCCACGTACCTTCGGGTATATATGGGAGGACAACTCTAGGTTGCTATCCATCCTTAGGTAACCAAGTCGGCCGCCTTGTACACTGTGATAAACTGAACAAAACATTCGAGGAGATTGCCTGCCCGTACTTCTTGGTTCGCCAGGAGGTATTCTGCAGTTCACAGTTGCTTGGTAAACCTTTTGCCTAGATTATACCTCTTTTGTTTTGTTATGGTACTTTGATTAAAATAAATTTAATTAACCATGGATAACATCCTCCATGCTCACTCCTTAGTTGATCTTAGGTTGAAACATATGGTGACAAATCCAGAGTCCACCGATCAAGGAATTCCTTTTGATGGGAATCCTAGTCCTTTTCCTCCTTTCGGAAATATTGGTGCTCCTTATATGGCTACATTTTCCCTTCCGGGATTTACCATTGGCTTGCTAGTATGGTTGTTTTCAACCTCCTTGGTTCAAAATGTCATGATTTCTCTGCAATCGAGTACACCTCCAACTGGAAAAAATCAACCTCCAATTGATCCTAAAGTTGACCCTTTGCCTTCTTCCTCCCCTTCTTCCTCTTCACCTAGTGAAAGTATTGGTACTAGTAACCAGGTGGCTAAGAAGAAGAAGAAAGGGAAGAAGAAGAAGAAGAAGAAAATTTAGCAAAGGGGCAACCAAGCAACCATTGCTTTGAATGCAACATCTGATGAGAAATCATCCATCAAGCCTCACAAAGTTCGATATCCATGCAAACTTTGTGCAGGAGACCATCTTCTTCGAAATTGTCCTGATATTCCTCAGATCTTAGAAGAATGGTCTTCTCGTTCACATCATCCTATGTCATCAACTTCTCGAGATCATGTTCGTGACACACCATCAACTAGTGATAGTAAATTTCATGGAGAGAAGGGAAAATTCAAGTTTCCTTGTAGGTTATGTGAAGGGAATCACCCCATTCACCTTTCTCCCTATCTAGATGAAGCCAAAAGAGTGTTGGATAACCATCCTGCTTCAGCGCAACAACATCCATCTAGTTATAGGAAGCTCTCCCTAAATCCTTCACTATTTGATGAATCGACTGACCAAAATCAACCGTCGGTCAAACCCACTCTCTCTGAAAGTGAATCCTATGAGTCTATACCCGACCCAAATCAACAGGGCGAGGTAACAGTTGACCCGATTTCACCTTCAACAAATCGTACCATTCTTGAAGAGAGTGAATACGATACCACTCAAGTTGTTTTTGTTTCTTCAGATTCTAATGAGCTTGGGGGCAATCCGCCTGTTCCATCAAGACAGGAGGAAAATCCTCCTGCTCTTGTAACTCAAGGGTTTAATTCTCTTGTTTCAATGGTACCCCCTCCGAGTAGTCTAGTCACTTCCTTTGGTTGGAATCAACTGGCAGGATTCCGTCTTCCTTCTTACGTGCCTTTCCAGATCATAGTACAAGTTTGTAATATGATTGTATCTGGCACCATTATAGATGAAGGTGCATTAGTGAGTATCCTTTCCTCAATTGCTTGGCAACCACTCGCTTCGCTGCCACTTGTGCCAGTGACCCAGAATCTGTTGGGTTTTAACAGAGGAACCAGTCAACCATTAGGGATCCTCCCTTAGTTACCTATTACTTTGGGAGGAAAAATCATTTATCTGAATGTGATGGTAGTCCCAAGCCCATTAGATTACAATTTACTTCAAGGGTGCGACTATGTTTATGGCATGGGAGCTATTGTTTCAACACTCTTTTGAGTGATTTGTTTCCCGCATGAAGGTAAAATTGTGACCATTGACCAGCTTTCATTTCTTGGACCAAATATGGCTCCTAGTCAACCATCTTCCCTAAATAGTTCCTTGTCTCATGTGAACCTTGTTAAAAAATCAAACAAAGAGTATGAGGATACTTCCTAGTCTTGTGTTAACCTCGTTAGAAAATGAAACAAGGAATATGAGCATAGTTCCTTGTCTTGTGTCAAGCTCGTTAAAAAATGAAACAAGGAATCTAAGGAGAGTTCCTTGTCTTGTGTTATGCTCATTAAAAAATGAAACAAGGTCCCCTGGAGCAAAGTTCCAAGTCGAGTCTTTGATTAGATCTCGTAAAATCCCAGTCAAGTCTTTCACTTGATCTTGTAAAAGAACCTTGATTCCATCCACCTGATAGCCACAAGTAGTCTACTTAGGTGAATGTAATGAAGCTTGGGGGGCATGCAACTAATGGTAAAGTTAAGTTTTCCTATAGGTTATGTGAAGGGAATCACCCCATTCACCTTTGTCCCTGTCTGGACGAAGCCAAAAAGGTGTTGGATAACTGTCCTACTTCACCGCAGCGACTTGCATCTAGTTACATAAGACTCTCCCTTTCATCATGCTGGGGACATGTAAACCAATCTCAATCATAGTGTTTTGTTTCAAGCTTGTGTAAAAATGAAACTGAATTCAAGCATAGTTTTTCGTTTTAAGCTTGTATACAAATGAAACTGAATTCAAGCATAGTTTTTTCGTTTCAAGCTTGTCTAAACATGAAATTGAATCCAAGCATAGTTCCCTATGGTTCAAGCTTGTCTAAAAATGAACCCATTTCCATTTTAACCCTCGTGATTGCCATTCTATCAGCCTCTTTCGTCAAATGAGCCTTGGTTGTTTTCATCCCATCACCATCATCCCTTTGGCTGATCATACATTTTCACTTGTTTGCTTTATCATTTTTGAGGAACAGTTGTAATGAGTGGTCTTATTAGCCAGCCTCTTCACATAAATCAACATGTTTTGTGAAGTTCCCACATCACCAGAACTAGTTGCTACCTTAGACACCACTCATTCCTCAAAATGGAGTCCTCTTTAAGCTCTTTTCAGACTCTCTAAATATGAAAAGATTGTCGAGCATTTGTCTATTCCAACTCGTTAAAAGACTCGAAACGATATCTCTCTCTTGTATTATTTTACGCTTTTTCGGACTTGAGAGATTATTTTACGAAAAAGAACTTATGGAGTTTCCTTTTCGTCCCTTTTAAAACTCTCTAAACATGAAAAGGAATGAGTTGTCTTTGTCGTTAAACTCGTTAAAAACATCTAATAGTGACAAGCTTGTCCATTTAGACAAGGCCGAGTTTCACCTTCGCTAGACTTGTTAAAGCATGAAATAGTGATGGATTCGCCCGAAGGGTGAAATTATAAAACAAGCATATGTTATCCTCCTCAAGCTTGATAAAAAGTAAAGTGGTACTGGTCAGTAATGACTGGGGAAAATGGAAAAAGACTAGAAAACTTTATGGTAGCAAGTCGCTCTTGAACATGACACTTTCACTTCATCTCCGTGAGTATTTGGGTTGGGTTATCTACTTGATGGTTATCACACCGTTCATCTATCATACCATCCATTACTTGGTTTTGGGTCAATTCTGCCAATTCATTCAGTGTCACCGATATGTTCAAGAGAAGTCATTCAGTTCAAACTTCATCTTTTGCAATACCGTAAACCTTCATTTTCATGACCACCATTCCTGAACCTTGTTTCGTCAGTCGATTCTCATCTCCAAAGTCATTTGTCTTGTTTCATGTCGTAGATGTGGGATACATCAAGGCCCTCCTGCGACGAGTCGCTTCTTGTCGACATCAGCACATCATCCAAGAAGTTGACTCATATACCCCTTCAGTACCTTGAAGCTTGCATACATCAATGGCAGGTTTCTTGCTTTTGGCGATAGTTTGACATCAATGGCCTTTGACCGAAAGATTTGGTATGGTGTTCGACATAAAATCATTTATTCAGACCATGAAAAATGTATTGTAGTACCTTGAGGGTCATTATCATTATCGGTGATTCCTCTCGCATATGCTAACGACTTACATCATTCATTGGTAATCAGACGATGTCTTTCCATGTTCGAATTCAGAACATCTATTCACATGGTTAGACTTGTACTTGAACAATAGATTGAACAATATTGAAGACCCCGGATCTAGTTCCATCCATCTAGGCTGTGATATTTTTCAGGAGTACTAAATCAAATGTATAATGGCCTTACATTCATGGGTCTATATCTGTAGACGACTATATTTGTACATGTAATGAAAGTTTATAAGCTAGGCATGGGTATGCCTTCCCTCAGCCAGTTCATTAAAAAAATAAAATTATCATGATATATGTATTGTAATTGATGCAGGTCAACTTCCGTTTCGAAACCTCCTCTCCTCATGATAAAGCATTTCACTCGACATATTTATTTACGACTTCATGGTTTAGGGGGAAACTGTTACATATCCATTTGGGCACATCAACCCTAACTTATAGATCGATGCTATTAGGGCTCATCAACCCCTAGTGCAGTTGTTACATGCCCTAAAGAAGTTAGTCATCAGAATACCTCACTTCCCAAGGAGTTCCATCATTGAAAACATCCAAAAACTACCTCTAAGAAGATCTACGTACGTAGGCCTTCATTAGGGTGCACTGCAATGCAAACCTGACACTGACAGGGTGCTATGCAGCACACTTGGTCCCTCTTTGGCCTACGCTAGGCAAATTTGAGCGAAATTCCATGAGGGTTTGAAGATTCCTTATCCATTAGAAGCCTCTAGAAGTTTCTCAATGCCACCTACACCTTTGAGTTCACATTTGGATAAAGAAGGGAATTAGGAAACATCAATCCCCTATCCCTTCTTCCATGGAACTGATTTCTAAATTTAGAAAGGCATTCATTATCACCATTGATTGCATAACCTCCTTCACTCACCTATAAAAAGATCACTCATCTAAGAGATTAGGAGCTGGAAATTGTAGAGAGATGTTGTTGGTATGCATTTTGAGCTAACTGCAAGTATTGTAATAGTGTTGAAGTGTCTTGCTTGTCATGAGGTGAAGAGGATGGGATTGAATTGGAAGAGTGTCACTGGATCGAGCACATATGGGTTGTAATTCTTCCTCTTATCAATAAAGTCTTCGAAACTTTTTCCTTATGCTTGTGTTATATGTTGATGCTTTCATATGTATATCATGTTCTCAATTCCATGTTATTTATAAGCAATAGATCATTATCATTTTCTTTGATGGGTTCTTGTTTCTGTTTGTGTGCAGGTACTTCTCAAGTGATTTAAGTATGGGAAGGAGCAACGGAATCGGTCAAGGGAGATAAGGAACAAGCAGAAGCTACAAGTAGGTTCTTTGTTCTCTTATTTTATCTATTGTTTATAGGAAAGGTAGAGATTACTTTGTCTGTTGTTTCTAGACCTGCTACTAAGTCTAGAGGGTTAGGTGTTTGTCCAAGAACACTAAATTTTCCCAAAACAACGATGGATAATAAAATAAGTTAGGTTTGGGAGCTTTGAGATTAGTTCCTGGAGCAAACCCTTTGGTCATTTTGTGTAGAAATGAACCTAGGGCATATGGAATAGAGTCGTGGAGGCTCTTGGGAGGTGCCAGGCTAAGCACCTGGACCTGTCCCTTGGTTCACTCACATAGAAACATAACCATTGGTGTGATGCCAATAGAATGTGGGGCCATCCTCAGAACCCATAATATCATAACTTGTTTGGAATTGAAATTAATAAAAAATCTAGAACTTGGGAGCTTTAGCCTTTGGGATGATGGGTGGTTCGCTCACATAGAGGGGTGACCCGTGACTCAGACCCATTAATAAAATAAAAGGGCCCCCCGATAGGGCTTAACTCGGTGGTCACGAAGACCTAGTCTTATGATGAAGAAGAAAGAAAAGGAGTGAGTGAAAGGATACTACGATTAGAATAGTGGAATTGTTAGTTTTGGTGGTGAAGTTTGAAAGTTAGGCCAAATTAACTGTAGATAAAAGTAGTAGGTGGACTACTAAATGTTGTACAAACCCAAAATTGAAGAAAATAACTGTTGGACTCATGTTTTGAGTCTAGAACTACAAATCAAGGCTAAGAACTAGATGAAGAGAAGTTAGAGGACAAAATTGAATAGAACAAAAGTAAAAAATAGCGATTAATGCTGAAATCAAAGAAGCCAAAATTGGGAAAAGAAAAATTATAAAAGAAGGCTTAATCAAGCAAAATTGAGACACAATTTTTGAGATAGAGCTTCTAATGCACCAGGGTGTTGGTATGGTCTACTCAGTAATCAAATATTGTTGTAAGTGTTTTTGAGTGGTGACTGAGATAAATTGTTTGTTAGGAAAGAAGAGAAGGTAGTCCTTGATCCTAGTGTGAAAAAGGATGAAATATGGAACACTGAGTGTCTAAAGCAAGTTGTAGCTTGATGATTAGGGATTGATTCTCTCTAGTGGGTGCTAGAGAATGGTTCGGGTTGTAGTCCCATTTAATTGTAGTTGATAAACTAGGAATTTGTAGCTTCATGTTGGTTGTAGCCATAACATTGTGTTTGCAAGTTATAGATTTCCCTATTAATATAATGGAGAAGAAGTTTTTATGTAGTTAATTATTCCTTTAATGTTCCATTGATTTTTGAAGTAATTATTTCTTATTACTGAAAGTGCTTTTTACTGTCTTATTGTGAAAATAAATCTCTAAATTGGTAAAAAATTTACAATATTGATTCACCCCGCACCCCCAGTATTGTCCTGGTTTCCAACAGCTTCTAGCAATGCTCCTCATCATGCCTTTTTTTCTCATAATGAGTACTTGCATTGTTCATAGTTTCCCTTTTTTCAAGGTGAATGGATTTCACACTATCTAAGTCAAGAGTAGTGAGTTCAAATAACAACAAAGAATGTCTGAGATAATCATGTAAAGAACCAATATACTTCATGAGAGTATCAGGTGTATCTAAAATAATTCCCAATGTTAAAGCTTGTTTCCTAAATTCTTTTGTGAAAATTTTCACATATTGTCCTTTGACTTGTTTCAAATGTTTCCATTCCTTCATGGTTTTTTGCCAATATGTTGATGGCTAAAATTTCCCTTTTAAAGAAGAAAAAAATTCAGACCAAGAAGAGATGATTTTACCCACGTGGTTACTTCCTTTATCAAGTTTCCTCTCCCACCAAATGAGAGCGGTGGCTCTCAATAAAAGAGATAATAACTGGACCTTGTCAAAATATTTTTTAATTTATTGAATTTGAAAATACACTTCAATCTATTTGATCCAATTATTTAGCTTTTCTACATTGGAATCTCTATTAGACACATGCAAATCAAACTTTACATCTAGCTTAAAAAAGGATTTTATGATCTTTTCTACTTTTAGAATGGTGAGAAGATGAAGAAAAGTGGAGCATTCACTAGAAGATGGAGATGGGAGTTCAGGAGGCTCTCTTCCTTCTCCTTTATTTATCGATGCATGAACTTTTTTTAGCTATTTATTTTTCTCATTATTTACCATTGCCTTATCATACTCAAGAAACCATTTGTCAACTATATTGGACATGGCGTAAAAAGATTTGTGAAAAGCTTGTGCTTCCTTATCATGATTGTCATGATCTACCATTTTCCTTCTTCGTGTTGCACACCCCACTTCTAGATCAAAGGAATTAAGTTTACCTTCACCCTTTTGGATTTTTTCCCTAGTTATCATACACTTGTAGTTCACATCAACAAAAGACCCACTACCATACCAAGCTTGATCCAGATCATTTTACTTCATGGATGTATTCAGAATTGCATATAAAAGAGCATGATAACCATAAATGCATGCACTTCAAAGAAGAGGAAAAACATAGGGAACCATAAAAACAAGAGCACAAATAACTTGATAATGAAGCTCACCGAATCTGGGATACGTCTTCGAGACCTCCTCAAAGTGGGGAGGACTGTTTCATTAATCTCATTGGAATCAAAATGCATACATGGAAAAAATTACACCTTATACATCCAATTACGTTGATGGCCTAAAAATTCACTACTTCGGTGAAGAAACAAACTGTATGGTTGAATTCTTCAAGAAAAGGCATAAAACATGAGTATAAACATGATCCTGTTATGTCTCGGTCAAATCTCGGGCTCTAGGGAATCTAAAGGTTCCCTTTAAGATTCATTACAAGAATATTCTAGGAAGATTCCTATAAAATATTCCCTATAGATTCTCTCGAAAAGCGCACCCACCCATGCATAGTTCCAACTCTTAGTTCGTCTAAAACATGTCCTCAGTAACCTCGCATTGCACCATGTGGCCTCCTCCTCTCCTTCGATGTTGAATTGGTATTTAAATCAAATTTAGTGGCTGAATTTTCAAATGAGAGCGACTTGGTGCAATAGTGGTGGTATCTTTGCGGGGTCATTGGCCTCCTACATATTGTGGATTTTACCCCCTGATAGAACTATTTTCACATATATGTTTTTATGTAAAAAACATAATGTGTGGCTGGTTTTTTTTTGACACTATTGTATATACGGGCATCAGTTTTAGCGTTTCCAATAGAATGACCGACGATTGCACCAGTTGGGTTCAGCTCCCATCCGCATCACATATAAATGTTGTTGATCATTATATAATATACGATATGTGTTGTAATTGGTGGGGTTTGATTGACCGCCATCCCGTTTGTATTTTTTTATTTTTTTTCTTATTTGAATTATTTCTAGCTAAAATGGTCGTTGTGATTTTAGGGGTTAATAGACAAATTAAATAGGTGGCAATTTTATCCTTTGTGTTTTCTATGCAGTGTCAAAATACAGCTTGGATAGTAGAAAATATAGCTGCTAATTAGGCAATAGGTGGCACATTTTGACTGGTTTGTACAGTTAACTCAGTTGGTAACTATGCTACTAACGTCACCATCCACATGGGTGACATCATCCTCCATGTGTGATCCCCCAATTGGCCTATCTGATAGCCATACTGCAACATCATCCTCCATGTGTCATCCCCTGATTGACCTATCTGATAAACGTACTGCAACATCATCATGTTGGAATTAGCATATGTACTGCTGATGTCATCATCTATATTGTTGACATCAACAACAACGTGCTAGTTTGTGGGTCCTGTCTATTTTAGTTCTTTGTCAAAAACTTTAGTAGGTCCTAACTTTCGCATTCAATGTCGGGTTGAAGTGACACTCATACTTTTCAATTCAAAATGATCAGTTCTTTAATTTTTCATAGGTTTGACTAAGTTTTGAGTACTTTAGAAATTTGGCCTCTTGGCATCCTCCTATATCCCCATATGCAATGCCAACCAAGTCAGTGACCTCCTTGTACAACTCAACCATAGATTGGGGTTGAACCAAATATTTCTTTTAGCTGAAATCATACCATGCCATATTCCAAGCATGTATGTGGAATCTCATGGGATAAATCAAAACATAACCAACCAGGGCTTCCAGAGCCCAACCCACCTCAATCCTCAACCACAGTGATTTCACCTAAAGTGATCCAAAAATCACTAACACCAAACAAGCTTGGATGCATCTCACCTTATTCACAATACCTAGAGGAATTTCCCTATCTCCATCCTTGACCCTTGGGAATTTCCTGAGACCACCTCATCAAGATCAAAATTCTATTGGCCATCCAAAGCTTTAACCAAAAAAAGGCACCCACAACACCATGAATAGCCAGGATATTTATGACACCAACAAAACGTACTTCTTATGTAGGTTTATAAACACAACTCAATGCAATATTTAAAATTACAACGGCTGAAAACATGACAAACATACCACTTATTGGAGCTTTATAACACAACTCAATGTGCTATTTAAATGACAACACATATATACTTATACACATTTACTTCAACCATAAAATAATAATATTATTTAAGGAGATTTATAGACATATCTTGATACATTATTTATAATAATATACACATATACACATATTCACATTCTCTTTTACCAATAAATAAAAGGATATGATGCTTGCATCAGTGACAACGGAACCCAGAGGCTCACACCTCCACCCTCAAAAGTAGTAATAGGAATTCGCGTCCTTCCTAGGAAGTCCAAAATACACTACTAAAATCAAAGTCCACATCTAATGTCCAGTGTTACAATCTTTGTGCTACTTGTTCTCTCAGTGAAGAGTTACCATCTCATTGTTCTAGGCCACACTCCCAATGTGCTTCTAATTCCATTTCAAAATGTTAATGACCAAAACAAATTTATTCCATGGCCTTGTCTTCTCTTCTTTCTAGTCCCTCGAGCAATCCAGTAACCCCCTTTAGTGTAGTTACTCACCTTCTGAGTTCCTCAGCATCCCCTTCTCTACTTCCTAGTCCCCCAAGCAATACATCCCTTGGCAAGGTTTCCTTACATCAGAAGGTCCAAAAAGAAAGGCATACCCTTGCCTCATAACCATCATAGTCATAGCTTGCTTCTGAAAATACCAGTGACTCACAATGTTCCTATTCCCAAAGTACTTTACCAACATAATGTTGCATGTTCCAATTCCTTTTTCTACTGCTGCTAACTTTCTTGTGGCTAATTCCAACCACACTGTTAGGTAAATTGACTCAGGGGTAGAGTCAAAATTGACCAAGTTAAACAATGGTGGTTTTCGGCACATGTTATAGTGTACCCATTGGATTTTTTCCCATGTTATTGCATGTAATGTAGCCTATAAAATGCTAGGAAGACTTCATTGTAGGAAAGGCCAAGGAGGTGAGCGGTGAAGGCTCACTTTGTGGGATTGGCGATGTTTTTGAAAAAGACTAATGAAATTTTATTGCATTGGGATTTTCCCATAAGTTTGGGTTTTCCCAAGATAAATTGGTGCATATTTTAATATTTCATTGTTTTTGGTTAATTCTAGTAATTTTTCTCTCAGTAAATTTTATGTTTCTCTAGTTAATTTCTTCATCTCGAATCAAAGCCAAATATTTTCTACGGAGGGACGTCTCTTTTGCCAAGTGTTTATTTCATTTGATGAGAGAAATCAATGTTAATTTTTTTTCATATATTTAGATGAAAAGCCTTGTTGTGAAGTGTTGGAGAGGTGAAGGCCTATGCACAGTAGATAAGATATCCATAACATGAATGTAGTCTTTTATGTGGTTGAGTTCTAGATCAGCCAATAGATCAAGTGGAACACGTGTTGTCTAAAGCATTGGTCAAGAGTGTATAGTTCCACTCCTATAGAAATCCAACAATTGTATAATTAGAGTGGAGAATCCATGAATGGAGGTTGGGAATGATCCTAAGGGAAAAGGGGTTTTCTTATGAAATATGAATGCAGTGACATTCGATCAAGAAACCATGGAATATTGGTTATGCATGTATAAAATTTGGTGATGGAAGAAACTTAGGGTGTTCTTATCTCGTAAACACAACCAACTCTGACTTGTTGTCGTTCTACTCTTGGACGTTTCATGTGATAAATGACCATATTTTGTAGAATGGGCATGATATCGATAAACCCATGGTGAGCTACCAAAATCTTCTAATCTTGAGTTGGGGTAAACTTTGTGTTCAATGGGTTGTTGTGTTTTGAGGGAGGCACTAGAGGTGGAGCGAGAACATACGTCGAGAAGAACTTAATGTGAAGTGAAATGGAATGGGAAATGCATTGGTCAACATGAGAGTCACTAGGCAGAATTTAGTATAGGTTTCAATTTGGAAGTTTTCATGCAAGGAGAGTTGGCCAACACAAGAAAAACTCATGAAGTCATGTGCAGAATGTGACGAAGAAGAGGTGATGAGATGGGTACTGGAATGGAGTGGAAGTCTAAGACAAACAGTGTTTCTGACTAGAAACATCAAATCTAAAGCTATAAAAGGTCATGAGTGGGTGATATACATAAAGAATAGTTCATCAATGGTGGAAAATTTAATATAGCTCACAAATTTCAATATTTGGACTTATGGATGCTAGTTGCTATGTAAATATTGCATCTCTCTAAAGATGGCGAGTTATGGGAGGACAAGGATGATGTCAGAAATGAGGAGGGCATTAGATCTAAGGTTTAACCCTTTGTTAAGATCGAGGATATTGTAGTCACGATTTGAGAAGAGGAGGGGGATTTCCTCCTTCACATTAAGGAGAAATTGTATAGTAACAGGTATAGGGATAACAAAGCTTTCCATCAGATCTCGTTATTTTAGCATGGTCGCATGGTTGTGATGGATTCAAGGGAGAATGTAAGCATTGGTGTTCTTATTTATGCATTAGTATTACTTGAGCAAGGTCACTTCATATGGAAGTCGTAGATGGAAGTCATGCATGTTTTTAGTTGCCAAAGAGAGCATGCTCATAGTTAAAAGTCTCACAAGCCTAATCACACAAAGTTTGTATGGAGAGAGGATGGATGTTGGATGATAAAAAATATAGAACAACCTTAAAAACATCATTAGGGTTCAGTCAGTTTTTTCATGTAAATGGGCATATAGCTATAAGACTTCATAAGGCATGCATACCCCTAGATAATCACTAGTAAAGTCTAAGTTAGACCTAGGTGATAAGGGGGATGTTAGATTAAGACACACTCCTATTTAAACTATTATGGGGTTAAGGGCTAGAGTGAGCGGGGCTAGGCTAGCTCACTTGGCAAGGTTGGCTAGATTTAGTCAAGGAACCTTGTTATGAAACCAACTCAAGAAAAGATAGAAAAGATATATCAACGCCTTAGAATTCAGCCTCTTCGAGGGGGCAACCTCCTTTACATTACATAAATGAACAATTCTTTGATGATTCAAATGACAAAACCTCCTTTCTATATATAGGAGTCTAAGGAGTCACAATATAATCGAGCCGACCTAACAATAATAATATAAAGCCACAAAAATAACAATAGAGGGATTCTATGGGCACATTAATAACAATATGGGGGCAATGGGGCACAACAATATAAATAAGGGGTATAACTACAATAGTAATGGGGTAATCACTAGTATTATAGGGACCCAACAAACCCCAAGTCAAGTTTAATCGAGCCACAAACTTTTGAATATCTGATTTAAGGCCATCCCAAAAAAATTCCTTCTTAACCCTGTGGTAAGTTTTTAAAAATCCTGAGTGCCCTCCTAAGGGAAAAGTGTGCAATTCCATAAGAACCTTTTGTTTTAGCTGGGAATTCTTACAGAGGTATAAGTGATCTTTGTACCATAACGAATCATTTTTCCAGCTAAATGTATCGGACGTATTGGAATCTTGTTGTAGCTTTCGAATAAGTGCCCACACTTCTTCGTCATTCTTCCATTCCTCCCTTGCTTCATTTATCCAATCTGGTTGGATGATAGAAATAGCACACAACAATGCTTCCACATCCTCATCCTTTCTTGAGAGTGCATCTGCCACCACATTTTGCTTCCCTTTTTTGTAGATGATTTCAAAGTCATAACCCAACATCTTTGTGACCCACTTTTGTTGCTCTTCAGAGGATAATCTTTATTCTATAAAGTATTTAAGGCTATCATGATCCGTTTTTACCTTGAAGTGTCTTCCCATTAGGTAGGGTCACCATTTCTTAAGTGCATGGAGTATTGCCAAAATTTCCTTCTCATAAATAGCTTTTCTTAGAAACTTTCCCTTGATTAGATGACTTTCAAAAGCAATGGGTCTTTCATCTTGCATTAGAACAGCACCAATTCCATTTCCTGAAGCATCACATTCCACAATAAAGGTTTTTGTGAAGTCCGGTGTAGCTAAGACCGGTGCTTGGCACATTGCCTCTTTAAGATGTTCAAAGGCCTTTGTTGCTTCCGGAGTCCATGAAAATGCATCTTTCTTCAATAATGTCGTTAGAGGTGCTGCTATTCTCCCATAATTCTTAACAAACTTGCGATAATACCCTGTCAACCCAAGAAATCTGCGCAAATGCTTTATGGATGTGGGGATTTTCCATTCCTTAATGGCTTTAATTTTGCTAGGGTCTACCTTAACTCCTTCATGAGATACAATATGACCCAAATATTCCACCTCCTGGACTCCAAAAAAACATTTGGATCTTTTGGAATATAATTGTTTCTCCTCCAATAGTTGTAGCACCCTCTCAACATGTTCAACATGATCCTTCCAAGACTTGTTGTAGATATGTATATCATCAAAAAATACTAACACAAATTTTCTAAGGAATGGTTTGAAAATTGAATTCATCAAACCTTGAAATGTTGAAGGTGCATTGGTAAGGCCAAAAGGCATGACCAAAAATTCATAATGACCCTCATGAGTTCTAAATTCCGTTTTCAGAATGTCTTCAATCTTCATTCTGATTTGATAATATCCTGAACGAAGATCCAACTTGGTGAAGTAAATTGATCCATGCAATTCATCCAGTAATTCATCAATGACAGGAATGGGGAACTTATCTTTAATAGTGAGCTTGTTGAGCTCCCTATAATCCGGGCACATGCGCCATGATGCATCCTTCTTGTGCACCAATACTACTGGAGCAGAGAAAGAAATTTGACTCGGTTGAATTATACCAGCCTCTAGCATTTCTACAACCATACGTTCAATTTCACTTTTTTGGACATAGGGATATCTGTACGGCCTGATGTTTGGAGGAACACTTCCTGGAATCAGATGAATAGCATGATCATGATCACGCATAGGTGGGAGACCTTTGGGAGTCTCAAATACCTTGGAATGATTGTCCAGGACTTTTTGGAGATCTGGAGAAATAGATGATTCTAATGTGGAAACATCTAGCGAACATAATTGTGCAATTACACCGCTTTGCTCCTTTTTTAGAAGCTTTGTCATACCATTAGAGCTGATTATCTTTCCTGGTTTCCCTACAATACCCCTTAATTCAACTTCCTTTCCTTCCGTAGAAAATTTGATGAAAAGTTCTTGAAAATTAAAAGCTATTGTACCCAAGGATTGTAGCCATTGGACTCCTAGTACAACATCAGCACCTCCCATTGGAATGGAAAGCATTGGGCTAGTCAATACATATTCTCCCATGGATAGCTTGATATTATGGCACTTTCCAGAGCAATTTATTGTTCCTCCATTTGCAATCATCACTTGACACTCTGGTGCTGGATATAGGAAGCAATTCAATTCTTTTGCTACCCTACAATGAATAAAATTGTGGGTGCTTCCTGAATCAATCAACACTATTACCTTTTTCTTCTTGATTTGTCCTTCTATCTTGATGGTTTGAGGAGTGGTAATTCCCGCCAATGCATTACAAGATATGGTTGGATTTATTTTTTCTTCATCTAGGCTTTGTTCCTGGAGCATATCCTGTTCTTTTGACCTTTCTTGCTCCTTTTCTTCTTCCTCTTCACAATCTATGTAGAATAGTTTCTTCTCAGCACACTTATGACCTTTAGTGTATTTGCTATCACAACTATAACAAAGCCCTTTTGCTCTTTTTTCTTCCAATTGTTGTGGTGTCAACCTTATAGGTTGTGGAAGCCTAGGGGCAACTGCACTTCCGTCTTTATAATTGTGAGTGGTATGCTTCATGGTTGCCATAATTTTGCTTTCCATTTTTCTCGCTAACCTGAATGCCTTCTCAAATGAATCAGGTTCCCAAAGTCGAACATCATGTTGGATATTATCCTTTTAAAGACCCTATGAACACATCAATCCTATGCTCCTCTGGAATATCTTTTACCCTTATGTTCAATTTTTGGAACTCCTCAATGTGCTCCATTATTGAACCCTTTTGTTTGAGACTTATCAATTGGCTAAAAAAAGTGTTGCTTTTTGTATCCTCATAATGTGCTATCAATTCTTCCGTAAAAATTGCCCAAGTGATAAATTGTTTACGAGAGCAAAGCCATTGATACCATATAAACTGATTTGGTTCCAAATATAAAGTTGCCATACGTACCTTTTGTGTGTTTTGCACATTATTGAGATCGAATAACTGCTCCATTTGTAATATCCATGTGGCGGGATCCTTGCCATCAAACTTCCTCATATCGATTTTTGGAATATGGTGGGTCTTCAATCCAACATTAGAGTCTATGGAATCATGATTAACATTTCTTTTGTTCACATCATGAGTTTCCTGTACAACCTTTTCACCATTAGTAAGTACTTCTTGTAGAAAATTTGTCAAATCTATCTTCAAATCTACCATGTCTGTCTTCAAATTTGTCCTCAAATCTACCTTCAGATCATCCATCTTAGCTTCCATGCCCTTTATCTTAGATTCCACGCCATTTATCTTAGCATTTCTTGGCTTTTGTGGGCGTGACATTTGTTGCACTTGTTCTTGTAATTTTGATATATCATGTAGCATTTCTTCCTCTTCTTCATGAGTCATGCTAGAGCTTTCAGGTTCCTTACTAGGTGTTTTCATTTTCTTTCCTTGGGGCATCAGTTACCAATAATAATGCTTTACTATGCCCTTTGAATTCCTTCAAACCAAGCTTATGCAAAAATTAAAAAAAAAACTACACACCTTTTTTTTTCTTTGTAGAAGCCTGATATTGAATCTGATGTATCTCTGTGATTTCGAATCATCCAGTTCTAACATTGTGGCCTATAGTAGGTTTCTATTTCCTCTTTCCAATTCCACTAGTCTGATCCAAATTGGATTCTCCAAGAAAGAGTTATGCACAATCTCCCGCAGTGACCTGATTATAGACTAGTTCAGTAGAGCGAACTTGTATGAAGTTCCACGTGTCACTGTTTCAACCTTTGACTCTGAAAAATATATAAAAGAAAGCTACAGTCCGTCCTCTTTCTGGACCTTCTTACGAAATTTCAATCCGATGCTCAGAAAGAAAGTTATGAGGACTTTCCCCAAGTCACCTGTTTTGAGTGTAATTCAGGAGTCGGCAAAAAGACCAACTTCCACAGATCATATTTCCGAAAATATCGTGTAAAAATCTCTGAAATTCAGACCCAAGGTTCAGCGCGATCTCTTCTCAAATGGGTTTTTTTTGCGACTTCTGAAACGTCACAAAAAAAAAGTTATAGCAAAAATTCCACGATGACCTGTTTGGAGCAGCGAAACCCTAGAATCCAAAGCTCTGATACCAACTGTTATGAAACCAGCTCAAGAAAGGATAGAAAAGATAGATCAACGCCTTAGAATTCAGCCTCTTCGAGGGGGAAACCTCCTTTACATTACATAAATGAACAATTCTTTGGTGATTCAAGTGAAAAAACCTCCTTTCTATATATAGGAGTCTAAGGAGTCACAATATAATCCAGCCGACCTAATAATAATAATATAAAGCCACAAAAGTAACAATAGAGGGATTCTATGGGCACATTAATAACAATATGGGGGCAATGGAGCACAAGAATATAAATAAGGGGTATAACTACAATAGTAATGGGGTAATCACTAGTATTATAGGGACCCAACAAACCCCAAGTCAAGTTTAATCGAGGAATGTTAGGTAAAATTGACTAAAGGATAGAGTCAAAATTTACCAAGTTAAAAAATAATGGTTTAGGGAACACAGTATAGTGTACCCATTTTATTTATACCCATGGTATTTCGTGAAATGTAGCCTATAAAAGGGTGGAAAGACTTTAGTGTAAAAAATTCTAGGGAGTTGAGTGGTGAAGGTTCACTTTGTGGGGTCAGATAGGGTTTTGGCCAAGGCTAATGAAATTTCATTGGGTTGGGTTTGTCCCTGTAGTTGGGGTTTTCCCCAGATAAATTTGTGTGCATATTTTAGTATGTGATTATCGTTGGTTAATTTCTTTTATTTTTCTCTCAATAAATTTTATGCTTCTCCAGTTAATTTCTTCACACCCAAACCTAGGAATTTTCCATGCTTTCTTATAAAAAGTACATAGTTTTCATTAGAATCAAAAGGAATTGAAATAAATTCAAATCATACCTCACTAATAGCTTGTTAATAAGATGACACTACAAATCTGTTTAATCTTGTCATAACAAGTCAAATTAGCTCTTTGATCAAATCATTATGTATAAACATGTCACTTCTAGTTGGTTCAAAACTCAACCATCATAAACCAAAATCCTAGATTATGTGCATAATTAAAAAATAAAATAAAATGTTGATACTTATCTTCCAAATGGTTATTATCTTCTACCTTTTTTCTTTATTCTTCCCACACACACTCCGAATTGGTTTCGAAACCCAGTAAGCACCCAATCCCTTTTCTTCTCTTTCACCACATACACACACTAGATCGGTTGCAAAACTTGACAAGAACTTAGTGCCTTCTTGTCCAAGGAAAGAATGGAATCTAGATACTATACTGCCTCCTCCCTGAATATCATGAACAAGGGCATCTAGAGACTATATCAACTCTACCCTCAATATCAGCAACACAAGTATCCAGAGAATACACTGCCTCTACCTGTAGTATCAACGACACAATATTGGTCTCTTGCCAAACTATCCATGTCTCCAAGGACCACTATCTCAACCCACATCCTTCAGGGAACCTAATATGTTACAAGGCTTTAGAGATCCTTCTGTAACCCACATCATTTAGGGTTCTTGAGAACCAATCCCATCACAATATGTACACATAAAAATAGTGTACAACACAACACATACATGTACACAGAATACCACATAGGATATACACATGTCGCAATACAACAACTACAAAATACACATGACATAATACATTATGTATAGAATATAACATGTACATAACAGTAGCACTTGACATCCAGAGACCATGCTATCTCTACTAGAAAATATTTCCTCTAGTGTCTTTCCCACACCTTATTCCGTGCATCCATAACCCAAGTCCCAGTTTTGTGGATATTTCCACTATACATGCTTGTCCCAGCATGTCGAATATCACATTGCTTTCATTCCGCTGATGTATCCTTCAACATTTCCTGCCAAAACATTAGCATAGGCATAGTTATAAGTAGATAATTTAAAAATCATATCCACATGATACTAACATCATAGATCTTTCATGGCTAGTCTTCCCACTTTCTTCCTTATAAACCAACAACTTTTTCATGCCATTCACATGCATAAAGTAGTCATTCTTCCACAATAATGATCCATGACAACCTTTTCAGATAATGGAATTCATACATGCAGTCATATCTACACACACATACACACACACATTAGCATAATCATGATCACAATACAATTTATTAGTATTCGTAAGACCAAGGTTAAGAGATCTTTCTTTATCTTTGCAACACATGCACAACATTGAGAACAATGGTTCCCATCATAGCCAAGGTATCTGATACCTCAGATCCATTACTGTACCTTTCTTGTTACATTTCTCATGATTGGTTTATCATTGTCCATTTATCCAAATGGTCTCAACCAACCCAACTCGTTTTAATGTTCTTGCCTTCAAATTCCCTGTATTCATGCATCGGGCTTCATCCAGGACTTACATTACTATTTGGGTTTCACTTAGCTCTTCTTGAGCTCCATTGGATTTCATCTTTCCCCAAAAAAATCCTAAGACCGTTAAAACATAAAATCCAAGAACAAGAAGGAAAGATACAGAAAACATATAAATCCAAGCGACAAGAAAACACCACAAACAAAGTGACATGAACATGCATGAGTCTGTCAAAATTGAAAATCAAGCACAAACAAATCTCAAAATAATGAAAGCACAAAGCTTTCAACAAAATCCCTAACTCAATACCCATGAGCTCCCATTGTGTCAAAGTATTCATGAGTTAAAGGTTAGCCCGAGCCTTCTTCAAGATCTATGTCAGTTTCTTTTCACGTGCAATTCCCTGCATCATACTACCATAAACATGCAATTGTCATTGCATTAATAAAAATAACAATATTAAAAATTCCTTACCATGTTTTACCCATCACACTGCCTTGGAACTGAGAACCTACACATATCATATATCAAGTGATTCTAATTACCTTGATGAATACAATTATCATGCCTGCATATGATCAACCATCTTTCATGTAGCTTCCTTGACCTAAGGTACTTCCATTGCACTTTATATTTCTCTATTTCTTAGTCTCGAATCATGAGATCCTTCTGTTGCAAGATGCATTAAGGCTCTACTTGAAATTATTCCTCTGGTCCCACCTTCCATCTAGATGATGGATGCCTAATGATCTTCTAGCCTCATATCCACGATTGCATAGATCGAGGGAATGCTTTGAGCTACACCGTTATTTCCCTCACCTCCTACGCACTTTAACTAAGGCCTGCCATGCATACACTGCACCACTCTAATATAAATGACAATGCTTCCTATGATGATCTCCACCATACGTTCAACAATGCAATGGTTCTCTGCGATTGTGTTTATTTTGTTATTCCATAGGTTGAGAAACTTGTCCTTTCTCAGTTGCATCTTGAGATACTGCTTGCTTCTCAATCCATATTCCTTTAGTATTATAATTACCTTTCCATTCATTCCTAAACTCAAACTTTCTCTTGATTTTTCATTATAATTCTTCAGCTTCTTGATGCCTCTGACATGCTTGACATCTTCCAACCAGTAATCTACTTTTCCCTTGTTACTGAAGGTGGCTATATTATTTTTCATATTCTCTAAGTAATCTTGAAGTCTAAAGAATTTCCTCATCCCAAGCAGCCATGATTTTTCATCTTCTGACTTAGTCAACTCACCATCAAAAGTTGGAAGCTTGGCTTTCTTAAATTCCTCTAAAAAACACTGCTTCTCTCTCACCCTATAATAATGTTGACAGTGTGACAATGATGTCTCGTGGAAGCAGAACTAGAATAAAATCCATGAGTTCTATCCCTCTTCACAGGTGTATCCAATGATTTTCCACTTCTCACTATATCATCTCTATCCTTCCTGCCAATGTCTCTTCAGGCTTGTACAAAGATCATAGATGTATACTCAACTATTCTTCTCTTCATCCCTAGTCTTTTATTATCCTGCAAACATGAAATTTTAGATAAACCAAATAGAAGACAATCAAAATCATACATCATTGTATCTCAGGGGAGGTTATTACATTTGTAGAAGCTAGTCCATCTTAGCAAAGTCAAACATATCTAGACTTAATTGCCATGAAAGAAACCACAGTAACAATAATCAACATGAATATGACCACATTTCATATAACAACAAATTAACCATTATGCATGAATAATTGATGCATGTGCGTATGTGTTACAGATTCATTTGGGCACATCAACCCCAACTTATAGATTAGTACTATTAGGGCCCATCAAACCCTAATTCAGTTGTTACATGCCCTAAAGAAGTCAACCATCAGAATGCCTAGCTTCCCAAGAAGTTCCATGACTAAAATCATCCAAAAGTTTCCTCCAAGAAGATCAGCGCAGTCAGGCCTTCATTAGTGTGTGCTGCAGTGCAGTCCATACAATGATAGGGTGCTATGAAATGCACTTGAGCCCTCTTTGGCCTGCGTTGGGTGAATTTGAGCGAAATCTACATTGGGTTTTGGAATATTCTTATCCATAGGATGCCTCTAGAAGTTTCCTAAGGCTATACACTCCTTTGGTCTCGAAATTGGATGAGGTAAGGAGTTAAGGAACATCAATCCCTTTATCCATTCCTCCATGGAACTAGATTCTAAGTTTGGGAGGGCATTCATTATCACCATTTATGGCATAAACTCCTTCATTCACCTATAAAAATAGCACTCATCTAAGTGACCGGGGGCTAGAAATCATTGAATTATAGGGAGATGCTATTAGTATGAGACTTGAGTTGATTTTAATTTTTGTAATGATGTCAAAATGTCTTTCTTGTTATGAGGAGAGGATGGGATTGAGCGGGAGGAGTGATGCTGAATCAAGCAAATTGGGTTGTAACACTTCCTTTTACTAATAAAGTGTTCAAAGCTTTTTCCATATGATTGTATTGTCCATTGATGCTTTCATATGTGTACTATGTACTTGATTCCATACTATGTTTAATCAATAGATCATTATCATATGCTTTGATCGGTTTTTGTCTTCTGTCTGTGTGCAAGTACTCTTCAAGTGGATTAAGTATGGGGAGGAGCGACAGAATTGGTCAAGGGAGATAAGGAGTAAGCGAAAGCTATAGGTAGGCTTCTTTACCTCTTATTTAATCTATTGATCATAGAAAAAGTAGAGAATGCTTTGCACTGTTGTTCTAAACTTAGCTATTAGTATAGGGGTTTAAGCGTTTATCCGTAGACACTAAAACTTCCCAAAACAAATTGGCGACTCAACTGGGAAGAGATCATCCATATTAGTAGCTTATCAGCCTCTTAAGACATTTCTTCATACTGTACTTGTGGTCGTTGATTGAATTTCAATCTTCTTTTATTGAAAATTGAGCCAAAACTATGCAAAATTGCCTTCAAAATGGCTTACTGTCACTAGCGCAGCCCAATGAAGGACACAGTGTACTGAAATGCACTTCCCGCATAGATCTAGTGCACTAAAGTGCACTGTCTCTCACTGCATCTTGCGCTGATCCCTTGAGGGTCAGTTTCCCGTCTAGGAGCTGAAGTTTTTGCCATTTTTCTCCTGTTTGAATGATTTGCTGAATCTCAATGATGTCTTGTCTCTGAAAATATTTTTTCATCTCCTTTTCTAGCCCTACTTAGACTAGGATTGATAAATTTTTCTTATGTATTTACTTTTTCATTTTCAATCTATAGTCGAAAGTTAGTTTTTTGGTCGATTGGTCTTTGTCAAAAGAAAGTGTCATAAAATTGTCTTTTCCTTCGAAAATTGAATTGTCGTAAAGTCCTCATTCATGAAAGATCGATTGATTGATGTATGCATATGATTAGTCTTTTCATTGAAAGTTTCGTAATTTCTCAATTTTTTTGAAAACAAAAGTGTCGTAAAGTCTTCCTTTCCTTGAAAAGAAATTGTTGCAAAATCGTCATTTTTATGAAAAGCGTTTATTCATCGATTGTGCATTAGTTTTCATTTTTGTTCATTCACATTAAGGGAGCTCGAAAATAAATACATACATTTTTCATTGTTCATATTGTAGTTTGTGAATTCTTGAAAGGAATAGCTAGGGAAATTGCATTAGATGTGCTCTTTGCTCTTTGTAACAAAATTTGATTGCTCTATCCCTACTAGCTAAGGATTTTCATTATTAAATTAAATGGAAAGAATGCTTATCATATTAGTTGCATTTTAGGAATTTCAAATATACATCACGTGGTGAACCTAGAAAGGCAAATTCTAAATAAGATCAACTTAAAATTTATCTGAATTTACCTAATGGAGCATTGTCACCTAATGAAAAACATTAAGAGGTCTAGGCTAGGGACATGTTCCAGCATCGTAAAACAAAGCAGTTGTCGCTAACTTGTCTGTAATACATCCCAAGTGTGATACCTTATTCCACGTATGTGAGTATATCGTAGCTCGTCCACGTACCTTCGGGTATATAGGGTGGTGTTACAGTATGTAAATTATATGGGAATGCTCTCACTGTGTGGTTTTGCATTAGACAGCGCTTATACAGATTTGGCCTCCATGTACTTTCGGGTATATATGGGAGGAAAACACTAGGTTGCTATCCATCCTTAGGTAACCGAGTTAGCCTCCTTGTACACTGTGATACACCGAACATAACATTCGAGGATATTTCTTGCCTATACTTCTTGGTTCGCCAGGAGGTATTCTGCAGTTCACAGTTGCTTGGTAAACCTTTTACCTAGATTATCCCTCTTTTGTTTTGTTATGGTACTTTGATTAAAATAAAATTAATTGACTGCAGATAACATCCTCCATGCTCACTCCTTATTTGATCTTAGGTTGAAACATATGGCGACAAATCTCGAGTCCATCAATCAAGGAGTTCCTTTTGATGGGAATCCTAGTCCTTTTCCTTCTTTCAGAAATATTGGTGCTCCTTATATGGCTACATTGTCCCTTCCGGGATTTACCATTGGCTTGCCAGTATGGTTGTTTTCAACCTCCTTGGTTCAAAATGTCATGATTTCTCCACAATTGAGTACACCTCCAACTGGAAAAAATCAACCTCCAGTTGATCCTAAAGTTGACCCTTTGCCTTCTTCCTCGGTTGTTTCTTCCTCCCCTTCTTCCTCTTCGCCTGGTGAAAGTATTGGTACTAGTAACCAGGTGACTAAGAAGAAGAAGGAAGGGAAGAAGAAGAAGAAGAAGAAGAAAATTTAGCAGAGGGGCAACCAAGAAACCATCGCTTTGAATGCAACATCTGATGAGAAACCATCCATCAAGCCTCACAAAGTTCAATATCCATGCAAACTTTGTGTGGGAGACCATCTTCTTCGAAATTGTCCTGATATTCCTCAGATCTTAGAAGAATGGTTTTCTCGTTCACATCATCCTGTGTCATCAACTTCTGGAGATCATGCTAGTGACACCCCATCAACTAGTGGTAGTAAATTTCATGGAAAGAAGGGAAAAGTTAAGTTTCCTTGTAGGTTATGTGAAGTGAATCACCCCATTCACCTTTGTCCCTATCTGGATGAAGCCAAAAAAGTGTTGGATAACCATCTTGCTTCACCGCAGCAACTTCCATCTGGTTATAGGAAACTCTCCCTAAATCCATCATTAGTTAATGAATCGACTGACCAAAATCAATCGTCGGTCAAACCCACTCTCTTTGAAAGTGAATCCTATGAGTCCATACTCGACCCAAATCAATAGGTCGAGGTAACAGTTGGCCCGATTTCACCTTCAGCTAATTGCACCTTTCCTGAAGAGAGTGAATATGATACCACTCAAGTTCTTCTTTTTTCTTCAAATTCTAATGAGCTTAGGGGTAGTCCTCCTGTTACATCAAGACAGGAGGAAAATCCTCCCGTTCTAGTAACTCAAGGGGTTAATTCTCCTGTTTCTACGGTACCCCCTCGAAGTAGTCTGGTCACTTCCTTTGATTGGAATCAACTAGCTGGATTTCGTCTTCCTTTTTATGTGCCTTTCCAGCTCATAGTACAATTTTGTAATATGATTGTATTGGGCACTATTATAGATCAAGGTGCATCTGTGAGTATCCTTTCCTCAACTACTTGGCAAGCACTCGGTTCGCTGCCGCTTGTGCCAGTTACCCAGAATCTATTGCCTTTTAATAGAGGAACCAATCAACCATTAGGGATCCTCCCTCAGTTACCTATTACTTTGGGAGGAAAAATCATTTATCTGAACATGATGGTAGTCCCAAGCCCTTTAGATTACAATTTACTTCTTGGGCGCGACTACGTTTATGACATGGGAGCTATTGTTTCAACACTATTTCGAGTGATTTGTTTCCCGCATGAAGGCATAGTTGTCACCGTTGACTAGCTTTCATTTCCTGGTCCAAATATGGCTCCTAGTCAACCATATTCCCTAAATGGTCCTTTTTTACCAATGGTATCATCCCCGCCACGGGTTAATTATGTGGCATCCCGTTCCATACCTATATCGACTGACGATCATTTCAGTGATGTTGTACACCATGTATTGGGGGAATTGGAACCAGATCTCTCCTTCATGACCTCTTATGAGTTGTGATCCAAGGGTATGGGGATATTTCCCGGTCTTGTGTCAACCTCGTTAAAAAATGAAACAAGGATATGAGGATGGTTCTTTTACTGTGTCAACCTCGGTAAAAAATGAAACAGTTCCCATGAGGATTGTTCCTTGTCTTGTGTCAGCCTCGTTAAAAAATGAAACAAGGAATATGAGTATAGTTCCTTGCCTTGTGTCAACCTCGTTAAAAAATGAAACCAAGGAATACGAGGACAGTTCCTTGTCTTGTGTCAACCTCATTAAAAAATGAAACAACTCATATGAGCATTGTTCCTTTTCTTGAGTCAAGCTCGTTAAAAAATGAAACAAGGAATTTGAGCATAGTTCCTTGTCTTGTGTCAAGCTCATTAAAAAATGAAACAAGGTCCCAAGTTCTATGTCGAGTCTTTGTTTAGATCTCGTAAAATCCCAGTCGATTCTGTTCACTTGATCTCATAAATGAACCTTCATTCCATCCACTTGATAGCCATGAGTAGTCTATTTAGGTGAATGAAATGAAGCTTGGGGGGCATGCACCTAGTGGTAAAGTTAAGTTTCCCTATAGGTTATGTGAAGGGAATCACCCCATTCACCTTTGTCCCTATCTGGACGAAGCCAAAAAGGTGTTGGATAATCGTCCTACTTCATCGCAACAACTTCCATCTGGTTACAAGAGACTCTCCCTTTCATGATGCTGGGGGCATGTAAACCAATCTCAAGCATAGCTTTTCATTTTAAGCTTGTGTAAAAATGAAACTAAATTCAAGCATAGTTTTTCATTTCGAGCTTGTATAAAAATGAAACTGAATCCAAGCATAGTTTTTTTTTCAAGCTTGTGTAAATATGAAACTGAATCCAAGCATAGTTCCCTATGGTTCAATCTTGTGTAAAAATTAACCCATTTCCATTTTTAACCCTCGTGATTGCCATTTTATTAGCCTCTTCCATCAGATGAGCCTTAGTTGTTTTCATCCCATCACCACCATCCCTTTGGCCGATCATACATGTTCACTTGGTTGTTTTACCCTTTTTGAGGAATAGTTGTACTGAATGGTCTTATTAGCCAGCCTCTTCACATAAATCAACATGGTTTTAGAAGTTCCAACATCACTGGAACTAGTTGCTACCCTAGGCGCCACTCATTCCTCAAAATGGATTCCTCTTTAATCTCTTTTAAGACTCTCTAAACATGAAAAGATTGCTGAGCGCTTGTCATTTCCAGCTCGTTAACAGATTGGAATTGATATCTACTCAGTATAAGTTTAACCCTTTCTCGGGCTGAGATAGATTAACTACAAAAAAGGAATACGTTGATCAAACATGGTCAATAGGTTCTCTCTCGTATTGTTTTATGCTTTTTCGGACTTGAGAGACAAATCTACAAAAAATAAATTTTGGAGTTTCCTTTTCGTCCCTTTTCAAACTCTCTAAACATGAAAAGGATTGAGTTATCTTTATCATTAAACTCGTTAAAAACATCAAATAGCGACAAACTTGTCCATCTAGACAATACTGAGTTTTACCTTTGCTAGACTCATTAAAGCATCAAATAGTGATGGATTCACCTGAAGGGTGGAATTATACAATAAGCATATGATATCCTCCTCAAGCTTGATAAAAATAAAGAGGTATTGGTCAACAATGACTAGGGAAAATGGGAAAAAGCAAGAACACTTTATGGTAGCAAGTCGCTCTTGAACATGACACTTTCACCTCATCACCGTGCCTATGTGGATTGGGCCATTCTGCTTAACGGTTGTCATACTCATGGTCTATCACACCATCCATCACTTTTGTTTTGGGTCAATGCTGCCAATTCATTCAGACTATCTAGGTTGGGTTATCTGCTTGATGGTTATCACACTATCGTATATCACACCATCCATTACTTTGGTTTTGGGTCAGCGCTGCCAATTCATTTAGTGTCTCCGATATGTTCAAGAGAATTCATTCAGTTGCAATACTCATAAACCTTCATTTTCATGACCGTCATTCCTAAACCTTGTGTCGTTAGTCAAATTCCATCTCTAAAATCACTACAATCGTTTCGTGTCGTTGATGTGGGAAACATCAAGGCCCTCCTGCAATGAGTCACTTCTTGTCAACATCAGCACATTATCTAGGAAGTTGACTTAGAAACACCCCTTCAGTACCTTGAGGCTTGCATATATCAATGGTAGGTTTTTCACTTCCAGTGATAGGTTGACATCACTGGCCTTCAACCGAAAGACTTTGTATGGTGTTTGACATCAAATCATTTATTCACACCATGTGAAATGTACTATAGTACCTTGAGGGTCATTATCATTATTGGTGATTCCTCTCGCGTCTGTTAACGGCTTACATCATTGGATGGTAATGAGATGATGTCCTCCCATGCTCGAATTTAGATCATCTATTCACATGGTTAGACTTGTACTTGAGGGAAAGATTGAACGAGATTGAAGACCCTGGATCTAGTTTCATCCATCCGGGCTACGATATTTTCAGGAGTACTAAATCAAATGTACAATGGCCTTACATTCATGGTCATCCATTCATGGGTCTATATCTGTAGACAACTATATTTGTACATGTAATGAAAGTTTATAAGCTGAGTATGGGTATGCCTTCCCTCAGCAAGTTCATGAGAAAAAATCAAATTATCATGATATATGTATTGTAATTGATGCAGGTCACCTTCTACTTCAAAAACTCCTCTCCACATGATAAATCATTTCACTCGACATACATATTTACCACTTCATGCTTTAGGGGGAAAGTGTTACATATCCATTTGGGCACATCAACCCCAAATTACAGATCAGTACTATTAGGGCCCATCAAACCCTAATTCAGTTGTTACATGCCCTAAAGAAGTTAACCATCAGAATGCCTAGCTTCCCAAGAATTTCCATGACTAAAATCATCCAAAATCTTCCTCCAAGAAGATTAGCACAGGCACACCTTCATTAGGGTGCGCTGCAGTGTAGTCCATACCCTGATAGGGTGCTATGCAGTGCACTTGAGCCCTCTTTTGCCTGTTCTAGGCGAATTTGAGGGAAATCTGCATTGGGTTTTGGAATATTCTTATCCATAGGATGCCTCTAGAAGTTTCCTAAGGGTATCCACTCCTTTGGGCTTGAAATTGGATGAGGTAGGGAGTTAAGGAACATCAATCCCTTTATCCCTTCCTCCATGGAACTAAATTCTAAGTTTGGGAGGGCATTCATTATCACCATTTATGGCATAACTTCCTTCATTCACCTATAAAAATACCACTCATCTAAGTGATCATGGGCTGGAAATCATTGAATTATAGGGAGATGTTGTTAGTATGAGACTTGAGTTGATTTCAAGTATTGTAATGATGTCAAAATGTCTTGCTTGTTATGACGAGAGGATGGGATTAAACTAGAGGAGTGATGCTGAATCAAGAAAATTGGGTTGTAACTCTTCCTTTTGCTAATAAAGTGTTCAAATCTTTTTCCATATGCTTGTATTGTCCATTGATGCTTTCATATGCATGCTATGTACTTGATTCCATACTATGTTTAATCAATAGATCATTATCATATGCTTTGATCGGTTTTTTTCTTCTGTCTATGTGTAGGTACTCTTCAAGCGTTTTAAGTACGGGGAGGAGCAACAGAATTGGTCAAGGGAGATAAGGAGTAAGCGAAAGCTACAGGTAGGCTTATTTACCTCTTATTTAATCTATTGGTCATAGAAAAAGTAGAGAATGCTTTGCACTATTGTTCTAGACTTAGCTACTGGTTTAGGGGTTTAAGCGTTTATCTGTAGACACTAAAACTTCCCAAAACAATATGACCACACTAATTAAATAACATATATCACGAATGTAACCAAAATAGCAATAGAATGAATGGAATGCATGTGACTATAATGCATATAATAACAATTAACCATCATGAAAGTATGCCAAACATATAAACCTGCATGACAATCTGCCTTTACCCTGAGGTCTAGCATTGCAACATTTCTTTGATACCACTCTGTAACTACCCCATCCCACATTTACCCACTTTCACGAGCTCCCCAAGGTAAACATCAGATGACAGTTACTATGAGATGACTCGAAAACCAAGTTTCAGTTATCGAAGTTGGGTCTACCATCCCAAAATGTTTTTCAACCTCCAAGAACACCAAATCACCCAGATGTCAACAAACATCTACTTAACAACTTTTCTTGGACTAGAAATCTCTCCTTGATTCACTTCACATTCTAGCCACATGCATGCCAAGCCTTCCTTGTGTCTAGAGGGCTCCACTCACTCCAACAAGCCTTCCTCCATGCAACTACAACTGAAATTTCTCAGTGAAGTAACTATGGCTAGAAGTCTTGTTCCATATTTTTAGACTAATATTTAGGCCACTTCAGAGCACTACTCAATACTTTCTAGAACACTATAATTCATCTATAGGAATCTCCATAATCAATTACTTTGCTGTAATAATGTTCATACTTGAAAAAAAAGAAATAGTCATATGTGCACACTTTGTAAACAAGTACTTGTATCTCATGAATGCATATTTGATCACTGATTCATTGAATCATCTAATGTTCATCTAGAATGTTGTATACCCTCTATTGCTAGCTGCAACAACACATATTAGCTCATGCATTCAAGTATATAACTAAGAACTTGTCAAACCATGGAATAGATCCATAACAAGAGCACGTCATATAAAGAGATGTATACCATGTTTGTAACCAACATTTAACTAGAATGAAGCCATCACAAACTAGTCTTTTATGCAAGAAACAAATGTTATGCAACCAACTCATAAAATAGATGAAAAGATAGATCAACGACTTCAGAATCAGCCTCTTCGAGGGGGAAACCTCCTATTCATTAGATAAATAAACAAGTCTTGGATGATTCAAATGAAAATACCTCCTTTCTATATACAGGGGTCTAAGGGGTCACAATATAATCAGAGCCAACATAAAAATAATAAAGGGAACAACAATAACAATATGGGGCACAATAATAACAATATGCAGACTACATGGGGCATAACAATATAATAAGGGGGTACACTGACAATAACAATGAGGGAATACACTAGTATTATAGGGACCTAACAAATTACCGCTGGACCCAACCATCCCAACTCGTTTTCATATTATTTCTTTTAACTTCCTTTTATTCATGCACTGGGCTTCATCTGGGTCTTACATTACTAGTTAGGTTTCACTTAGCTCTCCTCGAGCTCCATTGTATTTCCTCTTTCTCAAAAAAATTCCCAAGACTCTAACAACATAAAATGAAATAAATCATAGAAATCCAAGCAATAATACAAGAAAACAAACAAAGTGACATGGCCATGCACGAGTTAGAGTCAAAATCGCAAATCAAGCACACAAAAATCACAAAACAATGAAAACACAAAACTTTCAATAGACACCCTAACTCAATCCCCATGTGTTCCCAGTGCTTTGAAGGCTTGATGAGAGCAATCTCAGGCTAAGCCTTCTTCAAGATCTATGGTAGTATCTTTTTCCATCAATGCCCTGCATCATACTATCATAAATAAGCAATTTTCAGTGCATTGATAAATATAACAATATACAAGTTTCCTTAACTTATTGTACCCAACATGCTCCCTTACAGCTGAACACCTACAGATATCATCTCTCGAGGGATTCAAATTTTGTTCATGAATACAAATATCATGCCTACATCTGATCAACCATATTCCATGTATCTTCCTCAGCCAAAGGTACTTCCAGTGCACTTTAACTTACTCTATTGCTCAATCTTGGATCATGAGCTCCTTCCACTGCAAGATGCATTGAGGCTCTACATGGACCTCTCCTTCTGGTTCCAACTTCCATCTCGATGGTGGATGTCTAATGCTCTTCTTGCCTACTATCCACTACTTCATAGATGTGGGGAATGGTCTAAGCTACACCCAAACTTCTCGTGCCTCCCGCGCACTGTAATCTGAGATATGCCACAACTCCACTACGCCACTCTCATATAAAAGACAATCCTTCCTGTGATGATCTCCACCATAGGTTAAACACCACAATGGTTCTCTACCATTGTGTTTATTATCTTGTTCCACTAGTTGATACCTATGTCCTTTCTCGGTTGCATCTTGAGATCTTCCTCACTTTTTAGGCCATATTCCTCTCATTACCTTTCCAGTCACTCCTAAACTTAGTATTGCACTTGACTGTTCATAAAAATTCTTCGGCTTCTTGATGCCTCTTACATGCTTGACATATTCCCACCAAATATCATCTTTTCCATGTATATGAAAGGTGGCTATCTTAGCTTTCATATTCTCTTAGTAATCATGATGTCTGAAGAATTTATTCATCCCAAGAAACCATTTTTTTCATCTTCTGACTTAGCCAAATCATCATTAAAAGTAGGAGGCTTGGATTTATTGAATTCCTATGGAAAATATTGCTTCTCACTCCTCGTACAATAATTATAACGGTGATGAAGATGATGTCTCTCAGAAGAAAAACTAGAATAAACTCAATGAGTGTTAACCCTCCTCTTAGGTGTATCCAATTATCTGCCACCTCTCACTGCATCATCTCTATTCATCCTATCAATGTATCTTCAAGCTTATATGGAGAGTCGTATGAACTATACTCAATTATTTTTCTTTTCATCAATGGTATTCTATTGTCTTGTAAACATACCATGGTAGATAAACCAAATAGAAGACATAATAAAAATCATACCTCAATTTATCTCAAGGGAGGCTATTACATTTTCACAACGCAATCCATATTAGCACAATAAAATATATCAAGGCTTAACTCCCATGCAAGTAACGAAAATGACAATAATCAACATGGATATGACTACAATGCATATAACAAAAAGTTAACCATCATGCATGAATAAACAATGCACATGCATATGATAACACTAATTAAATAGCATTTATCATGCACATAACTGAAATAGCTATAGAATGATTGAAATGCATGTGATTGTAATTCATATAAGAAAAATTAACCATCATGAAAGAATGCCAAACATATAAACCTACATCCTTGAGGTCCATAGTTGCAACCTCGTTGTGATACCATTTTGTAAACACCCCATCCCACATTTTCATGCTTTCTTGAGCTTTCCATGGTGTTACAGATCCATTTGGGCACATCTGTTAGTCTCCTATACCAATAGGATTTCATTTTTCATGATTGACAGTGGAAGTGCCAAAAATGTTCATCTTTTGTGATACAAAGGTTCCATCTTTTGTGTAAAAAGCAGACAGTTAAAAAATGTAAAGAGGGTATGCCTTAAAAGAATAATCAAAGGGAAAGAAAATGAATTGGTCAGAAAAAATAATTGAAATGAACCCCAAAGAAAGACCAGGAAAGTGGCCAGCCAAGAGGCCACTGCTATCTTGATGGATGACCCAACAGTTCAAGCTGGGCCATGCCATGTTTTAAATTGCCTGTTCTAGACTAGAGAATGAATACCTGTTCAAACAGCTCAAGCTTGACAGATGATTAGCTGGATAGAGAAAGGGAGGAGCCCAATTGCTTAATCTGGGCCCTTGGAAGACATAAGGGTAGACTTAGATAGGAGGGCAGCAAAAAGAAAAGAGGATTATCAGGGTTTGCAAGGCTAAGTGCACCCATCAAAAAGAAGAAAAAATGTTAGGTCTATTAGCCAGGGTAGGCAGTTGGAGGTTGCAGAAATAAGGTCTAGCCACATGATATATGGAAGATCATATCTGATCTCACCAATAAGACAAAAACAAGAACAATGGTCTATATGGCAAACTATCAAAGCATGTCTAACTTCCCTCATTCCCCTTCAAAGGATTTCTTACTAACATCCCCTTGAGGACTTTAGGATCTGCCTAAACAGTCCTCTCTGCACTTCTCCCTTGTGAAAACCATTGCAAGTTGTGACCTTCTTCTCCAAAAGGAAGCCACATTTCTTGTGTAAACTCATCACTTCATACTTCATCCATCTCTGCTTTCCTCTTTCACCACGCCTACCGATATTAACTTATAACCCTATTATATAGCTCCCTAAGCACACCCCCACCCCTATTTCTTACAAAAACTATAGAAAATTCCCAAAAAATATATTAAATATCCCCCCTTTAGCATTATAGCTAAATAGCATGTTATGGGAGACATTAGTCCATCTGGGACTATAGTCAACCCTTCCGAGTCTTGACCTAGGAATTAATCTAACCCCTAGTTAAATTAATAACCTAAAACCACCATTCACCCAAAAACCCTTGCAAAATCATTACCCCCTCAAAGTTAAAACCCAATGTTTTTGGTAAAAATGGTTAAAAAGCATTTTATTATGTATTGTGGCACCCTCGCATACATAAATTTCAAACCATAACCCACCCGATCCAAAGTTTGGGCCCGCGCCATTAAATATTAGTTTAATATTGGGCGGGTCCCGCTTCCAAACTTGCGCGCCACACAGCAGGCCCCGCCAGCCGTTGATCTCCCGCCGGGCTTGATCTAACGGTGGGCGGGCGATATGGGCCACAGATGTGCCGCCATTTAACGTCCGGGGGATGGGCGGTATTGCCGCCGTACCCCCGCCACGTGGCGGCAGCCCGCGGTGTTCGGAGCCCTCCCCCCCGAAACCACCTTTCCCCAAAGGCGGTGCGGGGAAACCAGAAACCACCTCCCGCAAACCGCCGCGCCCATTACGTCAGCACGACGTCATGCCCGGGCCCCCGCCACTTTCCCACATCATCCTCCATTTGGTCCTGCCACTCCCGCATTCTGCCACCGTGTCCCGCCAAGCTGTCATCCCAGTCAGCATCCACGTCACCATCCGTACCCGGGGCCCGCTGATGACGTCATGCTGACGTCATCGCGGGAAAGTGCCAAAAGCGCTAATGCGCCAAATTTATGGTTAAAAAGGCCAAAAATGACCGTTTCTTGTCATTTTCACAAATACAAACTTGGCCGCGTTGTTCTGCTGATAACCTCCAACGACCTCCAGAGCTCAAATTCATTGCTGCGGACGCTGCCACTCGCCAATTCAACGGCATTCTCCGTCTGTTCATCAATTCGATGACCCTCGGCATTGGCTAAACTAGGTATTTGCTAAAACCAACCGTTTGCCCGCGTTCTTCCCATTCTCTGCAAATTTTCCACTGAATTACCTAAGAATTCCTAAATTAATGGTGTTGGCCTGTTAATGATTAGCCTAAGAAGATCTAAAGTACCCTCTGTTCAAAATTTCACTGTTGCATTGTCATTCTCGGGCTTAAATTTGACTTACTCTCCCAACTGCCCAGCATTGTTCCCTTTTGCCGAGTGTTTAATTTGAAGACCTCATTACACCAGGTTGTAATCCTGCTCTCCTCTGCAAATTGCCCTCACTGTCTATAAATCTTGAGAATTCACAGAAGAAACCAAAGTTTAGCCAAATTTTCAAATCACTCCTTTCAAAAGGCAAATTTGGCCCCAGCTGCACTCATTCTGCCTCCTCACTTCTAAGCCTCATAAGCTATCATATTCAGATTGCTATACTAAGAAACTGCATTCTATAGTCAACTCCTGAAAATTCTATATGGCTACACCATCAGCTCTCAGTGTCACTCCTACGAATCCATCAAACAAGGAGCTTGAAGCCATGCCTCTTGCTGATAGAGATTACCTTATCCAAGATCTTGTGGGTGACAGGAACCATTTACAGACATTCCGCCAATTGAGAGACAACTATTTGAGAAACAATGACACATATGGCATATGGGAGTCCAATCTGCCTTACTATTTCCTCCCATCTGTTGATATTTTTCCAGAAATCATCTGCATATGTGCTGAGAATTATGATCCTACTCAGAGACCCGTCAAGTATCCATCTAGGAGCATACTTTTCCACATCAATCCTGAGTCCATCAACCAAATGCTCAATTTCAAGCAGACTCAGCTGTTGTTTCCCTTCTCCATGAACTATTTGGTAGATGCAGGCGTCAAACTTTCCACTGCTGACATTGAGAGGGTCACCAAGACATTCATGAGGGTAGACCGCCAGCCCACAGGGCCACCTCCTTTCTTGTATGTCTATTTCACTGATGTAGGCAAGCTCCTAGTTGATATGATCTCCTATGTGCGGGGCTACAAAACCAGTGAGCGCATTGATGGGACAGTGCTGGTATTATTAGTTGCATATATCCCAAGCCAGCCTCCTGCTTACAAATATAACTTTGCCAAGTTTATAGGCAATGAAATACATGACCAGCTATTGAAAGTGGATAGGGAGGGTGTGTTCAGATATTCATCATATATCTACCACTTATTCATGTATTACCAGTCTGAAGTCTTTCAATGCCCCATCAAGAAACTGGATTCCAGGGGAGAGAAGAGGACTGTTGTCTTCTGGTCATCAGTTTTCCACCAAGTTCAAGATTCACCATATTCTTACTGTGAGTTTGTTGACCAATTTGTTTACCCGGTCTCTTGCCTCTTGATGAGATCCCCTCCTCCCAGACTATCATTTGAGATCCATAAAACTTTGCAGCTGTCCAAGAACTATAAAATAGGTGATTGGTACCTATATCAAAACCATACAGTCATCAGAATTTATGGCTGTGAGCTCTGTCCATATAGGCTCCCAAGATATGTACCGATGAGATTGTTCGCCTTGGAATACTATAGGCAACTCATTAGCTCTGACCTCACCCACTTTCATAGTGCCAAGAAGAAAGCCCACCTCAAATTCAAAGACCATATGGGCCCCTTTATCATGAATAAGAAAGAGGGTTGGCAAGAGGCTGATCAAATTCTCAGAGATAAATACAAACTAAAGAGAAGCTTCTGGTGGGTCCCTTATGACCCCGAAGGCTTCATCAGTGCTAGAAGAGTTAAATACAGGCTGCTAGGGTATGATCACTGTAAATATCCACAAATTGAGCAGTATGCCAACCAAGATGAATGGTTACAAGGCACATTAGTTGAGGAACTAACTCAAGAAGAAATAATGGAAAGAAATGTCAAGGATTTAGAAAAAACTCTTGACTTAGATTCTGTGCAGCAGGTAACTTTCAAACAACCACATCAAATTGGAGAAGGTACATCCACTGCTGCAACCAAACCAGCCACCCAGGGGCCATCTACATCAGCAACAACTACAGAAAAGGGCAAGGGGATAATGGGTGTAGAAAAAGAAGTAGTCACAGAGAAGCCTGCCTCCTCAATTGGGCAGCAGCAAGAACAAACTCCTCCACCACAAACAGAGGCACCAACAGTGCCTGCCTTACAGACCCCTGCACATGAGGAAAGAGGCAAGAAACGAGACCGAGAGGAGTCCACACCTGCTGGTGGATCCACTTAGGAACCTGAAACCAAAAGGCAAAGAGTTGATTCTCCGGTCATAGAAGAAATCAGTGAAGAGATCCCTGAGAGCCCAAGGAAAGAAAAAGAAGATAGCCAACAGACAGCCACAAGCTCTTTTCAACAAGAGCAGGAAAGACAACATGGCATGGAGGTATCCTCCTCCACACAGCAAGGCAAGAAGCCATCCAGTACGAAGGCCACTTTCAAAGAAATTAAGGCACAAAATGAGCTGCTGAGAGTGCATTTATATAAACAATTTCTCAAGGCAACACCGGCTAAACAAGAAAGGTTGATGGCAGCATATGATATTCAAGAGGAAAAGATAATCCTCAGCCATTTTAAGACCAAAATACCGCAGCCTCACTCCACTGCAGACTTTGTTAAAACAAAGCTAGAGGTCATGGCAAAAGACATCCACCCCATGGATCAGATAGAACTGCATAAGCAAACAGGGGAAATGGTCTATGCCACATTGGTAGACAGGGCCACAATGGCCCATGAATTAAAAGAATCTCTAAAGAACACCAATACTCAGCTAGACTTAGAGAGAATGTCCTCCACGGCCAAAGACAACAGAATCAAAACACTGGAGGACATTATTGTGGACTTAGGACATGATCCTAAGGATCCTAAGGGTGTGAGGGCCCTTATGAAGAAGAAAGATGATGACATTGCTGCATTAAAGAAGAGACTAAAATTGCTTCCTACTGAGCACCCTCAAACAGGAGAATTGCAGAAAGAAAAGGAAGCTGAGGATCAATTGGATCTAATGATGCAGCTGAACCAAAGAGTGATTGATCTAGAAGGGGAGCTAGAAAACGCACTCCAAGACAAACAGGGAGAAGCAACCTCCTAGCCTCCTCAAACTGCCCCAACTACTGCAGCAACTATAAAGGTAGCAATGACCCCTGCAACGACTACAACAACAACAGCTCCTGAGGCTAACATAAGCCTGGATGATTTGACCAAAGCTGTCAAAGAACTGGAACTGCAGGCTACAGAGATCAAACAAGCCAAAGAGAAATTGGCAGAGCTGGAAACTAAGTATGATAGATCTAAAATGACAGTGGCTGAGCAGACCAAAGAGATTAAGGCCCTAAAGGACAAAATAAAGGCCTTAGGGAAGGAGCTAAAATTAGAAAATACTCTGGCAGAAATAAAAAGGATTTTGTGGGCTCGGATTGACCACTCCATTACCAGACAATGGAAGTCAATCAAAACTATGCATGAACAGATGGAATTAATAGGCCAAGCACAAATTGAAAGCCAGAAGGCCAGGGCAGCACTAGGGAATAAGCCTGAGCAAGCCAACAAGATGATACATTTCCTCAATAATCACACCAGGGAGGAGTTGGCAGCCATGAACATCAACAACAGAACAGATGTTGTTTTAACAGTTAAAAAAGTGCTGACCCTCAGAAATTTTGTGCAGACTGTAGAAAGAAAATGTCAGGAAATGTAGGCTGAGGTAGATGACTACAAACTTAGAATGGGAGCATTGCAAGATAAAGGATTTCCTAGCCTATTGACCGACACAGGAAGACTGCTCACCCGTGAGCAATATGCTACTATGATGACAAATTTTTATTGAAAATCAGATCACAGCATCCACCAGCACTTTTGAGGAAATAGGCCCTCCATCAGGGCAGAGCCTATATGACAAGCTTGAAAATCTATTCTACATTAAGCATGAGATTAATCACTTATTTGAGGTCCTACCAAATTTTTACAGGTATACAGAGGCAGATGAAACTTTGATAAAAATACGAAGACACCAACTGCCGAAGGAAGATTGGTGGCAGGCAATGCTGCAAATTCTGCCTCAATAATCTCGGTTTGGTCTATCCTAGTCAGCTTCCGGTCAACCAAAGTCAAAAAGCAGAATCAGGACAGCAGGCAAAGCGGCTAAAAGAAGTGACTCAGCATGACATTGCGACAACAAGCCAAGGCAAAGGAAACACGCAAATGTGGGCAACACGGCTCCAGCCGACTCAATGGGTCACAAAGTCAAAACTTTCTGACAATTTTGGACAGCTAATGCACTGAGCAGTTATTTCAGCATTTACTCTCTCAGCTGTAATTCTTCAGGAGTTGGCACAGTATTTATGAGCCATTAATTCATCAGCTAGATATTTTTGTATCTAAATTTTGTATATATACCTCCCCTTACAGCGTATTTGGGGTTGGTGATTTTCTCTCTGAGACACTATATTGTATATTTTCAGATGATCTAATACAAATGGCTGGAAAAGTTCACTATCTCTTGACTGTTTGATGTCTAAATGATGCTCTGCGTGCTGTTACAGAATTCCTGTGGTGTCTAATGGAACAATAAGTTATCCTGAACTATGTTTTGTCTTTTTATGTCTACTTAATTCATATACATGTTTCACTAGTCTAGCAACAGAGAAAAAGAATGGTATAGGAAATGTTTGATTACACCCTGTGCTCAATCTCTGTTGTTTAATATGTTTTCTTCAGAATTAATCATAAACATGAATTCTTAGTTGCTCATGTTTGTATTCGTTCTATCAACATAAATATTATTCAGGAATTCTTAAATGCTCCTAAGTAATGTTTCCACCATTCCCCATATCAGTTTATTGAAAGATCCTTAGTTGCCTTTCACTCCTTGATTTCATACCATCATATCACAGATTCGAAAAATTGTTCCACAGACTCCTGTCTGGCTCTGTAGCATCACTGTTTTTTCAAAGCAGACATTTCAAGCAATTAAATATCATGGACTCCATGCCCAATGGCCAAGATCACCCTGCAAAAACATACCTATTCTGACTGAAATCATCATCCAACAAATTCAAAACAAAACCTTGTGCATCATAGCTAGCCCAAAACCTTATCAAAACAAAGTTAAAACAGAAAGAGAGAGCCCTCTCTAGTTACAAGTAGGCTAGGACCTGTGGCCAAAATATTGGTTAGTGGTTACCTCGGCCGTATTCCCTTAGGAGTCAAAGGGAACAACCTGAGTGTTAACAACATCAACCCAACCTACAGATCAGTACTATTAGGGCCCATCAAACTCTAATTCAGTTGTTACATGCCCTAAAGAAGTCAACCATCAGAATTCCTAGCTTCCCAAGAAGTTTCATGACTAAATCATTCAAAAATTGCCTCTAAGAAGATCAGCACAGGCAGGCCTTCATTAGGGTGCGCTGCAATGCAGACCATACACTGATAGGGTGCTATGCAGCGCACTTGAGCCCTCTTCGGCTTGTTGTGGAGCACTGGAAAGGTATGTTTTTGACGAACAATTTAGTAACTTTTCAGTCATAATTGTAACCCTTTCTGCATAATGAACTTAAAGAAAAAAAGAATTTTAATAGAATGTGCGAGAATTAGTATGGAAAGCTTAATCGCTGATAATTGTTATTTTTCCATGCAGGAAAGGGTGGAAACGAAGAGCTGCCATTCGAAAGGAAAAGACAAAGAAGCAATAACTACTGTCCCTTTAGGAGGGAACCGGATGCGAACAAGATCGAACAGATCGAAGCAAGACGACCCGGGAAAGAAAGAAGGATTATCAATTCGGTGGAACATGGGAAGAAAAGTAAAGGATTAACGGCTTGGCGAATCCCTCAGGATCTTTGATCCTGAGGGATCGCTGTTTTGCTTATTTTTGCTACCTAGATACCTCCGCCATTACTCTTATAAAAAGCGACAGCAGTGATAGGCAAAAGGACTTTTTTTTCATATATGTAACTGTGAATTCCATATTCAACTTTGATCATCGACTCTCTCTAAGACTCGTTTTGCTATACATTTGTTGATGCATTAATACAAAAGACCTGGTGTTTATTTCATCTCTGCGTCTGGAGTAATCTAAGGCAGTGTGCCGTTGGAAGCTAAGGGCCCGGCTCCGAAGGAAACTTGCTTTTGTATCATTATAATTTGGTTTCTGTGTGGTTTGTTTATCTTTATAGTTTGGTAATCTGACATGTTTTTCATATGCTATTCCATGCTCTGTTACAATTAATTCATTAATGGTTTCTTTCGAGAGATTTATGTAGTGACTCTGTATTGTATGAGTGAATCTTTTCAGAGTTAATTGCAAGTTAGCAATGTAAGCCAACTGTTTCTGTTACAGAGCCTTCATATTGAATATTGCTGTATTGGATTCATTTGAAATCTCAGTTATTGGAATCCGGAAGTAATATTACTCTATGTTGGAAACATAGTCATATTCTCTTTAATCATCAGATTGCTATAGTAAGTGTGTTGTGTATATATGTTTGATGATTGTTGTTCCATAGTTCATTATTGAATATTGTTCCATAAAGTATAATTCATTAAAGTTGCTTTAGAGAGAAGATTGCTATTTGATTGCAGAATGTGAGTTTAATTCAATAGAGCAAGCATAGTTTGACTCACGAGATTTAGTTTATTGGATTGTTGTTCCATTTATTACTGTTCCATTTCAGATTTGTTGTTCCATTTTCTGCTTGCTGTTCCATTTTACTTTCTGCCGTTCCATTTACTTGCATTTACTGTCTTGGTGTGAGAGAAGGTCTAAGGCTGTAGTGAGCCTCAGCAAGTCGCTGCCTAGCTCCCAGACCTATGGTCCATGCTCTAATTTCCTTTCCATCAGTTTCTAGAGGGATGGGTTATCGCTTCCGTACCCTTGACTGATAAGCTGCGTTGTGTGATTTTATTCTTTTTAGAGCAATTTAGTCATAAGTTTAGCAGCCGTTTACTCTTGTATTTTCTAGACACTGTACTACTAAGCATTACTCTGACGAATAGCCTCGGATTGAGTTACTCTTTGCAATAACAAAGCGTTCCCGGATTGACTTATTAATGTGGCATAACTAGAGGTGAAAGAGACCCTTGTTACGGCTCTACATTTTAGCGCCGTTGCCGGGGAAAGAGTACAAACATTTGTCTTCTACAGAGTAGTGTACGAGTCTGCTAGGGGAGAGTTGGATTTTAAAAACAGAAGGTAAGAACCTGCGTACGGAGCATGTAAAAGCCCTGCTCCACCGTCCGCTTTCCTGGTAGAATTGTGGGTTGAATAGAATTTGGTAGTTTATAGAGTGCATGACTAAGAAGAAAAAGCCAGAAAAAATTATCAAACCTCTGTTCAAACCCGAAAAAGCCAAAGGGCCAGTGACCCTTGGCCGAACAACCTTCATAGACGAAATCTATAAGAAAACCGAATCTCAGCCATCAGTAGGGTTCAAGAAAACCAATTCTAAACAACCTACTAGCTCCCTTCAGGCCGCAGGATCACCATCTGTAGCCTTCGCTGAGGTGCATAGTCAGACTGATGAACAAGACTTTCAAGAAATTGAAAATTATATTCCAGAACGACTGCAGGAAGGGAATCTAAGCAATCTTTGTGAAGGAGAAGGGGAAACAGGAGAAGTTGAGGAGCCAAGATCTCCTCCTAGGATAGTTCATCCATTAAAAAGCCCAGATAAAGGAAGCGCTGTAAAAATCATTGTTGAAGGGATTCAATCTCCTCAAGCAACAAGGACTCTCGTTATTCCAGACAAAGGAAGTACTTTTAAAACAATCCCTGTTAAGGTCGTTCCTTCTCCGCCTAGGAATACCCTCTTAGAAATCCCGGAAGGTTACTGGCACATATTCGATCCCATGGCACAGAATTAGCCAAACACACAAACTTCTACATTACAATATCCTATAGTGGATTCCGCAGCAAATGCTCCTATGAAAGCAATTCCCCTTCAACACATTCCTACATTTCATGGACTTACATCAGAGGACCCATATGCATTCCTATTTGAATTTGATGTATTATGCAGAGGATATGATTACACCACTGACCCCCAGAAATTGAAGTTGTTCCCCTCCACTTTGAAAGGAGAAGCTTTAAAATGGTTTATGGGTTTAGGTGGTGGGGTTATAAATAACTGGGAGCAGATGAAAGAATCTTTCCTAAAGAAATATCTAGATTATTGTAGGTTTAGAGAACTGAAAGATGAAATATTTCAGATGACAGCTAGACCAAATGAAACGCTAGAAGAATATGTAGAACGTTTTCAGTATAATTTGCAGAGATCTCCATATGCATCACTACCTCTGCCTGATAATGTGTTAAAAACAACATTGATTAGAGGCATGAAGGAACAATGGATTGAAACATTAAATATCATGGGAAAAGGGGATATTTATCAAGAAAATTTTGCTGACATCATTGATTTATGTATCAGGAGCTCGAGAGGTAGCATGAGGATAAAACTAGCAGAATATGATCGGTTTGTCAGAGATAACAAAATACCAACATAAGGAGTAACACGTGTAGAACTTGGAAATTTATTAGAAAATTTTAAAACTGATATCCTGGGGACATTGACTACACAACTTGATATTGTGCAGGCTAAACAGAAGCAGATAGAGGCAGAATAGAATTTGGCGATCTTCTGCCCCCGATGTAGAAGAAAACATAGCCACAAGGAATGTCCGCTGGATGCAGTTCAAACATGTGCTATCTGTACAAAAGATCACCTTACTGAAAGTTGCCCCTCACTTCCTGGATTGAAAGCAGTATATAAGGAAGCAGAAGAAGAGCCAGAATCAGCATACTTCGTTAACCAGCGTCGCCAATGGCAACCAAGGCAATCAGGTATGTTTTCAGACCCAACTTCTTCTTTTCATCCTCCACAATATAACGCTCAGCAATATAGTATGTGGCAAAACCAATCTCAACCCCCATTCCCGAACTGGACATCACAACCATTTCCTTCTCCAAATCCATGGATGAATCAGCCAAGCCAATTTGGTTGGCCGAATTTTCCTTACGCCCCACCATATTGGCAGAATAGCTCATACCCTCCACAATGGACCCCCCCTACTTCACAAAGTTCACCCTGTAAGACAAATTGGCCAAGATCGACATATCAGCCAACAGGAACTATTCCGCTCCCTCAACCGACTCTGCCAGCTTTGCAACAAAATCCCCAGTCTAATCTGAGACCGCAACTCCCAGCCCAACCCAATCCTAATCCTAATAATAGGCCGGTCCAATCCCTCCAAATTATAGAATCAACAGAAATTGGACCTGAACTGAGGGAGTGCAATGATCTTCAGTTAAGATCTAGACGTATAATAGAAACAGAGGGAGATAAAACAGTTCACATTGAAGATCAGTTACCAATAGAACAACCGTTACAACAAGAGGGTGTAAATACGGAGCAGACTCATCATCAAGCGAGTACGCCCTCTCCTCCCTTCCCAGAACGATTAGTCATACCACGACCTGTACAACATCCAGACTTTGACATTCTGGGAGAACTACAAAACCTGTACATACGAATTCCTTTCCTCCAAGCCATTCAAGACATCCCTATATATGCAAAAACTATAAAAGAATTGTGCATAAAAAAACCAAGGAGGAATGTAACCACTAACCCAAGAGTCCAAGTAGTCGGTACCTTATCTGACCTGTTATCAGGAGAACCTATTAAATATGAAGATCCAGGAAATCCAATCGTAACTGTTCAAATCTATGGACAGACTCTGGCTAATGCTTTGGTTGATTTAGGAGCTGCAATTAATATTTTGACAACCTCTACTTGCCAAAAGCTCGGTATTACATCGGTAGAACCCACCTCTACTTTATTAGAATTGGCTGACCGATCTGTAGTTCGACCAGAAGGAACTCTATACGATGTCATGGTCTCTATAGATTCTTGGGAATACCCAACTGATTTCCTGGTAATTAATCCAAAAACCCGACTGGATGGACACCTGCTAATTTTAGGTAAACCTTGGCTTGCTACCGCTGATGCTTACATTGGTTGCCGGCAGGGGAATATGACCATAACCAGAGGACCAGATATTAAAAACCTAGTCCTATACCCTCCAGCACAGCCAAGTCTTACAATGATAAAAACTAACCAGCACCCTGTATCATACCTTACTGACAATATCAGATCACCATTGACTATACAGAAGGCCCTAGACTTTAAAGACCAAACAGAAGACGATGCCATCAATAACTTTGTTAGTCAGACTGAATCTAGACCTCATGCATAGTGTTTTATGATAGAAGTTGCATTCGAGAACGAACTAGAAGAAGATCCCTTGAAAGATACACATGACCAAACGATACCTGTAACTTCTGTTGCCAATAGTAAAGCAGTGGAAATTGAACCGGGAAAAACACTAAACATCAATGCCAACCTTACACCGGACCAAGAAATAAAACTCATCCACCTGTTATGGAAGCATCAAGAAGCATTTGCGTGGGATTAACTCGATATGAAAGGGATTGACCCCCAATTGTGCACCCACCATATTTATATAGAAAAAGATTCAAGACCTGTCCGTCAACCGCAAAGAAGACTCAACCCTCACCTAAAAGATGTTGTAAAAGCATAACTTCAGAAGCTTTTAGATGTTAATTTTATCTATCCTATTTCTGATAGTAAGTGGGTCTCTCCACTTGTGGTTGTACCCAAGAAGAATGGGAAATGGAGGATTTGCGTGGATTATAGAGAGTTAAACAAAGCCACACAAAAAGATCATTTTCCCCTCCCATTCATAGACCAAGTATTGGACACGTTAGCAGGAAAGGAATTCTTTTCTTTCCTGGATGGCTTCAGTGGATACAATCAGATTCAGATTGCCCCTGAAGACTAGGATAAAACTACCTTTACTTGTCCTTGGGGAATGTTCACCTATAGAGTTCTACCCTTTGGCCTATGTAATGCTCTTGCCACATTCCAAAGGGCCATTCTTAGCATCTTTGCAGATTTAATAAATGATGGGCTTGAAGTATACATGGATGACTTTACACCATATGGAGATAATTTTGATCCAGCTCTGGACACCTTAGAAAAAGTCCTACAACGTTGCATTGATACCAGGCTTTGTTTAAGCCATGAAAAATGTTATATGATGATGAATGAAGGGCTCATTCTCGGACATTTCGTCTCAGCAGCTGGAATTCAGGTAGATCCGGCCAAAATTCAAATTCTGTTGCTTATCCCCACCCCCACTACTCAGACAGAGGTACGCATCTTTCTTTGATTTTTTGGGTATTACAAACGATTTATAGAACATTATTCACACATTGCTGCACCTTTATATTCATTAACTGGTAATGTTGATTTCATGTGGATAGAAAAATGCGATCGCGCTTTCCAGGATTTAAAGAAGCTTGTATCAACAGCTCCAGTCCTTCGAGGGCCAAACTGGAATTTACCATTCCAAATCTCATCTGATGCCTCAGACATAGCAATCGGTGCAGTCCTGGGGCAGGAGGAGGATAAAAAACCATATGCTATTTATTATATCAGCAAAAATTTATCCCCTGCTGAATTAAATTACACTGTCACCGAAAAGGAATTCCTCGCTGTAATACATGTTGTCAATAAGTTTAGACATTATATATCACAATCAAATATAGACCCGGCAAGGAAAACCCTATAGCTGATTTCCTCTCACGAATACCAAAATCAATTGAGGCAGCAGCAGTGGAAGACCAATTTCCGGATGAGCACCTGTTTGCTGTTGCTGTTCAAACACCTTGGTATGCTGATGTTGCCAACTACCTTGCAGTAGGTAAGCTGCCAAAACACTTAACCCCTAATGAACGTAAGCAGATTGTTCAGAAGAGTACTCGGTTTTCGTGGATCGGGGGTTATTTGTTCCACACAGGGGCAGACATGCAAATTAGAAGGTGTATTCGAGAAGATGAAATTTTCGACATCTTAAAAGCTTGTCATAACAGACAATGTGGGGGACACTTTGCCGAGAAACGAACAGCACATAAAGTATTGCAGACGGGATACTACTGGCCTACAATCTTTAAGGACTCGAAGAAATTTGTTCAAGCCTGTGACAGCTGCCAGTGAGCAGGACGACCTGGTCAAGCCGACGAAATGCCTCTGAGGCCACAATTAGTCATTGAACCATTTGAACGATGGGCTCTTTACTTCGTTGGACCCATCAACCCATCATCAAATCAAAGAACATATATTTTGGTAGCCACAGAATATGTTACCAAATGGGTTGAGGCCGAAGCGTTGCCTAGACCTACAGAAGATTCGGTAATACAGTTCCTGTTCCATTTGTTTGTACGATATGGCCTTCCGAGAGAAATAATCAAAGATGGAGGACCACAATTTGTCGGAAACAAATTAGCTGCAACACTTAACAATTATCACGTCCAGCACAAAATTACTACCCCATATCACCCGCAAGTGAATGGGCAAGTAGAAAGTAGCAATAAGGTAATAGAATCAATTTTAACAAAAACCATTTCTTCACATAGGCGTGATTGGGCCGCTCGACTACCTGAAGCACTCTGGGCTTATAGAACCACTTGGAGAAGTACCACTGGTTATTCACCCTATCAATTAGTGTTTGGGAAACAACCTATTTTCCCCATAGAATTCGAAATCCAAACACTACGAACTGCACAGGAAGTTGGCCTAGATTTAAGTGAGGCACAAATCAATTGACTACAGCAGATTAATGAATTGGACGAAATAAGGCTCTCTGCATTACAAAACACAACACTTATAAAGCAGCAGCGAGCTAAATGGCATGATGCACTTATCAAGAACAAAGTCTTTCATGAAGGAGACTGGGCTCTGTTATATGACTCTCGGTTTCAGGATTTCCCGGGGAAACTGCAGACTCGTTGGTTGGGGCCATATGAAATCCAGAAAGTACATGATAATGGGACCCTTACCCTCATCACAATCGATGGTTCTAGATATGCATTCAAGGTAAATGGCCACCGAGTTCGTCTCTATCGCAGGCCACTCACTCGGGAATCCTTCTGTGAGCAGCTACGTCAAGACACTGACATGAAAATTTTAGGAGAGGAAGTAAAATCTTCTTCACCTATAATTCAGTAAGGAACACATTTTTTTGAACTGTACATAAGTTCTTGTATATATGTTTTCTTAATATTTCTTTGATCTTTCTTTCTTAAGATTGCTTTTTACAGTCAGCGTGTTTTTGCTGTTCCTTTTCCAAAAAGGAACAACAGTTGCTTGTTTTCATGTTTTTGCTGTTCCTTTCTCAAAAGGAACAACATTTCTGTGTTTTTGATGTCCCTTTTTCAAAAGGAACAACATTTCTGGGTTTTTGCTGTTCCTTTTCCAAAAGGAACAGCAGTTGCTTGATTTTGTGTTTTTGTTGTTCCTTTTTCAAAAAGGAACAGCAGGTGTGAGTTTTTGTTGTTCCTTTTCCAAAGGAACAACATTTTTGGGGTTGTGCTGTTCAAAAGGAACAGTAGTTGAGAGTTTTTGCTATTCCTTTTCCAAAAAGGAACAACAGTTGCTTGTTTTCGTGATTTTGCTGTTCCTTTTCAAAAGGAACAACAGTTGAGAGTTATTGCTGTTCCTTTTCCAAAAAGGAACAGCAGTTGCTTATTTTCATATTTTTGTTGTTCCTTTCTCAAAAGGAACAACATTTCGTGTTTTTGATGTTCCTTTTTCAAAAGGAACAACATTTCGTGTTTTTGCTGTTCCTTTTTCAAAAGGAACAACATTTCATGTTTTTGCTGTTCCTTTTCAAAATGAACAACATTTGCAAGTTATTGTTGTTCCTTTTCAAAAGGAACAGTAGTTGAGAGTTTTTTGCAGACATCACTCATGATCTTAGGCTGTTTCTTCTCAAAGAACGGCATCCCAACTATTTGTTTGCATGGATTCTTCTCTTTCAAAAGGAATACCATAGCCATATCTTTGCTCTTAGTGATGATTCATATTGAGGATGCTTTTCGCCCATGATCTCTCCAGTCTTTAAGATACAACTATACACTTATTCAATGAACATCAATTACAACATGCCGAAGTCAGCAGATCATAAAATCGCTATCTTTATAGAGCCTAGTATTGATAAGAGGACAAGAGGAGGGACATACTTACTTCTCATCTCCGTTGTCATTGACTTGTTCCCATTGTCCTGGTTGGTTATCTTTATCATTGCGATTTCCTTAAAAATCTTTCTCTGATTATTACACAGGAATAAGAACAGAGGATTTATATCTTCTTGTTGGGATGATAAGACTTCTTCCACCATTCCCACTCTTAAGGAGTGCTGAACCACCCTTATGTGTAAATAAATAACAAAAAGTGCTTTGCAAAGAAAAAAATGATGATGAATATGGATTATTAATTGTCAAATGCAGGATAGGGGGTCTCATCACGAGCCAGCCTACCATGATCATCAGGTTGGAAGCGAAGTGGCATTCCCAGCATGGCCACCACACCAGGGATATGGTCCAAAAGGTACACTAAATAAGCAGACCTTGGAACAGGGGGTCTCATCATGAGCCAGCCTGCCCACGTTTCGCACCTTCCTTGTGAATGGCATTATGGCTAACTGGTTACCAAGCCAGCATAATGGCCTACGTTTTGACAAAATACTTTTTATACACATACAGGATCATGGTTCCGAGGGTGAAATAAACAACTCTGCCAAGGTTATGAACACCTGTCGGCAGCAGAGCTCTGTTAATGGTATCGAAGTCATAATGGTTACACCAACAGGGATGATATTAATACCTCTTTGTCTCTTCTATCCTATGAATAATTCATATTTTATTTCCCGATGAACATATCGCATGAACACTCATTACTACCAATCATGGCAAGGGAACTGACAATGACTTCTGGGGATTTCGTACGATTGACAGACGTCCCATCCCCCGGCCTCGCATCATATTACGCAGGCTCTTATGTAAAACGCGATCCACCTTTTTGCCTCGATTTCGGTATTTCGTTGTCCATCTAAAACATGGCGTAATTCTATATGCTGTTCCTTTATGACTGGTTACACGATGGCTGCTGCTCCTCTATTTGACGGCTGGGGCAGCCTATCACATCGCGGGGGGAGGGGGGGGGGGGGGAAGGTAATCTCATTACTCCACGAGTTACATGTCAGCACACCATTCGAGGTAGATAGTGTACGAAAGTATGACATGGTTTAACGGTATGATAATTCTATTTTACGCAAAGTTGCCATCCACAATCCAATTTTGCTGCATACTCTGTTTTTTTCCGTGACGATCACCTTCTCTGCATCCCAAAACAGCACAGGCAGTTGCTGTTCCATTGAAAATCCTTAGGAGAACCAAGGGAGGAAAGGCAGTCCGAAGCGAACCTCAAGAATTGACAGTCTCTGCTGCTGCCCAGGAGATCCTGGAAAAGGCTGGATGATTGAATTATTTCAGTCGCCTACAAGAATCAAACGAGACAGTGGCGTTGGAATTTCTGCAAAACTTGCAGGAGGACTACTCCATAGTAAGAGAAAGGCGGATAGCGGTCACTGACGATGTAATTGCAGAAGTCTCAGGCCTACCAGCCACTGGACCTGTATGGACGCTGAAGAAAGAAAGACTGCAGAAGATTATGGAGATTTTTCAGGACGAAGGCCAAAGCTTGACAGGAAAGGGGAAGGGAGTTTTGCCAGCAACGTTAGGAGAACCCTGGACCGAACTAGCTTGGATAGTACAGAGCTACATTACGTGCGAAGGAAGGAAGGACGTGGTAAGACCATGCCATCTTAAACTCTTAGCTATTTTGAAAGAGAAATGTTCTGTAAATATGCCTGCACTTTTAAATTCACTATTGCATGATGCGGCCCGAAGCCTGAAAACGGCACAGCACGTAGAAGCAGTTGTTAGCCACCATAGACTGATTCGATTGATAGTGAGCCATAGTCTCACTCAACAGCAGAGCAGCTGGGAGGAGCTCGTTGCATTGATTGAGGGGAAATTTGCTGCACCATCCCCAAAACCTAAAACTTCCTCTAGCACACCGGAACGATTGGAGAAACGCAGAGAAGTGGCAGCAGGAAAACGTGTTGCTCCAAAATGAAAGCATTCTTCAAGTACACCTGAGCGACCAGAAAAACGCAGAGAAATGATAGAAGAAAAACCTGTTGCTTGTACACCTGAACAACCAGAGAAACCAAGAAAATCAGTCCGGTTAGCTTGAATTCGAGGGAGGCTGGAAAAGATTCGAGAAAGCACCAGCCAACCAATTGAGATCATAGACGAACATCCAGAACCAGAAGGAATACCTTCCGAAGAAAATGCTGGACAATTTGGGGGCGAAGCTGAGCAAGCCAGAGGAGGAGGTGAGGAGAGAGAAGTGCACTCTGAAACAGAAACAGAAGTTGAACACTCCAAGGAAGTCACTGAACAGGACAATCGAGAGGAGGAAATAATACAGCCAGAAAGCAGCCCGCTGCGAGACCCTGTGGGCGAAGAAGAATTGGCCGCAATCCTGGCCAGTTTGGGGGAATATGGCCAACCCTCCAGCCCAGCAGGTCCTCCCGATGAACCTCCAGAGGAAGACATACCTGAGGGTTCACATGCAGAAAAGGAAGGAGAAGAAAACCCGCCCGTTCATGAGGAAGAAATAAGGGACACCAACCGGGAACAATCTGTTCCCATGGCACCAGAAGAAACTCTAGAGAGAGTAGGAGCAGATTTAAGGGCCAGTCGTAAACCCTCTGCTGAGGCAAGGGAAATCAAGAAATTAAGGACTAAACAGTAGAGGTTGCTGAACACTATAGCCCGGCTCCGACAGCAAATTCGGATTTTGAAAGCCAGTCTGAGGATACAAAGGACCACAAGGAAAAGGAAGAGGACCACTACAGCAAAATCCCGTCGAACAAGAAGACGAAGGACTTACAGTCGCACTGTTGGTCGAAACTTGATTGGAAGACCTGCTACTGTTCCAAATGACACTGAGGAACAAACTGCTGTTCCAATTGTCACTGAAGAATAGACTGCTGTTCCGAATGACGCTGAGGGACAGACTGCTGTTCCAATTGACAATGAGGAACAGACTGCTGTTCCAATTGATAATGAAGAACAGACTGCCGTTCCATTTGGGGCAGAGGCACAGGATGATGTTCCATAAACAGAGGAACCACAGCAACCTTTCATTCGGGTTAAGAAAGAAAAGGAGAATAAGGAGATCCAAACAGAGGCACCGCCCTCAGGGGTGATCCGGGTTCTAAACTCCAAACAGCATAACAAAAAGGTTCAGGTAAAACTCCCGGCCTCTACGGCCCTATGGAAAAAGGATTAAAAAACAAGAACCTTGCACAAGATGATGAAGCAAGCTCAGCAAGAAGCTGAACAGTTGAAGGAACAAACAGTCCCCTGGGAGAAATATGAAGAGTTGCAACAGCAACTTCGGGATATTAGTCAGTCCGAGAGCCAGGCCTTCGAAGGCTGGCAAAAGGAGCAAGAAAAGGTTGCAAAGGTAACTCGTCGATTAGATATTGTTGTTAGGCAGATGGACACTGTGTGTTCTTTGTATAATGACGTTCTGGCCTATAGGGCCCCTGCTAAAAACTATGCTTTATTTTTGCTTGAACGATATTTACGATTAAAGATAAAAGCTGTCAGGGCAGGTGCCCCTATACAAATCAATACTGTTAATGATTTCATAGATTGTTGCAAGCATTATGGAGTTAAGGTTCAAAGGTTATTATGTGAATTTTACTTGCATAACCTCGTGCTAGACTAGGAAACTGATTTAAATCCTAGCCGTTTTGTTGGGGACATCCAATTGCAAGCCTTCGTTTCCTTCGGGGTTAATCAGCTAAAATGGCTCAGGGCTTATAACACTTTTCAGAGACAGGAAAATAGCCTAGACTTGTGGGTAAGAGCTGAGCCTAGAGACCCAGTACTATTATGGAGAGCACATAGGAACCTTATGAGAACCCCAGGTGTTATGGAGAAATTAGGACCCATGCACGAGGAAATAATCCGACAAAATCTGGAATATTTTCTGACTATTAAAGACCTTGCCATCGATGCTGCAAAATTTCGATACCAGACTTCGAACCCAAACATCCAGCTCAGGGAACCATTCAGATATGAAAATTTTGAGCTAGCTGCCATCCGATTGAACCTTTATGGCGAACGTATTTTGTAAGCAGGGACATCCTGGTTAGGGTATCGATTTCGTAGTCCAATTATTTGGCACCCTGCACCCGGATATCAGGCCTTGTATGAAATGCCTGAAGGTCAAACAAATCAGTTCTTTGATGACCTAGTTGCTCATCACGGCTATAGGCCTCCACACGAGGTTCCCTCTCCAACCTATTCTCTTACCGCCTTGCATGTCAACTATAATGCTTTCATGAGGGCATGAAACAGGGTAAGCAGGGGGGTGTGTGGAGCACTAGAAAGGTATGTTTTTGACGAACAATTTAGTAACTTTTCAGTAACAATTGTAACCCTTTCTACATAATGAACTTAAAGAAATAAATAATTTTAATAGAATGTGCGAGAATTAGTATGGAAAGCTTAATCGCTGATAATTGTTATTTTTCCATGCAGGAAAGGGTGGAAATGAAGAGCTGCCATTCGAAAGGAAAAGACAAAGAGCAATAACTGTTGTCCCTTTAGGAGGGAACCAGATGCGAACAAGATCGAACAGATCGAAGCAAGACGACTCGGGAAAGAAGGAAGGATTATCAATTCGGCGGAACAGGGGAAGAAAAGTAAAGGATTAATGGCTTGGTGAATAGGGATCGTTGTTTTGCTTATTTTTGCTACCTAGAAACCTCCGCCATTACTCTTATAAAAAGGGACAGCAGTGATAGGCAAAAGAACTTTTTTTTTCATATATGTAACTGTGAATTCCAGATTCAACTTTGATCATCGACTCTCTCTAAGACTCGTTTCGCTGTACATTTGTTGATGCATTAATACAAAAGACCTGGTGTTTATTTCATCTCTGCGTCTGGAGTAATCTAAGGCAGTGTGCCGTTGGAAGCTAAGGGCCCGGCTCCGAAGGACACTTGCTTTTGTATCATTATAATTTGGTTTCTGTGTGGTTTGTTTATCTTTACAGTTTGGTAATCTGACATGTTTTTCATATGCTATTCCATGCTCTGTTACAATTAATTCGTTAATGGTTTCTTTCGAGAGATTTATGTAGTGACTCTGTATTGTATGAGTGAATCTTTTCAGAGTTGATTGCATGTTAGCAACGTAAGCCAACTGTTTCTGTTACAGAGCCTTCATATTGAATATTGCTGTATTGGATTCATTTGAAATCTCAGTTATTGGAATCCGGAAGTAATATTACTCTATTTTGGAAACATAGTCATATTCTCTTTAATCATCAGATTGCTATAGTAAGTGTGTTGTGTATATATGTTTGATGATTGTTGTTCCATAGTTCATTATTGAATACTGTTCCATAAAGTATAATTCATTGAAGTTGCTTTAGAGAGAAGATTGCTATTTGATTGCAGAATGTGAGTTTAATTCAATAGAGCAAGCTTAGTCTGACTCGCGAGATTTAGTTTATTGGATTGCTGTTCCATTTATTGCTGTTCCATTTTAGATTTGCTGTTCCATTTTCTACTTGCTGTTCCATTTTACTTTCTGCCATTCCATTTACTTGCATTTACTGTCTTGGTGTGAGAGAAGGTCTAAGGCTGTAGTGAGCCTCAGCAAGTCGCTGCCTAGCTCCCAGACCTATGGTCCATGCTCTAATTTACTTTCCATCAGTTTCTAGAGGGATGGGTTATCTCTTCCGTACCCTTGACTGATAAGCTGCATTGTGTGATTTTATTATTTTTAGAGCAATTTAGTCATAAGTCTAGCAGTTGTTTACTCTTGTATTTTCTAGACACTGTACTACTAAGCATTACTCTGACGAATAGCCTCGGATTGAGTTACTCTTTGCAATAACAAAGAATTCCCGGATTGACTTATTAATGTGGCATAACTAGAGGTGAAAGAGACCCTTGTTACAGCTCTACACCTGTGTTGGGTGAATTTGAGCAAAATTTCATTGGGGTTTGGGAATAATCTTATCCATTGTATGCATCTAAAAGTTTTCCAAGTTTATCTACTCCTTTGAGCTCGTATTTGGATGAGGAAGGGAATTAAGGAACATCAATCCCTTTATCCCTTCCTCCATGGAACTAAATCCTAAGTTTGGGAGGGCATTCATTATCAAAATTTATGGCATAACTTCCTTCATTCACCTATAAAAGAACAACTCATCTAAGTGATCAAGGGCTGGAAATTATTGAATTATAGGGAGATGCTATTAGTATGAGACTTGAGTTGATTTCAAGTATTGTAATGATGTCAAAATGTCTTGCTTGTTATGAGGAGAGGATGGGATTGAACTAGAGGAGTGATGCTGAATCAAGCAAATTGGGTTGTAACTCTTCCTTTTACTAATAAAGTGTTCAAAGCATTTTCCATATTCTTGTGTTATTCATTTATGCTTTCATATGTGTATCATGTACTTGATTCCATGCTATGTTTAATCAATAGATCATTATCATATGCTTTGATCGGTTTTTGTCTTCTGTCTGTGTGCAGGTACTCTTAAAGTAGATTAAGTATGGAAAGGAGTGAAAAAATTGATCAAGGGAGATAAGGAGTAAGCGAAAACTATAGGTAGGCTTCTTTACCTCTTATTTAATCTTTTGATCATAGAAAAGGTAGAGAATGCTTTGCACTGTTGTTCTATTCTTAGCTACTAGTCTAGGGTTTTAAGCATTTATCCGTAGACACTAAAACTTCCCAAAGAAAATTGGCCACTCCATTGGGGAGCAAACATCCATCTTAGTAGCTTATCAGCCTCTTAAGACATTTCTACATACTGTACTTGTGGTCATTGATTGAATTTTAGTCTTCTTTCATTGAAAATTGAGCCAAAACTGTGCCAAATTGCCTTCGAAATTGCTTGTTGTCACCAGCGTAGTCCAATGAAGGAGACAGTGTGATGAAATGCACTTCCCGCATATATCCAGGGCACTGCCTCTCACTATTTCCTGTGTTGATCCCTTGAGGGTCAGTTTCCCATCTAGGAGCTGAAGTTTTTGAGCCAATTTTCTCCTGTTTGAATGATTTGCTGAATGTCAATGATGTCTTGTCTTTGAAAATAGTGTTTCATCTCCTTACTTGGCCCTACTTAGACTAGGATTGATAAATGTTTCTTATCTATTTACTTTGTCATTTTCAATCTATAGTCGAAAGTTAGTTTTTTGATTGATTGATCTTTAGCGAAAGAAAGTGTCGTAAAATCGTCTTTTCCTTCGAAAATTGAATTGTTGTAAAATCTTAATTCATGAAATATCGATTGATTGATGTGTGCAAATGATTAGTCTTTTCGTTGAAAGTGCCATAATTCCTCATTTCTTTGAAAACGAAAGTGTCGTAAAGTCTTCCTTTCCTTGAAAAGAAATTGTTGCAAAATCGTCATTTTATGAAAAGAGTTTATTGATCGATTGTGCATTAGTTTTCCTTTTTGTTCATTCACATTAAGGGAAATTGAAAAGAAATACATGCATGTTGCATTGAAAAAGTTTGTGTGTTCTGATAAGGAATAATGTAGGGAATTTGCATTTAGATTGTGCTCTTTGCTCTTTGATCAAAAGAAATCTGATTGCTCTATCCCTAAGTAGCTAAGATTTTCATCTTTAAATTGAATGGAAAAAATGCTTATCATGATAGTTTCATTCCTAGGAATTTCAGAACACATCACGTGGTGAACTTGAAAAGAAAATTCCTAAGCAAGATCAACTTAAAATAAACATCAATTTACCTAATGGAGCATTGTCATTAACCCAAAAATTTAATGGTTCTAGGCTAGAGACGTGTTTCAGCGTCGTAAAACAAAGCAGTTGTCGCTAACTTGTCTGCAATACATCCTGAGTGTGATACCTCATTCCACGTACATGAGTATATCGTACCTTGTCCACATACCTTTGGGTATATAGGGTGGTGTTACAGTGCGTAAAGTATATGGGAATGCTCTCACTGTGCAGTTTTGCATTAGATGGTGCTTATATGGACTGGGCCTCCATGTTCCTTCAGGTATATATGGGAGGAAAACTCTAGGTTGCTATCTATATTTAAGTAACTGAGTCAGCTACCTTGTAAACTGTGATACACTAAACACATCATTCAGGGATATTTCCTGCTCGTACTTCTTGGTTCGCCAGGAGGTATTCTACAGTTCACAGTTGATTAGTAAACCTTTTGCCTAGTATACCCCTTTTTGTTTATTTATTTTTTTATAATAAAATTAATCAGAAATCGTGGAGGAACATCAACCCATACCCTATCATTTGTAGATAATAGCGAGCAAACCGCCTTTGCCTCCAGAAGTGACACCAATTCGAGCAAAGTGGTCTCGCTTAACTGAGTCTAGTACATCAAGAACTCCTAGTTCTTCATTTGAGCTACCTATATCATCTATTTCGGTAAGTACAGAGACTCTAGTTACTCCAACTATTTCTGGTACATCCGTTCCTGAAGAAGAAGTTTCACAATTACCTCAGGACATTAGCATTGATCCTAGTGAAATAGTAACCGAAGTTTTTCAACCACAAGTTGATCCTAAACTTGAAATTGCTCAACAAGAAAGTACTTTTGAACTTGAATTAGTTCAACCAGAAGTTAATCCAGAATCTATCCCAGTTCAAACAGAGGCTACATCTAAACCTGAAGTTGTTCAGGAACCTCTTACTGAAACTGTTGTTCATTTACTCGAACATCTGGATTTTGAATTTGAACATTCAGAAGTTGTTACTTTACTGGAAGACGATCAACCAGTTACCCCTCAGACATCAGTAACTATTGAAACTTCAAATTCACCAACACCAGAAATCTTTTACGGACCTGACGGTGAAGTTCTTCCACCAGATTTGATTGCCATAGAGGAGGAATTGGAGGAAGATTCCACAACTGGAACCCCGTTTCACTTTGGAACTGGGCTTTATCTTTACCCCAATACTCCTGATTTCTTTACTTCATTTGATCCTGATTCTTTTCAAGTACCTGTCGAATCTTTAGGACAACTTTTGGGTCAGTTAACTATGGTTGAACAACTGTGAACATCCCAGAATGTATCATCTGATGCATCTACAACATAATCTTCTGTTGTAACCTCTTCGATGTTTTCTATCACACCTGAGTCGCACGTTTATGGTGAATCATCCATCCCGGTTGGTTACGAATCATTTTATAGAACCCACATAGGGGTTGCTTCTACACCATGGTAATCACCCATGTCCTCAACCAGAATTTTACCTGGTTCTTCTCTAATGGGGACTCAACAATTTGATCCTGCATATCAGTATCATGCTGGGCAATCTGGTCAACAAAGACCTATGTATCCATTAAATACTGGATTGCCACCATATGGCGAGAAATATGATTATTAATCGTATCCTCCTTATTCCGGGGGACTACCATATGGTAATATCCCACAGTATTCAGGTCAACTTAGAATTAGAGTTGGTCAATGGCAACCAACAATGTTAGTTCAACAAAGGCTTGTGTATCCAACACAACCAATGCAAACTGTGTCAGTTATTCCTATTACACCTGTTGTTACTACTATACCATAGACACAAGTTCAAACTATAGTATCTCAACCTGTTCAAACTGATCCTTCTACCTTGCAATCACAAGTTTCAAGTCCAGAAGTTCAAGTCGCTCAAGTTGTTGTACAACAATCACTGGTTTTTGGAGTTCAGCAACAACCTCAGGTTAGTGTACCCTTATTTGGACTGACCAAGGCTTACACTAGTATAGTTTATTCACAACCTGACCAACCTTTCATTGCTGGACAACAACAATCATTGAATACACAACAGTTGTACCAACAACAACAATAATTAATTCAACAACTATGGCAGCCTAAATTTCGACAACCCCAATTCCAGCAGTTCCAACCTCAGTTTGGACTTGTTTCACAAGCTCAACCTAGTTTTTTTCAATCTCAAGCTTACCAAGGTCTTGGTCAACAAGGCTTTGCAGGTTATGGACAACCACACATTCAACCTTGTTATCAACAACCACCTTATACTGGTTTTGTTCAACAACCATACCAAGGTTACCAAATGCATATGCCCTATGTCGGTATGCAAAGACCTATTGCATAGGTAATTCCATCATATCTTGGGTATGCTCAACCTGACTTGAATCAACAGTTGCCCTTTGTAGAAACTTTAGAATTACCAGATTTAAATCAGCTCACTAATGATCCAATCTTATATTCACCTTGGTGGCCGGTAATTCCGCATAAGTTACCATCTAACATTTTGAAGTTTAACGGAAACCCTAGAGAAGACCCATCAAATCATGTTATGACCTCATTTGTGTCATTCATCTAACTCCTTAAATGATGATTCGGTCAGACTTCGTCTTTTCCAAAGAACACTTACTGGTCCAACTTCTAAATGGTACATTGAATTACCAAGAGCTTCTTTCGATAACTTCACCACTTTAACCACTACTTTTTTGACCCACTTCTAGTTACGTATCAGATACGAGACTGGAACGGAACTCCTAACCATCTTTAAACAGATTACTGCTACCCATATACAAGATCATATTCATGACTGGCGGCGTCGTTGTCGAATGGTTAAGACATATGTTCCTGATTAGCTTTTAGCTGAGTGGTTCATAAAATACTTGTTGCCATCAATCACCGAGGATGTGGCAAAAGGCGGAGTTGTCATAGAAGTGCAAGTAATTTCTCGTGCCCAATACTTGGATTTGATTTACACACAATCTGGCATGCTTTATGATAAAATTCCTAATGCACCTTGACCAGCTTTCATTGTTCCACCTCCTCCAAAATCGAGTAAGGACTCTCATGCTGGCGATGGTGTGATTGGTTCTTCAAGCACACAATCAGCAGGAATACCATCTAGTCAAACTCTTGTTGTTTCCAATCAAACTACCAATGCATCAGAAAATACTCTTACCTCCGAGATTAATGTCGTGTCATCTGACAAAAGGAAAAAATACAAAGCACCAGCAAGCAAGAAAAAGTGGAAGAACAAAAAGAAACAAGAAAATTCCCCTCCAGAGAAATCATCTGATTCCTCTGCTTCGGCAAGGACACCTCGTTATCCATGTCTGATATGTAATGATGAGCATTATACAAGATATTGTCCACATCGCTCTGAGGTATCTAAACTTTTAAAGACTTCAAACACATCGGCAATGTTGACTGATCCGTTTCCAACCCCAGAGACACATTTGGTTGCAACATACCATGCTTCCACATCCCAAGTACTCATGTTATCCATCACAAAGCCAAAAACCGAAGTTTTGGTGTCAACAAGAAACAAAGATTATGGAAATCTGTCATTGTCGAATAATCAGGCCACTGATAAACCTAATCCTTCGACCTCGACTTCATCTGTTGTTCCACCTATTGTACCTGAATTGACAATATTACCACCAAAGGGAGTTGTGCACAAATCAACATTTGTCCCTCAGGCTCAAGCAGCTCAAAACTATAACATAGTGGAAGATCTTGCTCAATCACCTTCCGCTATGTTGACACTCGAGGTGTTGCAAAACTGTCCCTCCCAGAAATAGGCTTTACTATCAGCAATAGGCAGGATAGATCCTACAGATTCAAATCTTGTGGTTTTTAACCATGCGGGATATTCACAACAGTTACTGGCGCAATTAGCTTTCCTAACCCAAGTAAAAGCTCTCAATAAGAATGTTCATCGAACTATTATTGATGAGGGGGCATCTACTTGCATTATGTCCATGAGCTGTTGGGAATTTTTTGATGGAGAAGATATACACCATGTGGGATTTTGAGTAACCTGCAAATCGAACTAGGGGGCAAAATGGTTACTGTTGAAGTAGAGGTAGTTGACGGACCACTCGATTACAACATTTTACTGGGAAGGCCTTGGGTATATGCTATGGCTGCTGTGCTTTCCACGCATTTTCGTACTATTGCATTCCATTTTAAGGGTGGAATCACAGTCATTGATCAGCTAGCCTTCTTTACCAATAGTTCATAGGCTACAAGAAGCATTCCGTTGGTACACCGACCCCCGCTGTCACTTCAAAGTGTTGGAGTAGGTCTCTTTAAAGATCCTTCCCTAATGGGTACTTTTAACCTGCCGTCACCATCTGATTTGGCGGAAGTGGCAAGAGTAGAGCCTTGCAACTTGATTTCCTCCACCTCATCCAATTTAAGGAGGATTTCCAACCAAGTTGAAGTTCATAGTACTTTTGAGGTGTTGCCGTTAAGCCCCATTGAATTATCATAGCAATCAATCTTTCGGGCTTGTGTGACAAACCCAAATCCGCACTCAACTTTTGTATGGGTAGATAGATTGTTAGAATATGGTACCTCTTCGGATCCTTTTTCACGTATACATTCTACGGACGAAGGAATCATCCAACCAATGATGATAGGAGAGGAATCGTGGGGAGATTATCATCATCGTTCCCACCTTCCAGATGACATCGAAGATTATTCAATGAACTAAACCACCCATCAATCATTGATTTCTTGTTGAATTCCGTTAGAGTAGATACTGTAGATTCTGAGCGTAATTTGTCAAACATAGAAGAAACAATTTCTATAAACATTTTGACTAAGCCTAACATTGTACAAAACATTCATGTCGGTAAATCTTGTTCTCCATTCGAACTTGATAATTACCGTGCTTTGTTTCGTGAATTTAGAGATATTTTTGCATGGTCTTACAAGGAGATTCCAGGAATTGACTCAAGCATTGTTGAACATGAGATTAAAATGTACCATGATGTCAAACCAGTATGACAGTAGCTTTGACTTGTTCATCCTAAGAAAGCCGTTGCCATTAAAGCAGAGGTTGAAATTTTTTTGCGTGCTAGCTTTTTCCCTGTACCTCTTACCGACTGGGTATCTAACATTGTTTCAGTTATGAAAAAACAAGGGACAATTCGAGTGTGCGTCGATTCTAGCGATGTAAATCAAGCATGTCCAAAAGGCAATTATCCTACACCCTTTATTGACCAGATTATTGATGAATGTGCCGGATGTGAAATCTTTTCATTCATGGATGGATTTTCTGGCTACAATCAAATCAATATCTGCCCACAGGACCAATCTAAAACAACTTTTATTTGTCCTTGGGGCACATTCGCCTATCGAAAGTTACCTTTTGGTTTGAATAATGCAGGGGCTACGTTTCAGAGGGCAATGAATTATGCCTTCCATGAAATCAAGCACATTGTTCAACCTTATCTTGATTATTTACCTGCTCATTCACGAAAGCGGACTGATCACCCGCAACATTTGAGAGCAATATTTTTACGGTGTCGACACTACAAGATAATGCTCAATCCACACAAGTGTGTGTTTTGTGTTGGCTCTGGTCGATTTCTTGGATTCGTAGTCTCCAGAGATGGAATTCGGCTCGATCCAATTAAGGTTCAAGCAATCCTTGACTTGCCTCCACCTTCAAACTTGTTACAGTTACAAAGACTTCAAGGGAAGGCAAACTTTCTGAGGAGGTTCATTCCAAACTATGCTGAGTTGGCTAAATGTTTTACACATCTATTGAAGAAAGAGGTACCCTTCCATTGGGATCAGGTTGCGCAAGCTTCCTTTGATTCTCTTAAGTATTCCCTGATTAGAGCATCATTAATGTATGCCCCAAACTATAAAAAAGACTACTACCTATATCTCGCCGCTACAGATACAACCATTGGTATGGTTTTAGTCCAAGAAGAAAGTGGAATTGAACATCCTATTTATTACTTGAGTCATAATCTCAATGATACTGAAAGTAAGTATTCCTATGTCAAAAAGTTAGCTTTGGCAGCCGTTCAAGCTATGCAGAGATTTCGTCATTACATCCTCCTCCGTAAAACTACCATTATATCGGATTGCAACCCTATGACATACATTTTGTCACATCAATTGCTGGGGGGAAATATTCAAAATGGATAGTTATTTTGCAAGAGTTTGATTTGGAGTTCATCAAATCTAAATCAAAGAAATCTCTTGTCTTCGCCGAGTTACTTTGCGACCTTCCCTCATCCTCCAATGATTTAACATCAGAAGCATCAATCTTGGATGAGTCTTTGTTTCTTAGCTTGTCAAGTGATCCATGGTATGGGGATATACTGGTCTATCTCCAGACCCAAGCTTTTCGGCCTACTTCCTCTTGCTCTGAACAACGACGTACTCGATACCAAGCCAAAGATTATCTGATCATTGGTGATACACTTTATCATTGTGGTGTCAATACGATTTTACGTAGGTTCCTCACTCATGAGCAAGCTGAAAAAGATTTGAATGAACGTCATTCAGGTGCTTGTGGTGGAAATTTATCTGGTTACGCTACTGCGCAGAGAATTCTCCGCGCTGGTTACTTCTGGCCAACCATATTCAAATATTGCATTATTGCTGTCAGAAGTTTCCATGCTTGCCAGATATTTGATCGAAAAACCAGATTACCACCTACACCACCACTTCCAGTCGTTGTTGTTGGCCCATTCTCCAAATGGGGCATTGACTTTATGACATGTAACCCCACCTCGGGCGGGGGGCATGGGTATATTATAGTCGTCGTTGACTATTTTAACAAATGGGCCGAGGCGATGCCGACATTGAACAACAGTGGTGAAATGACTGCTTTATTTTTCTTCAACCATGTGGTTGCTAGGTTCGGTGTACCACAAGCCATAGTTACAATGATGGTTGAGTTGACCACCAAGTTAGGACTGTCACATGATAGTTCTACTCCATACTACCTGCAAGCTAATGGACAAGTTGAGGCTATTAACAAAGTCCTCAAGCACATGTTGCAAAGAATGATTGGAGTTCATAAAAGAAATTGGCATTTAATCCTGTACTCGGCTTTGTGGGCATATCAAACCTCGGTGACAAATATGACTGGATTTACAGCCTTTCAATTGGTGTATGGTTTGGAAGTAGTCTTACCAATCCAATGTGAAATCTCATCTCTCAAACTCGCGATTGACCTGCTACCCGAAACTTGTGAAGAAGAAGCACGTTTCTTAGAGTTAATCCATCTAGATGAAGCCCGTCGTGTCTGCATTGGCTAACGAAGCGCACAAGAAATGTATTAAGGCGCAATATGATAAAAATGTCAAGCCTTATGTCTTTTCAGAAGGTGACCTGGTCTTGTTTTATGATCAGGAGTCTGATAAACTTGGCGCAAGAAAATTTGAACCGCTTTGGATGGGCCCTTACATTGTTAAGCATGTTTTGATGAAAGGTGCCTACGAGTTAGTAGACTATGATGGGATTCCATTGTCACAACCATGAAATGTGTTGTGCCTTAAACATTACTATGCTTAGTTAAGTGTAGTAAAACTCACTGTATATATGCTTTGATTGCATGTGTGCGTGTGTTTCTTTTAGAGTTCTTATTTGGTTAAGTAATCCACTTTTCATTTGTTGCAGATGTCGAACTTTTCAGAACCATTTGTTAGTTATGCCGATGGGACTAGTCGTAGTACGCAGAACGTATCCTCTGCAGCATGGGCCATTTTCACTCCAAGCGGTGAGTTAGTGAGTTTTATAGGGATTTGTATTGGTCGATCGACAAACAACATCACTGAGTATAACGCGTTGATTGAACTTCTCTCTAATGCCATTTCACTTGGCATACGCTGAATCATCATTAGGCTAGACTCATAGCTCGTTGTACTACAACTTACTGGTGTTTATACTGTCCGAAACCCAGCAATTCATTGCATGTTCCTTAGAGTTCGTATTTTGGAAAGGTATTTTGAGTTTATTCAATATCAACATATTTCCAGAAATATAAACACATTAACTGATTCTATAGCGAATTATGTGTTAAATAGACATTTGCGACATATGTAAAGTAAATATTTTCAATTCACATCATCAGTGAAAGTAAAATAGATAGTTATTTTAAAGGTTTTTACAAACAGTTTGTGTCCAAGACAAAAATTGGTAATTTGACCCAAAAACTCAAAATGTATGCAGAAAATATCTAAGTAAACTAGTGGTGCTCATGGTAGCAGGTCACAACCTGTGCTATCATGCGTAAAAGTCTCATCCAATGACTCAGCACACCAATGGTGTGGCACTGCAGTCACATAGGCAACTCCTCGATCTGGACATCCAAAATGCCTAGGGTCAAACCCTCTATGTGGTTCTATAGCTCAACCAATGTCTTAGCTAAATCTAAGTCTCAGAGAACTGCTCCCCCAACAGGTCTCTTTGTTGGCCCACCTACCTCTCGTTGGTGCCCTACAAGTCAAATAGGTCCAAGATATGCATACATACAAATGATTTTGTTTAGTCTTGGAGCTAATTAAAAAACACAAAAAAACATAGAAACTTTAAAAATCAAAAACACTTTGGTCAAACAATTTACCTATAGTACCCCACTATGCTCCAACTGGTAACATCAAGTCTGGATCACCACGAAAATCCATTCCTAAATATGAATATTCTGCGATGGCCATGTCCTATCAATCAAACCACTCAAAGAATGCAGGGGTAAATGAGATCAATGGCTGACCAGCATGCCTAGCCATAAGATCTACCCATATCTGCATCCGTGGGTCCCTAGGTCTAGATACACCCAGTGAAACAAGTTGTGGTTGTATAAGTGGAATTCTCTCCAAGGCAAAAGAAATCAGGATCGACCCATAGCCAAAGTTATTTGTCTTTCTACTTTTCACCTTGATCAGTTGTTCTTTCGTAGATGAAAGTACTGCCTCGCACTAGTTGAACACTTTTGACTCTAAACACTCTAAAGCATACTGTATGTATGATCTTTTTGCCAAATGTAGTGTCACGTTGCCAGCCAATTTGGCAATGGTAAAGAGGATCGACCTCAATGGTAAATCATTAAAATATTTGATGTTAATATTTCCGTCTCTGCTAGGTTGTTCACCTTCCCGGCAGAACTGTCGTATGTAGTCTCTCACTGATTCACCTCCTTTGGCGAATACAGATAGTGAGATGGGGGCACTCCGCCTCGACAGTCCAATCAGAAAGTAGATGTCATCGATAGTAAATGTGGTCACTTTATCCCTAATGTTAAAGGCTTGATCAGTAGGATCCCATGAACGAACAAGGAACTGTAAAAGCTCAATCTGTTGCCGCATGCTAGATAGTCGGAAATATTTGAGTAACCTGCAATTCCTTAGGGCCTCAACTGTACCTTGATTATTTAGGGCAATCATATCTTATTCTTCATGCTCTCGTTCTCTCCATATAATCACAATTTTGATCCGATGAATGTATGCAATACAACCATTAGACAAATTAGGATCCATTTCTAGCAAAAAACAGAGCAAAATTTGGGAGAAATTAGCTATGTAAATTTAGGTTTTGTGCCCAGTGCACCCCTACCTTAGAGACAGTGCGCTGCAATGCATGCATCCTTCTAGGTGTGTGCAATGCAGCGCACCTTTTGATATTGAAAGGGTGTGTTGATTCTAGAGTTCAAAATTGAAACCTTAGGGGCCTCCAAAACTCAAAAGTTTTGGCTAAAACTGAAAATGAATGGAATGAAATGAAAGAGAACAGAGATAGATCCTACCTGGTTCGAATGGCATGAGGAATGGTCCACTGAATCCTCCGCAATCAGCTAGTGAACTTCGAGGTAAAAACTGCTCCAAAGTACCAAAATCAAAGGGTAAATGTGAAATGGTAAAAATGAATAGTAAAACTTGTTTTTATGTTTATTTCTTGCACATTAATCGAGTAAACATTAGTTTTTATTCATTTTATCCATGAAACATGTATTTTTAATCTATTTTGATGGTGTTTTGAGCAGGTTTAACAACTGAAATGTAGAATTCGATGTGCTCAAATGTAAATTAGACATCTTTGACCACAAAGAAAACTTTTATCTCTTTTTTGAGCTTTGTTAAAAATGAAAAAGGAACCCCCTTGGAGTCTTCTTTAAGCTATTTTCAAACTCTCTAAACATGAAAATGTTGCTGAGCACTTGTCTTTTCCAGCTTGTTAAAAGATAGGAAACAATATCTCTCTTGTATTATTTTACGCTTTTTCAGACTTGAGAGATTAACTTACGAAAAAGAACTTGTGGAGTTTTCTTTTCGTCCCTTTTCAAACTCCCTAAACATGAAAAGGACCGAGTTATCTTTGTCGTTAAACTCGTTAAAAACATCGAATAGCGACAAACTTGTCCATCTAGACAAGACCAAGTTTCACCTTCGCTAGACTCGTTAAAGCATCAAATAGCGATGTATTCACCCGAAGGGTGGAATTATACAACAAGCATATGTTATCCTCCTCAAGATTTATTAAAAATAAAGAGGTACTGGTTAGCAATGACTGGGGAAAATTGGAAAAATGGGAAAACACATTATGGTAGCAAGTCGCTCTTGAACATGACACTTTCACCTCATCACCGTGACTATGTGTGTTGGGTCAATTAGCTTGATGGTTATCACACTGTTGGTCTATCATACCATCCATTACTTTGTTTTGGGTCAATGCTACCAATTCATCTTAGTGTCGCCAACATGTTCAAGCGAAGTCATTTAGTTCAAACTTCATCCTTTGCAATACCGTAAACCTTTATTCTCATGACCGCTATTCCTGAACCTTCTGTCGTCAGTCAATTTTTCATCTCCAAAATTATTTACCTTGTTTCATGTCATTGATGTGGGATACATCAAGGCCCTCCTGCAACGAGTCGCTTCTTGTCGACATCAGCACATCATCCAAGAAGTTGACTTAGAAACACCCCTTCAGTACCTTGAGGCTTGCATACATCAATGGCAGGTTTCTCACTTCCGGCGATAGGTTGACATCACTGGCCTTCGATTGAAAGACTTTGTATGGTGTTCGACATCAAATCATTTATTCACACCATGCAAAATGTACTGTAGTACCTTGAGGGTCATTATCATTATCAGTGATTCCTCTCGCATCTATTAATGACTTACATCATTGGCTGGTAATCAGACAATGTCTTTCCATGTTCGACTTCAGATCATCTATTCACATGGTTAGACTTGTACTTGAGCGAAAGATTGAACGAGATTGAAGACCCCGGATCTAGTTTCATCCATCCAGGCTGCGATATTTTCAGGAGTACTAAATCAAATGTACAATGGCCTTACATTCATGGCCATCCATTCATGGGTCTATATCTATAGACGACTATATTTGTACATGTAATGAAAGTTTATAACCTAAGCATGGGTATGCCTTCCCTCAGAAAGTTCATGAGAAAAATCAAACTATCATGATATATGTATTTTAATTGATGCAGGTCACCTTCCGCTTTGAAACCTCCTCTCCACATGATAAAGCATTTCACTCAACATACATATTTACGAATTCATGCTTTAGGGGGCAACTGTTACAGATCCATTTGGGCACATCAACCCCAACCTACAGATCAGTACTATTAGGGCCCATCAAACCCTAATTCAGTTGTTACATGCCCTAAAGAAGTCAACCATTAGAATGCCTAGGTTCCCAAGAAGTTTCATGACTAAATCATCCAAAAATTGCCTCTAAGAATATTAGCACAGGTAGGCCTTCATTAGGGTGTGCTGCAATGCAGATCATACACCGACAGGGTTCTATGCAGCACAATTGAGCCCTCTTCGGCCTGCACTGGGCGAATTTGAGCGAAATTGCATTGGGGTTTGGGAATATTCTTATCCATTGGATGCATCTAGAAGTTTCCCAATTTTATCTACTCCTTTGAGCTCGTAATTGGATGAGGAAGGGAGTTAAGGAACATCAATCCCTCTATCCCTTCCTCCATGGAACTAAATCCTAAGTTTGCGAGGGTATTAATTATCACTATTTATGTCATAACTTGCTTCATTCACCTATAAAAATACCACTCATCTAAGTGATCAGGGGCTGGAAATTATTGAATTATAGGGAGATGCTGTTAGTATGAGACTTGAGTTGATTTCAAGTATTGTAATGATGTCAAAATGTCTTTCTTGTTATGAGGAGAGGATGGGATTGAATTGGAGGAGTGATGCTGAATCAAGAAAATTGGGTTGTAACTCTTCCTTTTACTAATAAAGTGTTCAAAGCTTTTTCCATATGCTTGTGTTATTCATTTGTGCTTTCGTTTGTGTATCATGTACTTGATTCCATGCTATGTTTAATCAATAGATCATCATCATATGCTTTGATCAGTTTTTGTCTTCTATCTGTGTGCAGGTACTCTTCAGGTAGATTAAGTACGGAGAGGAGTGACAGATTGATCAAGGGAGATAAGGAGTAAGTGAAAGCTACAGGTAGGCTTCTTTACCTCTTATTTAATCTGTTAATCGTAGAAAAATTAGAGAATGCTTTGCACTATTGTTCTAGACTTAGCTACTAGTCTAGGGGTTTAAGCGTTTATCGATAGACACTAAAACTTCCCAAAACACATGGTAAACATGAGCTAAGAGTTACTGTGACATGACCTGACAACCAAGTTCTAGTTATGGAAGTGGGGTCTGGAATCCTAAAACTTGCTTCCACCTCCAAGAACATGAGATCACCCAATTGTCAAGCAACATATATAGATCACCTTTTCCTAGACTCAAACTATCTCCTTGGCTCACTTCACATCCTAGCCACACACATTCCAAGCCTCTCATGTAGCTAGAAGGATCCATTCCTTCACACAAACCTTCCTCCATGCAGCTACAGAAAAAAATAAATAAAAAAATCTTAGTTAAGAGACTTTGGATAGAAGCCTTGTTCCATATTTTTAGGCTAGTATTCAGGCCACTACCCAAAAATTCCCAGTACTTTATAGGAAACTATCATTCATCTACAAGAATCTCAAGAATCAGTTACCTAGATCTAATCATGCTTAGAATTACAAAACACACAATAGTCATACATGAAAAGACTTTGTAAACAAGTACCTATAGCTCATGAATGCATATATGATCACTGATTCATTGAATCATCTAAGTATCATTAAGAAGGATTGCTACCCTCTCTTACTAGCTACAACAACACATATTATCTCATGCATTCAAATATAAAATCAAGAACCTGTCAATCCATGTAATAGATCCATAAAAAGACCACATCATATAAAGAGATGTATACCATGCCTCTAACCAGCATTTAACCAAAATGAAGTCGTGACAAACCAGTCATAAAATCAACATAATAATTGCCAAGCCAGGAGTTAACTCCTCAAATGAGATTATATTATTCATTTAGGTTGTTCATTATTATATACATGAGGGAGTGATTGTTGAGTTTCATCTCCCGACAACTCTCCATTTTCTTTATGATCTATTTAGATTATTTACAGTTGTTCACCCAATCCCTATGATTAGGTGTCAACATTCCCCCCTTAATATTAAGGGATGTTGGTGAGTCCAAGCATCGTTCTAAATTTTTCAAGCTTTTCTCTTCCAATCGCTTTGGTGAAGATTACTACAATCTACTCATTAGTGGAATAATGGCGAAGATGGATTGTTTTGGCCTCAACATGATGTCGAATCAGATGATATTTTGTATTGATGTTCTTGATTTGATCATGGATCTTTGGGTTCTTGGCCAACTTTATTTCCAAGGTATTGTCAATCATGAGTGGAGTCGAATGTACTTGTTTTACCTGCAAATATTCCATAAGTTTCCTGAGCCACACAATTTATTTTGTTTCCTCAGCTGCTGCCACATATTCTACCTCTGTTGTGGAATCTGTTGGAACTAATTGTTTGCATGATCTCCAAGATACAACTCACGATCAAAGACTCATAGCATAACCAGAAGTAAATACCCCAGTTTCTTTGCCTCCATCGAATTCTGAATCAGAGTATCCAATCAAGCTGAAGTCACCCACCTGTGTATACTTGAGTCCAAAGTCTTGAGTTCCCTTCAATTACTTTAGAACTCTTTTTGCATCAGACCAATGTCCCTCACAAGGCTTTTGCATAAACCTGGAGAGGAATCCAACAACAAATGAAATGTCTAGTCTGGTAGTAGTCAGGTAGTTGAGACTTTCTACAAGCTGTCTATACTTTGTTCCATCGTCAAATTCTTTTCCTTCAATGGATGTGAGCTTTAATTTTTTTTCCATTGGAGTAGTCAGAGGATTGCATTCACCTATGCCAAACCTATTCAACATATCTCCAATGTACTTCTTTTGAGAAATGAATATGGACTTCGGATGTTGAGTTACTTCAATACCAAGATAGTAATGAACATAGCCCAAATCAGTCATTTCAAAACCTTTCCTCAATTCCTTCTTTATGGATGCAATGTAGCTCTCATTGTTCCCTATCATCAAAAGATCATCTACATATACCACAAGATATACAACTATTTTTCCAACGTTATTAACAAACAAAGTTGCATCATCAAGATCATAATGTTTGAAATTGAGTTTCAAAAGATGCTTATTTAGTTTTTCATACCAGGCTCGCGGTGCTTGTTTGAGGCCATACAAGGATTTCACAAGTTTTCATACTTTATGTTCATGTCCGTTCACAACAAATCCTTCGGGATGGGACATAAAAATATTCTCTTTTAGATCTCCATTCAAGAAAGCAATTTTTACATCCATTTGATGGAATTTCCAACCATTCTAATTTGTTAGGGAAAGGAGTGCCCAAATGGTAGCTCATTTTGCTATGGGGAAAAGTCTCCTCATAATCGACCCCTTCCTTCTGTGAAAAAGCTTTTTCCACAAGCCTAGCTTTGTGTTTGTCAAGTGAGCCATCATATTTATACCTGTTCTTGTAGACCCAATTGTTTCCAATTGTTTTGGTTCTAAATGGAGGATCAACCAGCTTCCAAGTGCCATTCTTTATCAAGGCATCATACTCCTTTTGCATTTCTTGTTTCCATTCATCATGAGAAGCAGCTTCTTTGAAGGAAGTTGGTTCAAAATCTGTAGACAAATTCAATTCACAATCATAAGAAACATCCATATCAACAGGTGAATTAGAGTCATCTACATCACCTCCATTTTGTCGGGTTGAGTTTCTAGTTCCTGTCTTTCCAACCTCATTAGGATGAACACTTTCAATTGTCTTTGTCAGCCACTTTTGGGGACCTTTCTGAGATGGTCCAGGCTGCTCAGTTGATTGAGTTGGGACTGAATCAAGATTGAGTCTCCCAATTCTGTCAATCACATTACTCAAAGTATCATCCATTGTTAGAGTTTCATGCAGGGGAGAGAGTGCTTGAGAAGAAGATTCCACAGGTTGATCTAGTATAGGAATCCCCCCTTCAAGATGTGGAATCTGATTATCAAATTCTTGAAATTATTTTCCATTTGTGAATCTATCCAAGCGATCAAGTTGCTGCTCAACAACATTGTCAGTTCTGGATGATTCAAGAAAGATTACATCTCTAGATACAACAAACTTTTTATTGACTTCATCATAGAGACGGTATGCTTTGGAGGTGTTTGAATACCCCAAGAAGATACAATTATGTATTTTTTCATCAAGTTTTTTTCTATGTACCTGTTGATGCCTCGAAAATCGCTGCAACAACATCGGGAAAAACCACCCGGTCCGGACCTTAAAGGCAACTCCTTTTTTGTTTGGTGTGGTGGCTCCGACTGGAAATAATGGGAACAGTTTCCCAATTGTTTGTAGATGGGATGGATAAGTGGTTGATTTTCTAATATCTAATGATAATGGATGGATGATTTAATCTAAAATGTAAAATTATAAACAACTAATCTATCCCGAGAAATTTCTGCTTTAGTGTAACTTTTGATGATCTTTATCTACAAACAGGCATATAGATGACTCTATTGGTAAACAAAGATATTTATTCATATGATAATTACTTTGTTCAAGTAGTTGAACAAAGTAATCATTAAAATGTTATTACACTATTCTTCATATATCATTGACATAAATATGATTGAAATAATAACACTCCCTAGACATTCAATAGTGATAAGTATAGGAATTGTTGTTAAAACACATACATATATCCAATGATAGCAAGAATAAATAAACGTTGATTCACATGAAAGAATTAAGCAAAAGCATAGATAATAGTACCATATGTTATTCGGATCACTCCCGATATCAATCGCATTCAAATTCCTTCTTCTAACTTAGAAACACTTCCACAACAAAGCAATAGTGCACATCTCATCAAAGCTTTCTTCGTTAAAATTCAAAATATTGGCCCAGTCTTCATAAAAAATATATCAGAAGCACAATAGTGTGACTTACTGATTTGAGTTTATACAAAAACTGAGGACCCTTTCCAAAACAATGAAAGGGTCTATAAATACTATCTAAGCTAACTAATTATGAAATAAAAAATGCTACTAAGTGGTATAACCAAATCATGAAAATCTCCTCGAAATAGGGTTGTTTGCAGTCGGTAGCATGGTTCACTGTTCCGGCCGATTATCTTTTGGCTTAAGCTGGCAGATAGCAAGCATTGGTTGCAATTCTGGAGGGTGACTCAGACGAGAATGCAGCTGGGCTGAATATGTGGCATCGTGGATTTCAAGAATCATGTAACTGATTTCATTGGTTAAACATTTGAGTGCTGCCCTCTGACTGTATCGTTTAACTAAGGATAACCAAAAGGTATCCCAAGTTAAACCCTTGATGTCGGTGATTAACCTTTCATTCTTCTCCAATTCTTGGTTGCATGTCTGTTCCAATACTTTGTCTGATGGCAATTGACCTAGAGTGCACTGTGAAATTAAGTTAGACAGAGAAAGGGTATCATTGATTAACTCAATTAAATTACTGGTTGCTGATCTACATTTTGAATTTTCCCTTTCTGCTTTCATCAATTGTGACTGCCATTCTAGGAAAAGAATCTCTTTGTGTGACTCTAGAGTTTTAGGCAGATTTGCGGCTTGTCCTTCGTTGGTTTCTTTCGAAGCAAGAAAGTTGGTTAAATTCTCATCGGCTTGTTCTAAATCATGCCTGGCATCGACTGATTTGTCAATCATTGATGAAGTAATCTCACATAGGGGCTCAACAAGGGAGATATTATGACATCGCAAATTTAGCTGTTTAAGCAGTGCTTTATTGATCTTGAGAGATTTGGACCTGAAATCTGCTGGTTGAGGAAGACTCTTGAACTTTTCTACCTGTTGCGATAGTTGACCAATTTGGTCATCTTTTGTTTCACTCATTTGTTCATTCATTGTCTTCAGCTTAACCAGTGTTGTGGATAATTTTGTTTGCTTATGCACTACGCTTTGATCTATCCTCTGCTTCTCTTTGAGCAATTGTTCATTTAATTGGTTGTTTATCTGCTAATGTGCTGCTAATTGCTATTCCATCTGTTCTATTCTTTGATGTGCTTCGGATACCTATGACTGTAATGAAATAATTGTTTGGTATTTTTTTTAAGTAAATTGCTTACTTCCGATGCTTTATCCACAGTAGCTGCTGAGTAGGCTTTGGCATACTGAGAAAGTTTTGTGAGGTCATCGGAAGGATTGAATTCTTCATTCCATACCACATTAGCCATCTCTGTTTGTGTAGGTAAAAGGGAAGATTGATCAAGTCTTCTTCTTTTCCTTTGTCTTTTTACTACAGCCTTATGTTTGGGACTGTAAAAGACATCTAATGGTGGTATGTCTTCTATCTGCAAAACAATTTGATTGGATGGATCCTTAGGAATTATTTCCACATCTTTGCTAGTGGGTAGGCCGCTGGTTCCTTCAATTGGAATCGTATTTTTTACTGTCTCATGACCAACTGTTACTTCAGGTGTGCTGAAACCTTGTGAACTTTCAGGATTGCTTATGATGGAATCGAATTGTTGCCATTCTTGTAGGAGCTTGGGATCAATTTGAGTATCTATATCGATATGTTCGTTGCCCTTGTCTTGTTCTTTCTCCTGTTCTGTATCTTTTCCTTTTTTGGGAATCTTCTCCATAGCAGGAGGTTTATCAACAATTTGTTGTTCAGGCTCGCTTGACTGGATTGCTGGGGTGGTTGCTAATAAGTCCAGAGGCAGAGTTTGCAACCTCTATTCTCTGAGCCTATTGAATACTACCAGCCCTTCATCTTTATATCTCATCTTGGCCAATGCTTTTACCTGAAATAATGATTCTGCTAAAGAAAACAGGTCATCAAACTCATCTTTCTCATGATCAAACTTTGTAAGTTTGGCTTGTTCAAGCACATTATAAGCAACTTTCCTTGGATCATATTGCCTGTTGGGAATGGTTGCAAGATTGAGCATCTTTATCTTTACTGCCTCCTTTTCTGCATGTTTGTAATCATGGAGAGTATAAACACCACATCTCAAAGGAAATGTAGGCCATACCTACTTTTTAGAAGTTCTAAGAGTTTTGGATGTTCCTGCGGTTGTTATCTGGTATGCCAATTCCAGAGCTAACAGCTTATCAGGTACATATAGAGGAAGGACATGAGGTCTTGTAAGGCTACCATAAAGCCTTATATATGTGAACTTGTCTTCTCTGAACCAATTTCCTATAGCAGTCAAGTCAATCCCTGCTTCCTCGGAAATCCTTGGGGCAGGCTTATCAAAAATAGCATAGTAGATAGGCAACATGAAACCGTTACAGATTTGGTACAAATGGTCTTTGTAGTGAGCCTTCCATAACATTTGCTGATAAATATGGATTGGCTTAGGGTCCTGGGGAGTCCTTCTCCATCCGAGTACCAGATATTCAGAATTAAAGCAAAGAATATCCATTATATAAGCACTGTAATAAAAAGGAGGGATGGTCCTGGTGGTTTTACGTGAATTTGACCTAAATTCTAGAATTGCAGTGGCTAGTTTGTCGAACAATATGTTTGCCCAATCCATCACATAACTATTGACAACTGTCTCCATTAAAGGAACCATTTCAATAGTGAACTTTGTAGAGTCATGCATTCCCCAGATTCTACACATCATTGCCCCAGCATAACAGTAAGGAGAAGACAATGAATCCATAGAGTACTTACCTGATGATTCATGTTTGTGCTTTGAGGGATTCTGTCTCCATTGCTTAATTGGAGCTGATTCTGTCTCGTTCTCAGCTGCAAACTTTTCAAGGAAGGCTTTGTTGTATTTATTTTTAGGTTCAGGTAAGTGATACATCTTCCTTAAGTCATCACGCTGAAATGAGCCAAAAATCCTCCCGTCAACTGTGCAAAATTTTCTGTCTGAAACTGGAATTTCTTCTACCACCCATCTTACTACGTCAGTGTATGGAAGAATTTTCTCACGTGCTGCTATTTTGTGCAAACATGAATCAGCTAAATCTTTGAGGGATGCTTCCAATTTGCTAGTTGAACCAGCCGTAGCTTCTTCTGATACTTCCTCAGGCTCCTCTGCTTCAACTAAATTGTAGATACTTTGCCAACTTGTATTTCCAAGGCCGAGGCATGTAGTATCTGAGATTAACCCTTTTTTCTTGGTCCTAGATCGTTGGTTGGTTGCATTGTTGTTGTAGGAGACGCTGCTGCTGATTTCTTTGATCTCTTTCCCATTTGTTTCAAATTCGTTATTCCAGCAGAATTCTACACAAGCAATGAGACCAACATGATACAGAGAATAGCTAGTATCGACCGATATGAAAGAATTATGTCAATTAGCAGATAATGATGGATTATAGTGAAATTGCCGCAGATACAATCAAAGAAAAATCTCCGCATAACTGCTTCATTGATTAGCCATTTAACCTGTCAATCATGACAAAGGAGTTTTAAATGTCCATTATGTCGTTTATATAACGAATGATTCATTCAAGTGTGGCTTAGATTCTTTGATGGATAATCAGAAGTAAATCGCAATCGGCGATTGGTAACGTGAATGGAAAGGCTTAAATATTTGTCCAAAACATCTTCCGATCACCGAAAGGTAATGCATGCAAGGCTTTTAAATACGTTTTCGAGATATGTGCCTTGATTTAATACTTCGCAATCGAGGATGGGTTTGGGTCATATTACTTATGCCATTGCGACTTTGCCGATCGGCAATTGCGATACGCCTTATCACATCGGAGGATTTGAATGTGCCATTAATCCTGTGTTAGGTTGCTACCGCCGATTGCTGATGGCGATACACTTTATCACATCGGATAAATGAGGGAGGCTCTTTCTTTATGCTATGTGATTTTCTTTTTCCCGATATCCGATAATGATTTCCTTTTCGGATCGGAGTGAGGCAAGTGGTCTTTGTATATGTTTTTCTTATCATTGTGATATGCGATCTTCTGATCGCTTTATTGCAATAACAAAGAACTTTATAATTTTTTGAAAAGACCTACTTTATTTCTATTTGAAAAAAGGTCTATTTAAAATATATCATTTTTATTGAACCTTTTGATGAGGGTTTTTTCTTAGATGGGTTAATACCAATTTATTCACACGTCTAAGTTTAAAAGGGACCCCATTCATATTATGATTTTTAAGTAAAAATTTTATGAAATGGGGGGTTGTTGTACAACACAACAGTACCTTTGGTATCAAGGCATAACATGTGGAACCAAAGACCCTGAGATGCTTTTCCGAAGGAATGTGTCCATACCACATTTCATAAGGATTCTTGCTTCTAATAGCATTAGATGGAAATATATTCTTTACATATACAACACATAGAACTGCATCAGCCCAAAACATCAATTTTTCATTTTTGAAAAACATCATGGAGCGCACCATATTTAATATTGTCCTATTCATTCTTTCAACTACTCCATTCTGATGGGGATTATAAGGCACAATTTTTTGATGTTTGATCCCATGTTGGAGAAGATAGTTTTCAAATTCATTTGAACTGTATTCTTTTCCATTATCAGTGCGAATAGAGCCAATATGAGTTTTTACATCATTTTCAATCCATGTATTAAAGTTCTTGAATGTTTGAAAAGCATCTAATTTGTTCTTCAATAAAAAAACCCAACATATTCTGGTGTAGTCATTAATAAATGTCATCATATATTTATTTCCATTTGCAGAAGGAATGGGAATTGGACCACATAAATCTAAATGAATGAGTTAAAGTTTTCTATGTGCTCTGGAATGTGAATCATGAAAGGACTATTTTCTATGCTTTCCTAGAATGTAAGCATCACATTGCTTAAGGTTCCTAGGAATCCTAGGCCAACCAGTAACACCATTTTTCTTCAACAAGTGGAGGCTGTCACAGTTCAAGTGTCCAAATATACCATGTCATAATAAACTTGATGGAAATGTACCTTCATCATAATGAGAATTGTATGATAAATTTTGTGCATGAGCAGAAGTACACTACAGTTTGAGAAGCCTTTCTTCTTCTATCCCTGTCATGACAAGTGAGTGGTCTAATGATTTTCTTACCTCAACCTTGCCATCAAACATGGGAATGGGGTGTCCTTGCTGGAAGATGTGGACCAAGGACAACACGTTTCTCCTCAGTTGTGGGAGATATAAAACATGATGCAAAAGAAAGTCTGGAAGACCAGGTAATTTAATCCTGATTGTGCTAAGCCATGATGGCTTAATTTTTGATTTGTATGCAAAGTATACTACTCCATCAACATTTTCAGTAAATTCTTCAAAAAAATATCTTCTAAAATTCATGTGGCAAGTTTCTCCTAAATCAAGAAACTAATCATTTTTCCAAAAGCAAGTGAAGCATTAAATAAGTCTTCATTTACTCCAATATTACAGTGTGCCACAACATAGTGAGAAGATTCAGGTGCTTTACCTTTCTCTTTGTCATTAGTTTTACCTTCAGGTTGGTTTATTTACTACTCAATTCTGTCCCAAAGCAACTTGCATGTGGATGCATCATGTGATCCATCTCTTTTGCAACATATGCAATGTAAATCTCACTTTTCTCCTTGAGAGTGTCTACCCCCCTGCCTTTGAAATTTCTTCTTCCTCTTCCTCTTTGACAACCTCTTCCTTTGTAAGAATCTTGAGCAAGATTCTTCTCTCTATGTGCAAGACACACTAGCTCTTCAGAAGATTGAGGAGTTATCTTCTTCCCAAAAGCTTTCTCTATTTCAGCAATTTTTTTCACAAGGGAGTCAAAGGTAATATCTTTGAGGTTTCCATTTGATTGCAATGACTCTAGATAATTTGAGTAAGTGGGATAAAGTGCCTTGTGAAAAGCTATCATAGGAATGTCCAGTTCAACATTAGTGACTTTGATATCATGCATAATAGATTTTACTTCTTGCTGCAAGAGCAAGAGGATCATCATTTTGTAATTCAAGGCTAAACAATTTAATCATGAGTTGAACAACTTCAATTGCAGAGTGTGAGTCATAGAGTTCCTTCAGTTTTTGTAAGGCTTCAAAAGAACTTGAAAATGGTGAAATATGGTGACTCACCTCTTCATTTACTGATGCTGCAATCCATGCATAAGCCTTTATGTTCTTATTTTCACAAATGGCGAATTCCTTGTCTGAGGTAGGATGTTCTGGTTCTTTGTCTCTGTCTCCAACACACACTCCTTTCCACAGCTCATTAAAAATGAGAGTGTGTTTAATTTTCCTTGACTATTCTGGATAGTTCTCATTCCGAGAGAGAACTACTTCAACAATAGATATTAGTGAATGCATTCCCAAAAAAATATCTGCTTTTGATTTCCAAAACAAACACAACCTTTCTGGATATCTTCTGTTTAGGTGGAAAATAATTCACTATATTAATAATTTTAATGTAGCATATATTCCTCCACTCACAAATATATTATACGATGGTTTCAACATATAAGCCATATAATATATATCGGAAAAAAATACCATCGGAAATTCTCATTCTATTATCACCATTCAAAAATCTCAATGAATTTTAATACGACCACCATTTTCAAAGAGTTGAATGGGCTTCACACCATATACATTCACCATACCTCGAAATTTTGTCTCCAGAACTATAGCAGTGAATTTGCAACCAGTTTGAAAAATACCCCAACAGTCTTTGATGTTGTGAGAACCAGAGCTATGGGAGTGGAGCTGAGGAACAAGGATTTATATGCAGACTTTCAAAATATTCATATTGAAATATCAGCGTATACAACATTTTGATATCATACCAGCAACATAATCATTCAATGCATATAAATAATTCGTACGAGCAGTATGTAGTGTTTTCCAACAGTCTCCAAATATTGATATAATGGAGGGCCATTTGGTCTTCTACCAAACTCAGAGCATACTCAGTCCAACAGCACGCTCCAGGGAATAATAGACTCTAATGCAGTTGCAGTCACAGTGTTGGCCATAACACCATGCTTCCAGTTGTGCCACCCTTCCAGCACACAGTACGCAACACTTCATGGCATCACATGACCATTCCACGACTCCAGTATTCACATTAGGAAAAGCAATGCCTAAATGTAGAAAATCGACCCTTTAGCAGTCCCACTACATTTAGACTAGTGAATTAAATAATGCACAGAATCTTGCAGGGATAAGACAGAGAAATTACCAGCTCAGGTGTACAGGATGCAGAGAAGGTGACAGTTCTACAAAAATAGGCAGAACATGAGGGAGTTACAAAGGGAGGAAATCTAAAATTAGAACTGGCTCTGATACCATGTCAGACCAGGAGGTAACTCCTTAAATGAGATTATATCATTCATTTAGGTTGTTCATTATTATATACATGAGGGAGTGACTATTGAGTTTCATCTCTCGGTGACTCTCCATTTTCTCTATTATTTATTTACATTATTTACAGTTGTTCACCCAATCCCTATGATTAGGTGTCAACAATAACTAATACGAATGTTCATACATCTCAATAATAAATAATAGATATTATTGTATGCAATGATAACCACTTTAGGGACTTCTACATACCACCCAACATGGGTTAGGGCTGAACCAAATATTTCTTTAAGACCGATCACCCCCGTTCCATATTCCAAGCATGAATGTTGAATCTGATGGGATAAATCAAAATATAACCAACCAGGGTTTCCAGAGGCCAAACCATCTCAACCAAAGTGATTTCACCTAAAGCGGTCCAGAAATCACTAACACCAAACAAGCTTGGATGCCTCCTGTTGGAAATAATACTGAGAGGGGGGGGGAGGGTGAATTAGTATTATTAAGTCAATCAAACTTTTTCATTTCCATACTCTAATTCATATATGCTGCTTCAGTTAAGAATTCATGCGTATATTCCGTAAACTTATGATTCAGTTAATTGATCTTCAATGAGTGCAGTAGAACATTATTAACCATATTAATAGTAAACAGGTGTAGTAAAATAGAATAGATCATCACACATAAGCCACACACATGAACACCATGATATAAGGTGGAAACCCAATGTGGGAGAAAACCACCTGCTGCAAGTCATCTCAATCTTCTTCTTAATAAGAAAATCCTTTTACAAAAGTTCTGTACTAGTGCAGTCCTTTACCAGTACGCAGGCTACTACCTGCAGAGAGCTACAACCCTCTCTCATTCTCCAGTCTCTCCTGGAAGGGAGTTACAACCCCCATAGTTCTTGTACTAGCCGATCCATTTACTAGTACGCAGGCTACTCCCCGCTACAATGCTCCAAAGTTTTCAACTGATACTGGAAGGGAGCTACCACCCCCTTAGCTCTTGTACTAGCTAAGATACTAGTATGTAGGCGTGGGCCTACAATCTTCTCTCCTCCAGGTACCACGTTTCATACATTTTCATACTGGATACTCCTGAAGCACAACACATAATCTGAAAGGCCACATTTCATCCAATTTTCATACTAGACCCATTAATATCATTGAAGCACATAATCAATCAATCTTTTGAATCACTCAAACACCAGATCAATACATATACAAGGATAATATGTGAGTTATCAACCAGATCTAGTCCATCAGATCACATAAAGATAAGTCATTAAGAACTTGATCCATTCAACCATCAATATTGAAACTAAACATAATCATGCTGTTATCAGAACTCAATACCAGTAACCAGACATCAATTATGCACCTAGAACCCTGCATAATAGTTAAAGGCAGTTAAAAAAAAATTCAAGCAGGGTCTGCAACCTCATCAAAAGACATCTGCGAACATCCGCGTCTGTGTTGCTTTCTGATATGCGGGTATCTGCACCTGCACAATCTTCTTATCTGCGGGTATCCGCACCTGCACACTCTTCTGCTCTGCGGGTATCCGCACCTGCACCATGTCGCACCTGCGGTCCTGCGGCTACATCCGCACCTGCGCACTCTTCTGCTCTGCGGGTATCCACACCTGCACCGTGTCGCTCCTGCGGTCCTGCGGCTAGATCCGCACCTGCACACTCTTCTGCTCTGCGGGTATCCGCACCTGCACTGCGTCACACCTGCAGTCCTGCGGGTATAGATAGTTTTTCAGTCTTAAAGCATACCCCAGACTATCAGATCTACAGATCTAATCATGCGCCATGGAGATTTCGACCCATTTAGATCTAGCTATCACTTAGATCTAGCTATCACTCACCAACCGATCACAAGTATTTTAGATCTAGCTCACCTTAAGCAATTCAACCCATAAGTGTGTAGCCAAATGATCTCCTTTCCTTTTTATAGCCTTAGGCCTTTCACAATACCATGGACCAAAAACCATAACAATTCAATACCATCGACCCAATACTTGGGATAAACACTTTTGGATGCAATACCACAGACCAAAACCATAGGATCAAAAACTGTTAGACTGATACGATGAACCAATCATGAAAGTGCATGATCTTTTCTCTACATGAAAGAAACTTTTCTCTGCATGAAAGTGCGTGAACTTTTCTCTACATGAAAGAAACTTTTCTCTGCATGAAAGTGTGTGAACTTTTTTCTACATGAAAGAAACTTTTCTCTTCATGAAAGTGCGTGAACTTTTCACCATATGAAAGAAACTTTTCTCTCCATGAAAGTGTGTGAACTTGAAAATAAATTTGCTACACTATAATTTATCATATGTGTGATTTGCCATCAAGGACAACACTTGTCTCATAATGCCAAAAATCTCCCCCTTTGGACTTGATGGCAAAGCTAACCTGAGAACTGTCATCTGATTCCTTTGAGTTGTTCGGCATCCCATGCACTCTGTCACATCTGATATCTCTTCTGTAGATTCATCTAGGTATATATAAGTTAGTTGATCTTCTACGAGTTGGTTGCCATCAACTACAACACATGCATCATAATGCCAACAATCTCCCCCTTTGGACTTGATGGCAACAATACCAAATCACTCTCCCCCTTTGACATCAAGGGCAAAGGGCAGACCATGATATTCTCTTCCTTTGTTGTCCATACTCCCCTTGAGTACCTGCTGAAATCTCTGAATGAGATCCCCCTTTGTATATGCCATGGTGCGCCAATCTGTCCATGCTCTTTCTGAGAACATGCTGAAATTTCTGCTCTGCTGAAATATGCTTGTTCATGCTCCCCCTGACTGTAAGCAAGGTCTGCAAAAAGGTGTTCTACAAGAAGAACATGACTCTATACATCATAAATGACCTTCCTATCACCAAAGACTCATACATACATCTATCTCCCATCACAATGGTGATATACCAAAAGTTTACATATGATAACATAAGAGAATAACATCATTCATCCCAGGCATAGTGGGGAAACCAACATAGTCCATTACATGACCTGAAGAGATCTCATCAAATGACTACAATAGATAGAGACACACTATGAACAGAGACCAAACATCATGATAAACATCAGCAACAACACTGTATGATCTACTCCATAGCATCTGTCAATAGCAACTAGACCAACAACTTGTATTAGTGCATGAATCATCAAGGTATGTCTGTATCAACTCATCCTTTTGTATAGAATTCTGTATATACAGAATCATTCACATTCTATCATATGTGAGAAACACCATAGCCATCCAGATCTGCACGAACCAAGTATCATCAATTGGGAATATCTGCATCAATTGACATATGTACGAAACAACCTATCATCATATAGGTAAGAACTCATCATCATCATGTCTCCAACAATGCAACTTTGAATAATCATCCATGTATCCAGCCAACAATCCTCATCCCTATATGTGCTAAGAACAATAGGAATCCTGCATCATAACTATAATATATGATCTTTATGCATATGAGGACAACAACATATGAGTGACTCATCATCAAGTAAAGAAGATGTGAATTCAAGCTATGTACTTTTCCTTATCCTTATGAAGATCACCATGTAAGCATCATTAGAGAATCAACCACAAATATGATCTAAATATCGACTTTGTAACCCCAAGAATCATCTGAACAACTCATAACCATATCATAGCAAGATGAATCATTTATCCATATAAGCATCATCACCAAGGACTATTAACCATAATGCCAACAATGCATTAAAAGCATATGCTCCCCCTAAACCTGTGCCATATTGTTTACTGTCAGATATGATCATGCATATCAGCAAGAAGTATCAAGATATCATCATTATCAAGTTAGAAACAAAACACTTCTAACCATCAAGTCATTTCCACACATCATTAGCAAATTGTAACCATTATCAAGCAGTGCAAATAATAAATCGAATCATAATTGGTCCTTTTCCTGAACCTGTCCCTACTGCCTTTCCTCAAACAATCATATACACAACTATGCCATAACCAACTCACGTATATATGTGACTTCTCTTTAAGAAACTTGCGTATGAGATTTAGGACACTGAAGTTTTACACTTCCAGCTCCCTCTGATTCTGTTATGTCTGTATGTTGTGCTGTTCCGCCTCTTTCTGACTGTACTTCTTTCTTCTTCCACATCTTCAAGTGTGATGATGATGTTTTCTCCCTTTGGTGTGGTGCCCATACTTTGTTCCTGCATTCCTTAGCTATATGTCCAAGCTTGTTACATGTGTAACATCTTACTTGTCTCATATAGCAATCAATAGCTCTGTGACCAAACATATTGCAAGCCAAGCAATATCCATTAAAGTACCTTGAATGTGATGATCTTTCTGCACGATGGTCTTGAACCCTTCTTCTTCTACATCTGGCTGCAACATGTCCAAGATTATGACATACGTAACATTCAACATTATTCATAGGAGGAGTAAAAGATTTTCTTTGAAGAATTTCTTTCCTTGGTTGATGATGAGATTGACCTTTCATCTCCTTAATGAGAATTTCCGATTTTACAGTAGAGTCCCTTGTCTTACTTTGTGAACTAGATTCACCTTCAATAGATTCATGAAAACCAAGACCAGTTTTGATAGCAGGAGACCTTTGACTATTAAGAATATCATCCAAGACTTTAGTACTATCTTGAAATCGTAACAGTTAATCCTTTTCTTCTAATTTATCTTTTAGATTATTTACCTCAACTTGATGTTGCTCTTCCTTTTCAAGATACTGCTTGTTCACGTTTTCTTCAGCATTTCTTTCTTCTTCCAACTGACGTCATAGTTCAAGAACTTCATTTTCATGAGCTTGGAGTAGTTCTTTATTCTTCTTCTTTGATTCTTCAAGATCTTCTTTTAGCGAGCGGATCATGGCTTCAAGACTTTCATAGTAACTGGATCTATCTCTGAGTTTCTTGATGGTTGTGCCTCTTTCATTGACTTCATCTCTTAGTGATGTTACTTCGTCCTACAACTTTTGATATTTGTCCTTGAATAACTTCCTTACCTTGTTTCCTTCCTCTAGTTGAGCTTTTAGTTTGGCAGCTTCTTCTTTGAAGACACATTCCCTTTTGTTCAATAGATCTTGTTGATCTCTAATTTTGTCTGTAAGCCTTTTAAATTCTGCCTCTATTTGATATCTTTATTGCTTACCCATAAAAGAAAATTCAGTTGTTTCGCTATCACTTTCATCTTTTCCAAATGGATAGATAGTTGGAACATCAGAGGATAACAAATTCATACTTGATAATTCATCTTCATTCTGAAATGATTCTGAATCTGAAGTGCTTCTTCCACATAATCCCCAATCGATTCTCCCACTATCAAATAGTTCTTCTAAGATGTATTCTTCTACTTAGGCGCTTTCTTCTTAAGCTTATTTCCCATTGTTCCACAGATCTCCTTCAAGCGATCAATCTTCTACAAAAGGACCTGCTCTGATACCAATTGTTGGAAATAATACTGAGAGGGGGGGGGGGGGCGTAAATCAGTATTATTAAGTCATTAAAAAATTTTCATTTCCATACTCTGATTCATATATGCTGCTTTAGATAAGAATGCCCGTGTATATTCAGTAAACTTATGATTCAGTTAACTGATCTTCAATGAGTGCATTAGAACATTATTAACCATATTAACAGTAAACAGGTGTAGTAAAATAGAACAGATCATCACACATAAGCCACACACATGAACACCATGATATAAGGTGGAAACCCAATGTGGGAGAAAACCACCTGCTGCAAGTCATCTAAATCTTCTCCTTAATAAGAAAATCCTTTTACAAAAGTTTTGTACTAGTGCATTCGTTTACCAGTACGCAGGATACTACCTGCAGAGAGCTACAACCCTCTCTCGTTCTCCAGTCTCTCCTGGAAGGGAGCTACAACCCCCATAGTTCTTGTACTAGATGATCCATTTACTAGTACACAGGCTGCTCCCTGCTACAATGCTCCAAATTTTTCAACTGCTACTGGAAGGGAGCTACCACCCCCTTAGCTCTTGTACTATCTAAGATACTAGTACGTAGGCACCGGCCTACAATCTTCTCTCCTCCAGGTACCACATTTCATACATTTTCATACTGGATACTCCTAAGCACAACACATAATCTGAAAGGCCACGTTTCATCCAATTTTCATATTGGACCCATTAATATCATTGAAGCACATAATCAATCAATCTTTTGAATCCCCCAAACACCAGATCAATACATGTACAAGGATAATATGTGAGTGATCAACCAGATCTAGTCCATCAATCACATAAAGATAAGTCATTAAGAACTTGATCCATTCAACCATCAATACTGAAGCTAAACATAATCATGTTGTTATCAGAACTCAATACCAGTAACCAGACATCAATTATGCACCTAGAACCCTGCAGAATAGTCAAAGGCAGTTAAAACAAATTTCAAGCAGGGTCCGTAACTTCACCAAAAGACATCTGCGAACATCCGCGTCTCTGCTGCTTTCTGATATGCGGGTATCCACACCTACACAGTCTTCTTATCTATGGGTATCCGCACCTGCGCACTCTTCTACTCTGCGGGTATCCGCACCTACACCGTGTCGCACCTGCGGTCCTGCAGCTACATCCGCACCTGCGCACTCTTCTGCTCTGCGGGTATCCGCACCTGCACCGTGTTGCTCCTGCGGTCCTGCGGCTAGATCCGCACCTGCACACTCTTCTGCTCTGTGGGTATCCGCACATGCACTACGTCACACCTGCAGTCCTGCGGGTATAGATAGTTTTTCAGTCTTCAAGCATACCCCAGACTATCAGATCTACAGACCTGATCATGCGCCAGGGACATCTCGACCCATTCAGATCTAGCTATCACTCAGATCTAGCTATCACTCACCAACCGATCACAAGTATTTCAAATCTAGCTCACCTTAAGATATTCAACCCATAAGTGTGCAGCCAACTGATCTCCTTTCCTTTTTATAGCCTTAGGCCTTTCACAATACCATGGACCAAAAACCATAGCAATTCAATACCATCAACCCAATACTTGGGATAAACACTTTTGGATGCAATACCACGGACCAAAACCATAGGATCAAAAACTGTCGAACTGATACCATGAACCAATCATGAAAGTGCATGATCTTTTGTCTACATGAAAGAAAATTTTCTCTGTATGAAAGTGCGTGAACTTTTCTCTACATGAAAGAAACTTTTCTCTCCATGAAAGTGCATGAACTTTTCTCTACATGAAATAAACTTTTCTCTCCATGAAAGTGCATGACCTTTTCACCATATGAAAGAAACTTTTCTCTGCATGAAAGAGCGTGAACTTGAAAATAACTTTACTGCACTATAATTTATCATCTATGTGATTTGCCATCAAGGACAACACTTGTCTCATAATGCCAACAATATCCCCCTTTGGACTTGATGGGAAAGCTAACCTGAGAACTATCATCTGATTCCTTTGAGTTGTCCGGCATCCCATGCACTCTGTCACATCCGATATCTCTTCCATAGACTCATCTAGATATATATAAGTGAGTTGATCTTCTACGAGTTGGTTGCCATCAACTACAACACATGCATTATAATGCCAACAATCTTCCCCTTTGGACTTGATGGCAACAATACCAAATCACTCTCCCCCTTTGACATCAAGGGCAAAGGGCGGACCATGATATTCTCTTCCTTTGCTGTCCATACTCCCCTTGCGTACCTGCTAAAATCTCTGAATGAGCTCCCCCTTTGTATATGCCATGGTGCGCCAATCTGTCCATGCTCTTTATGAGAAAATGCTGAAATTTCTGCTCTGCTCAAATATGCTTGTTCATGCTCCCCCTAACTGTAAGCAAGGTCTGTAAAAAGATGTTCTACAAGAAGAACATGACTCTATACATCATAAATGACCTTCCTATCATCAAAGACTCATACATACATCTATGTCCCATCACAATGGTGATATACCAAAAGTTTACATATGATAACATAAGCGAATGACATTCCTATCACCAAAGACTCATACATACATCTATCTCCCATCACAATGGTGATAGACCAAAAGTTTACATATGATAACATAAGAGAATAACATCATTCATCCCAGGCATAGTGGGGAAACCAACATAGGCAGTTACATGACCTGAAGAGATCTCATCAAATGACTACAATAGATAGAGACACATTATGAATAGAGACCAAACATCATGATAAACATCAGCAACAACACTGTATGATCTGCTCCATAGCATCTGTCAATAGCAACTAGACCAACAACTTGTATTAGTGCATGAATCATCAAGGTATGTCTGTATCAACTCATCCTTTTGAACATAATTCTGTATATAAAGAATCATTCACATTCTATCATATGTGAGAAACACCATAGCCATCCAGATCTGCATGAACCAAGTATCATCAATTGGGAATATCTGCATCAATCAACATATGTACGAAACAACCTATCATCATATAGGTAAGAACTCATCATCATCATGTCTCCAACAATGCAACTTTGAATAATCATCCATGTATCCAGCCAACAATCCTCATCCATATATGTGCCAAGAACAATAGGAATCCTGCATCATAACTATAATATATGATCTTTATGCATATGACGACAACAGCATATGAGTGACTCATCATCAAGTAAAGAAGATGTGAATTCAAGCTATGTACTTTTCCTTATCCTTATGAAGATCACCATGTTAGCATCATTAGAGAATCAACCACAAATCTGATCTAAATATCAACTATGTAACCCCAAGAATCATCTGAACAACTCATAACCATATCATAGCAAGATGAATCATTTATCCATATAAGCATCATCACCAAGGATTATTAACCATAATGCCAACAATGCATTAAAAGCATATGCTCCCCATAAACCTGTGCCATCTTGTTTACTGTCAGATTTGATCATGCATATCAACAAGAAGTATCAAGACATCATCATTATCAAGTTAGAAACAAAACACTTCTAACCATCAAGTAATTTCCACACATCACCAGCAAATTGTAACCATTATCAAACAGCGCAAATAATAAACCGAATCATAACTCATCCTTTTCCTGAACCTGTCCCTACTGCCTTTCCTCAAACAATCATATACGTGACTATGCCATAACCAACTAATGTATATACGTGACTTCTCTTTAAGAAACTTGCGTATGAGATTTAGGACACTGAAGTTTTACACTTCCAGCTCCCTCTGATTCTGGTATGTCTATATGTTGTGCTGTGTCGCCTCTTTTTGACTGTACTTCCTTCTTCTTCCACATCTCCATGTGTGAAGATGATGTTTTCTCCTTTTGGTATGGTGCCCATACTTTGTTCCTGCATTCCTTAGCTATATGTCCAAGCTTTTTAAATGTGTAACATCTTACATGTCTCATATAGCAATCAACAACTCTGTGACCAAACATATTGCAAGCAAAGCAATATCCATTAAAGTACCTTGAATGTGATGATCTTTCTGCACGATGGTCTTGAACCCTTCTTCTTCTACAACTGGCTGCAACATGTCCAAAATTATGACATACATAACATTCAACATTATTCATAGGAGGAGTAAAAGATTTTCTTTGAAGAATTTCTTTCCTTGGTTGATGATGAGATTGACCTTTCGTCTCCTTAATGAGCATTTCAAATTTTAAAGTAGAGTCCCTTATCTTACTTTGTGAACTAGATTCACCTTCAATAGATTCATGAAAACCAAGACCAGTTTGATAGCAAGAGACCTTTGACTATTAAGAATATCATCCAAGAGTTTAGACTATCTTGAAATCGTAACGGTTTATCCTTTTCTTCTAATTTATCTTTTAGATTATTTACCTCAACTTGATGTTGCTCTTCCTTTTCAACATACTGCTTCTTCATGTTTTCTTCAGCATTTTTTTCTTCTTCCAACTGACATCTTAGTTCAAGAACTTCATTTTCATGAGCTTGGAGTAGTTCCTTATTCTTCTTCTTTGATTCTTGAAGATCTTCTTTTAACAAGCGGAACGTGGCTTCAAGACTTTCATAGTAACTGGATCTATCTTTGAGTTTCTTGATGGTTGTGCTTCTTTCATTGACTTCATCTCTTAGTGATGTTACTTCATCCTGCAACTTTTGATATTTTTCCTTGAATAACTTCCTTACCTTGTTTCCTTCCTCTAGTTGAGCTTTTAGTTTGGCAGCTTCTTCTTTGAAGACACATTCCCTTTTGTTCAATAGATCTTGTTGATCTCTAATTTTGTCTGTAAGCCTTTTAAATTCTACCTCTATTTGATATCTTTCTTGCTCACCCATAAAAGCAAATTCAGTTGTTTCACTATCACATTCATCTTTTCCAAATGGATAGATAATTGGAACATCAGAGGATAACAAATTCATACCTGATAGTTCATCTTCATTCTGAAATGATTCTGAATCTGAAGTGCTTCTTCCACATAACCCCCAATCGATTCTCCCACTGTCATAGTTCTTCTGAGATGTCTTCTTCTGCTTAGGCGCTTTCTTCTTAAGCTTCTTTCGCATTTTTCCATGGATCTCCTTCAAGCGATCAAGCTTCTACAAAAGGATCTGCTCTGATACCAATTGTTGGAAATAATACTAAGAGGGGAGGGGGGGTGAATCAGTATTATTAAGTCAATCAAACTTTTTCATTTCCATACTCTGATTCATATATGCTGCTTCAGTTAAGAATGCCCGCATATATTCAGTAAAATTATGATTCAGTTAATTGATCTTCAATGAGTGCATTAGAACATTATTAACCATATTAACAGTAAATAGGTGTAGTAAAATAGAACAGATCATCACAGATAATCCACACACATGAACACCATGATATAAGGTGGAAACCCAATGTGGGAGAAAACCACCTGCTGCAAGTCATCTAAATCTTCTCCTTAATAAGAAAATCCTTTTACAAAAGTTCTGTACTAGTGCAGTCCTTTACCAGTACGCAGGATACTACCTACAGAGAGCTACAACCCTCTCTTGTTCTCCAGTCTCTCTCGGAAGGGAGCTACAACCCCCATAGTTCTTGTACTAGCCGATCCATTTACTAGTACGCAGGCTGCTCCCTGCTACAATGCTGCAAAGTTTTCAATTGCTATTGGAAGGGAGCTACCACCCCCTTAGCTCTTGTACTAGCTAATAGACTAGTACGTAGGCGCCAACATACAATCTTCTCTCCTCCGGGTACCACATTTTCATACTGGATACTCCTGAAGCACAACACATAATCTAAAAGGCCACGTTTCATCCAATTTTCATACTGGACCCATTAATATCATTGAAGCACATAATCAATCAATCTTCTGAATCACCCAAACACCAGATCAATACATATACAAGGATAATATGTGAGTTATCAACTAGATCTAGTCCATCAAATCACATAAAGATAAGTCATTAAGAACTTGATCCATTCAACCATCAATACTGAAGCTAAACATAATCATGCTGTTATCAGAACTCAATACCAGTAACCAGACATCAATTATGCACCCAGAACCCTGCAGAATAGTCAAAGGAAGTTAAAACAAATTTCAAGCAGGGTTTGCAACTTCACCAAAAGACATCTGCGAACATCCGCATCTGTGCTGCTTTCTGATATGCGGGTATCTGCACCTACAAAGTCTTCTTATCTGCGGGTATCTGCACCTGTGCACTCTTCTTCTCTGCGAGTATCCACACCTGCACTGTGTCACACCTGCGGTCCTGCGGCTACATCCGCACCTGCACACTCTTCTACTCTGTGGGTATCCGCACCTCCACCGTGTCGCTCCTGCGGTCCTGTGGCTAGATCCGCACCTGCACACTCTTCTGCTCTGCGGGTATCCGCACCTGCACTGCGTCACACCTGTGGTCTTGCGGGTATAGATAGTTTTTCATTCTTCAAGCATACCCCAAACTATCAGATCTACAGATCTGATCATGCGCCATGGAGATCTCGACCCATTCAGATCTAGCTATCACTCAGATCTAGCTATCACTCACTAACTGATCACAAGTATTTCAGATCTAGCTCACCTTAAGATATTCAACCCATAGGTGTGCAACCAAATGATCTCCTTTCCTTTTTATAGCCTTAGGCCTTTCACAATACTACGGACCAAAAACCATAACAATTCAATACCATGTACACAATACTTGGGATCAACACTTTTGGATGCAATACCACAGACCAAAACCATAGGATCAAAAACTATCGGAATGATACGATGAACCAATCATGAAAGTGCCTGGTATTTTCTCTACATGAAATAAACTTTTCTCTGCATGAAAGTGCATGAACGTTTCTCTACATGAAAGAAACTTTTCTCTGCATGAAAGTGCATGAACTTTTCTCTACATGAAAGAAACTTTTCTTTGCATGAAAGTGCGTGAACTTTTCACCATATGAAAGAAAATTTTCTCTGCATGAAAGTGCGTGAACATGAAAATAACTTTTATGCACTATAATTTATCATCTGTGTGATTTTCCATCAAGGACAACACTTGCCTCATAATGCCAACAATCTCCCCCTTTGGACTTGATGGCAAAGCTAACCTGAGAACAGTCATATGATTCCTTTGAGTTGTCCGGCATCCCATGCACTCTGTCACATCTGATATCTCTTCCATAGATTCATCTAGATATATATAAGTGAGTTGATCTTCTACGAGTTGGTTGCCATCAAGTACAACACATGCATCATAATGCCAACACCTCCAACTTTCTTCACCATACCGATAGGAATTTTGCTATCTCCTCTTCCAAAATCTTGCAGAATTTGTTACAACCATTTACATTGGATAAGACCTTCAAATCCTATCTGATCCTACCTTGGACGTTTCACCTCTTACCCCTTGAGCTCATCCTCCCATCAAGATTGGATGTCAAGCCTAGATTTTTAAATGGATAAGAATTCATAAACTACCACGCTCTCCTATAAATCTACAACCATCTACAACAGCAAGGTTTGATTTTGGATGCTAATCATACACTCATGCTACTACTTTGAACCTAAGAGAGTTATCATCTTCATGCATTAGGGTGACATTGAGGTGTGCTTTGTGACAAGGGAGGACAAGTCAACTTGGGGAGATCTCTACAAGATCAACTTCCATTTTTGGTTGTAAAATATATCCTATTCATATTAATACAAAGATTATAATGTTTTCCTATATTTGTTAAGTTATGTTTACATACATGTATTTCAATGCTACGTTGATCCATTGAATAGAGTAATTAGATAATGATACATAGATGTCATAGATCTCTAGCTTGTATTGAGCGTATGTGAAGGTTCTAATTATAGGGATTGGAGCTACGATTGGATATTACAAGCCGAGAAGAAAGAAGATCTTTTGATGGATCCCAAGTAATCCTCTTTCCATCCTGTAAGTTCTCTAAGGTGAAACTTATATTCTTTGCTTTCTGTTGTTCTAGACTAGGCCACTAGGTCTAGGGAAGATACTTTTATCTGTAGTAGATTCCGAATAACACCATGGCTATCTAGGAAATGGAAAGGCAAGGATAAAATTATTGTCAATCTAGAGAAATCCCATGCCAATGAAAACAAATGAACCAAACAACCAGATGCATGTACTAGATATTCAAATCTTAGCAATGAAACCACACATGCAACCTTTTACCTGCAATGTACACCTACTCCAGTTTTTGTTCAAAACTTTTCTTTGTGCTCCCTTGCTTTCCTTTGCTTGAGTTTTGTCTAAGTGTTGCCTCTCTTTTCTCTTAGAGCTCTACTTTTGAAAGTGATCAAAGATAATGCTAACAAAAGTTGTGAAATGTTTCTCTGATTCATTTTTATTATTGATGTCTAGTCTTTTCCTCTCCTTTTTCCTTTTTTCTTTCTTTTCCTCTAATTTATCTATAATTTCCCTTGCATTCATATCTGTGTGTCTTCAACTTCCTTGTCTCATATTTTCCTTTATTTCTAATATCAAATTTCCACTTATTGTTTCTTTTTTGTTTTCTAATTCCAATTCCAATTTTGATAGCCATTAGTTAACCACAATTGAAACCCAATGTGATGTTTCTCCCCTTATTCAACTTGGAATACATGTCCCATGATCTTGGTTATTTGTTTCCTTTTTAAATGGAAGTATAACCCGAGCTTGTTAGAGGGGGTTGGACCAAAAGGGGATAGGACTTCACTTTGGTAGCCATTCAATGTCTAGCTTAGTAGTGTGATGATCAAATCATCCCTAGGTAAGCTAAGAGGATGATAATGGAAGAAGTATGATCAAGAAGGTCTTTCCCAACCAAAAATCTATCAAGCTTGGCAACTATGTGCATGGGGCCTACATTTTTATTACTACAAGTGTAACTAGACAATTTTGGTTTTATATCAACTAGATCAAGTTATGCAATAATCTCCTCAATCATTTGATGGAATTGGTCTTTGGTTTTGCTTTCCTATTTCTTCTCCCACATATGTATCATGACACTAAAGTCCCCACCTTGTAATGAGGCTATCATTTTGGAGAAGCTTTGAATTTTCAAGGAGGTAACCCAAACAATGAACTTTGTCTTGATAATTATTGGGTATATATATACTACATATTCTCCTTGATGAAAAAATTGCATTTTATCTAATGAAGAGATTTATCTTCAGAGATGAGATGAATCTATGAAGAATACCAAATGGTACATAGTCCCCCCAAATCCCCTCGAGATCCCTCTACTGGAGCACTAGAGCTTTTCCATATGCTTTGAAATTTCAAGAGAGGTTCATCCTCCCCTAATTTAGACTCTCCAAGAAGCAGAATGTGGGTATTTCTGTAGTCTTCTACGTAACTAATGTCTTGTTCCCTTTTCTCAGTATCGACCACTCTAGGAGATAATATTCATTATTTACTATTGGATTTGGCCCCTCCATCCATTTAAATTGAACATCTGATCTCTCATGAATAAAATGAAATCACTATCAATTCAACTACCATGTCACTTGTTTATGCTAGTCATCTAAAATAATTTTATCTTGAAACAATTTGTAGCTTGAAACTATAAAGCCATGATATTCATTCAAATGGGGCCAAACTCATGATAGAACCAATAATAGCTCTAGGCCTAACGACAGTGCCACACCATGTGTTTTATATGTGCGTGTGTGCCTTTCAAACCAAGTAGAACTTAATATTCCTTTAGGATTAACCAAAAGGCAGGAAAAATGCTATATATGTTTTTTTTGTGTGTGTGTGTATGAAACCAAACAAAATAGAATATTCTTTCAGGATTAACTAACAAGGATTATTTATAGTATACATATGTCTGTGTGTGTTTGTGTGTCTTAGACAATGCATAACTCAATATGCCTTCAGGCTTAACAAAGAGCTAAGAGCCTCACTAAACCAAATACAACTATGGGTTTGGCCATACATTGTGTATGTATTAGACCATTTCAATCAATCAATGGATGCTCATTAACACCACCATCGCACACAGACACATGTGTGTGTGTGTGTAGATGCCCTTCGACCATGTTGGGACCATGTTAATTTGAGTTGTAGGATGACATAAATTTGAATTTGGTGCTAATGTAGAACCTTCAATGTGACATGATTTGGCACTTAGACCATGACCATAATTGCCACTAGTTCTTTGTCAATTCACCATATGATTGTGCCATGTGGTGATTCGGATCTTGTGGGGAGGCCCCCAAGATTTGAAAAATTGAATTACTAGAAGAAAAGGAGGAGAACGCCTAATAAACAAAGCCACAAAGATTTTTTTTATTAAAATAGAGAATAACTGTCAAAGTTACATTGTGGTGGACAATCTTTCCTTTTACAAAATGTTACTTGTTACTTATAGCCTTCTTCAGTTACAATACCACAGGTAAATTCCATGGGTGAATGAATACCATGGATGGATGAATAACATGGGTGAATTAATACCATGGGTTGATGTCATTTTCCATTCAGATAATGTGGTATAGTGCTTAGGGGTCCATGATCCATCATATGTCGATGTTATCATGATGTCATCATGCCACAAGGAAATTTCTTAATGGTGCCATGTGTCACTTAGATTTGGCCCAATTGGCCACCCGAAACTATTGAATGGACATGCACATGGCACCTTACCATGTTTCCACACCATTTTTTGTACTACCACATCATTATCCACATCATCACCAACCATGTGTACCTATGGTACCACTTCATCACCCTCCTACATTATAAATACATGTGTCCTACTATTGAGGGGTCGACATGTCATCTAGTTGAAGGACCATAGGGCATCTTCCACATGTCAGGTTTCCATTGTTCCAACGTGGAGGAGGTAAGAGGACATGCGTGGTGACATCCATTAAAAATCATGCAATATTACTCTCCCTCCACCATTCATAAATTCCATAATGGTCATATCTTCCTTAAGGTGCACCGTGTTCAAGCACATTAAATAATACACATGTTTGCAGGCCAATTGCTATTGATTTCTCATCAAAACATGGATCTACCATGAAGATCCAAAAACATTAAAAAGGTTGGTGTTTTCAACATTTTGTTTTCAAAGCAACTTATATTTTCATTATGGAAGAGTTTGACCAAGTGTAATATACAATTGGAAAGATATCGAAGAGAAATATATAACTGGGCCATACACATACTCATTTTATTGCCATAACTTCAAAAATATGCTCAATAGTCTTCAATCCATCATACCTCCTTTGACATCAAGAAACTATACCACCTTTGACACTAATGACATGGGATTAGTTAGCATCAATAACAACACTATTCCCAGTGAAGGCTTATGTATAGGCACATGTTGTAGTGGCTACAACCACCCTCCAAATTTTTTCTTTCACTGTGTTTTGGAGCCTCCCTAAAAATCTTAGAATCCATCTTACACTACTAAGGTACGTGTGTTTCTTCCAATTATCTTTCGCTTCACAACTTGTGTTCACTTACTCATTTTGTGACTAAGCAAAAGTTGATGCATCACTTGGTTCACAATCGGCCTTGTGTTGTCTGGGAAAATTGCACCATCCTAGAGGAAAGTAGCCTTCCACTCAAGGGTTGTGTAGAGATCTATTTTTAGCAGCTGAGAGTTACGTTCAAAACCGATTTCGAAATGTCCAACCAAGTGCCGCTTCTTTCCTAGATTTGTGGCATGCGCATCTTAAACCCTGAAAATATATATATATATATATATATATATATATATATATATATATATATATATATATATATATATATATATATATATATATATATATATATATATATATATATATTTATTTAAATGATTCCCCAGGGCTTATTCTTCACATTCAATCTTGGAGCTCGGGCATTACCAAGGCATTTAGGAACCTTCGGCCCAGTCGGTGCATATTTTTTGGGTAAGTTTTTCTTTTCATGCCTTTTGCTAATTTTTCTGTCGCTTTTGATTTCTTCTCTTGTGCGAGTGTTGTTTTCCTTGTTTTATTGAAACACCACTAGATTTTAAATGTGTTTTAACTTCTAAAAGTGTCGTTTCAAGTTTTGCATTGCATTTCCTTAGTGTCTCATGCATGATCCTATTTCTGCATTAAAATTCGTCGTTGTGGCAACTATCTTCATGAGCTTCATTGTTCTCCCATTTGACTAATTTCTACACTTTCTTAGATTGCATGCATGACTATAACTTAGATCTACACCATATTTTCACACACATTTAGTCCTTCCCATTTTCAAGTTTCCCTTAGGCAGATCTAGGCTACCCTGGCCAAGATCTTGCTTCTCCTAGCATGCACTGTGAATTCCTAGAAGTCAAGGCTTTGCCTTGCCTCCAAGAATTGTTCAAAAGCTGCCCACACTCGCTCCCATCTATGCTCTGCGCAATCCTAGGACACAGTGCCCCAGTCTTACCCATTGGAACTAAAAAATGCATAGTTACAGTCCACAGTTAGCCTCTCTGAACTGCGGACTACGCAATTCCAGTCATCAGCAGCCCTCAGTGGCAGCTAAGACTGTGCAATGCATAGTTCTATCTGATAGTCTCCCAACCTCTCCGAGCTGATAGTCCGTAATCTTTCCCAGTAGTCACCTATTTTTCAACATGATTGACTCAATAATTGTTTTATGTTTTTTATCTAACATTGGCTTGCTGTGATTGTCTTGTCTATCTCTAGGTACACCAGGTGTTGAGTAGCTTCTTAGCAATGCAGGTAACATGGCCTCCAAGAGAGTTGGATCAAAGGACAAAGTTGAAATAAGTACAAGAGATGTGGTTGAACATGTGTCTATGAGCTTTCCTATTTATGTAGGCACACACATGTTCATTAAGAAAGACATTAAGATTAGATGGGATGACATAAATAACATATTCACAGGTAGCTTTAAGGAGAATCTGGAGGACCGAGAGGTCTTTGTCAACATTCATAAGTCGGGATTCTACAAGGTTGCATGCAGGTATCCTATATTCCCATGTGCAAACATGATCCATTGGATTGTCTCACACACTGATCCTGAGACGATGATACTCAATAGTGTCAATGGAGTAGATCTTTCTACCTTTAAGATATAATATTATCAACAAATGTATCATTTTCCACAGCCGGTGAACATGATGGATGCACTGTTCTACACTCCCAACGACAACGTGAACACAATAGACATCTTGAAGCATTGGGTAAGGGAGCAATCAAAGTTCAGGATGGAACCCAACCAAATCTACAAGAAAAAGACACTCAGGAAGGCTTACCAACTCTTTGTCATATTTTCATGTCACTTGTATGGCCAAGAAGTATAGACACCTTCTTGTAGAGTTGGGTTGTTATGTTGGATCAACTAGCAAGTGAAGGAAAACCTTTCAACTGGTCTGACATGTTGGTTCTCTAGTTGAAAGCACATGTATCAAATGCTCAGAGTCTACCCAAGGATCAACGAGAAAGGTTCTTCATGTCTTCCTACATGTTTTATACATTTTTTGCTCATTAACAGTTTCCTGGCATGGGTTTGGCATGGAAGCTTTCAGAGAAAGTTGTGAACGTATATTGTAAGTTGCTCTCAGAGTGCAGCTACCAAGGAGTCATGGCTAGACTATCTGACCACTTCATTACCCCTCTGTACACAATGATCTTTGAACGAGATCCACCTTGCATGTCTTAGACGGTAATGGAGGCATTTCTAAACATTACATATTTGTACGCCTCACCTGATGGAACCTTCATTAGGATGTACGATGTGGATAAGGCTCCTCATTTGTTGCCAAAGTTTTCCATGGATAAGATGGTCATGCAGGAGGTTGCATACCACATCTCTATAGGGTTATCAGCTGGACTATATAGGAAGAATAAGACACCATGGCCTATGCTTCCTTTGCGATTTGGGTTGTATGCAATCCAGAGTTTGAAAGGAGCAAATTTCGAGATCGAGGACTTCAATAAGTTTAAGTTGGACACCAAGTGTTTCAATCAGTATGATCCACATGGCTTATGCAAGAACCACTGTTTGAGAGTGCACTATCCTTGGATCCATGGGGCATGTAATTGGCCAGAGAAAGACCCTTGGAAATATTTCTATAACTCCTCTAGGCTCAATGAACTTGTCAACATAGAAGTAAAGTGGCTAGCAGCACTCAAGTCAACAACACCATAGGGAGCACCAACAACAACAGTAGGAAGAAGCTAACCTGCACAAGGCAAAGGAAAGAGGAAGATCAACAAAAGCACAGAAGTGGAGAAAAGCTAAAAGTTTAAGGAAGATCCACTGGTTGAGAGAGTAGTTTTGGAGATAGAATCAAAGAGGCAGTAGGGTGACAAAGAAGAGCGCAGAAAGGGAGAGATGAGGAAAGATTGAAAGAGATGGAGAGGAAGTTGCAAGAAGTAGAGGAGAAGCTCAAATAAGAATAAGAGTTGCTAGAAGAGAGAAGGAAGCACAATATGAACAAGAACAAAAACATGAACAGCAGGAAGTACAAGGTGCATAGACAACACAAACTGCACTGATACAGGTTAAAGACTCAGATCCACTAGCAGAATATGATGAATAGGGTGAGTAGCTACAGGATCAGGAACTTTATGATTGGATGAATTGATAGTAGAACTAACGGACACGGAGATGGTACATCTGAAACAGGATCAGGACACGAACCTCATGCCAAAATAAACTAAGGTCACCCCACAAGCTTCACCAGCTCCAGTAGCAGAGAAAGTCCCAAGTGAACAATGGGATAGTGTTCTCCTGTAGGATAATCCAGGAACATATGTGTACAACATAACCTTTGATGAGTCAGAACACATAGTTGTACAGGCATGTAGAGTGGACATCCTGAATGAACATGCATCAACTGCGCACTTTGAAGAATGGGTCATTGTGTGATATGTTCGAAGACATCCAACTACCTTGGTCAATGCTATGAAGGCTTATGCCAAATCTATGAGATCAATTGTGAAGTTCTTAGAAAAGAATGAGCACATGGCTAAGGAATTGCAAGCAGCGAGGCGGAGAGAGGAACAATCAATAGGATTCTCTGGAGCAGCGATGAAGAAAGTGATACTTGCTTAAGTATCGACTCTTGAGATAGTCATGCAGAGACTATATGATAGTTTCGTCACCGTGCATAAGGAATTTGTCCATCTACATGGTAATCAACAATGTTGCACCAAGATAGCGTGAGCATGCACATATATACATGTTATTGTCGATCATGTACAGACATGGAAAATGAGGTAAAAGGGAGCCCCTCTTCACTTGCACAAGATGAGGAAGTCATAGATAGAGTTGGACAAATCACGCATCAGGAGTCTGATCCAGAACTATGAGGAAGTCCTGCTACTCATCACCAATGTTGAGGCTTCAAACACATTGATTTTTAGGAGATTATATGTGGTGGTGAGAAACTGTGGCACCCCATCAATTGGAACACTCACCGAAGCCAAAGAGAAGAACGAAGTCTAACTAGATCTTGATGTGTACTTTAACCAGTTGATCCACATGGCCACCAGGGTAGATTTGGAGATCAGTGCAGAGAACATGCAAAGATATTTCAATGGTATAGCTGTGTTCAAGACTAAGTTGCACATGTTATAGGATGCATTGGAAAGAGGTTCCAGATTAGTATACCAAAAGCGATGGAGGTAAGAGTTCATTTCTAGAAAGAAATCATCAAACATTACGTGGACACCACTGCGAAATACCAAGATTAGCATTAGTTCATCACTTAGGATCGGGGAGAGGATGTTGATGAGTTGGTCTTTCCATAGCCATCCAAGTCATAGTGTCTTCTTGTCTGGCTGACTCAAGCCTATTTTTGTTTGACACGGGTATATGTGGAAAATGTATTATTATTGTAAACATGATGTAAAGTGAAATTCCAAGTGTCATTAGCAGAATGAAAACAATGATATGTAATGTAAAAAGTTATATGTAATGAATTTGAAGAGTCATGAGGGCGTCCAAGAGTCAAAGGGGAATGTAAAGGGTCACCCCACCCTTTTTTTTATATAGAACCTCATAACTCATAGTACGGGCTTTTGGGTGCCAAGCGTTTTATAGATATTTCATAGAGAAGGGTTTGGAGAATATTGTGACGAGCCTTGGCTTCTCCAAAGTGCAAAGTGAGTACATATCTTTGGAAAGCGGGTGGTGTTGACTATAATGTTCCACTTTTGGGGCTAGTGGATATCATGGTTGTATATATAGATGGAACTTTCACTTTATATAATATAATAGAGCCAACAAGTCTTCATGCATATGTTGTTATTGTAATTCGACTATTCTGGTTACTTTAGCAATGTATGTTTTTTAACATACGCATTTGTGTATGAACTATTTCGTATACGATTGTATGAATCTTGTTGAAGTTGTGTTGTTGGTTTAACCCATCACTTTAGATTATCAACTATTTTACTTTCCAGCTTGTGATGTCATTCAACTCATGTGTTCCTTTCAGGTTGCGTACTATTACAAGCTTCTAAGGGATAAACTTATTTTCCCCCTCCATGTGTTAGAACCTCCCCATTCATCTCTCTTGACTCATTGCAAGTTCATAAACTTGCTTCTAAAAAATATATCTTTCTTACCTCTATGTGCTATCACAGTCAAGGCATAGCTTTACTACCCATTTCTAGGACTCCTACTCCAAATGCTCTAAGGTCTAGTTAGGAATTCTTACTGGGGAGATCCCCTGACATGTTTGTAGGTCCAACACCATCAATATTTATGGTGCTAGAAGGAGGGTCATATGACAAGCTGAGCCCTCAAATTCTGTTTTGAATATCTCGACATGTTTCATGACTTACTATACATCTAATCCTTTGAGATGTCTACCTTATGGAAATGATTTTGAAATATCGAACGAGCTGGAATGAGATGTCACGTAACACATACAATGGTGAAGGTAGAGAAACTTTGTTTAGATACAAAGTTTCCTTCACTAGCTTCTGTTGGAGGCATGAAATCCATGAGGATTACATTTCATGTTCATTGTTCGTGTTCGCATTCGCACTTTGTGGGCATGCACTGATGTGGTGTGTCATACTGCCCGATGCCTCTATTCACGCTTTTTTTCAGTTGATCAGAGAGTTGAAAAGTGATTTCTATCAATAGAATCATCAAAAATTCAAAAATAAAAATTCAGAATTACGAAAAGAACCTGATGACACCCTTGTGTAACTTTGGGATTTATTTTGTAATCTTGCATTTCAAATCCCCAAAGCTAAAATTGATTGGAAATTTCTTCATGAAATATTTCAGTATCTTCTTCACATATCTGAAAATTTTCATATCTTAGATTCACTCGAACCCCTCCCAACATACCTCGGTGTTAGAGCTAACAAATCTCGTATGGAAAAGGTTTCTATCATAAGTTACCCTCCCTCTGCTTCTCATCAAACAGCTCTAGCTCTGTAGTGCGAGGTGGGAGAGTTTGTGGAATCATCCGTTGAACTATCACATCCTCCCACCCCACCTTCTATGGATATTTGTGCATATTTGCTTGCAAGCCTTTTAGTTGTCATGATGTCTCATTTTCTCAACCTCTGTCCTCTCGGTCCGTTGATCCTCCAGATTGTATTATGTTGTGTTCTACCATTCCGGACTCCACACTTGTTGTTCACGAGGATCAAGTTATTGATGAAGTTGGTGTTGAGAAGCCGACTTGCTGTTATAGCACCATTTACCACTCTTGGTATATATGATGCTTTGTTTATGGCCTAGGGCAACCCCTCCTTGCAGAATTGGTCCAAATATATAAAAAAAATAGTGTTTTATTCCCTGTACGCTACTTTTCCCTGAGCTAAAAGCATGTACATGCGGGTCAGTCAATACCCAACCCACGTATATGTATTAAAACACTTAAAAAATTAAATTTCCATAATTTTGGGTGGAGCTGATGGGTTTTACATGTTGATTACCTCCTATTGCCTGTGGCCCAACTGTTTCCCAACTAAAAGACTAATTAGGAGAGGTATAAATAGACCTCTATGTGAAGTTCTTAGGAGAGGAGAAGAGATAGAGTTATTATACTAAGATTATCCTTGACTGATTCAGATGAATCTCTGTGCCTCATGCACTTCCCCAAGCTTCAAGAAACCCTTGTTTCCTTCATTATAGATATCCTTCCTTTTGCTTGAGATATCATGGTGTTGGCAATGGAAGAAGATTGTTGAAGGCTGGGATAGGATGAATCCGGAGGACGGTTTTTCTTGGAAATAGAGAAAGACTCAGGTGAATTCTCTCCATGTTATTTATAGCTTATTGCAATAAAATGAATGTTGTCTTGTTTCCGAAATTTACTATTTCTACGCATTAAATTATGTTTTAATTCATATATGAATGTCGTTTTGATGTATGATCAATCATTTGTTTATATGATATAAAGTCAATTTAGTGAATATGATTTACTTATATACTGCTATGTATGTTTGAATTGAATGATTTTCAGGTTTGAAGAACATCGAGAGTTGCAGAGGGTCTAAACCCTGTGGGACCTACTCGAGTGAAGGAAATACGAGTACGGTCACTCTTATGTAGTTTAATAATATAAGCATATTGCCTTAGTTGTTTAAGTATTTCTTGCTGTAGTTTGCTTCTACTCTGTTCGGGTTCGAACCCAAAGCCCTAGGGTGCCTTCACCCGAAACAGAATTAGCGACTCTGGTGGGGATAGCAATCTTGTTATTCCTAGTTTGGGTTGTTCATTCTCAATCAGGGCTCAGTCTTTGGTTTTCTTGCGGTTACAGTCTTATGTGGTCTACTAGAGTCCCAGGCCTCAAGTATGATCTTTTGGATCAGACTTTGTTTTGTATTTTTTCTTGCAAAGCTTTGTATACGCTCTTTACTTTATTTACAGTCGCATATACATGCTTGTTTTTGTAAAGTGAACTTGCATATATGTGAGTTTTCTGTGTCAGGAGCGCGTGTGCACGCCTCTGTGTTTGCACACAGTCGCGTATCCAAATTTTTGGTTTTTTTTTCAAATTTTTCAGCCCAGATAGATTTGTTGCCTGGTATTTTCAGTCTTTGTGTGGTCAATTGTTGTCTGAAGAATTTAATTATTCTGCAAGCTTACTATTTCGAAGTCTCTTCCTCATTGAAAAGATTTGGCCTAGGTTTGCTTCTTTAGCGAGTTTGTAATTTGTGTTTTGGCACACAAGACTTCGTCCTGAAGTTCTTGATTGTTCTGGTCCTCCAGAACACGAGATTGTTTTTAGTTTCAGTGTCAAGCCCAGATTTCAAATCTACTTGCTTTGCTCTCCTTTGTTTTGTGGCCTCATAGCTTTTCTTGCTTTTTGAAAGTCTTTTTGACGAATTTGGAAGTATTTCTTTCCTGGATTCTTGGTCAGTTTTTCAAACTCTTTGCTGCTATTTGGGTCGTTTTGTACAAGTTGAAGTCTTTTTGCTCAAGTTTTTGTTCATTTTCAAGTTTGTAACTTGCAAAGACTCCTTGTGCTCTTTTTTCGATCTTTTGAGTTTTAGTAGCATTTTGGTGATTTCAAAAAGTTGTTTTGGTTGCTTCTTTAAAAAACGAAAGATATCAAAAAACTTTTTTTTTCTTTTTTCTTTTGCCAAGTTTGGTTTATGGTTTCTTTTTGTTGTTGAAAGTGAACTGCGTCTTTTACAATTTATTCTTCTTCTTTGGAGAGAATTTTGTGTTCAAAATTTGTATCCTCTTCAGTACTTAAGTTGGCTCATTTTTAGTTATAAACAATTGCTTTTTCTTTTTGAGTGTTATTTAGGATCTTTCATCTCCATTATATCTTGCATTAGGGTAGTTTGCATTGTTAAAGCATTCATAATCTTTTAGTTTTTGGGTGTGTGAAGTGTGTTTCAAGAAAATAAGAGAAAAACTACTTTGCTCTGTAGAAGTTTCGTAGAACCCGTATAGAGATCTCTTTTCATCGAAGAAAAAATGACTACATTCATGTAGTTAGTTTTTCATTGATTTCTGTTGCATCATACAAACATCATTGGTTTCACTCCCATCTTTACCCTTGACTTAAAGAACAGCCATTAAAATCAAGCGATTAATTAAAATAAACTAGAACTTTTATGTTGTCATCAGAATACACCAACAAGTTTAAGTTTATTAGGGCCTTGGATTAGGCGAGAGGAGAGTTAACTCTCCAAGGCTGCTCAAAATTACAAAATGTAGAATTTTGATTAATGAACGAAATCCAATAGTGTTAGGGAGACAGGGAAAGCTCCGTAACTGGGAGTAAATCACGAGAGAGAGTGAAGATAAGGACGAGAGATACCCCCTCTCTTACTTGTTGGATCCTGCCTCACGACTGTTCCGCCTGACTTCTGATACGAGTTGGTGACCATAGTTTCCTATCCTAGGGATCACACAGATGGCTGCAGAGGGGAATCTCGTGGCACTTGAGGCTGATGTTGTATCACATTTAGTAGTACTTCTAGAGGGTACCCTTACGAATATTGGGTGCTTGCACTGGAAAAGGCTATTGTCTGGAGATCAACATAACTTCCTCTGATACATTCGCTAGTAGGCCTGGGGCGTAATTACCCTAGTCTATTTTCGGAAGGCCCTTGTTATTAACTTTCTTGTATTTTGGTGTTCGGTCCTAATCACCCAGAGCGAAAATACTCAAGAGTTGTTTGATTGCTAATATCTTTAGGGAATTTTTAGTGACTGTTCTTTTCTCCTAGTCAGCCTAGATTATAATTTTTTGAGTCTTTAAGTAGATATTTTAAATAATTCAAAGTGGCTGATTGACCATCTCGACGGTCTAGGAGACTTCATGGGCTATCACCTAGAAGTCCTGAGCCTTCTCCTAGAAGGTGTAGGAGCAATTCTTCCAGTGGTTTTCAATGAGTGGCAGCAGGTGCATCGAAGATTGATCCTCCGCTTGGGGTCATTAATTCACAAGATAGACCTAGCACCAGTAGTGAGTTAGAGAGGAACACACCAGTTCTTTTTCGAGTACCTTTTCAGCTGGAAGATAATATCGAAGTTGAAGAGATTTTAGAGTCGTTTGCGGCTCTGAAATCTCCTCTTCCTCCTGATCATCCAGATGTTCTATTATATGTCAGAACCCCGACTCATAGGCCTTCGAGCCCGGGTTTACACCCATCTATTCCTTCGATGACCACTGCTGGAAGCATGGCATCTATGATGAGTGTTGAGAGTGTGCAGACTCCCATATCTGTACAAGGAGGAGGAACTATTTCCATCCCTTCTATTACTCCCAACATGACTACATTTGGGTCTACTTCCATTCCATCAACCAGTCGAAGTTCTCAGGCTATTGCATCTGATTTTGGATTTATCCCTTATGGAATGTTGTCTCATGGGATTCCTTCAGTTCCTTTGAACATGCCATCGACCACCTCCACATCCATGATGAGTGGATCAACTTCTTTTCAGGGTTTCCCATTTGGAAGTGTTCATATACCACACTCCAATCCAACAGTTGGGTCAATGCCTTTTTCCTTTACAGGTCAAGGTAATAACCCATTCTAGAGTTGGAAAAACCCTGCGATTAGTGGGATAGGAGTTGGGAATCAATTTTATTCCAGCCAACAAGGGAATGTGCCATATTCTTCAGTTAATTCATTTCAGAATTTTCCACCCTTTGCTAACACATGGAATCCTTATCAGGGGCTATCAGCTCCTTTTAACACTTCTTTAGGGGGTAACTTCACTGGTTATGGAGGATTTTTGGCAGGAGTTGGTCAAACTCCAAATTTTGTTGGACCACAAGGAGCACCTTTTGGTTCAATAGGCTCTATGAGTTACTTCAGGCAACCTGGTGTTTTTCAAAATCCAGGTCATTCTTTTTAGACCTTTGGGAACCCTGCCCGCACTGGATGGAATTCCCAAGGTCTACCACAACTCCCTTTTCTGGCCACGCTGAACTTGCCAGACTTAACTAAATTGACAAATGATATGATTCAATACAATCCAGCTTGGCCTCTGGTCCCAACTAAACTTCCCTCGGATATCCCAAAATTTGAAGGAAAGAGTGGTGAAGATCTGGGAGACCACGTAACCACATTTCACTTATGGTGCTCATCCAACTCCCTAATAGATGATTCGATCAGGTTGAGGTTATTTCAGTGCACCCTAACCGGAAATGTGGCCAAATGGTATATAGAGTTGCTAGGGGGCACCTATACTTCTTTTTGTGATTTGGATAATGTCTTTTTGAACCATTTTCAGTTGCCTGTCCGATATGAAGCCAGAACTGAACTTCTGGCTAACTTTCAGCAAGACACTGCAACTCACATTTCGGATCACATCCAGGAATGGAGGAGGAGGAAAAGGCTTATCAAAGCTGAAATCCTGCCAGAGTTCCTTCTCGAATGGTTTCTCAAATCATTACAACCTGAGATCTCAAAGGATGTGTCTCTCTTCGGTGTTTATACAGAAGAGCAGGCCATTTTCAGAGCCCAGCAATTGGAACTGATATATTCTCAGTCTGGGGTTCTTCAGAAAATTCTACCTGATGCTCCTAGATCTAAGGTCAATTTAGCCAAACCAAAACTAGGTCCCCATGCCAATGGTATAGTCGGATCGATTGATGTTAACGCGGTGAACCTATTGAATCAATTACAACAGTTGTCTCTACAAACTGCTTCTTCTACCTAGGCAGCACTGTCTGTACCTACACCTTCCCAACCTACCTCTATAAACGTCGTCTAGACCACTAACCCCAAAGGAAATCAACAATCCGATGGGAAGAGGAAGGGACGAGGTAAGAAGAAGAACCGGGAATGAAAAGATAATGCAAACAAACCCGAGAATGATGCCGGAGAGGGTAGGAAAGGGTCAAAGAAAAAGGTAAAATTTCCATGCAAGTTATGCAATGCGGATCATCTGACTCACCATTGCCCTAAGATGCAAGACGCTCAACGCTTATTATTACAGCTAGGGTCCTCTAGCTCCCAAGCTATTCTGACTAAACCATTTTCCCAAGGGCAATAATTACTTGCTGGCATGAATTCTAATCCTAGTACCTCCGCCGGGGGCAACCAGGAAGGGGAAAATTTGTCAAATGTTTATATGATGAGATCTCATATCGACGTCGCTATGCAAGCACGCGATTATGGTGAATCAGAAACATCTAAGGCTAAATCTGTTCTTGAAGCCATGGAACCACTTCATATTGAGCAACCCTCTATTGAGTCTATACCTCGGATACTGAAAGGCTCGATAAAGCGCTCAACTATTAACCCTAATGCTAGGACAGCCTAGAACTACCCGATTGTAGAAGATCTAGCTCAAAGTCCTTTCGCTATGTCAGCATTGGAGGTACTCCATTCGTGCTGTGCTCAGATAAGTGCTTTGCTTTCGACAATCGATGCAGTAGACCCAAAGAATTCTTTAGTGCTCAATTTTGATATGTTGAATGTCAAAAAGAGACTTCCTCACCATATGGCTTTCCAAATAAAGTCCACATACCGAAAGACCAATCTTTTTCAGACTATTATAGATGAGGGAGCTTCCAGATGTGTGATGTCTATGTCATGTTGGAAGGCCATTGGATCACCTTCAATTATTCCTTCACTGACTCTTTTGACGGCATTTGATGGACATTCTCATAGGTTGCACGGGATTATCCCAGCCTTTCCCATCTGTGTTGGCGGAAAGGTAGTGAATATTGAGGTAGAAATCGTCGATGCGAACCTACATTATAACCTCCTCTTAGGCAAGAATTGGATTTATGAGATGGATGCCATAGTTTCATCATTATTCCGCATCCTCTGTTTTCCTCATGATGGGAGTATTGTTAGAGTTGATCAATTAGATTATTTCCTAGGTGACTCTCAAGCAACTTCAGATTCTACTATTGCATTGGTGGTCAATCCCCGTCAACCTATTCATAATTTAGGAGTTGGGATGTACTCTTCATTAATGGGTATATTCGATCTCCCTGCCCCTACAGCTAGAATTAATGTGATTTCATCCTCTAGGGGACCTTCTCGGAAAGATTTCTTTGGAACTTGTTATTTTTCGGACCCTTGGCCCTTACCTTCATCTACCACCACATTAGATGGAGGGTAGGTAGGTGGAATGGCATTTCCCATGTCTGCAGAAGAACTCACTTATCAATCTATCATTAACTCTGGAGAAAACCGTCCCACTCCTTTTCCACTATAGGAGTTAGATGGCGATGTGGCTCTGGCTTGGACCCTTGACTCTACTTTAGCTCTGGATTGCTTCGATACAGTCTTACCATCTGAAGAAGCGATTTTGGAAGCAATGATGGGTGTGGATCGACCATGGTATGATTTACATCATCGTTCATATTTTCTCCCTCCATTGCATGAAGTTGAATCGAGTTTGTTCAATCTGCCTACTAGTGATGTTTATACAGTTTCAAACCCTTTGGCTCCAGCAAAATTTTCTGCCGAAGGTAACATGTCGGTTATCTCACGAACTGTACCTATGAACATCTCTAGGAATCCTAACGTAATCAAAAATGTCTTCATCGGAGATGATTGGTCCCCTGAAGAAATTCAAATATACACTGATCTCTTCAAAGAATTTCAAGATGTGTTCGCTTGGTCTTCTGAGGAAATTCCTGGAATTGATCCATCTATAGTCCAACATGAGATCAATACATATGAAAATGCCAAACCTATTCATCAAAAACTTCGACCGGTCAATCCTCGGAAAGCGGAAGCTATTAAAGTTGAAGTTGAAAAGCTACTTAAGGTGGGTTTCATATACCCTGTTCCTCTAACTGAGTGGGTTTCCAACCCAATCCTGATAGATAAGAAGCAAGGAATGATCCAAGTATGTATCGACTTTAGGGATTTAAATAAAGCTTGTCCAAAAGACAATTACTCCATGCCATGTATTGATCAAATTGTTGATGAATGTGCGGGTAATGAATTTTTTTCGTTCATGGACAGATTCTATCGTTACAATCAAATTACTATCCGTCCAGAGGATTAGCACAAGACAACCTTTATTTGTCCTTGGGGCACGTTTTCATAAAAGAAGATGCCTTTTGGCCTTAAAAACGGTAGAGCTACTTTTCAATGGGCCATGTCTTATGGTTTCCATGACATCAAACATGTTATCGAAGCATACTTGGATGACTTAGATGCTTGTTCTCGCAAGAGAATTGATCATCCTAGGCACCTTTGGTTAGTCTTTGAGAGATGTTGTTTTTATAAAATATGATTGAATCTGAATAAGTGTGTTTTTGTGGTCACATCCGGTCGGCTGTTAGGATTCATTGGATCGACTGAAGGAATTCGAGTTGATCCTTTCAAGGTTGAGGCAATAATTCAGTTGCCTCCCCTGTCTTCCATTCGTCAACTTCAAAGTCTCCAAGGAAAGGAAAATTTCTTGAGGATATTTATAGCAAATTACACCGAGATTACCAAAGGATTTATGTGTTTGCTTAAGAAAGGAGTTCCATTTTTATGGGACGATTTCGCGCAACGATCTTTTGATGCTTTGAAAAAAACATTAACCTCTGCTCCATTATTGAGTCCACCAGATTATGGCAGAGATTTCCTTTTGTATCTCGCTGCGGCAAAATCAACCATCGGTATGGTTTTGGTTCAGGAGGATGATGCTCTCAGTGAGCATGTAATCTACTACTTGAGTCGAGGCTTAGTAGGACCTGAGCTACGCTATTCTCCCATCGATAAATTGGCCTTGGAGGCTGTCCATGCTGTTCAGTGGCTTTGTCATTACATTCTACTTCACAAAACGTTCATATTAGTGGCAGTCAATCCTTTTCACTTTGTCCTTAGTAGGGGAGTGATTGGGGGCAAGTATAATCAATGGATTGTTATTTTGCAAGAGTTCAATCTTGAATTCTTGTTAGCTAAATCTAAGAAGTCATTAGTTTTTGTGGAATTGATTTCGGAGCTGCCTTGTGAGGAAGCTATTGTTTATGAGGAAAATTTTCTCGACAAACATTTATTCCTCATTTCTTCACGGCATCCCTGGTACAAAGATATCATTATATATCTCCAGACTTCGAAGTTTCCACCTGCTTTCTCCAAAGATGAGCATCGAAAATTACGTCACCTTGCTAAAAACTATGTTATTATTGGTGATACATTATATCATAGAGGGGTTGACTCAATCCTCAGGCGTTGCTTAACTTTGGAAGAAGCCGAGTCAGTACTTAATGATTGCCACAATGGAGCTTGTGGCGATCATCTATCAGGGCTTGCAATAACCTAGAAAATTTTGCGAGAAAGCTACTGTTGGCCTTCAATTTTCAAAGACTATATTGAAGGAGTCAAATGTTTCCCTGCTTGTTAAGTTATACTCGAAAAATGTGTGCACATCTATCTCCACTTTTTCCTGTTATCATTGTCGGTCCATTTACGAAGTGGAGCATTTATTTTACTACTTGTAAACCACCTTCGGCAAGGAATCACAAGCACATCATTGTGGCCATAGACTACTTTACGAAGTGGGTTGAGGCCATGCCTACTTTCAAAAACGATAATGAGACAAAAACCTTGTTTCTCTTCAACCAGGTTATTTCACGATTTGGTATCCTAAGAGAGATTGTCACTGACCATGGCAGTCACTTCCAAAATCAACTGATGACTGAATTGGCTCTCAAGTTGGGCTTCCGGCAGGAGCATTCATCTCCATATTATCCTCAGGCCAATGGGTAGGTTGAAGCCATGAATAAGTCCCTTAAGACCATCCTGCAAAGGAAAATTGATAAAACTCAATCCAATTGGCACATCATGTTGTATCCGAAACTTTGGGCATACCAAACCTCAGTTAAGACTGCCACTGGTTTTACTCCTTTTCAACTAGTTTACGGGTTGGAATCTATCTTCCCTATCGAATGTGAAATTCTATCCCTTAAGCTAGTTGTAGAACTTCTTCCAGAGACATCTAGTCTTGAAGAACGCCTCGCTCATTTGGAACATCTTGATGAGCAGCATCGAGATGCAGCCATAATAAACGAAGCCCATAAGAATAGGATTAAAACTCAATATGATAAAGCTGTCCATCCTCGGGTTTTTTTTGAAGGGAACCTTCTCTTAGTCTATGACCAAGACAAAGACGCCCTGGGGGCAGGCAAGTTCAAATCTATGTGGTATGGTCCCTTTATAGTCAAGCATGTTTTGAAAAAAGGGGCTTATGAATTAATTGACTTTGAAGGGAACAAGCTGGCGGAGCCCAGAAATGGGCTCTACCTTAAGAAGTATTTTTCTTAGGCTTCGGCTGAGCAATTGCTTGTTTGTATATATTGTATCTTTGTACATATATATCTGGTGTTTTGTGATATCGATATTTTTTTATCTTCTTTGGCAGGTATTGATGGATGATTCGATATATTTCGGATTCACCAATGGTGCAAGTAGCCACACTCAGGATCTTGCTTCCATAGCTTGGGTCATTTATTATCCATCTGACCAGTTGATGGTGTCGAAGGGAGTATGTATTGTCCCTGCTTCGAACAACATTGCCGAATATACTGTCGTTCTTAATTTACTATCTGGAGCAATATCTTATGAGATTGATTCATTGGTAGTTTATCTTGACTCTCAACTTGTGGTGTCGCAGTTAAATAACACTTATCGGGTTCGTGATCCTTACTTATATTGCCAATTTTTGAGAGTGAGAGTGTTGCAATGATCATTTATTTATATCACATATGTTCACATTCCACGATCTGAGAATTCATTAGCAGACTCTATTGCTAATCAAGCATTAGATTGGCACATTAATCATTCATCAAATTAAATAACATCAAAAAAATTGAATCTATATATATATATATATATCATAAAATTTCCTATATATAGATGGAGTGTTCAAAAATAATATACAAAATTGGGAGAGGATGCCCTCAAAATTTTGGCTTATGCCCATAATCATGTCAAGTCATACATAGATCTATCTATCGAGCTGGCTTAGGATGAGTGGTTAAAAAGTTAACCACAGTGTTGGCTACATGCTGAAGTATCCAGACCTAGTCCCATGGTACCCCTACCACACGGCGCTGCATCACCTTAGGCAAATCCTCTATAGCTATCATAGGTACCTGGTGAGTTAGTCTCACCAAGTTTCTCTGAACAACATAAAGGACTCTCTTTTTCTTGTCTGTTGTCTCTTCAGCCCCTCTTCCATGACGCCTATGCCTCCGAAATCCATCAGGTCTCACTGGAGCAACATCTAGAACATGGTCATTATATTTTGTCTCATAAAAAGTATTTTTTTTTAAAGTTCATTTCATATTAAAAAATCAATTTTTTTAAATCACAAAAAACTTAAAAATTGTTACCTATGTCTCCGCATGCCGCATTTGGTGGTAACACTAAGTCTGGATCTCCTCGGAAATCCACGCTAGCATATGGGTAGTCATCGACAACGATGATCTGTTGATCCCACCAGGTGAAAAACTCATCATCAAAGGTTGCTTTGGGCACGTCACCAAGGCGCTTCATTAGGTTTGCCCATCTACCTATTCGTGGATCTCTAGGGCTATTGATGGACACTAATACTTTGGGATGTAGCCAAGGTACCTTCTTGAAGAAGAATGAACACAAGATGGTTCCATATCCAAAATTCTTCATTTGACCCTTCTGTATAGAGGTCAATTGAATCTTCATGTTAGTCAGAAGAGGCGTGCACGAGTCAAATACTGTGGTAAGACATTCCAATGCCAGGCTCATAGATACTCGTGACACCTAATATAGGGAAGCTGACCCATTTACCCGTGCAATGGTAAATAGAAAAGTAATCAAGGATAGACTCTCCACATGTTTGATTGGAATTTGACTCCCAATCTTCTCTAGATGTCCAAGACAATATATATGGACATACTCTTCCACCGAAAGACCGCCTCTCGTCCTTCTTGTCGAGTGCACGACCTCCCCTCTTCGGGAGAGACGGGTAATGAAATAGATATCTTCCACCTCAATCCGTAGAGGCATCTGGTCGATCATGAAAGTGTCGTCCTCTGTGCTCTAGTAGTGGATCAAAAGTTCTAGCAAGCACGTATTGGCTTTTATATTTGGCATTTTGAAGAATTTGAGCAAGCCACAGCCTCTTAGAGCATCCAATGCATTTTTCTCATTCATTACCTCATTATCTATTGCGTTATTCTCTCTTTCCCTCCAAGTGATAGTCATCCTACAAAAAATTGAAGTTTCAACCATTAATTTATATGTTAAAACTTTAACTCAGGTACACGCGGGTTCCCTTTACACACAGTTGCATATAGGGTTGCCTTATATGCGGGTTACTCACATCCAACCCACGTGTATGTAGAGTTGAATTTTTGGGCATAGTTTCCCACGGTCAAAACTTTAAAAAAACTTTTAAAAACTGTCATAAAGAATTACAAGTAGGATTTGAGGATTACCTGGAGACTTTGGGGTGATTCGAACGGTCCAATTTTTCAGAGGAAAGCTTGCTTAGTTTTGCTCCACAGTTCTTTGCTGCAAATACAAATGAAAAAACTGTGAGTCCAAAAGTCATTATATAATTTTGAAATTGCAAAATATTTTTTAAAAATTAATTTTTGTCTCATGGATTTTTTGACCTGTGGGCTTGGATTGTTGAGAGTGGGTTGTTTTTATAGGAAATTTTGGAGACTTCTTCGAGATGTTGTTTTGGTCCCATGACCACTGACCCGTCATGGCAGGTATCGTTCTCTCACTGGAATTTAGGTTAGGGAAAACCATTTTCCATTGCATCTTGCATACTAGCCTCCATTCAGCAATACATTATCCGTAGGGCCGACCCCATCGTATCTTGGTCAGAAAACCATTTTAACTCACCGATTTTTTTTTAAATCATGATGTGATGGTAGAGCCATCCTTTACATGGGTATCTTAGTTAGATCCTCGCTAACATTGGTTGCCCATGATGCTATACTGAGTAGGCTCGGGAGTCCTCTTTAGTCCCGCCATGACTGATGCGTTGAAGATACATTCTCCTTTCTTTCACGCTAATTTCTGGCCTTATACCCTAGAGGCTCCTTTGTGTTGAGTTGTATTGTTGCATTGCATATTGACTACTTGCACCTTTTGGGCACTTGGACTCATGTTTAAGCCACTTATTTGACCATGTCTTCTGCAAAGTCAACCATGCAATCACTTAGCTTTTGCAACTTGACGCATCCTTTTACCCATGGAAAGAGCATCCCTTTGGGTGCCCTTAACCAGTTTTGCCTCCTTGCATTGAGCATAAGAATGTTCCCCTCCCAGGAACTAGATCATCTATTCCTCTGACACTCGTTCTTTCCACTGTACTATAGCACTCTTTTATTCTTTTTGCAGCTTAAAGAAAAAGACAAAAAAAAATATATATATTCCAAAATGAGTGGGAATGGGATGACATTTCCATATTTTGTTGGTAGCTAGATTCAGTCGTGTCGCCCTTGAACAAAGCACTCAAAAGAAAGTCTCTCCTCCATTGGGGTGGGATTTAGTTTGACTTAGGAGCGCCTTAACCTTGTTATTGAGTCTGTACTCCTCCAATTGGTTACCTCTTCTAATCATATGGAGAGATTGCTTATGCCTGTTGCATGACAAACTTATACAAAGTTATCATATGCTGCCATATAGCCATCATTGAGTCGTGCTTTTGTTTAAGGGAAGTAAACCTGAGTCAGCCTCTCTGTGGTGTCTCTTGACCTATTTTTCAATCGGCCATCCCTGGTTGTCAATGTCATGTTTGTCATCACATCAGTTATATTGGTCCTTTGCTCATGCCGTTTTGAGAAGGTCTCCATTGACTTCTTTCTAGTGGGTCTTGTCCTTATCGACTACGACAAATTACTCTAAGGGCAAATCTAGAGCCGCACCTTGGCTGTATTTTCATTATTGAAATTTCACCTTGTGCTAAGCATCGATCAATATCATGGGTCTTTCACTGATTGGTTTCCCTTGTGTTCGACATCAACATTCATCATCACACATTGGGATTCGTGCAGTGCCATGGTTTCCATTTGACCCTATTGGTGGATTCCTCGCCTCTGTGTTAGCTTTCATTATTGGTTGGTTCAGAGGGTTTCTATCGTGCGCTAGCTACATCTTGTGTATGCCGGAAATGTGCTTCGGTTGGGTTACTACATCTTGTTCGTCTGATTCCTTCCACATTATTGGCCTACGGGTTACACTCGCACTAGATCAATGAAGGATGCCTTAATGCCTTCCTCTAGCAGATCTTTTCCTATCGACTATAGCTCATTTTCTCTGGGAAAAAGTCTAGAGTCCATTTGGCAGTACCTTGGGGTTTGCAGTCATCAGTGGTAGATTCCTTTGCTATCGACAGTGGGAAACCATCATTGTCTCCTAATTGATAGATTCTTTCAAGTGTTTGACTTCAGATCATTCATTCACACTTGTTAGATTGTACTGGGTACCTTAACTCTCATTATCATTATCAGTGAGTAGTCTCGTGTTTGTTAACGGTATACATCAATGATCGGCAATCAAACGTTTTCTCACGTGGTTGACCTCACATCATTCATTCCCATTTTGTATAAATGTACTGCGGTGGTCAGTGAAGACCTTGGGTTGCATCAACATGTTTTGGTTCACTTGTCAGTTGCTCCTGTTGCTGCAGTTGACACCATCCACCTTATATGTGCAATTCTTCACAACGACATCTTATATGCTGGTATCCGAGTTGCGATGTAGTTTCATTTTATTCCATCACGTTCATTTGGTATGATTGGTATCAGTTTTTGACATCAGTGATTAGCGTCATCCTTCAGCATCATTGATTGTCTTCTTATATGTGATATTCAGACATGTACTTTTTTATCACAATCAAATGATCCATGATGTACGTTCAGTTCCTTTATACTAGTATACATATTGGATCCACTTGTACTTGATATGCAGACATGCTTTACCTTCTCTGACCATGGGTATGCCCACCTCAGATAGAAGTTTCTTTATGATCTCTTTCGATGGCTTGGCGGGCTGAATTCTGGTGAAGTCCTTCTCAGTCTCGGCATGATTCTTTCCATACACCTTATACATTTCAGCCATCATGTACCCCTTCTGACCTCATATATTAGGGGGCATCTGTTAAAGTTCCATTTACCACTCTTGGTATATATGATGCTTTGTTTATGGCCTAGGGAAACCCCTCCTTCCAGACTTGGTCCAAATATATAAAAAAACAGTGTTTTATTCCCTGTACGCTACTTTTCCCTGAGCTAAAAGTGTGTACACACGGGTCAGTCAATACCCAACCCATGTATATGTATTAAAACACTTAAAAAATTAAATTTCCTTAATTTTGGGCGGAGTTCACGGGTTTTACCTGTTGATTACCTCCTATTGCCCGTGGCCCAACTGTTTCCCAACTAAAAAACTAATTGGGAGAGGTATAAATAGACCTCTATGGGAAGGCCTTAGGAAAGGAGAAGAGATAGAGTTATTATACTGAGATTATCCTTGACTGAGTCTGATGAATCCCTGTGCCTCATGCACTTCCCCAAGCTTCAGGAAACCCTTGCTTCCTTGATTATAGATATCCTTCCTTTTGCTTGAGATATCATGGTGTTGGTGATGGAAGAAGATTGTTGAAGGCTGGGATAGGACGAATCCAGAGGACGGTTCCGCTTGGAGCCAGAGAAAGACTCAGGTGAATTCTCTCCATGTTATTTATAGCTTACTGCAATAAAATAAATGTTGTCTTGTTTCCGAAATTAACTATATCTATGCATCAAATTTTGTTTTAATTCATATATGAATGTCGTTTTGATGTATGATCAATCATTTGTTTATGTGATATAAAGTCAATTTCATGAATATGCTTTACTTCTATACTACTATGTATGCTCGAATTGAATGATTTTTAGGTTTGAAGAACATTGGGAGTTCCAGAGGGTCTGAACCCTGCGGGACCTACTCGAACGAAGGAAATCCGGGTATGGTCACTCTTACATAGTTTGATAATATAAGCATATTGCCTGAGCTATTTGAGTATTTCTTGTTGTAGTTTGCTTCTACTCCGTTGGAGTTCTAATCCAAAGCCCTAGGATGCTTTCACCTGAAACACTTGCACTGTCATTTATGATGCGTATGTGTGGGAATCTAAAGAAGAACATGCGGTGAAGGATGACCTCCTTTTGTCGACACCTCATTCGCTATTTCCTGACATCTTTTGTAGTTCTTCTATTTCTTATTTGTCTTGTGAGAATCCATCCCCGATTTTTTTTACATCCAATCATTCAAAGAACACAGTGGATGTTATTTTTTCATTGCATTGTGGGGAGGACACATGTTTCTTTGTGAATCCACCTAATCTATCATATTTTCTTATCGGAAATGCAGACGGTGAATATTATTGTTTCTCATTAACCCCTCTATATGATTCGTCAGATCATGAGGATGTCGATGAACATACCAAATTTTTTAGTTGTGTCTGTCGTGATCCCTTTACTCCTTTATATTATCACGATCATATTGCATTCATTGTTGATCTTTCGAATCCACTGGCCTTTTCTGATCTACCTACTGATGAAGTGGAAAATGTGCAAGCTGTCGAGGCACTTCAGCCCAAGCTTATGGTTATGTCAAGTCCTCGCAGTCTTGAGGTCGATTCCACTTCAGATCATAAATTTGTTGAAACACCCAAGGCTGCTCATCACTCTCCTATTTGCATTGAATATCAATCTAGTTCACATATTACACATCCTCCACCTGAATGGCATGAACCCATCACTCATGCATTCAATGAATAATACACAATGAGCAATATTGTGAAACATAAGTTGTCTTCCTTTTTCATGTTTGCTCATTTTTCATCGTCAAAAGAGTGTGCATGTCCATCATCTGTGCACAGTGTGTTGCATCACCATGATATGTCCAGAGAATGCTTTTCTTTCACTTTTACCCTTTTATTTCTATGGAAATTTTTAAACACAAAGCATTTTTGTCTTTACTATTTTATCTTTCTTGTTTTTTAGTTTACATGATTATCTTTCTTGTTAACAAAGGCTTAACCAACATAGGTCAACCAATGTGTAGGTGGCTGCATTGGAAATATCACTTTACGTGAATAGACCCATGCATTATTTAGTTTAGGAGTAGGAGTAGTGTTTGATTTATTGTTTTCTTGCTTGCATATTTGCTTTGTTTGCATGCTTTCTTTTCTTTCTTGTTTGCATTTCTTGCTTGATTTCTTACTTAGTTTGATTTCTTTTACTTCTACTCTTTGATTGTTTGTATGTTTGCGTGTTATGCACCCATAGGTTTAGTTTCACATGAAACTGTGTGTGGCTCTCGAGGCAAGCAAGGTGAAGTAGAAGAGGACTTGTACAAATACCAACACATGGTTATATGTTGTCCTCTCTCTTTATGAAGAGCTTGTTGTATTCAATGGATGATACCCTGATGGAAAATATGTTATGTTTAGAGTGAGTCTTGGTGTAAACAAAGCGCTTGAACTTTCACTAATATCGCCTACTCTAATCGACTTGTTTTGCATTAACCCTTGTGATCTCAGTTAAGTAGAGTAAGGTGAGGGGGTGAATCTTAACAAGTATGTCAAAGGTATATATAACATAATTTTTTGAAGGGAAAACCTCTTCTTCTCTCAATAAGTCGAGATCCCCCTTTTGCCTCTGGAATAAATACGTGCCCAGGCACAATTATTTGAAAATTAAAAAAATGAAAAATGAAAAATAAAATAAAGGTGAAAAAAGAGAAAGGCTTCCTGCACATAGAGGTGATGCAAGTAACTCCCAGGGTACTGACCAGGCTCCCTAGCAGTGGAGCAATTCTTGTGTCCCTACATGAATTTGTCGAGCTACTATCCAGGCCTGCTAGCAGTGGAGCAACATTAGAGATCAAACTAAGACTTTGACATTTACATTACTTATGAATCAATATACCTCTCATCCCAATCAAAACATCTATGTTGACTTGGCTTGGTATGTGTGCTAACTGATAGAGAGAATGGAAGGGACTATATCTTTAACTAAACCTTAGTGTAGAAGCCATGAAAATCAAAGAATTGAACAATACTTCCGAAGGAGTTGGACTTACTTTTCATGAAACAAGGTCCATACAGAGAGTTAGAGTTCTACCAATGTGTCACCAATGTTATAGTGGCTACAACCACCCTCCAAAATTTTGCCTTCGCTACATTTTGGAGTCTCCCTCCTCGAAATATTAACAACCATATTGCACTACTCAGGTACTTGTGTTTATTTCAATTTTATATTTCGCTTCACAACTTGTGTTCACTTACTCATTTTTTTAACTAACCATGAGCTGAACCAACACTTGGTTCACAACTGGTCTTGTGTTGTCTGGGAAAACTTCACCATCCTAGAGGGAAACAACCTTGCATTGAAGAATTGCACAGAGCAACCTAGAAGCTCCCTTGCACTCAAAAATTGTGCAAATAAGCTAGCCAACCTTTCTCTATAAAATTTCGTAGAGCAAGCTAGCTAGCACTTCTCTCCATAAATGCACAGAGAAGGCTAGCCACTACTCTCCAAAAATGTGCAGAGAAGGACAACATCCTTTCTCCAAACAATTGTGAAGAGGTGGCCAACCAGACTTGGCCACTTAGCCTAGAAACAATGCAGAAGTTTTCCCTCAGGTGTTGTCCATTACATGTGTCGGTAGGCTTCATGGTTCACTCCAGAACAACACAATTCTTCTTTGCATGCATGGCATCTTTTTCTTGAAAAAGAAAAATGAAAAAAGTGAAAAGTATCCCTAGATTTTAGGGATCTATTTTTAGCAGTTGGGAGTTACATGCAAAAATGATTTAGAAACATCCTACGAAGTGTTTCTTATTCCTAGATTTGTGGCGTGCATGTCATAAACCATAAAAAATCTAAATCTATTTAAACGACACCCCATAGCTCATTCTTCACATTCAATCTTGGAGCTATGGCATTCCCGAGGCATCTAGGAACCTTCGGCACAAATTTTCTGGATAAGTTTTTCTTTTCATGACTTTTGCTTATTTTTCTGTCAATTTTGATTTCTTGGCTTGTGCGAGCGTTGTTTTCCTTTTTTTATTGAACAACTGCGATTGTTTCAATGTGTTTTAAATTTTAGAAGTTTTTTTTCAAGTATTGCATTGAATTTACTTAGTGTCACATGCATGACCTTGTTTCTGCACTAACAGTCATCGTTGCGGCTACTCTCTTCATGAGCTTCATTGTTTTCATATTTGAATGATTTATTCACTTGCTTGGGTTGCATGTATGACTATTCACTCAGATATGCACTAGGTTTTCACAAACATTCAACCCTCCCCATTTTGAGGTTGTCGTTAGCTAGATCAGGGCTACCTTGGCCTAGATCTTTCTTCTCCTACCATGCATTGTGTATTACTGGAAGTCAAGGCTCTTCCTTTCCTCCAGGAATTATGTAGAAGCTACCTACACTAGCCCTAGTCTTGCCCACTGTAACTGCGCCATGCGTAGTTCCAACCAGAAACCCAGCTAGAATGAACTGCGCATTTCCTAGTTCCAATCCACACTCAGCCTCTCTAGACTGCACATTTCACAGTTCCAATAAGCAACAGGCCTCACTCATGGCTGAGACTACGTAATGGATAGTTCCAATTGACAGCCTCCCAACCTGTGAGAGCCGATGTTTTGCAATCTTGCCCAGCAGTCTACTAGTTTTCCGCATGAATTATTCCTGAGTTGCTTTATTTTTTTTAGCTCACAATTTATTTTCATGACTGTCTTCTCCATCTCCACGTACAAGAGGTGTTTGGTAGCCTCTTAGCAATATAGGTAACATGGCCTCCAAGAGAGCTAGATCAAAGGACATAGTTGAAAGTAGTAATGGAGGTGTGGTTGAATAGGTGTTTATGAGCTTGCCCATTTATGTAGAAACACATATGTTCATTGAGAAAGACATCAAGATCACATGGAAAGAAATCAATAACATATTCGTAGGACACTTTGAGGAGGATCTAGATGATCGAGAAGTCTATGTCAACATTCATAAGTCAGGTTTCTACAAGGTTGCATGCAGGTACCCCGTATTCCCGTGCATAGACATGATCCACTGGATTGCCTCACACATTAATCATGAAATGATGATACTAAGAAGTGTCAGTGGAGTACATCTTGCTACCTTCAAGACAGAAGATTATTAGCAGATGTACCATTTGCCACAACCAATGAATAGGATAGATGCACCATTTTACACTCCCAACAACAGCGTGAACACAAGAGACATCTTGAAGCATTGGGTAAGGGATCCATCAAAGTTCAAGATAAAATCCAGTCAGATCTAAAATACAAAGACACTTAGGAAGGCTTATCAACTCTTGGTCATATTTTCATGTCACTTGTATGGCCAAGAGAGTATGGAGACCTTCCCGCAGAGTTAGGTTGTTATGTTGGATGAACTAGCAAGTGAAGGAAAACCTTTCAACTGGTCCAACATGTTGGCTCTCCAGTTGAAAGTGCATGTATCAAAAGCCTGGAGTCTACCCAAGGATCAACAAGAAAGGTTCTTCATGTCTGCCTACTTTCTTGATCCAATTTTTTCCCGTCAACAATTCTTAGCATCGGTTGGGCATGGAAACCTTCAGAGAATGATTTGAACATATATTGCAAGTTTCTCTCAAAGTGCAGATACTGAGGAGTCATAGCTAGAATATCTGACCATTTCATGCCCCTCTGTACACGATATATTTGAACAAGATCCTTCTTGCATGTCCTGGGAAACAATGGAGATGTTGTTGAACATTGCAGATTGGTACACCTCACCCGATGGCAGCTTCATGAGGATGTACAACACGGAGAAGGCTATTCATTTGTTACCGAAGTTTTCCAGGGAAAAGCTAGTCATGCAAGAGGTTTCATACCACATCTTGACATGGTTATTAGCTGGACTACACTGGAAGAAGAGGGCACCATGGCTTATGCTTCCATTGTGAGCTGGGTTGTATGTGATCTGAAATTTGAAAGAAGTAGATGTTGAGGTCGAAGACTTCAAGAAGTTTAAGTTTTCCACCAAGAGTTTCAATTAGTATGATCTACATGACTTATGTAGGGACCATTTTTTGAGAGTGTACTATTCTTGGATCTACAGAGCATGCCATTGGCCCGAGAAAGATCCTTGGAGATTATGTTATAACTCTTCTAGGCTTAATAAACCGATCAGTATGGTAGTAGAGTGGCTAACAACACTCAAGGCAACAACACCATAGGGAGCAATAAAAATAGCAGCAACAAGTAACAAACATGCGCAAGACAAAGGCAAGAGGAATATTGCCGAAAGCACAGAGGTGGAGAAAAGCTACAAGTTTAAGGAAGATCCACTAGTTGAGAGAGTAGATTTGGAGATAGAAGCATTGAGGCGACATTGCTACAAAAGAGGAGTGCAAAAATGGAGAGATAAGAAAAGACTGGAAGAGATGGAGAGGAAGTTGTAGGAAGTAGAGAAGAAGGTCAAATAAGAACAAGAGTTGAGCAAAAGAGAGATGGAATCACAGTAGGAACAAGTACATGACCAAGAAAAAGAGGAAGTGCAAGCTGTATAGAGAGCGCAAACTGTGTGGATACGGTTTGGAGACATAGATCCACCAACATCAAAATATGAATAGGGTGAGCAGCCGGAGGAGAAGGAACTTGCTGATTGGATGAACTAATAGTAGAATCAATAGACACAGAGATGGTACAACTAGAAGAGGATCAGGACGATGACCTCATGCCAAAAGCGACCGACATCACCCCGCAAGATTCACCAGCTCCAGCAGCAGATCAAGTCCCAAGTGAACAAGGGGATGCTATTCTCCTTAAGGATAATCCAAGAATAGATGTGTACAACATAACCTTTGATGAGTCACAACACAGATTTGTATAGGAATGTAGAGCGCACATCCTGGATGGACATGCATCACTTGTGCACTTTGAAGAATGGATGATTGTGTTATATGTGTGAAGGCATCCAGCTGCCTTGGCCGATGTTACGAAGTGTTATGATGAAGCCACGTGCTCAAGTTTGATGTTCTTGATAGTAAAGAATGAGCGCATGGCTAAGGAATTACAAGACGCCAGGCAAAGAGAGGAATAATCAATAGGATCCACTAGACTAGAGATGAAGAAAATGATACTTTCTAAAGTATAGGCTCTTGAGACAATCATGTAGAGACTGTATGACAGGTTTGTCACCATGCACAAATAATTTTTCCATCTACATGGTCATCAACAAAGCTACACAAAGATAGAGGGAACACTCACATATATACATTCCATTGTTGATCATGTACAAACATGGAAAATGAGGTACAAGGGAGCCCTGCTTCACTTACACAAGATGATGAAGACACAAGTAGAGTTGGAAAAAGCATGCATCCAAATTCTAATTTAGAACTATGAGGAACTCTCACCTCTCATCATCAATGTTGAGGCTTTGTACGCATGGTTGTTTAGGAGTTTGTATGTCATGGTGAGAAAGTATGGGACCCCATCAATTGGAACACTCACCGAAGGAAAAGAGAGGAATGAAGTCCAACTCGATCTCGACGTGTACTTTGATTAGTTGATGCACATGGCCACCAATACAGATTTTCATATCAGTGTAGAGAACATGTAGAGATATGTCGTTGGTCTAGTCTTGCTCAGGACTAAGCTACGCATGTTACAAGACGAGTTGGGTAGAGGTTCCATATCAGTATACCCAGAAGCGATGGAGGCAATATTGTGTTTCCAGAAAGAGAACATGAAACAATACGCCTACACCATTGCGCAATACCAAGCTTGGGATTAGTTTATCACTGAGGATTATAGAGAGGATGTTGATGAGTTGGTCCTTCCATAGTCATATGACTCTTAGTATTGTCTTCTCTAGATGAATCAAGCCTATTTTTATCGCACATGGGTATATGTGGAAAATGTATTATTATTGTAAACATCATGTAAAGTGAAACTCCAAATGCCATTAGCGGAATGCAAACAATCATATGTAATGTAAAGATCTATATGTAATGAAGTTGAAGAGTCATGAGGGTATTCTAAGAGTCAAAAGGGAATGTCAAGGGTAACCCCATGCTTTTCTATATATAGAACCTCATAAGTCATAGTACGAGGTTTTGGGAGCTAAGATTTTGCTAGGAATTGCTTAGAGAGGAGCTTGGAGATTATTGTGACGAGCCTTGGCTTCCCCACAATGCAGAGAGAGTACATATATTTGGAGGAGTAGGCGGTGCTAACTGTAACCTTCCACTATTGGGGCTAGTGGCTATCATGGTTGTATGTATGGATGGAACTTTCACTTTGTATAATATAACAGAGCTAACACATCTTCATGCATATGTTGTTATTTTAGTTCGACTATTTTGGTTAGTTTAGCAATGTATGTTTCTTAACTTATGAATTTGTGTGTGAACTATTTCATATATGATTGTATGAATCTTGTTGAACTCGTGTTGTTGGTTTAACCCATCACTTTGTCTTGTTGACTATTCTTCTTTCCAGCTTGTGATTTCACTCAACTCGTGTTCCTTCTAGGATGTGTACTATTACAGGCTTCTAAGGGATACACTTCTTTCCCCGTCTATCTATTTGAACCTCACCATGCATCTCTCTTGACTCATTGCAAGGTCTCACACTTGCTTCTGAAAAAGATATCTTTCTTACCTTTGTGCGCTATCACAGTCAAGGCATATCTTTACTACCCACTACTAGGAATCCTACTCCAAACGGCTTGAGGTTTAGTTGGGACTTCTTACCAGGCAGATCCCCTGACATGTTGGTGGGTCAAGAACTATGAAAAAAACAATAAATGGAGAACATAGCCTTGCAGAAAGTAAAATCAATTGAATCAAATAAGAAGGAGCACCAATATTCTTGTGAGGGGAATAAGAAGTGGAAATGGGGAAAATATAAGAACACAATATCTCCAACAGAATAGTGAAAAGATCCCAACAACAAATGCTACCACTGTAACATTGATGATCAACTTGTACATGGATGAGATGATTGTGTTTCCATCAATATAGGAGAGGGTGAATCTAAGTGGCCTTTAGTAACAGGAAGATAATGAAAATATCATTATTTGCCATACAAAGATACTGGTTAAAAGGACAAATATTGATTCTTTGTTTTCCTCAAGATCATAGGTGAATCTCATTCTAACAGAGTTTATCAAGAAATTGAAATTGGAATTTTGTTATCATATGGGCCCATATCCATTGGGATGGAAAAATAGGGATGTATAGATAAAGGTGACAAAACAATGCAATTATATTTGCTATAATTGTTGATTTTAATCATGAAGTAGAACTAGATGTAGTTCTTATTTATGTATGTGGGTTGGTGTTTGGAAGTCCATACATGTACATGTGAGATGCAATCGTCATGCGAAGACCCAACCAATAGCGTTTAATCAAGGATGTAATTTTTTCACCATCAATGCACAGAAAGGGAAGTCAAAATTTTTGTTGGTAATTTCCAACAAAGCCATGATCATTTCTAGAAATAAGTATGTTTACTATTTTTAAGAGAAAATAAGATTTTACAAGAGTCAATGAGAGAAAAAATATCGTTGGAAGAGTGTAGTAAGAAATAGAAACAAAAAACTTGATGAGTTTATATAAGCATATAATGATGTGTTCCATGAGCCTAAAGGGCTAACACCCAAGTGGGAAGTGGATCACTAGACCTAGCTATTTCCAAACTCCGCATTTCCAAGCATTGCGTTGTGCAGGTACATTGTTATAGAAGAAAGGGATGTGAAGAAATAGCTACAATAGCTATTGGAATAGGGAATTGCTCGACCAAGTAAATAACCATGTGGGTCACTAATCATAACTATGTCAAAGAAGGACGGGACTTGGCATATGTGTATAGATTACATGGCGTTGAACAAAATTACGCTTAAGAATAGGTACCATGTTTCTAGAGTAGATGATCTATTGAATCAATTTTAGAAAGTGAAGTACTTCACCATGCTAGACTTAAGTATATATATCACAAACTTTAAGTCAAAGAAGAAGATACATGGAAGAGTGCCTCCAAAATCAGAAAAGGTTTTTATGAGTGGATTTCTCATGCATTCGGCCTATGCAATGCACCAACTAAGTTTATGATGTTTTCGAATGATATATTGTGCCCTTTTATAGATTAATTCATTATTTTATATTTTAATGATACACTAGTATATAGGGCTACCAGGGAGGAGCACATCCCACATTTAACAGAAGTGTTGGAGACATTAAAGAAGCACTAGTTACTAGCCAATATGAAGAAGGGTGAGTTTGCACAATAGTCTTTTATGTATCTAAGGTATGTGATAGGTGGAGGAGAGTTGAAAATAGATCCTACTAAGATGGATTTCATCATGAAATGACCTATGCCTATTAATTATTTTGAGATTAAGATTTTTACTAGGGTGGTGTTGACTGTGTTGGACTTGCTAACATTCAGGGGGTCTCCGCAATATGGAGTCCCAATTAGACCTAACTGTAGGGGAAAATACTAAGAGGGGGGGATGAATAAATATTTTCAAATAATTAAATTCTCATTTCATATTCTAATTTATCTACCCGACTTTACTGAAGGGAACCCACGTGTGTAGGTAACTATTCTTAAGACAACTAGCGTATATCTAGTAAAATTATTCTTCAGTTAATTCCTTATATGTTTATCTTCAGTCATTGCATTAGTACTTTATTAAAAATTATATGAACAGTAACCATGTGCAGTAAGAACAAATTAAACCATCACACATAAGAAACACACATGAACACCAAGATTTAAGGTGGAAACCCAACGCGAGGAAAAACCACTTGTTGTTGTTGTTGTCTCTATCTTGTTTTTAATAAAAAGAAAATATTTTACAATCCTGTACTGCTACAGACTCATACTAGTATGCAAGAACCCACCTACATAAGGCTACAACCTTCACTTGTTTTCCATCTCCTACTGGAAGGGAGTTCCAACCCCCTGAATCTTGTACTAGAATATACATATACCAGTACGCAGGCACCAACCTGCAGAAGGCTACAACCTTCACTCATCCTCCAGCTGCTACTAGAAGGGAGCTCCAACCCCTTGATCTAATTTACCAACCACCACTGGAAGGAAGCTCCAACTCCATCAACTATGGGGACCGCATTTTGTAAATTTTTATACTGGATCCACCTATTACAACACATCTTGTAGGCCATTTTTCATCAAATTTTAGACTGGACCGACTACCAACATCTAAGCTCAATATCAATCATCAAAATGTAACTCATCATTGTAAGATATTCAACCAATTACTGAAACCCAATCAACTAAAACTCAACCAAAAACTTAACCAACCAACTGGAATAGTCATATCACTGTAACCAAGATACCAAACATCTTACAGTACATCACAGAAGCCTGATTATGTTATTGCAGACCCTGACTGACCATTTGTCAAAATATGTAGGCTAATTTTTAGTAGAAAACCCACGTTTGTACGTTCCTTTCATGAATCATACCCATGTACATATATTAAACCTCTTGAAAAATAAAAACAGAACAACTCCCATTCTGAAACAAACATTGAATCATACTCAAATCTACCAAATCATTCTGAACCAATCACAATCAGAAAATAATGTCAACATTTTTTTAATCAACCAATCCATAATCAAAACATCATTGTTTAAGCATATCTCACCAAGAATACTTCATTGACGGACAACAGAAACACAACAAGGTTGATTAAACTAATCAGACATCCTTTTCATCAAGAAACCCTACTTTATTTACACACTTTCTTCAAAGCATATCCATTTGTGTATGTGACTTTTAGAAACCAAACCCACATGTACGTGACTTACCAGAAAAACATCTGCATGTGTATGTGCCTTGCATGATATACAACCCGTCTACAGATCTCCAATTCATAGGAAAATCTTCACTGCAACATAAAACTTTAGACATACGTAGATCTCGACATACATAAAAAAATCATGTGTTGATATGTATTCTTTCTTCCTTACGTGTCCTACTTCCCCAATGGATGAAACTCCATGAATTTGGATCATAGACTCTAGGCCACTAAAAAGGTGTCTGTATGAAGCTAACACCTTGTCCACATCATTGGCTAATTTTTCTTTTGACTGGATCTTTATGTGGAACTGAACCTTGGCATTTTACATGGTGATAGTGTCCTTCTTGGGGACTACCGTTCATGCTCTTGAGTATTTGATAGAGCACTCATGCTTACTATCCAGAGCAACCACAACTGCCTTCAGCATCACAACTCTCTGTTTTGTGTGATCTTGTATAGCCAAGATTTGGGGCACTGTGTGGTGTAGATTTGACATCTCCTCATAGACCATCGTCATGGCTTCCCTAAGGGTCTTTTCCTCTTCTTTTATTGCTACCTGTAATTTCGTTGTGCCTTATTAAATCAAATGAAGGGCTACATTTTCTTCTTCTCCTATCTTTCTCTCCTACTTTGCTCTAGTGGCCCTTTTTTCTGATGCCTAAATCCTATTCTGAAGGTCCATAATCTATTTTCTCATCCAGGCCACATTATGTTTTGTGGAAGTCACGAAAGTCGTCCTAGATGAGGCTATCATATGTGTATTCAAAGTGGTTTCACACACAATATCCTTGGCTGGGGTGACCGATAAGGGCTCTGCTGGGTTTCTAGTATAATACTTCTTCCTTTCTTGCATGATTTTGGGGCTGACTTGATCGAAGGTGAGCATAGTGGTATCTAGGACTTCCTCTTCTTGCTCCTCCGAGAAGCCCAAATCTTGTAAGGGAAGGTGCCCTCTAGTGAGGAGAGTGGAAGGAGGAACACCTAATGGGGGTATGTTGGGATGGGGTCCCTGGGGTCAATTTTATTCAGTTTAAGTAATTTTTTGTAATATTTTTGTTAAGAATGTAAGGTCTCCGTGAAATGTGAAAGCGGAGTGTGAAGCTAGTAGGAGTCAAAGGGGCATTAGTCCCTTGTATGGGTAGGTGATAGAATGGTTTTGAGACCTGCCCATGGTACACGGACCATGTTATTGTAATGAAAATGATATATATAGATGATTCATAGCAAGTCTTAAGTAGTAACTTGAATAGAAGAATCATTGTAAGGGAAAGGTGGTACGGTAGGAAAGGTATGTTTCCTCTACTTAGGCGAAAGGGGGACGATCTTGTAGCTCAGTGCATGGAGACCTTGGCAAGTTTGCAAGCTAAGTGTGTGGGCCCCTGCAACTAAGTGCACAAGAAGAACAAGTCTGTATTGAACGTTATATCTTAATAAAGACAGTTTTTGAACCAAATTTGTTGCATTTGTTCCTTATTATTACTTTTGTTAAGTTTATATATCTCTGATATATGTTCTGAATCATATGAATTAATGCTTGTTTAATGCGCGAAAATAGTAGATCTATATGTTTTATACATGTTAAGGACAATTTAAGACCTTCGGGAACAATTGGAAGATGTTAGAATATAATAACAGTAGTTGTTCTATCGGAAGGGTTAAAGGTGCGCAAAGGTAGATCTAAGGCTTAGGAACTTCGGTAATCTTGCACATAGGAATCTGGATGCAGAAACCTGGTTCTAGCATCCTCCAATACTTCTTCATGTGAGACTGCAACTTGGGCTACGCGGGTTGTTGCCAAAAGGGCCAGTAGTTAGGGTTTTCCTGGGTTGGCGCAAATAACTCTAAACCTGGGTCAGGCACCATCAAGCCAACAGGGTAGCTCATCTTGTTCCATGTCCACTTTAGACATCTTCCTAGTCTCCCCCTGTTCAAATCTCCTACTTTATTCCTCCTTACTCTTCCTTAGCTCTTCTTCTAGCCACTTCCTCTCTTATTCTGCTAGCTCCTCTTGCCTCTTGAGCTCTTCGTCCTGCTTAAGTTTTTCTTCTTTATCCTTTAGCTCTTCTTCTAGCCTCTTCTTCTCTTCCTCCTCTTTGGCCTTATGTTCCTCTTGCCGTCTTTTCTTCTCTACTTCTACTTGGGCTCTTCATTCCTCCTACTTCTTTTATTTTAGTTGTTTCTACTTTTCATTCTCTTCATGTCACCTCTTCTTTTCTAGCTGGCCCTGGTCACTGGACTCTTGAGTCTGCTTGAGCCCTTATTCCATTTTTCTCTTGAGTTCTTATTTCTTCTTGACCAGGGCAACATTCCTTTGTTTGAGCATTTTCATATTATCTTCCTTTTGTAGGTCACTTGGAATAACTTCAACCTCATTCTCTTTTTTCTTCTCAGAACAGTGGCTTTCTGTGTCTCTTGTTGTTTCTTCTTCAGGGTGGAGGCTCTCTCTTGAAGACTGAAATTTTTCTAGGATTTCTTGAGGAGCTCCTCATCCTTTACCTATTGCTCACTCGGGATGAGTTCCCTAGTGGAATTATACCAATTCCTTACCTCATCTTCATGATCCTATCTACCGTGTGTAAATGACCAGTTAAATTTTTCCTTCTTAGAGTTGGCGACCGCGACTTTTTCAGGATCGTAAGTCTGATAGTTGAGGCTTACAAAGTTACTACCCTTAAAATGTTTAGTTTCTTCTTCCACTTGTTTTAAAGTTCTCAACTACATATGCCCCGATGATGAATGGGAAGGTCGACCATGGTTTCTTCTTGCCTTTTCTTAGTACCTTTGAAAAACCTTGCATCATCTGGTAGCATACTTCTCGTAGGAGTACTTTATCTGTGACAAACCTAGGTAGAGCATGAGGGGCCTTATCGATACCTAAAACTTTGATGAGCATACCCTCCTAGATGGGGAACCAATGTGCCACCTTCAAAAAAATTTCCATATCCCTCTTCGACATGCATGGGGGATCTTCCTTGAATAAGTTTTGGTACAGTGGGATGATAAAAGAATCGGATAAAACATCTATCATACCCTTATAGGCAGTGCAGCAGAAGACTTTGCAGTGGTGGTGCACAGGCCTGTCTGCAGATGTACCCCAGTTATAGCTCTAGTTATCGATTTGGAATCTTGCACAAACGAAATCTAAGAGGTATGAAGCCATGTTATGGACAATTTATTCATCTTAAGGACAATTTAAGACCTTCAAGAAGAATTGGAAGATGTTAGAATAAATTCACCGTTGTTGTTCAATCGAAAGGGTTAAAGGTGCGCGAAGGTAGATCTAAGCCTTAAGAACATCGAGAACCCCGAACAGAGGCCTCTGGATGGAGAAACTTGGTTCTAGCATCCCCAAACACTGCTTCGGGTGAGACTGCAACCTATGATATGCGTGTTGTTTCTGAAAGGGCCAGTAGTTAGGGTTTTTTCGGGTTGGCACGAACACCTCTGAACCTGGGTTGGGCCTCATCAAGCTAACAAATGTTTCTGTTGTCAAGACCGGGATCTATCTGAGGAATGTTTGTGAAGTGGATCCCTACTAAGAAGGAAATCGAGAAGTGGCTCGATCAAAAGTTGCACGCGTTTGCAACTTAGGAGAACAAGAACCCATGATTATGTGAGGAACAATGGTTGACCAGATACCTATATACAGACGAGACAGAGGCATTTTTATATTTCTTTCCTTATGAGTTACGCAAGTGGCTGTCTAGATTAGGGAATAGTCAGGGTTCATGGAGACTTGACGGTCATATTTTGTGGACTCTAGAGCTGGTGAGGTGCTTGGAAGAGTTAGAGAATAACATCGTGTAGGTTGTAGATCACTAGATTGATCGTATTCTAGGAAGATTTGTCATTAAGCTCGTGATTGATACAACTGTCAGTTACAGTGAAGCAGAGCACAAGTTCTTCAAAGGACCGTGAGGCAAGTACTTAAGATCCCTGAAAACTTGGATTAAAATATTGTTGTGAAAAAAGCATGTTATGCCACTACATTAACATTTAGGACTACACGAAGAGGAAAACCTTTCAAAAGGAATGAAGCATTAGGTTCAGAGTACAATCTACTATTGGGATCTCCTGATAGTAAGGATGAAGGGAGTGTTTTAAGATCACCTTGAAGAGCGCTACAGATCATAAGCCAAGGTATCCCTAGGATACCCCATCCATCCACACCATCGACACCTCCACCTCCACCGCATACACCAACACCTCCAAATCCATCTCCACCTCCACATTAACCCTTCAATATGGCAAATACCATGAAGATGTTGATCTTTAAAGGGGTAGGGAGTGAAGACCCCAACAATTTTGGTTCGTTGCATATGCTGTGTGGAAACCACAAAAGATCACAGATGATAACATAAAGAAATTATAGTTGGTCACGACATTATAGGATAGAGCGTTGACATGGTACATCAAGTTTTTCTCTGATAGAGCCACTGCGATGATGGCAAAGACCCAACAGGCACTGAACAGAGAATTTAGAAAGCCTAAATCTGAGGTGCAGTTGGTAACGGAGTTCAAAGAGATTGGACAAGGTGTAAGTGAGTCTACATGGGATTTCGATCAAAGGTTGAAGTGCCTGATCTAGTAGGCCAATATGGTGATCAAAGACTCCGAGCATAGGGACTCGTACATTGCATCACTCTTACCACACCTAAGATTTCCTCTATCACAGCAAAAGATCATAACACAAGAAGAGGCCGTAGAGATCGTGATGAGGTTGGAAGCCTCACCAATTCAGTACATGAACATTGGAGTACAATAGATCCAATCATAGTTGGCAAGCCTGCACATGGAATTACAAAGCTTGAAAATGGGAAAAAAAGCTTAGGCTGAGGTGCAGCTGAAATATGGTGCATAAAATGTAAAGAAAAGGGTCATGATTAGGATCGTTTCCCTATTTATCAAAATTCCTTTTGGAGGAGGTCATGTACCATTGAAACCTAAAACCACTGTAGGATGAAGCACTAGAGCCCATTTATGGTGCGTTATCTATCTGATAGGTAGAAGACATGCAACAAATAATTGTCACCTATTACAAAAGTTTATTCAGACTCCGCAATAGTTTTTCTGTACTTACTATAAATCGGTCGGCCATGATGATTGAAGTTGCAGGAGCTATGAGTTAATGATGGATTGGACCCCTGAATATATAATGTAGGCATAGAATCCGCCTTAGGATCAGGGCGCAGGTGTAGCGCACAGAGGATTCCAAGGTCATGAACAAGGAAGAGTTGAGGGGCTCACAGAAGTCGTGGACAGATCATTTGCTATAACTGTGGTGAAGTAGGACACTTTGCGCGTGACTACGAGAACACGACACATCCATATTGTTAGTACTATAGATAGTTCGATCATGTGATAGAAGATTGCTCAGTGCTAATAGCTAATATGCAAGAGCAAAAGGGACTTGAACCTATGCAAAGCATACAAATGACAAGGGTAGAGCCTCGCGAAGAGGACCATAACATCAATATAGTGACATGAAGTGGAATTTTCATAGGAGAGGATAAATGGAAGCAACCAGAGGTTGAAGGTAGTGTGCGTAAGGCCACCAAGAAAGAAGTGGAATTTGACCTTAATAGAGCTAAAGAGACTTTCATGGAAACCAAAAAAAACTTCGTTGAGGCTTCCACCTCAGGATGTCAAGATAAATTTCTTGAGAACGGTGCAGCAGAGGGTGTAGACCCCTCACTATTAGCTACTTTTATGAAGACTTGTATGAAGTTGTTACGAGATAAGAAGGCAGTGGAAGGGCTCCAAGAGCTAATTGACAATTGTGCAAATAAATAAAATACCCCTCCTGAATAGCGCAATGTAAGAAAATTGGGTAAGCATAAGAAGCGGACAAGGCACAAGATGAGGATGACCGCGCAGTTTGGAGAATATGAAATGGATCAAGTCATCTTGGATCTTAGGTCTGATGTAAATGTATTTCCTAAGGAATCATGGGAAAGGATAGGGAGGCATGTGCTACAATGGTCTCCTATTTAGTTGCGCATGGCTAATCAACAAAATATTATTTCGATGGGATGATTATATGGAGGAGCCATAGACATTGAAGGCATGAGTGATCTCGCTGACTTTGAGGTCATTGAAATAGTGTATGACAGTAACCCTTACCCCATGCTACTAGGAATTGACAAGGATTTTGACATGGATGCGGTGATCAACCTACAAAAGTGGAAGATGACATTTGAGAAGAGGAGACTCAACATAATTTTACCAATGGAGCCTACTAAGGGAGTGCGCTATACTGAACTTGTTCGTGAATTTGTGGAGGATGACTATGACCTAGACCAAATATACAAGATTACTATGCGAGATGAAGATTGGATCAATCCCATTGTCGATGGGTGAATTATGTGGGAAAAGGATAGTTGTTGTACCTCAGACTCAGATGAAGAACTCAAGCACTCGCATAATAGGTTGCATGAAGACTCTATGCTACGTTGTAATATGATGACGAAATCGTTAAGATGCATATCCACAGACGTAACGAATCTCCGACATTATGATGGGTTAGATGATGTTAGCTTATTTTTGGATCAGTTTGAAAAAGAATTGCTAGAAGAGCACTGGTTCCAAGCACATGATCTGGCACTACGGACTACACCTTCCCATTGGTGGGGAGGATAGCTTCACTAACTGGAAGGAATCATGGAAACTTTTGGGGCTAATATTCGTAGGTGGGCTAATATTTCATGTTTTCTCCAAAAAAAAGAATTTCTAATTTCCATTTTTTCTAAAAATGATTCGCCCAAATTTTATAGTATAAAATTATTTTACCTTATAAATCGCAATTTTTTTTATAGAATATATAAGGTCCTTATAAAATTGAATATTTTCAAAAAAAATATTGCTAAACATTTTATATTTTTATATTAGGGACTAATAATATTCGCCAAGTTTTAACGGGAAAAGTGTCTATTTAGAACGACCCTATCCCACTAAGGTGTGATAGTGACCTTAGAAGCAAACAGAGAAAACTACTTTTGTATTCTTCTTTATGAACTATAAACGAAGAGGAATAGGATGAACCAACCTGTGTCTTGCGCTAGTCCTTTGATCCAATCTCTCTCCTCTTTAACAGCTTCTAGCTACCTGCTCCCTGACTTGCCCAACTTCACCAAGTGCCTGCAAGATCACAGAAGAAGGGAACTATACAAAGACATGGGTTTATATTCATAAAAAGCTTAGGATCAGATTTAAGCTAAACATACAAATGTAACAAACATAAATGATACACAAGCATGTAGGAGAAACTAAAATAGTTTTATTGATATAACAAGAAGATCCAGGAGGAGTTACAACCGACGATTCCTGATCCAGCATCAACCTCCCAGTAAAGAAGCCCCTCTTCACCTCCAACAAAGCATAAATCACCCAATACTCTGATATCTATCTCAAAACCAACAACAATTTTTTGCAATGTACAAAATTCCAGCCTCTGGATCTTTGGGTGAGGGATCCATATATAGATGTATGCAAGGAGGATGAGTCAGCTTATGATTTGACTAGTGGCTTCTCTCTGTCAGTTCTTGCTTCCACTTGGAGACTGAGAGCCTCTTACTCATCCTTGGTCGAATTCAGTGAGGCAAGTGTCATTGGAGAAGATTCTGGAAGCTTCCATTGTCTTTCCACCTCGCGGAATGGCACTGCCATTTGTCATTTCCCGCTCAACGCACCCTGGTAGTGAATTTAGGTGCGTTGCAATGCACCTAGCTAGTGTATTTGGGTGCTATGCAACGCAGCTAGCCAATGGAGCAACTGAAATGATCCTGATTTGACTGATTCTGAGTATTTTCTGGTGGAGAACTTCTGGGAGAAGCTGTAATTTGTTGACCTTGTTCCTTTAGGGGTCGGAACAACACTTTTAGGGACTTAGGATCCCTTGGTTTATGGAAATTTCATGCTTAGAGCTGTAAGGCACAAAAATGTCTATAACAGTTGCCCCCTAAAGTATGAGGCCGTTTATAGGGTGAAATGCTTTATTAGGAGGATCCGAAGTTCTTTCAATGCTGGGAGGAGACCTGTAATAAGATACAATACAATACATTATCTTCATACTGTTTTTCATGATCTAGCTGAGGCGGGCATTCCCATGCTCAACTTTATAAATTCATTTTCATGTACATAGGACAGACAATCGTCTGATGGTAGACTGATGATTCTGATAGAGCCATCATCCTTTTGGTAGGATGATTATCTGTGCTGCAATGCTGTACATTTCAATGTCTTTATTTTCCTGAATATATATCGCAGCCCGGATGGATGAAACTAGATCCGGGGTCTTCAATCTCGTCCGATCTTCACTCGAAGTACAAGTCGATCCATGTGATAAATGTTTTGAAGTCGAACATGGAAAGACATCGCTTGATTACCAGTCAATGATGTAAACTGTTAACAAGGGCGAGAGGAATCACCGATAATGATGATGTCCCTCAAGGCACTGCAGTAGAATTCACGTGGTGTGAATAAAGGACTTGGCATCGAACACCACGCAAAATATTTCGGTCGAAGGTCATTAATGTATACCTGTCGCCGGAAGTGAGAAACTTGCCATTGAGGCATGCAAGCTTCAAAGTACTGAATGGGGTGTTCCTAGATCAACTTCTTGGATAATGAGATGATGTCGACAACCGTCAAAGGAGGGCCTTAATGAATCCCACATCAATGACACGGAACGGAGCAAATGATTTTGATGGAGGTGAAAACGATCTGATGATATATGGTTTAGGATGGCGGTCATGAAAGAATGAAGTATAATGTATGGTAGTGGATGGGACACAAGTGAATTCTCTGGATGACTTCTCTTGAACATGTCGGCGACACTTATGTGATGGATTGGTAGCATTTACCCCAAATGTGGATGGTATGGTGTGACCATGGTGATGTGACCGGTGAATGAAACAACCCAACCCGACTCGGACACGGAGTGGAAGTGTCATGTTCAAGAGCGACTTGCTACCAATAAAGATTCTTTGAGTTTTCTTCCCAATTTTTCCCCAGTCATTGCTGACCAGTACCTCTTTATTTTTGTCAAGCTTGAGGAGGATAACATATGCTTGTTCTATAATTTTCACTTCGGGCAAACCCATCGCTATGTTTTAACGAGCCTAGCGATAGTGAAACTCGTTCTCGTCTAAAGACAAGTTTGTCGCTATTAATCTTTTAACGAGTTTAACGACAAAGATAACTTGGTCCTTTTCAATTTTAGAGAGTCTGAAAAGGTACATAAAGGTAACTCCAAAATTCTGTTTTCGTCATCTAATCCCTTAAGTCCGAAAAAGTATAAAACAATACAGAAGGGATGAATTTTCGATAGTTTTAACGAGCCGAACAAAACAAGCGCTCGATCTTTTTGTGCAATAATCCCTCAGGTCCAAAAAGATTAAAATCTAGAGGAGGGATAGCACTTCCCGTCGCTTTAACAAGCTGGAAGGCCAAAACTCGGCAATCTTTTCATATTTTACGAGTCAGTTGAAAAGAGCTTAAAGAAGACTCGTCTTTTGAGGAACGAGTGATAAAATGGGTAGCAGCTGATTCCAGGTAAGGTTTGGAATTTTCCAATCACGGCAGTGTCACAAGGATGGCTAGTGAAATCACTCTTCGCAGTTGTTCCTAAAAATGGTTAAAAAATCAAATGGAGGTGAATGATTGGCCAATGGAAAAGTGGAGGTGACAGTGCAAACATGACCAAGGCTTTAATGGCTGAAGTACTACATTCACGGTGGTTATTTACCGGGGAATAGTTCATTTTTTAATGAGCTTAAACGCGGGTGGAAACATTTGCTCATGTCTTATGTTTATTTTTTAACGAGCTTGAACTATGTGCTAAAACTGCTCGATTAATCCAGTCATATGATAAGAATGTCTCATATAAAAATGGCAATTTTTAGATTTTTGCCCCACATCCTTTCTTTATGAAAGTTAGGTGACGACTAATCCTACGAGTTTAAAGGGTTAGAGGTCCTAAAAATTTTAAAAATAAATAGCCGCCCCTCGCTTGCACTCCAAAAGGTTTGCATGCCCCCGGGTATAAAATATGGTTTCAAGGTTACCCCTCAATTTGTAGACAAAGCATTTGTTCTATCAGGAGAGGCCTACCTCTTACAGGTTACCAAAGATTGTCTTATTTGCGTTACGAATGAAACATTTCTTCGGTGATGTCTACTGAGATAAACAAAGGTGAGCGACGATGCCCACCAACTCACATAACTTTGACAAGAGAATCTTATTCCAGAATAACCCCTCTTCCACTGACGGACGGGGTACAGACTAGTCATATTCTCCCGCGGAAACCTACCCTATACCTGTAGTTTTCTTGCCGAAGCAGACCAGGACGCATGCCCCCTGGGTTTCAGTCATATCCCTCTGAATTAATCGCGCTCATCGGGAGGAGGGACTGGGAATTGAGACATTTCTTGCGTGAAGAGACCATTTAGGGACGATATATGACTATTTGCTATGCATGATCCGAGAAACGAAAGCTGGTCCACGAGCTTGACCACTCTTCCTTCGTGCGGAAAACACATTACTCTAAAGAGTGAGGGGACGATGGCTCCCATGCAATAAATATAGTCTCATCTAAGGAGTATGTTATAATCCAAGGGTCCTTGAACTACCATGACGTTCATGCGAACTGTCTTCCTTTTCAATTTTATGGGAACATCGGGAGGGATCCCTAAAGGTCGAGGCGGAAGTTGTCCCGGTCTTGCCTTCAGAGGTTTTATCTTCGGATGATACAGTCACTGAAGAGAACAAGGATGACACTGTCCAAATTCTCTTCATCAACACAGACTCCGACGAACATGGGGGAAATCTACCCGTTCCTTTACCGCAGGAAGGAAGTTCGTCAGAGCCATACCCGGCCGTCTACTCGGTCCCACCTCCAAGCAACCTAGTTGTCTCCTTCGACTGGAATCAACTAGGCAGACCTCGTTTACCAGCAAGTGTACCATTCCGAATTATCGTTCAAATATATAGAATGGTCATGGCTGGTACCATCATAGATGAGGGGGCTTCTGTGAGTATCCTTTCCTCTACTGCTTGGAAAGCGCTTGGTTCACCATCGCTTTTGCCTGAAATGAGAAATCTGACAGGCTTTGATAAAGGAAAAGTGTCTATTCAGAACGACCCTATCCCACTAAGGTGTGACAGTGACCTTAGAAACAAATAGAGAAAACTACTTTTTTATTCTTCTTTATGAACTATAAACGAAGAGGAATAGGATGAACCAACCTGTGTCTTGCGCTAGTCCTTTGATCCAATCTCTCTCCTCTTTAACAGCTTCCAGCTACCTGCTCCCTTACTTGCCCAGCTTCACCAAGTGCCTGCAAGATCACAGAAGAAGGAAACTATACAAATACATGGGTTTATATTCATAAAAAGCTTAGGATCAGATTTAAGCTAAACATACAAATGTAACAAACATCAATGATACACAAGCATGTAGGAGAAACTCAAATAGTTTTATTGATATAACAAGAAGATCCAGGAGGAGTTACAACCGATGATTCCTGATCCAGCATCAACCTCCCAGTAAAGAAGCCTCTCTTCACCTCCAACAAAGCATAAATCACCCAATACTCTGATATCTATCTCAAAACCAACAGCAATTCTTTGTAATGTACAAAATTCCAGCCTCTGGATCTTTGGGTGAGGGATCCATATATAGATGTATGTAAGGAGGATGAGTCAGCTTATGATTTGACTAGTGGCTTCTCTCTGTCAGTTCTTGCTTCCACTTGGAGAATGAGAGCCTCTTACTCATCCTTGGTCGAATTCACTGAGGCAAGTGTCATTGGAGAAGATTCTGGAAGATTCCATTGTCTTTCCACCTCGCGGAATGGAACTGCTATTTGTCATTTCCCACTCAACGCACCCTGGTAGTGCATTTAGGTGCGTTGCAACGCACCTAGCTAGTGTATTTGGGTGCTATGCAATGCAGCTAGCCAGTGGAGCAGCTGAAATGATCCGGATTTGACTGATTCTGAGTATTTTCTGGTGGAGAACTTTTGGGAGAAGCTGTAATTTGTTGACCTTGTTCCTTTAGGGGTCGGAACAACACTTTTAGGGACTTAGGATCCCTTGGTTTAGGACATTTCATGCTTAGATCTGTAAGGCACAAAAATGTCTATAACACCAAGGTTTCTAAACATTTAGATAAATGTCCATCCTTAAAATTTTCCCTAGAAGGAATACAAATGGATGATGAAGCTCAGGTTTGGATCTCCTAACACACGGATGACTGAAAATTATAGTGGGGAGGATAACCCATGTGAACACCTAGTGTGGTAGACTAAATCTTGGGGAGAAGAACCTCAACTAGAGTGGGTACATGTCTTCTTCCATACCTTAGATACTATCCCTATGAACTGGTACCTAGAAACAAAATTGCGCCACGGGACGACTAAATGTGATATCTTGAGGGAAAGTTTCTTATTAACTTTTAGCTTTGAGGATGGGTTTGAGTGCATTGATGAAGTGCTCCAGGAAATAAAGGGTGAAATCTTCAGAGCACCTAAGGTGTTGGTATAATGGACTCAGCCAGATTGGAATACCCAGCTGCGCCATGCGCTAGAGTGTTACAATGTGACAACCGAGGCGGAAGAAGAGGATTCACGGAATATCAATATTCGAAAAATCTAAGGACAACACGAGGTTGAAGGACCTAAGATAGCAAACCCTAATATAACAGAGCCATTGAAAAGCAGGCAAGTAAATATTGGATCCGATGTAGAGCCTAAGTTCATGAAGATATGGGACTATTGGGATGAAGACACAGTTGATAACGTTGCAGAATTGTTGCGTGAATACCAGGATCTATTCCCAACTACGTTATCAGATCTGAAGGGTATTACCTATTGGGTGTGAATTTTAAGATGTACACCAATCACTCAGCTCTTAGGTACCTGGTCAACAAGCCTGTGTTGGTGGGAAGATCTATAGGTGGTTCTTGTTATTTCAGGAGTATGACTTTGAAGTGATAGTGAAGCCTACGTAGTTGAATGTAGGACCGGATCATCTATCAGGAATCGAGACAGGTGAAGAGCCAACTAATTTGGAAGATTGATTTCCAGAAGCGCAGTTCTTTTCTGTGCATGTTGTGGATGACCATTTTATTGATATCATCTAGCTCTTGACCATGGGTACAACCCCGGAGGACTATTCTATGCAGTAGAAAAAGGAATTGGTGGTTCATGTAGCTGATTTTTCTGTCATAGCTGGACAATTGTATAGGATGGGTTTAGATGAGATAATGCGTCGATATGTTCCGAAGTTTGACCAATCTAGCAACCTTGTCGAAGCACATGGAGGAGTAGCAGGAGGACACTATGCAGGTAGAGAAATTGTGCAGAAGATTCTACGCACCTGATTATGGTGGCCGACAGTGCATAAAGGTTCTAAGGAATTTGGTAGGGCATGTGATACTTGTCAAAGGATGGGGAAGCCATCGCAAAAAGATTAATTTCCTTTAAACCCACAGGTTTCATTGCAGGTGTTTGAAAAATGGGAAATTGACTTTGTCGGTCTGATACAGCCATGAGGAAAGAAGATAGGCATGTGGTACATCATTACTGCGATAGAGTATTTAACAAGATGGGTAGAAGTGTAGCTAGTTAAAGATTGTAGTGTTGTTACAACTGCGAAGTTTCTCTTTGAATTTGTCTTAACATGGTTTGGGTTCCCTAAATTATTTATGAGTGATAGGGGTACGCATTTCATGCATGGAAAAATCAGCGTGATGCTCGAACAATTTCAGGTTTACCATCAAAAGCGTATGTCCTATCATCCCCAAGCCAATGGTATGGTGGAAGCGTTCAAAAAAATCCTAGAGAATGCATTGACAAAGGTTTGTAAGGTGAATAGAAACAATTTGGAGGTACGTATACTGAAGGTCCTATGGGTATATAGGAGGACATGCAATAAATTGACAGGCCAAACTCCATTTAGGTTGGTCTATGGGATCGGGGTGGAAATGCCCATGGAGTATATTGTGCCAAGCTTGTGCATTGCAGCTTTGACAGAGATGGTGAATCATGAGACCATGGAGGAATGCCTTGTTCAACTGTTGGAATTGGAAGAAGACTAGTTTTTAGGAGGATTTCACTAATAGGTGAAAAAGGAGCACGAAAAGGCATGGCATAATCGACATATTAAGATGTGCACTTCCAAGGTGAATGACTTGGTCTTGATCTATGATAGTAAGTTCACAAAGTTCCCTGGAAAGTTCCAAATGCACTGGTTGGGACCATATATCATCAAGGAAATTACAGATGGGGGCGTAGTTCAGCTCACAAAGCTGAATGGAGAATTGTTTCCTGGAAAATTCAATGGAAGCCGATTAAAGTTGTACACAGGGAATCCTGTCACTGTGCAATGACTACATGATAGCAGAAAAATCATAGTACTCCATGTAGCTACAAGAGAGTATGGGACTATAAACTACACTGCCCAAATAATGGTGAAACGAAGTAAGGGGCTTGCATGAGGAAATCAAGCAATACGCCAGGAGGAGCTGCACTAGGAGGGATGCACCATGAAGGATGGTGTCGTGCAGTTGGATCCAAAAATAGTCGTTGAGTGCATTGTAGCTGATTGGATGGCGAAACTCCTGTTAGGAGGAGCGGGTAGGTGACATTTATGGTGAAAATATTTGGAAATCCACCCCCAAAGATGCATTTATGATCATAAATTTGAGGGAACGGTCGGATTCAAATTCAAAATCACTTATAAATCTGGCATGCTGACCTACAGTAGAACACTTCTCCTTCTGAAAATCATTTGTGAGCTCTACTGTCTTAAGCATATGAGCTAAGAAGTTTGGGAGGAATTTCTTTCATGACTGGTGTCTGCAAATCTGCCTAAGTGGAACCGTGAACTTATCTTTTAGAAAATTTCTGCAGAAGCTACAAGTTTTGAAGCTGCTATCTCTGAAGCCACATCCCATGAAATTGTGTCAATGGAAGCTACGCCATCTGTACCTACAGTGTCAAGGTCACCTAGGCTGAAGCCATTTTCTGCGAAGGAAAAGTAGAAATAACCCCAAGCTGTTCTGGTGAGGCAGTCATCGTGGAAGAATCCGAGGGATGTTCGAGAGAAAGGAAAGATGGATAAGTCCAAACAACCCCATGAACCTTTTGATTTGGATGAAGAAGAACTCTGTGAAGGAGTTGAAGAGCTTGATGTTGATGAGGGAGAGCCTATCACTAGGCTCCCAATGTATATCCCTCTGTGGAAAGGGAAAGTGAAGGTGCCAAAGAATCCTGATAACATGAAGTTCACTACCTCTACACTGCTATTGTCAGAGAAGGTTCCATTTGAATGTGTGCTCTTAGCACGCATCCCTACACTAAAAATGGAGGATTGGGATCTAGTTTATCATGAGAAATTTCCACATTTGGCCACAAATAAATAGATGACCAAAATCTATTATGAAGAGATTGGGGTCACAGGCTTGAACCTATGAAGTGGGTCGCGGGAGTTGCGAAGGCCTGGTTTCTTCATATGTTGTGCATGCCACACTTCAGCAGAACTATTATCAACATGATGTGCGTACACCAGTTTCTTACACTGGTTCACTATGGGTGTCTCAGGCTTGGGGAAGACATCCCCATAACAGACATGTTGATCGACCAAATTACAAGATTACCCTATCAAGGGGTGGATCCAGCCGAGGAGTTTGGAGGTAAGAGCAAGGAGAAGCAACTTGCAAATAGAATGAAGAATGATTTTTTCTTGGTAAAGAAGTTCTGTATATACTTTATCCGCTCTATCACATACAAAGAAATGTAGTTTTCCACTCAGATTTTGGCCTGGATGGTCATGGGAAAGTGTTGCATGGATAAGGTTTCGGTGCTAGTTATTTGATTGGATGCATAGTGCATGAAGGGGGTGTAGTACAACTGGGCGCAATACCTCTGCAAGGAGTTCCTATTAAATTGCCACGAAGCACAAGATGATGGCAAGGAATTTCACTATGTTTGGCTCTTGTTATTGATTTCCCTTGTCACGTCGAGACTTTGCCTCTACAGGATGATGATTTACCATAGGTAGTGAAGTTTTCTTTGCTGTGGGCAATGAATGTATTCTGGGTGTTGGTCGAGATGGACATCCACACTGTGATCAATCAAGGGTGAATGTTTTTGCCAACCTTGTTTGATCAGTTATAGGCCTACAAAGAATTCAAAGCTGATCTTCATAATGTATCCATCTAAGTGAGGAGAGATCCTAAAAATATCTAGAACAAGTTGCCATACCTAGCCATAAAGGAAGATGTATAGGAAATTGTGGGGACATGGCGAGGGGAGTGGTTGCACCCCACAGATCTTGGTGCAGGTACCAACAAGGGTGGAGAAAGCTCCACCCTGCAAATGACAACTGTGCAGAAACAAAAAGAGGCAAAGCAAGCAGCATCATGGAAGATGGCCGCTCAGACAAAGGAAGAGGTTGCTGCCAAGGCAGCTGCTGCTAAGGCAGCTGCCGAAAAGGAGTGCGTCAAAAAGGAATCCATAGTAGAAGTCGAGGAGTCTGCTTCTCAACATACTACAGATCAGGAAGGTTCTGAGGAAGAAGGAGGCGATGGCAAGGAACAAAGCACTCCTTTCAGGGTCACAAAATTCCAAAAGGAGACAACTTCCGAACCTCAGAAAAAGCAGAAGTTATATAAACAAGCGCCCATCGAGCCAATGGTCCTCACAGAGGGGTACCTCGATGAGATTAGAGATAAGGTCCAGGATACAATGACCAAATTGTGTCAACAGTTCGAACAATAGTATCAACAAACAATTGGGAACATGCAGAAAGATCTGCGTGAGCTACAAATATAGATGGGTCGGTTGCAAGCGAGCATGGGCCAAGCGAGCGGGGTTCAAGTGAGCCTATAGCAAGGGAGTGAGACCGTGTTGGAAATAGAAAGGACTCTGGATCTTAGAGTCATTCCTTTTCCAGAAGGGTCATTGCACGTAGAGTCATATGCAGATAAAAACCAGCTCGCAAAGATCAAAGGCATGGGTGTCAACCAAGCTGCACTGCCTCTTCAGACCCTCCACGTGCTTCATCAGGGGGTCTGAAACGAGCTCTGGATTAGGGAGCAGTGTGCGCTATTAGTGATCAGCGATGTAAATATGAATAACAAACAGATATTCGTAGAAAAGGCTCAGTGTTGGCAGCGGGATCCCCTAAGGGTAGTTTTGGGGCTAAAAGCCCATGTTTGAGTAAATTTTGTAATAAAAATGTAAAGACTCCGCATTTTGTGGTCGTGGAGCGTGAAGATGTTATGTGTCAAAATGGGTAGTCCGCCCTTAGTTTTGTAAAGTAAATTCGGTTGTAAAAGACCTACCCATGGTTCGTGGACCATGGGATTGTATAAAAAGAGCTAAGCTCTAAGTAGTAAAAGGCATCAATAGAATGATCGAACATGTAAGAGAGTCGAAGCTCTGAAGTAGGAAGTATAAGTCTTGGGTTGTAGTGTAGGTAGAGGCTCTACAGCTAAGTGTGCATAGGCCTAGGGTAGAAGTTCACAGCTGAGTGCGTGGACCCCTACAGCTGTGTCGTCAGGGTGGACAGAGTTGTCAACACTTGGACAATATTAATAAAGAAAGATATTATGTAATTCATGTGTCTTTGTTCTATTATTACATCTTGATATCTCATGTATGAATTTCCTTTATTATGCTTATGTGATGCGTGAATAAATATGATTACATTGAATAATTGAATGTAATTGCGATTATCTATTTACAGGGTGATAACTATAACTATTGGATAAGATAAGCAGGTCACTTAGAGTAATTTGGGAATCTGCACAGCACATTTCCTTAACAGCACAAAAGTATCTAAGTAGTAGGCTAGGGCTGCGCGAAGGTCAATCATACCCTTTTGCAGAAGTATTAAAGAACATAATAAAGGGGTCGTCTTGCAAGCCCTAGAGTGGAGTGACCTGCGCGAAGGCAGGAATAGAGGGAATCAAATGACATCACAACCATGTCAGGGTGCAGAAACTTGGTTCTAGCATCACCCCATACTGCTTCTAGTGAGACTTCGGTCTGCGCTCTACAGGCTGATGCCAAATGGGCTAGTGGTGTAGGGATTTGTTTGGCAAATTAATGATGAACCTAGGTTAGGCCCCCTCAAGCCAACAAATGGTTCTGTTTCTGGGACCAGAATCTGCATAAGAGATGTGTGATGTCGTATCACTGGAATCCAACTAAGAAGGAGATCGAAGACTAGTTGGATAGGAAGATCCACGAATTCGCAGTGCAGGAAAATAGAAACCCGCTATTGGCAAAGGAAAAGTGGTTGGATAGATACTTGTATATAGAGATCCACGAGATATTTTTCTGCTGCTTCCATATTGAGCTATACGAGTGGATCATGAAGCTTGCAGATAGCCAAGGAAGGTGGAAACTTGACAGTCCTATTGTGTGGACCCCGGAGCTAGTGTGAAGATTGGAAGCATCAGAGGATAAGATTGCCTGAGGTGTCGACCATTAACTCGATCGCATCACAAGAGGATTTGTGACTGAATTCATGGTCGACACCTCAGTCAACTATAGCAAGGCAGAGTGGTGCTTTTTCGAAGGACCACAAGGTAAGTAAGTAAAATATTTGAATACATGGATTAAAATTCTATTGTGCGAAAAGTGGGTTATGCAGCTACCTTGATGTTTGGAACTATGCGAAGTAGAAAAACTTACAGGAATGAAGGAAAGAAGGGTCCAGAGTATAGACCATTGATTTCACCTCCATAAGGTGATGAAGAAGAGATAGCGAAGGTTTCTCTGTGAAGTTCTATTCAGTTAATAAGACAAGGATTTCTGCAAATACCCCCTCCGCCCACACCACCTCCATCTTCACCACCATCGCCTCCAACTTCACCCGTACCACCTCCACCTTCACCACAGTTCAGTATCGAAAATACAATAAAGCTGCCTTTGTTCAAAGGCTTGGGAAATGAGGACCTGGACCAATTCTTGTTCGTTGTGAGGGCTGTATGGGAAGCTCAAGGTGTTACAGATGATCATATAAAGAAGGAAACACTGGTTAGTGCTTTGCAAGATCGCACACTAACCTGGTATATTAAGTACTCTAATGATACCCCGAATGTTGGAGTGGTAAACATTGAGACAACACTGAATAAAGAATTCAGTAGGCCTAAATCTGAGGCACAGTCAATTATGGGATTCAAAGAAATCGTGATGCAACCAGGTGAGATGCCTTGCGAACTAGACCAGAGGTTGAAATGTAAAATCCATGAAGCCAACATGAACCTAATGGATGGACAACATCGTGAGTGGTTTCTTTCTTCGCTCCTGCCACACTTAAGGGCTGCGCTATCACTGTAGAAGATAACCACTCAGGCGGAGGCTTTGGAGATTTCCATGAGACTACATGAGACTTTGATGCAAGATCCAAACCTGGGGGTTCAGCAGATCCATGCGCAGCTGAATAATCTATGCCTTGAGATGCAAAGTCTGAAGCAGGACAGGACGGTTCGACCAGAGGTGTGCGAGGAGGTATGGTGCTTGAAATGCAAGAGTTAGGGCATGACAAGGACCATTGCCCAGTCTTTGGGAACTATATTGCAAGAAGGGGATCGATGCCTTTAAGGCCAGAAGCTCAAGCAGGACCTAGCGTGAGGCCTTCATTATGGTGCGCTATCTATCACGTACTAGGAAAACATGCCATGGATAGCTGTCATTTGTTACAGAAGTTTTGCAACTTTTGTAGGTTGGTAGGGCATGATGAGCATACTTGCAGGAGCTATGAATTGATGATGGATAGAACACCCAGCTATAGGGTTCAGGCTAAAATGCGACCCCTTGACTAGAGCATAGGGATCGCACAAACATGATTTCAGGGGCGCAGACTAGGCCGAGGCGGAGGAGGACCTGGTAGAGGTCGAGGAAAGTTGATTTGCTACAATTGCAGAGGGTTAGGACACTATGCCTGCGATTGCACTAACCTAACATGTCTATCGTGCAAGTATTGCATGTTGTTTGATCATGAAATGGAAGACTGTCCTACACTGATAGCTAGGATACACGATAACGGGGCGCTACCACCTCCATCGACTCATAACTTACAGATGATGAGGTCTGAGCCATGCGAAGAGGATCCAAATGTAAATATAGTGCTCAAAAGTGGAATCATGATAGGAGATGACAAGGGAAAACAACTAGAAGATAGTACATGGGTGCGCAAAGCTCTGGAGAAGGAGGCTGAGTTTGATTTGGAGTGTGCATGTGAAACCTTCATGGAAGCTAAGAAGAGCTTCGCTGAGGCCTCCACCTCAAGAAGCAAGGATAATCCAGAGTAGGAGATGGACCCCTCTATGATTACAAGAGCTCATCAATAGATGTGTTGGAACCATGCTAGCTAAGCCGCATGTAGTACGAAAGATTGGCAAACATAAAACAACGATGGGACGAGAGATGAGGCTGACCGCGTAGATAAGAGAGTATGAGATGGATCAAGTTATTTTGGACCTAGGGTCAGATGCGAACATCCTACCAAAGCAGACTTGGGAATGAATGGGGAGACCCACAGTGAAATGGTCTCCAATTCAGCTACAGATGGCCAATCAACAGAATATCATCCCCATAGGGCAACTGCAGGGCGTGACCATGGATATTGAGGGAGAGAGCATGCTGATTGATTTTGAAGTAATAGAGATAGTGGATGACAAAAATACCTATCTTGTGCTCATAGGAATTGACTGGGCCACTGATATGAATGGGGTAATCAATCTAAAGAAGCAGAAGGTGATCTTTGAGAAGAAATCGCTACGCGTAATAGTACCTGTAAATCCTACTGAGGGATCACGCTATACAGAACTAGTCTGTGATTATGAGAGTGATGATGATTTGGAATATATCTATAAGATAATGGTGTGAGATCAATATTGTGTAAATCCCACCGCAGATGGACTGATTACATGGGATCGTGACAGTTCCTGCACCTCGAATTCCAATGAAGATATAGAGCACTGGCAAAACTGGTTACATGAAGTGACTACGTTGAACTGCAACATCATGACCCGATCATTGTGTTGTGTGTCCTCATAGGTAAGAAATCTACCTACTTACAATGGTCTAAATGAGGTAGATATCTTTTTGGATTCATTTGAAAAGGAGGTACCAGAAAAGCAATGCTTCTAGGTGTTGGAATGGGCACTTTGTACTATGCCCGCAAGATGGTGGGGTACGCACAAGGGAAGATTTGATGATTGGCGTGAATGCAAGAGAATAATGAGAACTCACTTTGGGAAGCCGAAGATGTGACTGACAGACAAGTAGGATGGGCAGGATGATCCGTGCCGGAATTTGGCCAAATGGACCCATGCTTATGGAGAAAAGCCCCAACTTGAATGGGTGCACTTGTTCTGTCATACCCTAGGTATGAACTAGTATGTAGAAACTGAGCTCTACCATGGGACAGGCAAATGGAATATCGTGCGCGAGGGAGTCATGATGACATTGAGTTTGGAGGACGGGTTTGATAGTATTGATGAAGTGCTACAAGAAGTGAAAGCAACAATCTTTAGGATACTGCAAGATCCTTTAGACCTAGTTCAACCTGAATGGGCTACTAAGCTAAGTCACGCACTAGAATGTTATAATGTAACTACTGAAGAAGAGGATGAGGATCTGCAGAAGGTTAAAATTCCAGAAAAAGAGGGTCACCGCGAGGTTCAAGAACCACAAATTGGGAACCTTGATATAACTGCGCCATTTAAAACGAAACAAGTAAACGTTGGTACAGATTGTGAACCTAAATTCATGAAGATTGGAGACTACTAGGACGATGTGATGGTGGATAAGGTCGCTAAATTTCTCTGCAGATACCAGGATGTATTCCCTACCAAGTTCACAGATATGAAGGGGATAATCGGGGACCTAGGAATGATGAAGATTACGCTGAAGCCCAACGTGAAGCTGGTTAAGCAAAGACCCTACCGTCTCAGTCTGAAATATAAGGAGAAGGTCCACTTAGAGCTAGACAAGATGCTCACGGAAGGCATCATTGAGCCTGTGGAAGAATTTGACTTGGTAAGTCCAGTGGTGGTACAGGAGAAGAAGCAGAAGGATGAAATAAGGATATGCATGGATCTCAAAAAGCTAAATGACACTTGCGTACATGATCCTTTCCTGACTCCATTCACTAATGAAACGTTGGACAAAGCAAGTGGCCACGAAGCATATTCCTTCACTGATGGGTTGTCTGGGTACCACAAGATCAAAATCGTGTCAGAGGATAGGAGAAAGACATCCTTCATGACTGAGTGGGGTTATTTTCAGTACACTTCAATGCCATTCGGATTGAATAATGCACCTGCGATCTTCTCGCACGTAGTTGTTTCCGTGTTCAAGGAATTTATTCATAAGTTCCTGGAGGTATATTCTGATGACTGGATTGTGTTTGGGCTGGTTAAGTGCCATGTAGCAAGCTTGTGCCTAATGCTGGATACCTTCCGCAGATACCAGATCGCACTCAATCTCAAGAAGTGTCTCTTTTATGTTCCTTTTGGAAACCTATTGGGGCATGTGGTTTGCAAACAATGACTGATGGTAGACCCCGTGAAGATCGTGGTGATATTAAACTTGGAAGTGTCCTTGAGTGTGAAGCAGCTGCACGCTACTTTGGGACATATGAGATATTGCAGAAAGTTTATCAAAGGCTATGCCTAGATCACCACACCTATGGAGAAACTATTGAAGAAGGATGTCACATTCTGCTGGAACGATGACTGCAAAACGAGCTTGGATATATTTAAAGAAAAGATGGTCACTGTGCCGATTCTAGTCTTCCCGAACTAGAAGAAAGAGTTTCATGTACATGTTGAGGCATCATGTATAGCATTGGGAGCAGTACTCACACAGGCTGGCGGAGAAGGCTTCGACCATCATATCGCATTCACAAGCCTAATATTATCCAAAGCAGAGAAGAACTATTCTACCACTGAGCGTGAAGGGCTAGCTATGGTATATGCGCTCTATAAGTATAGTCATTACTTACTGGGAGGCCATTTTAAGATGTATATGGATCACTCCACACTGAAATACCTGGTCAATAACCCTATGTTGGAGGGGAGAATCTGCAGGTGGCTCTTATTGTTCTAGGAATATGATTTTGAAGTTTTTGTGAAGCCTGGATGATTGAACGCGGGACCAGACCATCTGTCACACATCGAAACAGGGGAGGAACCCACTAATTTGGAGGAAGGATTGCCTAACGCACAACTATTTGTAGAGCGCATCACGGATGGTCATTTTGAGGATATAATAAAGTTCCTAACGATAGGTACTGCACCGGAAGGATACACTATCTAGCAAAAGAAGGAATTAGTGGTTCGCACGATAGATTTCTCTGTCAATGTTGGGCACCTATACAAGATGGGGACTCATGAGATATTGTGACGGTATGTACCAGAGTTCGAAAGAAGTAGTATCCTTGGGGATGCTCATGGGGGCATCGTGGGAGGACACTATGCATGGAGAGCGACCACACAAAAGATTCTACGTGCACGGTTGTGGTGGCCAACCCTCAATCAGGACTCAAAAGCATATTGCAAGGCGTGTGATGTGTGTCAAAAGACTGATAGGCCATTCCGGAGGGATAAGATGTCTTTGAATCCTCAGATGACGTTGCAACCCCTTGAGAAATGGGCGATAGACTTTGTGGGGCCCATTTTGCCACAAGGAAAGATAGGAGCAAGGTACATCATCACCATGACGGAGTATTTGACTCATTGGGCAGAGGCGCAGCCAGTGAAGGATTGCATAGGTGCGACTGCCGCGAAGTTCCTCTTTGAGCATGTATTTATGCGATTTGGATGTCTGAAGATCTTGATGAGTGATCGCAGTATGCACTTCCTGAATGAGACGATCAGTGCGCTAACGAAGGAATTTCAGGTATACCACTAGAAGAGGACACCTTATCACTCGCAGGCTAATGGGATGGTGGAAGCATTCAACAAAGTGCTTGGAAATGCACTTACCAAGGTTTGTAATGCTCAACAAAGTGATTGGGACCTACGCATACCTAGAGTATTATGGGCTTATTGAGTATTAACTACCTGAGCCATGGAAGAAGCTCTTTGACCAATTGCTACATAGACACAGATTACATTTTGACTCTTTTGATTAAGAATAGTATCTGTAGCTACTGCTGTCTTGCCGATCTGAATAGATTCCAGTTCTGGAAAGAATAGATAGTGCCCGGCTCACTCATATAGTGTGTGTGGTGAATGACATGCAAGAAGCTAACAAGACAAACCCCCTTTAGGCTCATCTATGGGCTTGAAGCAGTAAGGCCTATGGAATATATTGTGCCTAGTCGGTGCATAGCAATGCTCACAGGTATGATGGATCACAGAGCCCTGGAGGATAGGCTTGCACAGCTGGATGAGATCGAAGAAGAGATATTTTTGGCTAGATTTCACCAGTAGGTCCAAAAGCAACGTGAAAAGGCATGGCATGATCGACACATTAAGCTACACTCATTTAAGGTAAATGATCTGGTTTTTCTATATGATAGTAAGTTTGATAAATTTCCAGGGAAGTTCAGGATGCACTGGTTAGGGCCTTATGTTATTAAGGAGATTACTGACCGAGGAGCGGTACAATTGGTCAAAGTGAATGGAGAACCCTTCCCAGGAAAGGTGAATGGCAGTCGCTTCAGGCCATACACAAGTGATCTGACCATGTGACTAAATGAAGGTAGCACAGTCTTAGCGCTCCAAGCAGCTGAAAGGAGGCGTCGGACTATAAACTACACTACCCGGGTTGGGGAGCTACGCAATTGGAGAATGGTGCGAAGTAAGGAAGTGTCACTTGGTCCGTGGCAGCATGGAGAGAGCTGCACTACCCAGGGAGAAATCGTGCAGGTCAGCTAGAAAGTGACTATTAAAGTCATTGTTCACGAAAAGATGGTAGAAGTGAGGCCAAATGGAGTGGGAGGCCGACATTTAAGACGAAATTTATGGCTTAGATCCTTCGAAATATGCCGCTAATCTAGCATTAATGAATCGATTTTGGGGGGAACGGTCAGATTTGAATTCAAAATGCCCTATACATTATGAGTGGTTGTCCAGCGAAAAACACTTGGAATTTTGAGAATTGAGTTGTTGTGCTCTCAAGTGCACATGAACTGTGAATTCTTTCAAGATCTAATAGCGAGCCCGACGTTTGAACAATTGTCAAAGGAGACACAGGAACTAGTGAATATCATCATGTCAACAAACACAGAAACTAGGGACACTGAAGAAGCGGAAGCTGAGGAGAAAGTGGAGGAAATTAGTATGGAGGCCGAATAAGCTGCCCTAGAGGTTGCCACAATATTAGCAGAAGTCCCCAAATCACCACGGACACCGAGACCGAACCAAACCCCAACCAAGGAGACTGTGAAGGATAAGAAGGGCATGCAGCTTGCCATACCAGTGCGCGCATCGCCAAGGAGAAACCCACCAAAGCCCATTGCAAAAGAGAAAGGAAAGGCTATAAACCTAGAAGTAGAGGAGGAGGATATCAAAGACATCCCGATGGACGATGAGGATGTGGGAGTTGAAGTAGAGGAGGTTGAAACCTAGGGTGTGGACCCTATTACGCGGTTGCCAGAGTATGTCCCTCCATGCAAGCCTAAGTCCAAGGTCCCAAAGGAAATTGATGAGAGTAAGACTCCTCTGCAAACCCCTCTACTATCGGATGAAATTTCTTTTGACGGTCCGCGTTTGGAATGGGTGCCGATACTGAAGCTTGAAAACTAGGACTTAGCGGACCACGAGAAGTTCCTGCACCTGGCGACCAAGCAACTGATGTGCCACATCATAGATAAAAATACAAGAATGACCACCTTGGAGCCACGGAGGTGGCTCAAGGGGGTAGAGAAGGCAGGATTGCTTAACCTGCTCTAGGTGTCACACTATAACCGCACCTCGGTGACATTCTTGGTCATCAAGCAGCTGTTGTGCTTAGTGCATGATGGGTGTCTATGGCTGGATGAGCCGATACCCATCACAGATATGTTGATTCACCGAATAACGTGCCTACTGTATACAGGTGAGAATCCAACAATGATCTTCGGCAGCAAGGGTGGCGAGCAAGCTCTCACAGAATCAATGAAGGAGAAAGTCAAGCTGGTAAGGAAGCCACGCGGGTATGCTATCTCTAGCATCTACGACCCCGCTGTGCAGGTAGCAATGCAGATCCTTACAGGGAAGGTGATGTGAAAGTGTCGCGCCGATGAAGTACCGGCGCCTGTTGTCGCATTCACATAGTAGTGCGCGGAAGGAGTCCAGTTTAACTGGTCGGACTACCTTCGCGGAGAGTTCCTAGTGAACTGCCCTAAAGCGTAAGAGCAAAGAAAGACATTCCACTATGCATGGTTCTTGTTGTTGATTGTGTTGGTAGTGTGGTAGCTACCAGAGGACATCCAGTTCCCTTCGGTCACACCAAACCTCCCTGAAGCAGTGAAGTATGCTTCGTTGTGGGAGACCAAGGAGGCGCATCGAGTTCAAGACAATAAGATATTCTAGATCTTGATGGAGATGAATATCAAGATGGTCATCAATTGAAAGCCATGATTGTTACCCATGGTGTACGCTAACAGGTAGAGCTATGCCAAGTTTAAAGTTGATTTCTATTGAGTAACAATCAGGGCGTGGAAGGAACCTGTGCAAAAGTGGTACGACTTTTGTATCTGGCCATAGATGATGCCATCAATGCGGTACTTAATCAATGGTCGGAGGACTGGCGCACTATCACGGACTTGGTGGTGGGTGGAAGCAAGTCCACCACGCAGAAGAAGAAGGAGGAGGCCAAGCTGAAGATGGCGCAGCTGGTCAAGAAGAGGAAAAAGGAGGCCACTGAGAAGGCCCAGGCAGAACAGGCTGAAAAGGAGGCACAAAAACAGTCAGGCGGCATAGAGCGAGGCTATGACAAAGGCACGCGGTCACCTTCACCCGAGACCAAAGGGGAAGAAACAGAGTAGCATGGCGCAGACCCTCAGTAGACATCCACCCGCATTAAGCGCCCAAGAGAGATAGAGAAGGGAGGGCCTAGAAAGAAATCCAAGGTGACCAAGAGCTCACTAGACCCTATCACATTGATGAAGGGCGACTTACAAGATATCATTGACACAATCAGAGATGTCATCATGGAGGCCTTGTAATAATTTGAACAACAGCATCAGATCATACTAGGGGTTATCCAGACCGGGTTGTAGGAGTTGCAGAAACGTGCGTCGCAGGCTAGTACGGTGTCTACCAGCTCGGCTATCAGCACTTCAGAGGTTGCCTATATGCTACACACAAAGGCTTCCAGTGTGAAAGTGATGCCAGATGGAGCACTGACCACGGAAAATGAGGCTGAGAGGCCCACTATCAACACCTTGAAGGGAGTTGGGCTGAGCCTGGTAGCGCTTCCGTGCGAAGCACTCCACCTCTTGTAGGATGGAGTAATTTAAAAAATGAGGGCCCGAGAGCACCGCGCCCTCCAGGTGATCAGCGAACATCAGATCAACAATGAATAGATGGCCCCATAAAGAAATTCTCTCATCTCCGATGAGGCCAAGGCGACCGCTCAGAGAAAGAATATTATGCAGGTTGTTGAGGAGGCATGCAGAATCATCCCAAAGTTGGTCATTCCAAAGGAGGAGCTAGTCGAGGTCTGCATCCACAAGTTTTCCACACGGGTGCGCAACACTCGAACGAAGATGGCGCGAGTTCAGCTGGATTTGAACCTGCAAATTAGTGAGCTCCAGCTGAGGGCCTAGCCCTCCACACCGCCAAAAGTAAAGGAACAACAGGTGACCACTGTCACAGAGGTAGTCGCGGCGGTGGAAAGTGCAGTAGCAGATTGCACACAGTTGTTCAAGCAATCATTTGAGGTCCTAACAAGCTTGCAAGAGGACCTAAATGTACGGAGGATAAAGACGGAAGTGTGCGAGCTACAACAATGCTACGATGAAGTTAAGGGCACAACGCCAACTGTTGCGCTGACACAGAGGCTAGCCATGTTGCAGAAGGCCAAGCCACTAAAGGAACATGTGGACGCAATGCTGCACAAGGAAGCAAGTGTTGAAGGCGTGACTAAAGCCCTGGCTGGAGGAAGCTTACGGAGTCACAGAAAATATTGAAGGCAAGCTTGTAACTCTACAAGTGATGCATCAAAAGATTCAGGCTAACAGTGTAGGAGTAGTGACCGAGAAGATAGTGGAAGATGCGAAGCAGGCGGCAGCTTAGTGCATGGCTGAGGTAGAGGTCATACAGGTTGAGCTGGATGAGCTTCACGCAAAGATCTCCGCACCTACCGAGTGACTCGAGGGTGAGTCACGATGTTTGTGTTGGGGACCTGTTGGGAGCGGGATCCCCCAAGGGCATTTTTGGGGCTAAAAGCTCATGTTTGAGTAAATTTTGTAATAAAAATGTAAAGACTCTACATTTTGTGGTCACGGAGCGCAAAGATGTTATGTGTCAAAAAGGGTAGTCTGCCCTTAGTTTTGTAAACTAATGTCGGCTGTAAAAGACTTACCCATGGTCCCAGACCATGGGTTTGTATAAAAAGAGCTAAGCTCTAAGTAGTAAAAGGCATCAATAGAATGATCAAACATGTAAGAGAGTCGAAGCTCTGAAGTAGGAAGTCTAAGTCTTGGGTTGTAGTGTAGGTAGAGGCTCTGCAGCTGAGTGTGTAGAGGTCTATGGTAGAAGTCCGCATCTAAGTGCGCGAACCCTTGCAGCTATGTGCGTAGGGTGGAAAAAATTGTAAACACTTGGACAATATTAATAAAGAAAGATATTATGCAATTCCTATGTCTTTGTTCTGTTATTGCATCTTGATATGTTATGTATTAATTTCGTTTATTATGCTTATGTGATGCATGAATAAATACGATTACATTGAATAATTTAACGCAATTGCGATTATCTATTTATCCGGTGATAACTATAACTATTGGATTAGATAAGTAGGTCACTTAGAGTAATTTGGAAATCTGCACGGCACGATGCCTTAGTAGTGTGAAAGTATTTGAGCAGCAGGCTAGGGTTGTGTGAAGGTCGATCATATCCTTTCATGGAAGTATTAAAGGACAGAATAAAGGGCTTGTATTGCAAGCCCTAGAGTGGAGTGACCTTCACGAAGGCAGGAATATAGGGAATCAAATGACGTCACAACCATCTCAGGGTGCGGAAAATTGGTTCCAACATCCCCCCATACTGCTTCGGGTGAGACTTTGGTCTGCGCTCCATGGGCTAATGCCGAACAGGCCAGTGGTGTAGAGATTTGTTTGGCTAATTAACGCTGAACCTAGGTCAGGTCCCCTCAAGGCAACACTAAGGAACTTAAGGAAAAGGAAAAATTGATAGTGCAAAGCTAGAGCCTAGAGGCAACAATTACATAGGCATGTAATACACTTCTAGAACTACACATCCCAAGAGATGAGGCAGTAGCAGTGAAGATTCGGAAGTTGGCTGCTTCAGTTTGATAGTCAAAGGATGAGATCAGAAGAGTTACCTTTGAATTTAAGATGAATATTTCAGAATTGGAATGGTGATTATAGCCAACTACTCCACCATAAGTCAGGGAGTAGCGCGAAGCAGCCATCAAGGAGCACATGACCACTTTCGATAAATCAGTCTTAGGCTGCAATTGTCTTTTTTATCACTATTGACTACTCTGCAGGAGGACACAAACATGCAGTGACTTGGCACAAAAATCCAGGAGATGTATCATAAGTTCGACTAAATCAGAACGACTGCGCGCACTTTGGCGCCAGTCCAGTGCTTTGCCCGCTTGCAGGAAGGGAAACAGTTACAGACACATATTGAGGAGCTGTAGCATAAAGAGGTAGTATTGAAGGCTCAAATCTAGCCATGGAAAAAGGAATCAAACCCGATTACTCTATCTATCCAAGGAAAATTGAAGACTCCACAACAGACACAAAGGACTATATGCCTCGTGATGGAGTGGCCAACTACAAAGAATCTAGTAGAAGAAGTGCAGCAGGCCATAGTGCAGAGCACAATGGACCTCGACATATTGATGATAGATTTCAACGAACTCCACAACAAGGTTGAGAAGCCAGCTGAGAAACAACTAGATGAAAAGCAGCAGGAGGAATGAAGGACCCAGGAAGAACCAGAGAAGAAAAGACAGCAAGAGGAACAAAATTCCAAAGAGGAGAAGGAGATGAAGAGGCTAGAACATGATCTGAAGGAGAAAGAAGAAAAACCTAAGCAGGCTTAACTTATTAAGAGCTCAAGAGGAAACAAGAGCTACAAAACAAAAGAGGAAGCGGCTCGAAGAAGAACTAAGGAAGAGTAAGGAGGAAGAAAGCACGAGATTTGAATGGGGAGAGACTGGCAAGACATCTAAACTAGACATGGAACAAGATGAACTACCCCCATTTGATGTTCCTCCTTCCACTCCCCTCACTAGAGGGCACCTTCCCTTATAAGAATTGGGCGTCTCAGAGGAGCAAGAAGAGGAAGTACTAGATATCACTAAGCTTAGATTCAATCAAGTTAGCCTCAAAATCATGTAGGAAAGGAAGAAGTATTATGCTAGAAACCCAGCGGAGCCCTTATCGGTCACCACAGGCAAGGTGATTGTGCCTGACATCACTATGAATCCAGAGATGATAGCCTTGGCTAGGGCAACTTTCATGACCGCTACAGAACACAATGTGGCCTGGTTGAGAAAATAGATTACGGAGCTTCAAAACTGGCTTTACACATCAGAACAAAGGGCTGTTAGAGCAGAGCAGGAGAGAAAGAGAGAAAAAGAATAAAATGCAACCCTCCGTTTGATTCAATCAAGCATAATGGATTTATAGGAAGCAATAAAATGAGAGGCAAAGACCCTCGGAAAAGCGATGGAGATGGTTTATGAGGAGATTTCAAAGCTACACCACACAGTGGCCCCAATCTTGGCTATATAAGCTCACGCAAAAGAGAGAGTTGTGATGTTGAAGGAAGCTATGGTTGCTTAGGATAGTATGCATGAGTAGTCTGTCAATTACCTAGGATCACCAGTGGTAGTCCCCAAGAAGGACTCAATCACCATGCCAAATTCCATGGTTCAGCTCCGCATCAAGATCCAGTCAAAAACTAAATTATCCAAAGATGTGGACATGGTATTAGCTTCATACAGACACCTTTTCAGCAGCCTAAAGTCTATGTTCCAAATTCATGGAGTTCCATCCATTGGAGCAGTCGTACACGTAAGAAAGTAGTAAGACATCTCATGTGAAGTGCAGACCTTCATTGATACATATAAATAGGTAGCCCTTGCATAAGATATGCCCATTACCAAAGAGAATATCATACGCTATGTGGTGGAACTGGTAAGGATGTACACCAAATTGGTAACTTTGAGTAATCAGGTGAACGCCAAAAGGACCACCCTCATACCAGATGCACTCGAATGCATGCACAGACACAGTGAATAGTAGCTACAAATCACCCCCATTGCCACCAATTACAAGATATGGAACACATACCTAACGAATAAGCTTGACATGGCCATCCTGGGACTTACTATTGTTAAATTGATAGATTAGATTAACAACTTATTTTGTAATTTTTGTAATTAGATAGAATTAGACATTTTTTGGAATGTAGAGGGTGATAAGGAAGTGCAAGAGTCACCAGGTAGTTAAAAGGTCATGAGGAATCCCAAGAGTCATGGGTAATCCAAGAGTGACCCTCATTCTATAAATACAGCCTCATGACACATTGTAATGGATTTTTAGCTGAGGACCTTTTTGGGACATATTGTTTTAGAGAACTTATGATCTTCTAATTGATGCAAGGAGTAATTGTTATGTTCCACTATTGGATCCCACAAATCTTTTATGTCGTAATGCCATGAGTATTTTCGCTTGATGGATCGGATGTTCCTGAGAGACATTTGATGTACAGTCTGTTCATGTGTTATCTCATATTACAAACCTTGTTTTGGCTAGGCTTGGATGGTATATGATTTTCTAACTCTATTCTTATATTGGTGAATTGTTTCATTGGTATTGGCATAATCTATCATTGACTGTATGTTTACTGATGCTTATGGATGTTTGATTACTATGAATTGCTTTACAGTTGTTAAGAACTTTATTTTATGGACATATTTCTTATATGAAGTCTGTTGATAGTTAATTTATGTAAGGTTTATGTTGTTTATAATCTGGCTATTCATGGTATGCACGTTATAAGATATTTTTTGATTATTTCTTTGTGTTATTGAAGTTCATGCATTCAATTGAGCCCACACTCCACTTTTTTCTGAAGAAAGCTTAAATCATCTGAATGGAAGTTAGGCCTACATACCGGATTGGATCCATAAATCAAATGGTGTAGGGTCTATTTGGGATGCTACACCGGGGAGATCCCCTTTGCTGTTGGTGGAAAATTCTAGCCCATCAATAGATTTGGTGCTAGAAGGAGGGCCATGGCAGGTACCAATGCATGCCCTCACACTAAAACTTCCCAGCAAGCTAGTAACCAACCCCATCCCCTCATGCCTCCTGAAATACGATATATTCCCCCTTGCAGTCTAGATTTCATGAGGCCCCATCAAAACGTTTCCCATCCTTCCCCTATCAAATATTTCCTGGGATGGAAGATCTCCCCCTTTCGAAGTTACCAACGAGTAGCTCAAGTCCATGCACTATATTACTCGCTTGCCACTATATTGGTGCAATATGATGATGTGGCTTGCCACCTTTTCCCTCACACTTTTGAAAATAAGGCTGCCACCTGGTATCAATCACTGCATGTAGCCTCAATCTGAACATGGGAAGAATTCTGAAAGACCTTTTTGGATAAGTTTTCGGAAGACAAGACACTTTTTATTCTCTTCATTGAGCTCAATACGTTAAAGTGCCATATGAAGGAGAAGGTGAAAGATTTCAATCAACGATTCACCACCATTTTGAATAATTTCATGACAGATGTGGCTTTTGATGACTCTATCATGATCAATTATTACACCAGGGCCCTTCCTCGGGACATTGTCATGTTCAATAAAATCGAAGCAAAACTCACCCTAGCACAAAACTTTTCTACAACCTTAGTGGTCGAAAAGGATCTACTCTCAATCGACACCCTCGAGAATGATTCGCGAGAGGATACAAAACAATCCACCAAGAAAAATAAATCCTCATCTAGTAAACCCATTGATAAAGAAAAAGATTCCTTTGGTTTCAAAAGATTGGCCAAATATTTAAAGCAAATGACTAACGAGGTGTCTGAATTGAAGAGAAAAACTAGTGACATCTCTGGAGGGGGAAAACCTGCTAAACCTTTTTTCTGAAAGACCAATAATCCCCCTCATAAGACATACCAGGGATTTAGTACAAACTTCAATGTGGAGGAACTAGGAAAGGACAATTTTTGCACTTTCCATCAATCCTCCCATTCTGAAAAGACCTAGCCCCAGTGGCTCCATAACATGACCGTCGTAGTAACCCAAATCCTAGAGGACCATTCCACGAGAGAGGGTGAGGAAGAAACTAACGGCCCTGAAGAAGAACCCTTCCATCTTGATGATGATGCTCCTTCTTCCATGTTAGCCTTCAAAGTCATCCATGGGGGAGAGGTTTTGATAGCTGAAGAGGCCATTGTGGGGAACACCCCTCCCCCGAAGCCTCCCGAAAGTTACAGTCTGAAGAGTAAGGGACCTATGTCGAACTCCACACTGGAAGATAAGAAAAGGGCTCTGTTAAGAAGGATTATTCCACCTAGTAACACTAATTAGCCATCCAACCCTTTCCCTAAAGGATCAACTCATAAAAACCTTAAGGAATCCTCGACGAGTGGAAAAGGAGATGCATCCATACCTAAGAGTTTGAAAAAATGGGTTACAACTAGAACCACCTCGTCTTCGCAACACTCGTCAGAAGAGACTTTGTCCATAGACTTGGATTACAATATCATCAAGTACATGAAGAAGACACGGGCTAACATCTCATTGTATGAACTATGCATGTTGACCAGCTAATGTGAGTTGATCATCAAAACCTTTGCCGCCTCTTCAGCCCCTTCAAAACTTTCCTTGTCAGTCAGAGCCAACTCCTTAGACTGATCCTAGACCATGATTGACCTTCAAGCCATTGTAAATGAAGCCAACACAAACTCGAGAGGTTCAACACCTCCTTTCCTTTTGACCTTCAACATTTTCAAATATAATGTTCACAACTACCTCATTGACTCTAGTGCAGAAACCAAAGTCATGCCCTCATTAGTCTACAAGAAGATAAATATCTAGCCTAAAAAAATGGATGATAAAATCATCCAACTGGATAGGTCCCAGCCATTGGTGAGTCGAATAACATTATTATTCGGTTGTCTTTTGATTCTCAGGTGCATTAATGCATTGACATTATTGTAGTGGACACCCCAGAAGCCTATGGATTACTACTTATCAGTGATTGGTCCTGCAAGCTTCAAGGCTACTTCTCCAAAAACTGGTCCCACTTATGGTTACTGTATAAAGGAAAGAATAATCAGGTTAGATTCAATAGTGAACCCTACATGAAACACACCATGACCAATATTTAAGGATCTAATGAACCGATCAACTACACCTAAGAGGAGATGTGAGTGTGTTTACTCGAGACTTTATTAGGTTTCTATCAATCCCAGACATCAACTATTCCTCCGGATACCCAGCTGGAACTCCCATTGCATCCCCAGGCTAATGAGAATGAGATCTGCACTTTAAACCTACACACCCATGACTCACCCAGTCTCAATGATGGAATCTTGACGTTTTATTATGATGGGTCCAAGACTCACGATGGGACTGGAGCAGGTCATGTCTTGGTAGATCCCAAATGAAGTATTTTATTTATTTATTGCAGGTTATAGTTTCAATGTACCAACAACACAGTAGAGTATAAGGCATTAACCCTTGGCCTCAAGAAATCCATAGATCTAAAGGCAAAGTGTCTGAAGGTAATTGAGAATTCTAAAATTATTGCAAGGCAGGTATGCAAAAAATTCACTATTTGTCACCTCACCTCAAGAATTACCAACAAGAGGTATGGTGCTTCGTAAACTGATTTAAATATTTTAATATTAGTTTTGTTCCTAGATTTAATAATTCTCTCACTGATACTCTAGCCAATGCGGCAGCCAGATTTACACCCCATAGGGATGGATTTTCAATTGAAATTGTTTATAAACCAGTTCCTGATAACATTGTTATAGTGTTTTCTTCTCAAAGGTGTATGAAAAGAAATCACCTAAGTTTGCAAATGACAAAAAATCTCAACAATATAAATGGCTGCTAAACATTGTAGATCTGCAGCAAATGATAAAAACAAAACCTATCAAAGTCCTAGTCTATGAAATAATCATAGTTAAATATGAAAATGAAATAGTAATAAGTGCGGGTATCTCCAATAATCCAATGGAAACCAGATATACAAAGAATATATTTTATTAAATAACACCTGTGAAGGGAACAAATAAATGTTACCAGTCCCCCTCTATGGGATGGGTTCTTGGCTATCCTCAAATGTCTTCAGCTTTTGTAGAGTCTCTCTCCTCTATAATGTGTAAACCCAACAAATAAAATGTTTGAGCTCAATGGGAACTCAAATGGAAAGAAAAATGATGTGCGACAATGATAATAATCAGAGTTACAAGAGTGAGCTCAACAATGAAAATAGTCAAAAGTAAATAATGAATGGAAAACCCTTCTATTTATAACAAAATATTGAGTTATCCTCGAATAATGAGCAATAATAAAATATTATTAACCCCATTCTAGGAATAACCACTTGGAATATTTTATTATATTTGGTTAGGAGGGAAAAAGTATTTAAACTTTTATTTAGAAATAATAAATAAATAAATGATTTATTTATCATCTCAAGAAATATGGTTAAGGAATAATAAACAAATAATGATTTATTTAATTATTCCTAAGGGATTTAGTCAAACTTGACAAGGAATAATAATTAATAAGTGATTAATTAATTGTTCCTAGACAAAACTAAGATAATTAATAATTTATATGTTTATTCTTCATAATTGGGTCAAATGTGACAAGGAATATTAATTAAAAAAATAGTGATTTATTTAATTATTCTTCATGTGTTTAATTATAAATGACTTAACAAATGTGGTTTATTAAGTCATTTCGATGGTAAAATTGGCCTTACATGGTGTACCTTGATCCATCTAGTAAATTAAGGCTAGATGAACAATTTTTGGGTGATAACAAACATAACTAACTTATGCTTTTTCAACGATGACCAACAGATACTGGAGTTCATGACAAATGCAGAAGTGTTTAAAGATGCAACCATCGAAGAGGAGGAGCATGAAAGGTCCCTATAGGAATAAGTGGAATCATGAAAGGGAAACTCTATACCTAAAGGAGTTGTCACGTTAGAAGTTTTTTTTGATCTACAAAGTCATTTCCGAGGCCCGCCGAACACCAAGACCCAAAGTTCCACCCTCTCGCATGAGCAAATCAACCTCAGAACCGAGTCTGACCCCAAATGTGTCAACATAGGACTAGGATGCTCCCCCAAGGAAAGACAAGCCCTCATCAGCCTATTTAAGAGGTACCACGACATTTTTTCTTGGACATATGACGACCTAAAAACATATGATACATGGATTATCTAGCATGCCATTCACACGAAAAAAGGTGATAAACCATTTCAGCAAAATTTGAGGGAAGTGAATCCTACATTAGAACCCCTTATCCAAAAGGAACTCAAGAAGATGTTGGATGCTTGCATTATCTTCAAGGTTAGACACTCTACTTGGGTGTCCAATCTGGTTTTAGTACAGAAGAAATATGTAGAAATATGTTTATGCATCGATTTTTGGAACCTCAATTGGGCATCAGACAAAGACAACTACCTAATTCTCTCCATGGAAAAGATTCTCCAAACCATCTCAGGATCAGAAATATTCTCCTTGTTGGATGGCTTCTCTGGCTACAATCAATTCTTAGTAGCCGAACCAAATCGGATTAAAACAACCTTCAGAACAAAGTGGGAATGTTCGCATTTCATCATATGCTATTCAGACTGATTAATGCCAGGGAAAGGTTACAAAGAGAAATGGATATCGCATTCTAGGGTTTAATGGGCCAGAGCATGGTGGTCTAACTTGATGATGTAACTATTTTTTCAAAGAAGAGGTCTAATTACCTTAACCATTTGAAGTAGATTTTCGAACGGTACCAAAAATATGGAATTTTTCTCAACCTGAAAAGAGCATATTTGTAGTTTTTGAGGGAAATATCCTTGAGAATATCATCACTAAAGATGGAATCATGATCGATCCAGATTGCGTAAAAGATATAGCACAGATTCCTCTACTGAGAAACAAAAAAGGTATGCAGTCCTTCCTCGGTAAAATTAATTTTATTTGCAAATGTATTTCAGATTTTGCGCAAATTGTTAAGCCTTTTCAGAATATGATTAAGAAATACTTAGTTTTCAAATGGAATCAAGAATAACAAGAGTCTTTTGATTGCATCAAGAGAGAAATGGTTGAGGCCCTTTCCATTTTCAGCATGTACTTCAGTAAGAATTTCATCTTATACACTTTTTCCTCAGATTCGTCCTTAGTTGCAGTCCTCATGCAAAAAGATAAAACCACGATGAATGTCCTATATCCTTCATGAGAATAGGGTTGCAAGCCATGGAGATAAATTACCCAGGCATTGATAAGCAGGCATATGTAGTCTACAAAAAAGTGAAACACTTCAGACCGTACATTCTCAAATACCACATCATGATAATGGTCCCACACTCGGCTATCAGATCACTCATCCTCCAACAAGAGTTGGGTGAGAGGAGAGACAACTGTATGTCTTGTCTACAAGAGTATGATTTGGAGTTCAAACCCTCACATATAGTGAAAGGACACGAGCTTTGTAAACTAACCATCGAGGTTGTAGGTCAACTGGGCTCGGAGGTAGAAGGTTGGTAGCATGAGATCGAAAAGTACCAGAATGAGATGCTCGATTCACATGATCCCTCTTCGTGGTACTCTGACTTGAAATAATATCTAGTGCAAGGGGCTCTATCGCATACTTTGTCCACTAAGCAGAAGAGAGATATCAAAATCAAGGTTTCCTCGTATAAAATAGTCCAGGGAAATCTATTTATGAAGCACTACCTCGGAGTGCTGCTAATATGTTTGGAATATGAAGAAGCTCAACGAGTGCTGAAGGAACTTCACGATGGATGCGCGGGAGGCCACTATGTGGGTGATACTACTGCCCACAATATCACGTGAGAAGGTTTCTACTAGTCCACACTCTTTAGGGACACGCACGCCTACTCTAGAAAGTATCCCATCTATCAGAAGCACGCAGGAAGACAAGATCGATCATTCGCCCTACTTCAACCCATAGCGGTAGAAGAGCCTTTCCAACAATTGGGGCTAGATGTCATTGGAAAGATCTTTCCGAAATCATCAAAACAACACCAATATATACTCACGGTCACTGACTATTTCACTAGACGGGTGGAGGTAATCCCGTTGCGGAAAATCAACGCTGATGAGGTAATATATTTCATCAATCAAAACATCATCGCCAGGTTTGGTGTTCCAACCTTACTTATCTTCGATAATGCTACATATTTTTTGTCCTTAAAAATTGTATGATTTTTCTTGGGAAAACAATATTATTTTAAAACATTCAGCCAAATATTAGCTGCAAGGGAACGGCCTAGCAGAGTCTACCAATAAAAAAATCATCTGCAACCTCAAGAAAACCTTTCTCTCCCACCAAATAAACTGGCACAATCTACTAAGCAACACCCTCTGGGCTGATCGTGTACTCCCAAACCATCCCTTGGCACATCCCCCTACTTCCTGGTTTATGGGAAGAAGCCATACTACCTCCTAACCTTTATCTCTCGGCCCTCAAACTAGCACAAGAATCACAAGGCTCCCCTTGCCCTACCATTCAAAGCCGCATTGACACACTCCTTAGATTGGAAGAGGAGAGACTAAGGACCAGGGAGAAATTTGTTGTTCACCAAAACCAGATTAAGAGGTGGTTCAACAAGAAATCTACAGGGACCTATTAATTTGGTGTGGGTGATCTAGTTCTCAAATGTGATCAGGCTAATGAGGACAAGGGAAAACACACCAAGTTCCAAGCCTTGTGGATTGGTCCTTTCCAAATCAAAGAGAAAATCATCCAGCACACCTATAAGTTGCAAACCCTAGGAGGGCAGGTTGAACCCCTTCCTGTGAATGGCCAAGACCTAAAATTCTACTTCACCTAGCAACCCTCAAGGTTGCTAGTCCCACCTTGTACTATAATTCCCTTTTTTTTTCCCTTGCTAGTCAGTTTGTTTTTTTATTTCAACATAGTTTGAGTTTTGTTTGCTTTGAAATAAAACTTTGGGATGTTAGGTAGAGGTCCGAATGGCCCTGTGTTTTCATTCCCGCTGGTGCTCTATGGAACCATTTGTTGACTGAACCTTAAGTCGTGACCAAAACAGAGTGTTCAAAATTGATAGTAGTGGGGAACTTTAAGGAAGACACGGTCCATTTTGCTCGCGTCAGCCTATCCCAACTGCTACATGTCCTCAAGTTTGTATTGTTCTAGTTCACCCATAAATTTTGGAATGAGGGGAAATGGAAGAAACCTTTTGAGAATACACACATTTCGGGAAAACAATAAGGTCTCTGAAAATAAAAATAAACCTCTTTGCAAGTCAAAGGAGTTGGGATCCCTCATTCACCCAGGCTTATATATCCGCCTCAAACAAGTGCAAATAAGAAAAGACAAATAAGTGTGAATGAGCACATAAAATTATTAATAATAAGGGTTAAAGGACTACGAAAGGCTTCCTACGCAAAGAGGTGAGGCAACAACTCCGCTGGGGTAATGACCAGGCTCTCTAATAGTGGAGCAACGCTTGTGATTTTCAGGTAGTGTCTTCACCAGGATACTGTCTAGGCTCGCTGACAACGGAGAACACGAGAGTACCATGACTATTATACCAAAAATAATTAAAATCTCATATCATTACTTCAGCTTCCTTTTCCTTCCCAAAACAATAGGAATTGATGTCCTATTCCATGTGTTAAAGGTCGGGTTTTCGCAAATTGGGAATAGACGACCAATGTAAAGGAAAGACCAAGGTATGATCAGCGGGACCCACAACACTATGGAAACAACACCCATTGAATTCCCCCTTAAGCTAGGCCATAAGACGTCTCAAGATCCTAGAGTTCTCCCAGTGAATCGCTAATTGTTGTAGCCATTGTAACAACCCCTCCAAAATTTCAAGCCCTTAAAAATTTAGGATCTCATTTTTCCCTACAAGAGTTTTCCGCATCCTTAGAATTTTTTTAAGAGCTCAAGAGACCAAAAAATCCTCATAAGAACCCAAGGTTTTCTTCCAAGTCAAGAAAAGTCGCAATCTGGCCCAAGTCATGTAGTCGTAGTTGCATCATGCGACCTTTCCTTCGCATGCGACTAGCGCAACCCATACAACTCAGTCATCCTAAGTCACATAGCTCGCATAGGTAAAATCCCTAAAACTTGCGACCCTTGCAAACCTTGCGACCATGCAATTAACAGGTCACTGGGTTGCAAGGTCGCATAGGTCACAATTCGCATCTGTCACGACCATGCGACCCTTGCAATCTAGAGACCTTCATAGATCGCAAGGTTGCACTCCGTCCCCACTGAAGGACTTGCGACCCCTGCACGTACAGCCAAAAATATATGTAGACGGTCACCCAGGGATCATTTTTAGTGGTTCTTTGTTCACGCGAGAGACAATGGAGGCTTGTGACCAGGGTGTGCGCACGTTTTCTCTAGGTAGGTTACCCTTCCCCTCCACCTATAATCATTTTCTCCATCCAAATGTCATCCTCTTCCATCCTAACCTTGCACATTCCAATCTAGGGGGGCTTCTATCTCCATTTTGACATAATTATTCACCTCAAACCTTAAATCAATGCCTCTGGCCTCATGCAATCCGTTTTGCCTCCCTCAAAGCCATTCCTCGCCCTTAGTGACCCATGTTTTCTCAAGTGAGCCATTTATATTGTTGATATTTTTTGTCATTTGCAAACTTAGGTGATTTCTTTTCATACACCTTTGAGAAGAAAACACTATAACAATGTTATCAGGAACTGGTTTATAAACAATTTCAATTGAAAATCCATCCCTATGGGGTGTAAATCTAGCTGCTGCATTGGCTAGAGTATCAGTGAGAGAATTATTAAATCTAGGAACAAAAATAATATTAAAATCTTTAAATCAGTTTACGAAGCACCATACCTCTTGTTGGTAATTCTTGAGGTGAGGTGACAAATAGTGAATTTTTTGCATACCTGCCTTGCAATAGTTTTAGAATTCTCGATTACCTTCAGACACTTTGCCTTTAGATCTATGGATTTCTTGAGGCCAAGGGTTAATGCCTTATACTCTACTGTGTTGTTGGTACATTGAAACTATAACCTGCAATAAATAAATAAAATACTTCATTTGGGATCTACCAAGACACCACCTGCTCCAGTCCCATCGTGAGTCTTGGACCCATCATAATAAAACATCAAGATTCCATCATTGAGACTGGGTGGGTCATGGGTGTGTAGGTTTAAAGTGCAGATCTCATTCTCATTAGCCTGGGGATGCAATGGGAGTTCCAGCTGGGTATCCGGAGGAATAGTTGATGTCTGGGATTGATAGAAACCTAATAAAGTCTCGAGTAAACACACTCACATCTCCTCTTAGGTGTAGCTGATCAGTTCATTAGATCCTTAAATATTGGTCATGGTGTGTTTCATGTAGGGTTCACTATTGAATCTAACCTGATTATTCTTTCCTTTATACAGTAACCATAAGTGGGACCAGTTTTTGGAGAAGTATCCTTGAAGCTTGCAGGACCAATCACTGATAAGTAGTAATCCATAGGCTTCTGGGGTGTCCACTACAATAATGTCAATGCATTAATGCACCTGAGTGTTGTAGGGAAAAGTATCCAACTCGGATGACCCTATCCCACTCTAAGGGTGATAGTACCTTAGCAACAACTGTAAAACAAACTACTTAAGGTTTACTTCTTTATGAAAGCAAAAGAGAATGGAGAAATGCACTAACCGTTGCCTTGCGCTTAATGTCGAATCCAAACTCTTCTCTTTGGCTGCTTGCTCCCAGCTCCTTGCTCTTTTGCTGGCCCAGCTACAATGAGATCCTGCAAAATAACAAAGAAGGAAACTACAAGAAGCATGCAATCATAACTGGTTCAAGGATTAGTGTAAACCAAACATGCAATTATCACAATATATTATTGAAACAAGAGCACATAGAAGAACCTCAATAGCTTTTATTAATGAAGAAGTAAAGGTTCTGAGAGTATTACAACCATTGAAGGCTCCAATCTAGCAACACCTCCCAGCAGAAAGAATTTCTCCTCTTCACCTCTCTCAAACAATCACCCAATAGCTCTATAGTGAAACCAACAGCATATCATTACTTTGCACAAAATTCTAGCCTCCTGAGCTCATAGGAGAGAGCTCAATATATAGATGAATTGAGAAAGGATGAGTCAGCTTGCAACTGATGTGTAGCTGCCTTGTGTCCTCTCTCTCTTCAGTTAATCTTTAGTTGATCTTCAGTTCTTGAGTCCACTTGGTGAACTTTGCTTCCTCTTGGAGAAACAGAGCCTCTGACTCATCACAAGGCGAAATCCCTGATCCAAGTGTCATTTTTGGAAGATTCCAAAGCAATGACTCATTGTGCCACTTGTCCCATCTCGCTCAGCGCAGGTGGCCTTTGTCCCACTTGCTTTGCAATGTAGGTACACCATGGAGCAACTGAGTTTCAGCGCAGAAACCTAGTGGAGCACCTGCTTTGATTTCAGGATTGCTTGTTTTTGAGTGTTTTCAGGTGGAGAACTGATCTGAGAGCTGTTGGTTTGCTGACCTTGTTCCTCTAGGGGTAGGAACATCATGTTTAGGGAACTTTGGATCCCTTGGATTATTGACAATTCATGCTTGTTGCTGTAAGGCACAAAATTGTCTATAACAGATGCCCCCTAAAGTATGAGGTCGTTTATCGGGTGAAATGCTTTATTGAGAGGATCCGAAGTTCATTCAATCTGCTGAGAAGTTTCCTGTAATAAGATACAATACAATACATTATTTTTCATACATTTTCATGATCTAGCTGAGGCGGGCATTCCCATGCTCAGCTTTATAAATACATTTTGGTACATAGAACAGACGATCGTCTGATTGTAGACTGATAATTCTCTGCTGAAATTATCATCCTTTGAGAAGGACGATCATCTGCTGTAATGATGTACATATCAAATGTCTTTATGTCCTGAATATATATCGCAGCCCGGATGGATGAAACTAGATCCGGGGTCTTCAATCTCTTCTGATCTTCACTCGATGTACAAGTCGATCCATGTGAGAATTTCTTGAAGTCGAACATGGAAAGACATCGCTTGATTACCGGTCAATGATGTAAACCGTTAACAAGCATGAGAGAAATCACCGATAAGGATGATGACCCTCAACGTACGGCAGTACAATTCGCATGGTGGGAATAAAGGACTTGGCGTCGACCACCATGCAAAATCTTCTGGTCGAAGGTCATTGATGTATACCTGTCGCCGAAAGTGAGAAACTTGCCATTGAGGCATGCAAGCTTCAAAGTACTGAAGGGGTTGTTCCTAGATCAACTCCTTGGATAATGAGCTGATGTCGACAAGGAGCGATCCGTCAAAGGAGGGCCTTAATGAATCCCACATCAGAGACACGGAACGGAGCTAGTGATTGTGATGAGGTGAAAACAAACTGTGATGTATGATTCAGGGTGGCGGTCATGAAATGGATGAAGGACAATGTATGGCAGTGGATGGGACACGGTTGACTCTTTGCAGAACCACATCTCTTGAACATATAACGACATTGATGTGATGGATTGGTAGCATTACCCCAATTGTGGATGGTGTGGCGAGGACCATGGTTATGAGACCGGTGAATGAAACAACCCAACCCAATGTGATACGGAGGACAAAGTGTCATGTTCAAGAGCGACTTGCTACCATTAATGTTGTGAGGTTCTCCCAATTTTTCCCCAGTCATTGCTGACCAGTACCTCTTTATTTTTGTCAAGCTTGAGGAGGATAACATATGCTTGTTCTATAACCTGCCCTTCGGGCAAGCCCATCGCTATGTTTTAACGAGCCTAGTGATAGGGAAACTCGTTCTCGTCTAAAGACAAGTTTGTCGCTATTTAATCATTTTAACGAGTCTAACGACAAGGAAAACTCGGTCCTTTTCATTTTTAGAGAGTCTGAAAAGGTACGGAAAGTTAACTCCAAAATTCCTTTTTCGTCTTCTAATCCCTTAAGTCCGAAAAAGTATAAAACCATACAGAAGGGATGAATTTTCGATTTCTTTAACAAGCCGAACAAAACAAGCGCTCGATCTTTTTGTGCAATAATCCCTCAGGTCCAAAAAGATTAAAATCTAGAGGTGGGATAGCTCTTCCGGTCCTTTTAACGAGCTGGAAGGCCAAAACTCGGCAAACTTTTCATATTTTACGAGTCAGTGAAAAGAGCTCAAAGAAGACTCATCTTTTGAGGAACGAGTGATAAACAGGGATAGCAGCAGATTCCAGGTACAGGTTGGAATTTTCCAATCACGGCAGTGTCACAAGGATGGCTAAGTGAAATCACTCTTTACAGCTGTTCCTCAAAATGGGTAAACACACATATGGAGATGAACGATTGGCCAAAATGAATGGATGGAGGTGATGGCATATAAACACGACCAAGGGCTTTTAATATGGCTTTCAAAGGTTACTTTTCTCAATGGTTATTTACCGGTTCATTTTTTCTGAGTGAGCTTGAACTGCTAGGGAAAGATTGCTCACAATTTATGTTTATTTTTTAACGAGCATGAACTCTACACAAAAACTGCTCGATTCTCGCGTTTATTTTTTAACGAGCATGAACATTGCTAAAACTGCTCAATTTATACCAGTCTTAATACAAGGAATGCTTTAGGTGAGGTAATCTTATTTAAGGAGCGATACCTCACTACTTAATCCAATTTGGCAGGTTTTAACTTTTGCCTTTCATCCTTTCTTTATGCAAGCTGGAAACGGCTAATCCTACGAGTTTAACGGGTTAGACCTACAGGTTTAAAGGGAGGACCTAAAAATTTAAAAAATAAATAGTCGTCCCGCGCTTGCACTTCAAAAGGTTTGCATGCCCCCAGGTATAAAGTATAATTTCGAGATTCTGTCCTCTTACTTATTATCCGAAAAATGGTTTTGTTTGCTGCCGCAAACTAAACTCTCTTTTCGGCGATGTCTATCATTAGGTTGCTAAGGATGGTGACTACTTGTTGCCGCAATTTCCTCTCTTTCTTTGAAGACTGCCCCTACTCTCTTTCAAAACATATTGTTTTAATGGGTGAGGCTTGACATTCAAAGATGGTGCCTTCTTGCTGCCACAAATAGATCCCCTCCTTAGGAGAGCCTACTTTTTTAGACAAAGGGAGCGATTCTTCCGCTTCACATAACTTTGACAAAAGAATTTTATCCTAGAACAACCCTCTCTTCCTTTTTCGGACGGGGTACGGACTAGTCCATTCTTCTGCGGAAATTAACTTTATACCTAAGGTTTTCTCTGCCCGAGGCAGGCTAGGGTGCATGCCCCCTGGGTCCCAGTTCTTTTCTTCTCGAATTACTCGCATTCATCGGGAAGTAGAACCGGGGGTGGTGGCATTCCTTGAGTGAATAAACCGTTAAGGGATGGTATTTGACTATTTGCGATGCGTGATCCTGGAAATGAAAGTTGGTCTACGAGCTTGACCATTCTTCCTTCGTGCGGAAAACACATGACTCTAAAGAGCGAGGACACTATTGCCTCCATGCAATATATATAGTCTCGTCCAAGGAGTAAGTTATAAACCAAGGGTCCCTAGACGACCATGATGTTCATATGAACTGTCTTCCCTTTCAATGTAATTGGTACATTGGGGAGAATCCCTAACGGGTGACTGGTTCCTTTATCAAAACCTGATAGATTTCTCATTTCAGGTAAAAGCGCCGGGCAACCCAGTGCTTTCCAAGCAATAGAGGAAAGGATACTCACAGATGCCCCTTCATCAATGATAGTTCCAGCCATCACCATTCTGTAGATTTGGACTATGATTCTGAATGGGATACTGGCTGGTAACCGGGGTCTGCCTAGTTGATTCCAATCAAAGGATACGACTAGGTTGCTTGGTGGTGGGACCGAATATACGGCCGGATACGACCCTGACGATGTTCCTTCCTGCGATAAAGGAATGGGTGCATTGCCCTGATGCTCATCAGAGTCTGTGTTGATGAAACGAATATGGACGGTGTCATCCTTATCCTCTTCAGTGAGGGTGTCATTTGAAGATGGGTCTTCAATGACGGAGTCATTGGAGGATGAAACCTCTGAAGGAAGAACCGGGTCAACTGCCGTTTCGACCTTTAGGCTTTCATCTGGTCTAGATTCAGTAGGTTCATTCTCAATGACCGACACTTCAGCCGACCACTTGAGCGGGTCAGCTGGATTTTCAACTACCGAGGGATTAGGCGCGAGTTTTTGGTATCCAGGAGGAAGTCGTAACGGTGAAACCGGACGATCTTCTAAAACTCTCTTTGCCTCATCTAAGAATGGACATCGGTGGATGGCATGCTCGCCTTCACACAACATACAGGGTGATCTTGGTCTCCCTCTTCGTCCTTCACTCTCGCTAGTTGACGGACTGCAATCAACATGACTACCAGAGGTTGATGCTACCGGATTGTGCAACCTTGGGGACCAGTCTCTTAGTATCCGGGGAATACAAGGACAATCACAATGGAAGTGGGTCCCTTTGCAAATGACACATGGCGATTTAGGCCCGGTCGGTGCAGTGTGTGGGTTTTTGTCAGCTGTCTTTTGCTTGCCCCCAGTCGCCTTCGCCATAGGCCCCTTCTGCTTCTTTTCTCTTTTCCTCTTTTCCTTCTTCTCCATGGGAGGCTGACTTTTGCCGGCTCTACCTTGTGAAGATGAAGGATCAGAGGAAGAATTATAAGAAGTGGAAGGCTGGTGGGTAACTCTAGACTGTTCTGACTGTTGATTCGACTGCTCAGGATTAGTGACGATTTGGACTACATTAGTTGAAAAGAGCCATACAGGTAGGCCGATTGTCAATCCTGGAAGTGACAATGTGGCCATATGAGGCGCACCAACATCTCCCCAAGAGGAGAAGGGATTGGGACTTCCGCCAAGGTTACTTCCTTGGTTGGTGGGCTCCATACTTTTCAACTGAAAGATCAACGTGGGAATAACAGGTGATTATGTTCCGTTTAAAATAAATTTTATTAACGACGCTTTTAGACACAAACTTGCTTTTTCATGTTTTAAGAGTCGAGAAAAAGCTAAAGATGACTCTAGTCGCCTTCGATGTTTTAACAAGCCTGAAGTGACAAATGCTCGGATGGACTTTTTCAGTTATAGAGTTTGAAAAAGGCCAAAAGAAACTGCTCTGGAGTTCTAGGCAGAGGGTGTGCCAAACTTTTCGCGAAACCACAGAATACGTTTTACGGTACGGGTGGTCGATCTTCGTGAATGCTGTGTTCACTGCATCACGATCAGTAGGGCAGCCGACACGGCTTCCTATGGATAAAGGATAATTGCCTATAGGGGTCTCCCAATATATACGCGACGGTACGTGGGAGCACAAGTCCGTATTAGTGCCACCGACTCTCAGGAGGAATCACCCACCTTCGTAGAGATCGACAGTCACTATGTTTAACGACGCCGGAACACGTCTCTACCTAGACCTCTATGTGTTTGCGTTATGTTACAAAGCGTTGTTATGTAAATTGGATTTATTTTAATGTTGATCTTGCTTAGCAGTTTGCCTTTAAGGATCACCACGAGATGTATGTAACAAATTCCTGAATGCAGTCTAAGATGAGAAGCAAACTTTTCAATCTTTCAACTTTGAAAACCTTAACTACTGAGGGAAAAGAAAGGCAAATCTTTTCACACAGATCATAGAGCACACACTAAATGCAAATTTTTCCTAAATCGTCAAGCAAACAGTCAAATGCAAAATGCACAATGCATGTATTTTCTTTTCCCTTTCTTAATGTGGATGGGTTACAAAAAGAAAGTTGTTATATAACTTTGATTTCGATTTAAAGCGAAAATAAACAAGCTTGTCCAAAATCAAAAGACACCTTAAGATTTACTTGCTTAATCACTGGAAATGCATGAAATCAAACCATAATGACAAAAGTAAAATGACTAATCAGCTATGGACAGCAAACAAGCTAACTCTTTAGACCAGCAAAATGCCTAACACAGGTTCAGATCTAAGAGGCCAAAAGCAAGACTAGTTTACTCTTCGTTATGGGAAATTGTAAATGAGTAAGAAATACAAAGAACAAGTACAATTTCGTTATATAACAGAGGCAGAATGATGGCAAGTAATATTGGTTTCAGAACAGGTACAAGACTGACACTTAGCAGCAAAATCTAAGTGAAAACAGGCAAGAGAAAGTGAGGAAACCCCAAATGCACTAGGCAAATTTGGGCCAACGCAGGTGTTGCACAGCCAATCTGGCTCTCAGCGCAGGTAGCCCCTTCGGGACCTGCGTTGCAAAGCAGGTAGCCTGTGTACTACCTGCTTTGGAAAATGAAACTTGCGTTTTCACAGTTTCCGGGTCATAATTTTCTCAAAAATGCACAGTTTTTGCGAAGCAATCAGTCAAGCACACTCAAAGGGATGATTAGGAAGGTGAAAAGCTATCACTAAGAGCTTACAAGGATCCTTGTAGATCATCTCTTCAAATCATGAACTTGCTCAGAAATGAGCTAGAGTAGCTGCCCTCTACTTCGCTTTTGATATAGTCAAAAGCTTTTCGATTTGGTACTCTTTTGTTCAGGAAATGAATAGCAAAATACTACAAACACAATCAAACGGATACGATCCCCAGCGGAGTCGCCAGTTTGTTGTAGGGAAAAGTATCCGACTCGGATGACCCTATCCCACTCTAAGGGTGATAGTACCTTAGCAACAACTGTAAAACAAACTACTTAAGGTTTACTTCTTTATGAAAGCAAAAGAGAATGGAGAAATGCACTAACCGTTGCCTTGCGCTTAATGTCGAATCCAAACTCTTCTCTTTGGCTGCTTGCTCCCAGCTCCTTGCTCTTTTGCTGGCCCAGTTACAATGAGATCCTGCAAAATAACAAAGAAGGAAACTACAAGAAGCATGCAATCATAACTGGTTCAAGGATTAGTGTAAACCAAACATGCAATTATCACAATATATTATTGAAACAAGAGCACATAGAAGAACCTCAATAGCTTTTATTAATGAAGAAGTAAAGGTTCTGAGAGTATTACAACCATTGAAGGCTCCAATCCAGCAACACCTCCCAGCAGAAAGAATTTCTCCTCTTCACCTCTCTCAAACAATCACCCAATAGCTCTATAGTGAAACCAACAGCATATCATTACTTTGCACAAAATTCCAGCCTCCTGAGCTCATAGGAGAGAGCTCAATATATAGATGAATTGAGAAAGGATGAGTCAGCTTGCAACTGGTGTGTAGCTGCCTTGTGTCCTCTCTCTCTTCAGTTAATCTTTAGTTGATCTTCAGTTCTTGAGTCCACTTGGTGAACTTTGCTTCCTCTTGGAGAAACAGAGCCTCTGACTCATCACAAGGCGAAATCCCTGATCCAAGTGTCATTTTTGGAAGATTCCAAAGCAATGACTCATTGTGCCACTTGTCCCATCTCGCTCAGCGCAGGTGGCCTTTGTCCCACTTGCTTTGCAACGCAGGTACACCATGGAGCAATTGAGTTTCAGTGCAGAAACCTAGTGGAGCACCTGCTTTGATTTCAGGATTGCTTGTTTTTGAGTGTTTTCAGGTGGAGAACTGATCTGAGAGCTGTTGGTTTGCTGACCTTGTTCCTCTAGGGGTAGGAACATCATGTTTAGGGAACTTTGGATCCCTTGGATTATTGACAATTCATGCTTGTTGCTGTAAGGCACAAAATTGTCTATAACAATGAGAATCAAAAAATAATGTTATTCGACTCACCAATGGCTGGGATCTGGGACCTATCCAGTTGGATGATTTTATCATCCATTTTTTTAGGCTAGATATTTATCTTCTTGTAGACTAATGAGGGCATGACTTTGGTTTCTGCACTAGAGTCAATGAGGCAGTTGTGAACATTGTATTTGAAAATGTTGAAGGTCAAAAGGAAAGGAGGTGTTGAACCTCTCAAGTTTGTGTTGGCGACATTTACAATGGCTTGAAGGTCAATCATGGTCTAGGATCAGTCTAAGGAGTTGGCTCTGACTGACAAGGAAAGTTTTGAAGGGGCTGAAGAGGTGGCAAAGGTTTTGATGATCAACTCACATTAGCTGGTCAACATGCATAGTTCATACAATGAGATGTTAGCCCGTGTCTTCTTCATGTACTTGATGATATTGTAATCCAAGTCTATGGACAAAGTCTCTTCCGACGAGTGTTGCGAAGACGAGGGGGTTCTAGTTGTAACCCATTTTTTCAAACTCTTAGGTATGGATGTGTCTCCTTTTCCACTCGTCGAGGATTCCTTAAGGTTTTTATGAGTTGATCCTTTAGGGAAAGGGGTGGATGGCTAATTAGTGTTACTAGGTGGAATAATCCTTCTTAACAGAGCCCTTTTCTTATCTTCTAGTGTGGAGTTCGACATAGGTCCCTTACTCTTCAGACTGTAACTTTTGGGAGGCTTCGGGAGAGGGGTGTTCCCCACAATGGCCTCTTCAGCTATCAAAACCTCTCCCCCATGGATGACTTTGAAGGCTAGCATGGAAGAAGGAGCATCATCATCAGGATGGAAGGGTTCTTCTTCAGGGCCGTTAGTTTCTTCCTCACCCTCTCTCGTGGAATGGTCCTCTAGGATTTGGGTTACTACGACGGTCATGTTATGGAGCCACTGGGGCCAGGTCTTTTCAGAATGGGAGGATTGATGGAAAGTGCAAAAATTGTCCTTTCCTAGTTCCTCCACATTGAAGTTTGTACTAAATCCCTGGGATGTCTTATGAGGGGGATTATTGGTCTTTCAGAAAAAGGGTTTAGCGGGTTTTCCCCCTCCGGAGATGTCACTAGTTTTTCTCTTCAATTCAGACACCTCGTTAGTCATTTGCTTTAAATATTTGGCCAATCTTTTGAAACCAAAGGAATCTTTTTCTTTATCAATGAGTTTACTAGATGAGGATTTATTTTTCTTGGTGGATTGTTTTGTATCCTCTCGCGAATCATTCTCGAGGGTGTCGATTGAGAGTAGATCCTTTTCGACCACTAAGGTTGTAGAAACATTTTGTGCTAGGGTGAGTTTTTCTTCGATTTTATTGAACATGACAATGTCCCATGGAAGGGACCTGGTGTAATAATCGATCATGATAGAGTCATCAAAAGCCACATCTATCATGAAATTATTCAAAATGGTGGTGAATCGTTGATTGAAATCTTTCACCTTCTCCTTCATATGGCACTTTAACGTATTGAGCTCAATGAGGAGAATAAAAAGTGTCTTGTCTTCCGAAAACTTATCCAAAAAGGTCTTTCAGAATTCTTCCCATGTTCAGATTGAGGCTACATGCAGTGATTCATACCAGGTGGCAGCCTTATTTTCAAAAGTGTGAGGGAAAAGGTGGCAAGCCACATCATCATATTGCACCACATCATTTTTAGGGCTACGTATAAATTGGTAATATGGTCATCAAACAAGTTTCCCTTTTCGGGGTCAAACTTCGGGAGGTGTTTCTTAGGATAGTGAGGCATGTCGTGAAGCTGGCCCCTAATGCCTAATGGGGTTTGAACCATTCAGGCCAAAGGTTTGTGGACATTTCCTTTAGGTGGGTCAGGAAACAGGAGGCGATTGTAATTCCCCTCTGATTCACTACTGGTGCTTGACCCTCTGCTGCTATGTGGGGGCTTCCTACCATCCCCTCGAGGAACTATGAGGTGTCCTAGGTCTCTAGCGTTTCTTGTATTCTTAAAATTTGTCAGGCTCCCCTAGAATCATAGAAGTCTTTGATTATTTTAGAAGTTAATATGGTCTCTGATATGATCCCCGATCCCCTCCCCTAGGGTCCCTTCAGCATTCTCTCTAAGAGGCTAGTTGTCGAAAGGGGTATCTTCGGGGGCCTGTTGACTATTTCCTTGTGTTCCTCCCTATTTTGATTGGTTGTTTTCCCCAGTGAATGTATTCTTAGGGTCCTCTCCTTCATCTTCTCGGGGGCTATCCAACCCCTCCATGGAGAGTTGTTTAATGGTATCTACATAGTCATCGAGTGCTAGCCTGATTAACTACGATATAGAATTAACTACTATGCCTAGACGCATGTGATGAGGCATGGAGGTTTGAGGGTTGGATAGGGAGTTGGTAGCAGGAATGCATTTCAAACCCATGGAAAAATAGCGAGTAATATAGTGCATGGACTTGAGCTACTCGTTGGTAACTTCGAAAGGGGGAGATCTTCCATCCCAGGAAATCTTTGATAGGGGAAGGATGGGAAACGTTTTGACGGGGCCTCATGAAATCTAGACTGCAAGGGGGAATATATTGTATTTCAGGAGGCATGAGGGGATGGGGTTGGTTACTAGCTTGCTGGGAAGTTTTAGTGTGAGGGCATGCATTGGTACCTGCCATGGCCCTCCTTCTAGCACCAAATCTATTGATGGGCTAGAATTCTCCACCAACAGGAAAGGGGATCTCCCCGGTGTAGCATCCCAAGTAGACCCTACACCATTTGATTTATGGATCCAATCCGGTATGTAGGCCTAACTTCCATTCAGATGATTTAAGCTTTCTTCAGAAAAAAGTGGAGTGTGGGCTCAATTGAACGCATGAACTTCAATAACACAAGGAAATAATCAAAAAATATCTTATAACGTGCATACCATGAATAGCCAGATTATAAGCAACATAAAACTTACATAAAGTAACTATCAACAGACTTCAGATAAGAAATATGTCCATAAAATAAAGTTCTTAACAACTGTAAAGCAGTTCATAGTAATCAAACATCCATAAGCATCAGTAAACATACAGTCAATGATAGATTATGCCAATACCAATGAAACAATTCACCAATATAAGAATAGAGTTAGAAAATCATATACCATCCAAGCAGCCAAAACAAGGTTTGTAATATGAGATAACACATGAACAGACCGTACATCAAATGTCTCTCAGGAACATCCGATCTATCAAGCGAAAATACTCATGGCATTACGACATAAAATATTTGTGGGATCCAATAGTGGAACATAACAATTACTCCTTGCATCAATTAGAAGATCATAAGTTCTCTAAAACAATATGTCCCAAAAAGGTCCTCAGCTAAAAATCCATTACAATGTGTCATGAGGCTGTATTTATAGAATGAGGGTCACTCTTGGATTACCCATGGCTCTTGGTCTTCCTCATGACCTTTCAACTACCTAGTGACTCTTGCACTTCCTTATCACCCTCTACATTCCAAAAAATGTCTAATTCTATCTAATTACAAAAAATACAAAATAAGTTGTTAATCTAATCTATCAATTTAACAATAGTAAGTCCCAGGATGGCCATGTCAAGCTTATTCGTTAGGTATGTGTTCCATATCTTGTAATTGGTGGCAATGGGGGTGATTTGTAGCTACTCTTCACTGTGTTTGTGCATGCATTCGAGTGCATCTGGTATGAGGGTGGTCCTTTTGGTGTTCACCTGATTACTCAAAGTTACCAATTTGGTGTACATCCTTACCAGTTCCACCACATAGCGTATGATATTCTCTTTGGTAACGGGCATATCTTATGCAAGGGCTGCCTATTTATATGTATCAATGAAGGCCTGCACTTCACATGAGATGTCTTACTACTTTCTTACGTGTACGACTGCTCCAATGGATGGAACTCCACGAATTTGGAAAATAGACTTTAGGCTGCTGAAAAGGTGTCTGTATGAAGCTAATACCATGTCCACATCTTTGGATAATTTATTTTTTGACTGGATCTTGATGCGGAGCTGAACCATGGAATTTGGCATGGTGATTGAGTCCTTCTTGGGGACTACCACTGGTGATCCTAGGTAATTGACAGACTACTCATGCATACTATCCTGAGCAACCATAGCTTCCTTCAACATCACAACTCTCTCTTTTGCGTGAGCTTATATAGCCAAGATTGGGGCCACTGTGTGGTGTAGCTTTGAAATCTCCTCATAGACCATCTCCATCGCTTTCCCGAGGGTCTTTGCCTCTCATTTTATTGCTTCCTATAAATCCATTGTGCTTGATTGAATCAAATGGAGGGTTGCATTTTATTCTTTTTCTCTCTTTCTCTCCTGCTCTGCTCTAACAACCCTTTGTTCTAATGCGTAAAGCCAGTTTTGAAGCTCCGTAATCTATTTTCTCAACCAGGCCAGATTGTGTTCTGTAGCGGTCATGAAAGTTGCCCTAGCCAAGGCTCTCATCTCTGGATTCATAGTGATGTCAAGCACAATCACCTTGCCTGTGGTGACCGATAAGGGCTCCGCTGCATTTCTAGCATAATACTTCTTCCTTTCCTACATGATTTTGAGGCTAACTTGATTGAATCTAAGCTTAGTGATATCTAGTACTTCCTCTTCTTGCTCCTCTGAGACGCCCAATTCTTATAAGGGAAGGTGCCCTCTAGTGAGGGGAGTGGAAGGAGGAACATCAAATGGGGGTAGTTCATCTTGTTCCATGTCTAGTTTAGATGTCTTGCCAGTCTCTCCCCATTCAAATCTCGTGCTTTCTTCCTCCTTACTCTTCCTTAGTTCTTCTTCGAGCCGCTTCCTCTTTTGTTTTGTAGCTCTTGTTTCCTCTTGAGCTCTTAATAAGTTAAGCCTGCTTAGGTTTTTCTTCTTTCTCCTTCAGATCATGTTCTAGCCTCTTCATCTCCTTCTCCTCTTTGGAATTTTGTTCCTCTTGCTGTCTTTTCTTCTCTGGTTCTTCCTGGGTCCTTCATTCCTCCTGCTGCTTTTCATCTAGTTGTTTCTTCTTTCCCTCCTCTTCCTGTCGCCTCTTCTTTTCTAGTTGGGCCTGTTCACTTGACTCTTGAGGATGATTGAGATCTTATTCCATTTTCCTCTTAAGTTCTTGTTTCTTCTTCGTGAGAGCGACGTTCCTTTGTTCCATTGTTTGCTTATTGCCTTTCATTTATGGGTTTCTTGGAATATCTTTGACCTCTTTCTCTTTCTACTTCTCAAATATCCTAGTGGCTCTCTGTGTCTCCTATTATTTCTTCTTCAAAGTGGAGGCTCTTGCTTGAATACTGAAATTTTCATAGGAGTGCTTAGGAAGCTCCTCATCCCTTCCCCCTTTCTCATTTGGGTTGAGTTCCCTAGTCGCATTATACCAATTATTTACCCCGTCTTTCTGATCCTTTCTGGCATGCGAATATGACCAGTTAATTTTTTCCTTGTAGTGGGCAGCCATGACTTACTCTAGATTGCAAGTCTTATAGTTGAGGTTTATAAAGTGAGTACCCTTCAAAGCTTCAACTTCTGCTTCCACTTGTTTGAATTTCTCAAAAACATTTTCCCAGATGATGAGTGGGAAGGCTGACCATGGTTTCTTCTTGCCTTTTCTTAGTACCTTCGAAACACCTTGCGTCATCTGGTAGCATACTTCTCACAGGAGTACTTTATCTGTGAGTAACTTGGGTAGAGCATGAGGGAACTTATGGGTATTGAAAACTCTTACGAGCATACTCTCCTCGATGGGGAACCGATTTTCCGCCTTGACAACAATTTCCATAGCCCTCTTTGACATGCACAGGGGACCTTCCCTGAATAATCATTGGTATAATGGGGTGATACAAGACTTAGATATAACATCTATAATACCCTTATAGGCAGTGTCCCAGAAGACTTTGTAGTGGTGGTGCATGGGGCTGGCTGCTGATGTATCCCAGTTATAGCTCTAGTTATCGAACTGGCATCTTGCACAAACGACATCTAAGAGGTATGAAGCCATGTATAATTATGGTGGTTTCTCTAGCTCTGGATCCTTCGCTGAAATGATGTTTGTCCTTAGGGCCGACACCAAAATACTCGCCCAATTGAAGGTTGTTCTATGGGTGGTGAAGATATACATGAGAGGGAGCCAAGTACCATGGACTATGTCACAGTCTGCTTTACCGTACAAGTGGCACATCATGGCAGAAATTAGTTTGTAGACTTTTCTTAGCCCTTATGTATTGTTCATTTGATCGTCTCTAAGTCAAAATTTAGATAAGTCTTACTGCCATTCCCTCTGGATGTCTTTAGTCGCTGTCAGAAAGTAGGAGAGCCACCAGGCATCGAAGGTCTCTCGCTTCTGAGCAAGCTTGTAGTAAGTGGCAATATCCGTAGAAGAGATCGATGCTAAGGGTGTGCTAGTGTGGTCCCTCACCATCCATTAATTTGTATCTATGTTCTATAGGACTCAATCGATAGTTTCAATGCATGGAAAGATAGGATGGTGTGACGCTATCTTATGGAGTTTAGACCTCTTGACATTTAGTTACATTGGGAAATCTTCCTAAGTTTCTGGTATGTATTTCTTGGTGAACTCTTCATAGATGTTGTACCTTGAGAGCCTTGTAGTCTTACTGATATCATAGTTCATGTCTCCATATATGGGTGGTTCCTCATATTGATAGATCTCTAATGAACTACTTCTCGAGCTTCTACGTGTAGTCTCTGTAGTTGGGGGTTCCATCTCGTCTTCGAAAGAGGAGGTGAGGATGCATTTGAGATCTACCTCACCTGGCATGTCGAAGAAACAATCCCACAATGAGAGTGATGACATGAAAAAACAAAGACAAAGACTGCTTAAATAAAATCAATTCCAAATGTTATAAGGAGGTTTTCAGGCAGGTCATAAGGGAAAGCGATCACAGGGGTCGCAAGGGTAGAAGCATGAATTAGAGACTAAGTAAAAGAGTCGCGGTTCGTAGTGGTTGCGAGGTCGCACAGATCGCAAGGTTGTGAGGTCGCAAGGGAGAATGGTCATGAGGTCTCAAGGGTCATGAGGTCGTGAATGGTCACAAAGTCACAACGATCGTGAGATTTAGGCTATCACGGTTGTGGAGCCTGCAACCAGTCCATTGAGTAAGCTAAAAGGGATGTTTAAGACAGGGAATTCTCTCGAATTCCACAAGGCCAAATGGTGAAGCTCACAGGAGAAAACATGGGTGGCTAAGGGTGAGAAATGGTTGTGAGGGATGAAAAATGGATTGCATGAGGCCATAGGAATTGATTTGAGGTTTGAGGTGAAGAAATAGGTTGAAATGTAGATAAAACCCCCCTAGGGTGGAATGTGCAGGGTCATGATGGAAGAGGACAACACGTAGATGGAGAAAATTATTATAGGGGGAGGGGAAAGGTCACCTACCAGGACAAAACACACACATTCCCTAGTCGCAAGTCTCCCTTGTCTCTCGTGTGACCGAAGAACCATTACAAATGAGCCTTGGGTGACCTACTATATATATATTTTTGTCGCACATGCGGGGGTCACATCGGTCGCAAGTCCTTGAGTGGGGAAAAAGTGTGACCTTGTGACCTTTGTGACCTTGGAACCTCCAAAGGTCACTAGGTCGCAAGGGTCTCATGGACACAGTGGATGCGAATTGTGACCTATGTGACCTTGCAACCCATTGGCCTATTGGTTGCATGGTCACAAGGGTCACAAATTTTAGGGATCCTACTTATGTGATGTATGTGACTTAAGTTGACTGGGTCGTACTAGTCGCATGTGAAGGAAAGGTCGCATCTTGCAGCTGAGACTGTATGACTTGGGAAATATTGCGACTTTTATTGACTTGGAAGAAAACCTTGGATTCTTATGAGGCTTTTCTAGTCTCTCGAGCTCTTGAACAAATTCTAAGGATGCATAAAAATCTTGTAGGGAAAAAGGGGCTCTTAAATTTTGAAGGGCTTGAAATTTTTTAGGGTTTGTTGCAGTGGCTACAATAGGGCCTTTCCAATATACATTCATGCCTTTTAGACTAAAAATTCTCCTACGATATTCTCAAGGGTGGTAGTCATAATGTTCAAGGAATTCATTCATAAATTTTTGGAAGTCTACTTCAATGATTGGACAGTGTTTGGGCTAGTCAAGAAGCAAGTCTCTATTCTATGCCTGATGTTGGATACATTTAGAAAGTATCATATTTCCTTGAATTTGAAGAAATGCACTTTTTGTGTACTTTATGGAATAATTTTGGGACATGTTTTCTGTAAGCAGGGATTCATGGTAGACCCTACTAAGATTGTTGTAATTATCAATTTGGATCCCCCTAAGAACGTAAAGCAGGTACATACGACTTTGGGTCATAATGGGTACTATAGGAAGTTTATTGACGTGTATGTGCATATCACTGCACCCATGGAGAAGTTGTTAAAGAAGGATGTTACATTCTGCTGGGACAACAACTATCATAAAATATTGGATATTCTTAAAAAAAATATGGTTATGTCACCAATCCTAGTATTCTCAGATTGGAAAAAGGAATTTCATGTGCATGTGGATGCATCTTGGATAGAGTTGGGAGATGTCTTAACTCAACCAAGGGTAGTCGATATTGATCACCCAATTACCTTCACTAGTCAAAAACTATCTAAGGTAGAGAATAATTATTCAACCATAGAGTGAGAAGGATTGGCCATGGTTTATGCACTACAAAAATTCAGGAATTACCTGCTAGGTGCACACTTTAAAATGTACATGGACCATTCTGCTTTGAAGTACCTGGTCAATAAGCCTGTGTTGGGGGGGGGGGAATATATAGATGGTTTCTTCTTTTCTAGGAGTATGATTTTGAAGTAATAGTTAAGCCCGGATGATTGAATGTTGGACTTGATCACCTCTCTCGGATCGAGAATGGTGGAGATCCCACTAATATTGATGAAGGGTTACCTGACATGTAACTCTTTGTTGTCAGAGTTGCGAATGAGAATTTTACAAACATTATTTTTTTTTTATCTACCGACATATCTCCTCAATGTTATATGACATAACAAAAGAAGGAATTAGTTGTCAGGGTTGCATATTTTTTCGTGATTGGAGGAAACTTATATAAATGGGATCGGATGAAGTTCTATGCCACTATGTGCCTAAAAATGAAAAACACAGTATTCTAGTTGAAGCCCATGGTGGTTTCAGTGGGGGACACTATGCAGGAGAGGAAACTACATAGAATATTCTACGAGAAGGATTATGGTGGCCTACATACATAATGATTCTAAGGACTAATGTAGTGTGTGTGATGTGTGTCAAAGGACTGGGAGGCCATCACGAAGGGATGAACTTCCATTTAATCCACAAGTCACGCTACAAGAATTTGATACATGGACAATTAACCTCGTTGGACCTATTCATCCACAAGGGAAGAAGACGGGAGCACATTGTCTTATCACCGTGGTGGAGTACTTAACCAGGCGGAATGAGGTATAGCATGTGAAGGATTGTAGCATGACAACTACTGCAAAGTTTATATTCAAATTTATTTAGTCAGGGTTTGGATGCTCGAAGACTATGATAAGTGATAGAGGTTCACACTTCCTAAATGATACAAGTGTGGCTTTAACAAAATAATTCCAGATGTTCCATCAGAAGAGTACACCATATCATCTCGAGGTGAATGGAACTGTCGAAGATTTAACAAGATCTTGCAGAATGCCCTAATAAAGGTCAGTAATGTTAATAGGAATGATTGGGATGTGCACATACCAATGGTTCTATGGGAAAATAGGATGGCATGTAATAAATTGACTGGGAAAACACCATTTCTACTAGTTTATGGACAAGAACTGGTGATGTCAATGGACTATATAGTGCCTAGCCTCAGGATTGCAACAGTAACCGAGATGGCAGATCACGATGTAATGGAGGAATGCCTAGCGCAACTACTTTCATTAGAGGATGAATTCTTTTTGGTTGGATTTCATCAATAGGTGCAGAAAGCTAGAGAAAAGGCATGGCATGATCATCACATTAAGCAATGTACTTTTAAAAATGGAGATTTTGACCTAATGTATGACAACAAGTTTACCAAATTTATGGGGAAGTTTTAGATGCATTGGCTAGGACCATACGTGATTAAGAATATTTTGGATGGTGGTGCAGTTTAGCTCATGAAGCTGAATGGGGATGTGTTTCTTGGAAATATTAATGGGATAATATTGCAGTTTTACAGGGATGATCCCAACCTTGTGCAATGACTACATAATAACAGGAAATTCTTAGTGCTTCTGGCAGTTCATAGAGAGCACAGGACTATAAACTACTATGTTGGGTAAAAAATCTATCAAAGAAAGAGGGTTGCACGATGTCTAGGGAGATGGTGTAGGTGGAAGTTGCAACGAGGTAGCTATGCCATAAGGAGGGGTCCTGTATAGCCTACCCAGAAAGTGATCGTTGGAACAGTTATAGTTGATTTGACAACGATTTTTCAATTAAAAGGAGCAGGGGAAATGCATTTAAGTAGCATATCTATGAAAATTTGACACCAAAAACACATTAATGAAGGATATCTGGAGGGAATAAAGTGGTTTTAATTCGATAAAGGCTATAACTATTGAACCCTTATCCACATTCAAATACTTTTCTTTCAGAGAGCTTATTTTATGATTTTGCGCCTAAATGTGAGTCAAGAGAATTGTTGTATGTATGAGTGGAATTCGACAGAACTGGAGAAGGAATTCTTGTAGAGAGGGCTTGGATATATCATGACTTCTACATTGCCTTCCCATACTATGACGCTGAGATGCACTTGAAAGAAACCTGCTACCTTAGAAACAACAACTGAGAATCAGAAAATGCTGCAGCAGACCCCAGTTCAAAAATCGCCATGCAAAGTTCCAACCGAGTAGAGACAAAAGGGAAAAATGGATAAAAACAAGTAGTCAATGGAACTGCAGATGAGGAGGAACTAGTCAGTGGCCTTGAAGAAATTAGCACTGAAGAAGTAGAACCCATTTCGAAGTTGCCTCCATATTTTCCACCGTGGAAGCCAACATCGAAGGTCACGAAGGATCCAGATGTTATTAAATATAATGTTTTCACTCCAATGCTACTTGAATACATACCTATTGAGGGTGAATTGTTGGCTCGGGTACCGCAACTAAAAATGGAAGATTGGGATTTAAATGATCGAAGTAAATACCCACAGTTTGAGCCTAGCCAGTACCTAAGATCTGTATATTATGAAGAAGCAGGCATCACACGAGTTGAACCAATGAAGCAGGCTACTGGAATTTAGTGCACGGGATTGTTGAACATGTTATATGTTCTATATTTTGGGCATAGTTATAATATAAATACTATTTATGTGCACCAATTTCTAGCTCTGGTGGACGATGAGTATCTTTGGCTCGGGACACCCATCCCTATTGATCTGATGTTGTTCAAACAGATTATTGTGCTACCTTGTTAAGGGGCGAATCCAGATGATGCTTTTGTAGGAAAGCCACAGGAGAATAAACTAGCAGATTAAATGAAGAGTGACTTTACATTGATCAATAAGTCCCGAGGCTACACCGTTAGCTCTATCAATGATGAGGTTGTGTGGTTTACTAGCTCTATTTTGGTTAGGAAGATTATGAGAAAGTGTTGCACAGATGAAGTGCCAGCCCCTGTTGTCTCCTTGGTTGAACAATGTAGCAAGGGCATCCAGTTCAACTAGATGACCTATTTGTGTCGAGAATTCCTAGATGATTGTCATGAAGCATAAGAGGAAGGAAAGTCATTTCATTATGCATGGTTGTTAATTTTGATTGCATTAGTAGCTTGGAGAGCATCATAGGAATCACATTTCCCCACGGTCGACCCAGATATCTATGAAGTTGTACAATATGCCTTGTTGTGGGCATCCAAAGAACCTACAAGCGCCATGGAGAATAATATTTTTTGGGTTCTGTTCAAAATGGACCTACACATGGTGATTAACCAATGGCCGCAGTTATCATTTGCCCTATTTTCTCAAAATCACAATGTTTCAATGTTCAAGGCCGATTTTCACAATGTATATATATGTCCCAAGAAGGATTTGATGGAAGGTTGGAATGTGTTGCCATATCTTGTAGAAGAAAAAACTATTTTGGCTATTATCAGTAAGTGGTCAAGCATTTGGCTCACCCTGACCGATCCGGCAACAGTAGCAGGCACAAGCAAGACCACTGCAGAGACAAAGGCTAAGAAGAAAGATCCGAAGAAAGACCCAAAGAAATATCCAAAGGAGGTCACGATTGACCTGGAGGAACCCACTGTGTCAGAGACAGAGCGCACAACTAACACATAAATTGTCGAGGAGGAAGAGGGTGGTGTAGACCATTTTGTGGGCATGGAGGACTTTGAGTCTCTAGTCATTATTAGGAAGCGACAAAATTAGAGTGCTAGTGGTGCATAGGAGAAACAAAAATCAGACAAGTCTGCCAGCGTTGAGCCACTGGCCCTCACAGAGGGGGACTTTGATGAAATTGGGGATGACGTTAGATATGTGATGGAAGATATATCACGAGACATCGAAGATCAATACGAATCAGTATTATCAAAGGTCCAACTGGGCCTTAAGCAATTGCAGGTACAAACAAGAATTATACAAGCGAGCTTGGGTCAAGATAACACGGGTCAAGCAAGCTTCAAGCAAGCGAGTGAGATGACCTCAACAACAGAGCTTACCACAGACCTACGTGCAGTATAGTTGACGAAGGGATCATTGTATGTTTATACTTCAGAGGACATGGCACACCTATTGCATATGAAGAACTTGAGCCTTAACCTTATGGCGCTCCCCATTCAGCCATTGCATGAGTTGCATCAAGGAGTATCAGATGAGCTCAGGTCTAGGAACAATAGGCACTGCTGGTTATCAATGAAGTCAAGGTTAATAACCAGGAAATGTTCAAGGAAAATGTGTAGGCACTAAAAGAATGAGAACAATTTTTTGCATGCAGTCAACAACTGGAAGAAAAAATAGCATAGGTTTGTGGTGAGCTTCCCAAGCTCCAGATTCTAGGAGAGGCAACTTCGACCGATAAATTATAGAAGCTAGCAGCCGTAGTGAAAGAATCTAAGGCCGAGGTGGGAAAGGTCTGGTTTGAGTTGTAGCTACAGATTTCATAGCTTCATATGAGGTTTCAACCTACCACCCCTCGATAAGTCCAAGAGAAGCGCGAGGCTACTATCAAAACCGATATGGAATTTCTTACCACTGCAGTTATTGACTACAACCAAACTTTCTAAAGTATGATGGAAATGTGGGCCTCACTACAGTAGGACCCACATCTGTAGAAAATTGAGGCTGACATCCGTGAGAAGCAATTGCAATTTGTTGAGATCAGGGCGATAGCGCAAACCTTAGCACCTGTGAAGAGGTTCACCAGACCTCAAGAAGGGAAAACTATATAGACTTAGATCAATTTGCTGCACCAAAAGGCCTCTAGCATTTTGGAAAGGACACAGTCATGGGTCAACGCAGCAAGCCAACTGTAACAGAATGTTGAGAGAAAATTGAAAGCCCTTCAGCATACGTAGAGGATGATGGGCTTAGAAATCACATATCCAACTACAGAGAAGTTGGTTCAAGAGGTTCGAGAAGATGTCGCGTAGTGTACAAGAGAAATTCAAGCCTTGAAGTCAAAATTTAACAGCTCCAAAGCATGGGTCGAGGAGAAAATAGTAGAGTGACTCGGGATGAGTCACATCTTTATGTTGGGGGCCAGTTGGGACAGGGTCCCCTAGGGTTAAGATTTTCTAAGTCAGAAGTCAAATGTTGATAAGATATTATAAAGAATCTGCATTTTTAGGAGCGAAGTGTGAGTAGTGCAGTTTTTTAAGAGTCAAAGGGGCTTTTAGGCAAGTCAAAGACCCTTATTCTGTAAAGGGATGAGTTGTATTAAGATCTGCCCGTGGTTTGCAGACCATGGTAATTTAATGTAAAAAGTATAAAATGGATTCATTAAGGAGTCATTAGGAAGTGAAGTAAGTTCAATGTAATGATTGATGCTTAGATTCTGAATGTTCTTTTATGTATTCGGGAAACGGGGAAGTCTCTTGCTACTATGTGCATAAAGACCTTGGTAATTCCACAGTTGAGTGTGATGGACCCTACAGCTGTGTGCGTAGGGCAAAAGAAGTATATGTACTGAAGATATGTAATACTAAAGAGTATTTGAAGAAATTTTGTGTTTGAACTGTATACTTATGTGTTTTCTATATTTATGCTCAGTTGCATTCCATTTATATGTAAGATCATCTTAATTACACCATAAATATCTAGATCTATTGTTATATGTTATGTTATGCATTATTAGACACTTAGGCAAAGCTCATATCTCTATTTAATTAGAATTTGCTATAAGTTTAGGGATTTTGAGGATAAGGGTTTGTGAAGTTTAGATCAATCCTTAAACTGAATAAACACCTTACCCCCACATCACATAGCCTTAAACTGAATAACTAACGTCCTCCAATACTACCTTGGGTGAGATTGTAGCCTACGCTAAGCAAGTTGTTTTGGAAAGGGTTGGCAGTGTAGGGTTTTTTTGGTTAGCGTAGCTAACTCTGAACCTAGGTCCAAGCCTCCTCAAGCCAAAAAAGATGCCATAAACACAAAAAAATTCATCCCATAATCATGATTTTCATCTAAGATCTATTGGATCTGATCCATCTTCAAACTCCCAGGTGCATACTTAGTTTAGATGAAGCAAAGCATCAATAACCCATAACATGCATAGTTTCTTCAAATCTAACTATTCGTAAGATTTCCATCACTTGGATACATTTCACACATATTTCCACTTTTATCCTCATCACCTTATATACCTTAGCCTTTTTCAATACCACAGGTCAAAACCATACTCTAACTAATGGTTTTCTTAGACGGGATCAACACATCTGTTACTAGGCTTCATACCACACGGAAATACAATGGTAAGGACTGTTGGTACTTAGAATACCATGGTGGGGAAACTATATGTGTCTTTTCTTATTCATACTCACATGTGTACACCTCTTTAATTAATCGAACCCACGTATAATTCTTGAACTTTCAACTTTATCATACCTACACCTCTGAATTTCTATGCCTTTGCGAAAAAAGTTTGTGGCATTTGTAAAACACTCTGTCACAGCCTGTTTACATCTTCAACAAGTAGGTTTCCATTCATCGGGTAGGCTTTCATCAAGGACAACACATAATTCATAATTCCATCACTCACACCATTTGGTGTAAGAGCCCCATCCATAATATAACCCGGGTGCCGAACCAATGGGTTTTAATGATGTGCCATGGTTGCAATAACACATAGAGTGGTGTAATCATGACTTTGGTGAACAAGTGTATGACTTTATGTTGGATCAAGTGCAATGTATGAAACAATATAACACACATGGGGAAGATGAGAATGCCCCTTAGAAGCCTGTAATAGTATGCAACTTGAAAGCAACATAGAAGCATAAATACATCACGAGTTAGCCAGTGAAATAGTTCACACGTTAACCATGAAATAATTAAACGAGAACACAATTCAACAAGACTGATACTAATGAAAATGAAATAGTTCATAAGAATCACCATAAGTGCAATAATGTATATTTCAAACATAACAAGAATAGTCCTACTAAATTCACAAAATATGCATGAAAATGTTTCAGCTCTGATATTTTCTTAAAATGAAAGTTCCAAGCATACATATACCATTGTCGATCCAATAGACCCAATAGTGGAACATGAAGTCTACACTTTCTCCCCTAAAGAAAGATACTCCCTCTATTCTACAGAGAAGACAAGGCTCTAAACAAACTCCCAAGCTCCTGATCCTAAGCTAAAATACTAGCCCAAAGCTTAGCTCCCAAAATCCCTTTATGTGGGTTATGAGGATGTTATCACTCCTCCGGATCTCCAAGGCTGAGGAAGTGTCCAACTGAGGTAATCACAAACCAACCTTTTGACTTGGTATCTAGCCCTACCAAGCCTGAGAGGGCTCTCTCCACAAAATCACAACCAAGAGGGTTGGATGAATTATGGTTTTAGTCTAGTTATGATATGAAGAATTTTTTGATTGTTTTAAATTGGGTTGTTGGATGAGGATTAGGTCAAAGAGACTAGGTCAGGGCGAATAAGGGTATGATTGCAGACATTTGATGGAGAAAGGTAGGTAGGCACTCAAACACTTTAAGGTTCTTTAGTGAGATGGATCAGACCGGTGAGGTGCTAGAAAGAGCAAGACAAGCATGTATTCTTTCTAAATTGAAGAAAATGGACAAATTATGAAGATTTCCCCAAAACAGAGCATGTAAGATGTATTCTGCTCATCAACTTGAAAATCAACATATCATAGAAGTGAAATGAAACATGAGAGTACAAAACATTCAAACATATGCAACATAAGAAGAAACTATGTCAAAATGCCATACCATGGGTATTCCATCAAAATAGCTGCAACTCATTCATTAAATTTCTGCCAAACACTGATTACACTAGTGTCTCTGATCAATACAACAACATCCAACTGAGTCCAACCTTTGAAAAGACTGAAAAATACAAGATATAGGCCTCAAACAAACTCCTCCTAGCCTCAAGGGTTGAATCCATGAGTGGAGGAGAAGTTCCACCAAAATCTGAATTAATAGCTAGAGTATAGGATGGTCAAAGTGACTCATCCCTAATTACAATGAAATTGATTCATTACAACTCATTGAGTCCATTTACCTAATGTATTTACCCTAGGTAACAGTAAAAACATGATAATTACATTTACTTCATCAATTACATAGTTAAAATCATCATTTCCCAAGATGAAAATCAAATTTGCAGTGAAAAATGAAAAATATCAGACATTTGTCAAATGCACCATTTTTGTGTCAGGTGCGCCAACTCTTTGCCAAGCCCCCCTGCATGTTGTAGATAATTTTTTAGTGTCTTCTCCGTGTCCAAACTTATCCTAGGATAGCTCATTGGAAAGCCTGTCCTGTCTAGTTTCTATATCTACCTTTATTTTCCAAAATGGACTTGATTTGACCCCTCAAAAAGAGTTTCTCCCAAGACTTCTCAGCGCACAATGCCAAGGTGAAAAAGGAGGCAAAACATTGATTTTTTGTGTGTGTTTTTCACCTTTTCACCTACCAGTTGTGAAAACCAAGCCTAGAAAAGTTTTTTTCTGGAATGTATTCATCATTTTTCATCTACTGGTGGTCTTCATTTGGCCAAAAAGTGCCTCAAACAAAAGCGCAGTGCCAAGGGCGCTGTGCGCCTGGCATTCTAGCTGTCACAAAATTGTCTAGGATTGTTGAAAAACACAAAAACTTCAAAATTACCCCAAAATTTTTCAAAATTGGTGAAATGATTGCTAATCATGTGGTTTATGCATGGAGTGAGGCTTCAACAAGGATATCAAGCCTTCCTTCCTCTTCTTTCTTGTTTAGGGTTTCAATTTTGGCATTTGCCCTTTTGAGCTTTGACCTGGCAATCTTGTTCCTCATGGCATAATGTTTTTCCATCTTTCTCTGAATGTCATTGTCTTTGTTGGCCTTGTCTAGGAGCTTCTCCAAATGCTAGTTTACCCTCTCAAGCCACTACTCCCAGTTCTCATTAATCATGATGGCAAATTGTTCATTCAATGTGAGCTGATTTGCAAGTTCAACCTCCTTTTGTCTCTCTAGTTCTAGAGCTCTTTTCAACCCTCTAGTCCTAGGTCTCCTTCTTGGTTCTTGTTCTTGTTCAATTTAACTATACCTTACATATGCCTCATCAAGAAATTCCTTGGCTTTCATTTCTTCTCGTTTTTCCTTGAGGAGATGAATCTTCATGATTTCATGCTTGACTTGAAGTTGTTGTTTTTCCTGCTCAAGAAAGTTAATGACAAATTTAGACCTATGCTAATGTCCTCATTATCATAATTTTCATCTAGGTCAATAAGGTGAAAATCTTGTTATGCCTCATGCAGGTCCTCCTCCTCATGATTGATCTCTGCCTAAATCTCTGCCTCTATCATCTTTTGTTTTCCTTTGTCTACCTTCTTTGTCAGTGAAGAAGGTAGGGCCCCTCCCATAATCTATGCCACAAACACCTGCCTATGACCTCTCTGTTAGGTATGTGCTAATATTCCCAAATCAGGCCTCTTAGGCTTGATGACATCAACCTGCTTAGTCTGCTCAAGCTCACTGGTCTCAGCTCTGCTGGGTGACTCAATCTGCTCATGAAATGGTTATGGTGGAGGTGATGGTCAAGGAGACTAAACAGATGATGATGCATGAACTATGGGCTGAGATGGAGGAATAGATATGGAAGGATGAGATGATGAAGGCACATCTTGTGCATGTTGAATAGATGGCTCAGTGAATATGTCATCAACTATGAAAGTACCCCATGAAATGTTCAATTTTTTGAGGTGATGGAGGACAATGATTTTGATGAGGGAGTGGTGAAAAATACTTTTCATTTGATGCTCATATTCTCTCTTTTGGACAATATATGCCATCTTGTCAATGCTTCGAAAGATAAAATAAGGTATGTTGAGCATCTTGACCCTTGTGAAGTGCATGAGTAGTTGGATATGATAGGTGTAAAGTCTAGAGAACCTACCTTCACAAGTAAAGTATTTCATGATGATTTTCATCATGGGAACATATCTCTCTAGGAGGTAAGAGAAAGGAAAAATCCTCTTTCTTTCATTCTTGTATCTAGGTTTGATGTATGGCTCATAGTAATGCTCCTCCAAGTCTTTTTGCTTGAACCATTTTTCCCCAACATCTGGGATTCCAGTAGCAGTTGATATGATGGCAGTGGACACAGTGAAAGTGACACCAGCAAGGGTTACCTGGTTGTCATGGAGATTGGAGATGAATAGTCTGCTCAACATAGGATGATGTTGGACCTTTTGTATTTTCTCACAGAATTCAAAACATCCTAGATGCTTAAAACATGTCACAGCCATGGGAGATGCCATGAGTTCCCTGGTATGTCTTGGCTCAAGTCTAAGGATTCTCCCTCCTTTGTTTGGCTTCCTCTCCTTTCTTTCTTCCTCCTCACTGGAATTTCTATTCTCTTCTTCTGACATGGTGTCTTGGTGTCTAAAACCCTAGGGAGATGAAATAATAGTGGAATATAAGTATAGGGAGTTAGGAATGGTATGAGGAAATTTAGAGAGATGAGGGAAGGGGTTTATGGTTTAAGGGAAGTGATAGGGAGTGGGAATGTGATGGGATTTAGGATAGGGAATTTTATTACAAGTTAGGGGTTTTGGGAGCCTAGGCAAATGGAACACCTAGGTCTTAGGGTTTTGGGAATAAAGGGCCTTGGGAAGTAGTAATTTGATATAGAGGTTGAAAAAGGGTTTAATAGTGATATGGGAAGGGAATAAAAGTACTAGGGAGTGAAATTGGAGGTGTAGTTAGGATTTGATTGTGATACTAGGGTTTCTATCAAGGAAGACATTAAATTTTTCAATGACATTTAAAACACCACAAAATTGACTTGAGGAATGCTAGGAGGGTGTATTTGAGTGTTACTTACTTGCTGGAGGATGAAGACAACCAATATTGAAGTTTTTAAAGCAATGGCACTTTGTTTGGAGGCTGGTGAGAAATTTCGAGAAAACACACAGTGCAATGAACAGGCGTGCCCTCCTCTTGCCAACCGCGCAACGGACAACCCAGGCACGCAGCGTAACACTTAGGCATGCCCTCGTTCTTCCAAGAGCATAATGTTGCCTCTGTTTTGCGAATTTTTCCCTTCAAACTTGAAAATTTCTCCTTTGCTGAGGTTGCTCAATAATGACAAGAGAAAATGAGGTTTGAATTGATGTCTTGAGGGTTTAAATACTTTGTGGAATTTAATTTTGTTGATTTAAAACCCATTTTTCTAATGTTTCAAATCACTTTTGAAACATTGCACTAATACCCTTTACCTTGTCTTTTTGCTTTGCAGATTGATCAATTGTTGGAGTAGGCACTCTTTGATTTGACATTTATTGTTCAGTTGGCATGTGGAACTGAGTTGGCAGCTTGAGAAGTAGATACTTATTACATATAATTGACATAAAATTACATCTCTGTTTTTTGGAATAAAATTACAATTTGGAATGAAACTCATACTTGAAATCAAAATTACAACTTTGGAAAGCATCTTCACATGTTTGAAAATCCTATTTAAATGAAAAAGGGATATTATTTTGTTCACTCTCATACTTTTGATGGCCTTATGCAGTGAAATGGTATTCTACTGGACCTTGGAAAAATGAAACCTAGAGAACTAATGAAAACCTTGAGTGAGCAGACTTCATGGTGACTTGACTGACATAAAGACATGATGAAATGGGCTTTCATAATAGATGTATGCTCATTAAGACATGAAGGTGGGCCAACAAGTATGACTTTTTGAGGGAGGGTGAAGTTTTTTGACTAGGGCTACCATCAGTGAGTAAATTTCTGAATGAGGACCTAGGTAGAATGAAACAAATTTCAGACCAAGACCCTAATATGAGTATGAAAAGAGGAGTTTTGATCACTGATGGCAGTATGCAAATACTGACACTAACAGAGGATACATTTATAACAAAAGGGGTGGCTATTTACTTCCACTTGTGACTCTTGGAATTCCCGCATGACTCTTGAACTTCTTTACAAGATGACTCTTTAACTTCATTACATGATGACTCTTCACATTCCCCAATCGACACTTGGAATTCCACGTAAAAATTGTACACTTGTACCCATATAAGACAAAATTGGGTAGAGCCAACTAGATAAACTAATAAGACAAAATATTTAATCTTGAGTTTGGGGAAACTCCAGCTTAGCAACTTCCACTTGATGTTTCTTAGTCACTTTATGGTGCCAAGATTTGTATAGTACGATGACATCCCAAAACTGTGTGATGGTGTAAGGATGGAAGAAGACTCTAGCATCCATGGCATCTGGGTACACCAATTTAGAACTAGTTTGTGTTTCCTTCTTAAGAAAGAGAAACACTGTATTGATTTAGATAGGACCATGAATGTACTTCTCCATATTCTATCTATTTAATTCAAGATCTTCCTTGATGGGGATCTTTCTCAACTATTCCAAGTATTCTTCAATCTCTTACCTAACCTGATTCCTACGTTTGGTCTCAGTGTGTGAGCCAATTGATGGTATCCCGTGCGATTTCACCAAGAAGTCCAAGCTATCCTATAATCATGCATATGGGGCGTGAGTGTTGGTAATGAATGAGGTGAGTTGTTTGTTATTTTGGATTAGCATGTGAACATTTTCCTTATCCAAATATTCCTCTTACCTTGTCTTATTTCCCAATTCAAGTGATGCCCCTTTGTATTGCATTGACCATTCATGCATGACGACAATAGATTATTGTAAAACCTTGAGATTTTTTACATGATATTTACACTTCTGCTGCAACCCATGCAAGTGGAAAAATTCCTTATGCATGGTAACAAGCTCCTCATAAATATTTTGCATGGTCTCTCCTAGTGTTGATACTTTACTAAGTATCATTTCCTTCAGTTCATCAAGATATAACTATGCGTGAGCAACGGTTTGTAATTCTACTAGGATTTGTTTAACTTCCTACCTAGCAGAGTGCAAATTCTTTGCCAACTATTTGTTCTTTGCCTTCAAATAGTCAGTGTTTGAATTTGTAGCACCTGTGAAGGCCAAGATATCTATGACAATGGCACCTAGATTTCTTCTGGTGTCTCTCACAATCACCCTTTCTCTGATGAATGTAGGAGATTCAAGGTTGTCTGGAAAAATTTTCTTCCTCGCTTGAACAATATTTTTCTGGAGCTTGTCATAAGTCATATTGTACATGTCCATAACTGAACCATCATCAAGAGGAACAATTTACTCTTCCTCAATTTTATCTTTCTTTGTTGGAGGATCGGGAAACTAAATGGTGACATGTTGTGTACTTAGCATGAGGTTGACATATTGATTCTAGGGTTCTGGTTCCACCTCCATATCTTGGATCTCGCTCAACTCATCACTCTCTTAAGTGGGATCCTTTTCCTGCATCTACTTGCTCTCCTCCTCTACCTGTCATTTTTGTTATTTTTTTCGGCTTATCTTCATGTGACTTCTTTTTCTTCTATTCTTCTCCTTTCTTCTTCTTATTGCTTCTTCCTTTCTTCCTCCAATCTCTTATTCTCTCGTTCTTCCTTAAAATGGTACATTATCTGATAATCAGGTTCCATAAGAGAAGAAATCCTTTATCCACTGGAATTGGTCAGAGTCATATTCTTTAGATCTATATGAGAAACTATGTAGATGAAAATGTCTACACATGGGAAATTTGGATACCTTCTTGCAACCTTATGTAACCTTGACTTCTGTACATTGATATAGAACTTCCAACCTTCAAGGTCTACTTTGAAGTTTCTTGCTGAGAATGCTTCATTCACTTTCTTCCATGTGATATCTGATTAGTTTTCTATTAACAATTAAGTATCTGCATAAACTGGCAAGTTCATTAGCGTACTCTAAAATTTCTCCACCATGTTGCTTTCTATGGTGTCCTTTGAAGCATATCTCTTTTATGCCATGATATCAGTGACTAATCAAGATAATTTCTCAACAATTGAAATACCTATAGGAGGAAAATACACTCATGGATAAGACAAATTAGCTTTATAAAATTGTCTCTCAAAGCAAGATCATAGAAGCAACTAGTGGAATGACAAGGAAAATTTCTTAATTCTTGAGGGGAAGGAGGGGTACTAGCTATATGAACTGCACATTATGCAGTCTCAGTAACCAATGGTGTATCTTGAGTCTAGAGACTGCACAATACGTAGTTCAGCCTGGGAAGGCTAGGGTGGTGACTGCACATTGTGCAGTCTCAGTGGCGAAGAGATGGGTTTGAGCCTTGAAACTGCACAATCCAAAGTTGAGATATCCAGGTACTATGCATTGTGTAGTCTCAAAGGCCAACTATCAAGATTGAGCCTTCAACTTGGATAATGGCCAACTAGACATGGAAACTGTTGGCCAAGGGAAGGACAAATCTGCTTGGAAAGGGTATGGGAAACTGGAAGATCTGAGTGTTGGTGCAAGTTAAAGTGAAAATATGACTAAGGATAGATGTATTAGTGGAAATCAATTGCAGATGCTCAACATGGAATAGGAAAAACAAACATGCATGGAGAGTTGTTGAAACACAGACCACTAATGGGAAAAAACAAGAAAACTGATGTGACACTTGTAAAAGGCAAATGACTGATTGAAAAAACACTTGGACAAGCTAATATCAGTTAAAATTCCAGCAACCTTGAAAAGAAACAAGTAAAACAATACTCACAAAAGACAAATGACAAAAAGTGATAGAAAAGGTGACAAAAGATGACAAAAGAAAAACTCAAGCGGAAAAGCGTCGCAAACTCCATCGAAGGCTACTTGATCTCCTTGAGAATTTTAGAGCTCCAAGATTGAATGAAAAAATTATCTCTAGGGGCATTCATTACATAGATCTAGACTGATTAGGGTATATCATGTGCATGCCTAAAATCAAGGAAAAAGAGACATTTGGCGGAAAGTTCCTAAAATATTAATTATGCCACCTTCAGGAAACTAATTAATGACCCACTATTTTCTAGGGATTAGTTTTTTTTTTCTTTTCGAGAAACCGAGCATGTATACTATGAAGGAAGATTCCACAGTTCCAAAGGACTGGACAACTTCTTGACTCAGTACATTGCGTGGTTCCTGAGCTCAAGGAAGGCTTACACATTTTTGGGCTTAAGTCTAGGTTTCCATCTAGTAATTTGATGTTTCTAATCTCAAGGAAGGCTTTCCATCCTGGATTGTTAACTTTGAATCATCAAGGATAGCCTTCCTTCCAATGTTGTGTAGTTTTTGGAGGCAAGCGTAGCAATGGTTCAAGGTCAATTCAGAAGGTTTCTTGTGAATACAAAGTTCATATCAGGATCAATATGTCACAAGAAAAGCATGAAAATATAAGTATTTATCATAGCATGAATACTTGCCAACAGTGAAGGATAACCTCTTGTGAAACGAAGGGAGGCTCCAAAATCAAAGCATGGGAACATTTTTGGAGGGTGGTTGTAGAAGCTACAATAGGGGGCATAGTACCTGAGGAAATTCATAGCCTCATTTTTATTAGTATATGCAACACTCCATGCTATAGAAAAAAGTGGCAAGAGTTTCTAGTGGCGAATGGGTCAAAAAATGGGATTTGAGGAGCAAAAGAAGAAGATTAGTCAAGCACCAATTCTTGCATTATCAAACTTGTAGTAGTGCTTCAGAGTGGAGAAATATGTGAGTGGGTATGTTATGGGAGTGGTATTGATGTAGGGAGGAAGACTTGTATGCCACAATTCAGAAGTATTTCATGGGGAAGTTATTAACTATCCTATCTATGACAAGGAATTCTATGCCCTAGTTCAATCTTTTCAAAAGTGGAAATAGTATCTTATGCGGAAGGAGGCAGTAATCCACGCATATCACTAGCAACTATAGTACAAACAAGACAAAAGTAAGTTACAAAAGGCAGGAATTATAGGTGGATGGGTTTTCTACAATCTTTTCATCTAGTGTTCAAGTATAAGAATGGAAGCCCAAATAGGTTTCCTGACATGTTTTGAAAGCCACTCACATCAATGATTGTAGGTTTGGGAACTATGATGCACATGATGTATACGGAGAGGCATATTCATAGGATGATGACTTCAAGGAGAAATTATAGAAGTTACGGAGCTAGAGTCATGTACATGATGGTGACAACACAATTCACTACCATCTCTATGATAGGTTTCTCTACAAGTTGGATAAGTTGTGTTCTTAAAGGTGAGTGATTGTATTTGATTAAGGGGGCTCACATCTCTAAGGTTGCAGGGCACTTTGGAGTAGGGAAGACATTGGAAAATTTATATAGGAATGAGTATTGCACCAATATGCAAGAAGAGGTAGCTAGGTTCATAAGAGGAGGCGTGTTTTTTTGTACTATAAAGTCACGTACTAAGAAATAGGGTCTACATCATCCCTTATATATACCCATCCATGCATAGGAAATCATTTCCATGGACTATATGTGAGGTTTATAAAAAACTGGGCAAGGACATGACTACCTATTCATGGTAGTTGATGCAACAGCCACTAGCGGGAAAGATGCAGTGAAACTTTTCTTTGGATCATCCAGGAGGACTTTGGGATACCAAGGAGCATCATTTCAAATAGGGACACAAGATTTCTTAGTGAATTTTGTGCTACATCGTGGAAGAATATGGACACAAATTTAAAGAGGTCTACAACATTCTATCCATAGGAAGATGGGAAGGTATAAGTAGTCAAAAAGACTTTTTTGCATCTTTTGAGGGGATATAATTATAAGCATCGAAAGTCATGGGATTAAAATTTGGCATATATGAAACTTTCTTATAATAGGGTATTCGACCCTTCTACCGGTAAGTCCCCATTTGAAACTTGTTTTGGATATTTTCCACTTACACCTTTGGATTTTTCATATGGGAAGCAAGGAGGAATGAGGGGTGGTCTTGTAGGGGATACCTTAAGGCAAGAGAAAATGTTCAAGATATTAGGTAGATCCGTCTAAAAGTAGAAGATACACTATATAAGACATAATAAAAATATGATTTCGGGCATGATCAACACAAAATAGATAATTTGATCAAGGGGGGAGACATGTTATGGTTACAATTGAATAACAAGAGGCTAAAAGGTATTGGTAAGAAAATAAAGGCACCATGATATGGTCCCTTTGTGATACTATAAATAATGGGAGATAACACCTAGACACTGAATCTACCTCCATAAATGTTCATTTACTCTGTGGTGAATGTAGATAATCTGAAACTCTATGAGCCTTCCATGCAAGATGAGGAAGAGGAACAAGTCCTACCTTCTATACTATATTTGGAACCAAATGATAAAGTAGAGTTGATAGAAGTTACAATTTTGCAGAAGAGATCCATAACTACAACATAGGGGAAGCATGACCTTTGACATATTGTGTTAAAGGGAAGCTTCACAGAAGGAAAAATTATATGTCCACAAGAAGGTAGAGGAAAAGCTTCCTCACCTAATTCAGTAGAATATTTTTGGGACCAAAATCCTCCCAAAATGGGGAGGCTTGATTTATATTGGATCATCATATTATTTTACAACCATATTTATTCTTTCAGAGTGGAAAATGTGGAGGGATCAACTCACATTACCATTTTTGCATGTGGTCCTAGTTTGGAAAACTTTAGGTCAAAAAATTTGGGAGCCATTTTAAGGAATTAATTGAATAATCCTTATCGTCCCAACCTTGTTATGGAGTTATATTTCACAATCTGCACATTTATACCTTTCCAATGGTGTAATAATCACTTCAATCAGAGATCATATGAGAAATTTATGCCTCCCATAAGTTGACTTATCGAAATTAACCACCATAATTGAAGAGGATGCCACGTCATCCCACATTATTAGTGTAAAAGAAACTAGATGTGTGATCATGATGGAGAATAATCTAGAAGAATTGATATTGTAACTCTATTTAAGGGTGAAAGGAGTCAAATCTAACCACTAGTAAACTATTGGTTTGTGTTATATCCGAGCCACTAGGTGGAAAAGGGGTTCCATTCTTTCCAAGTCCATTTTCCATAGATGAGTAGAGTAGCTAAGATAGATAAGGAGAGAGTAAACAAATAGTATTTATGCACTATAGTATCCCATGCAGGGAAAATTTTAAGAACCCCCCCTAAATTTACATGTATAATAAATGGGTGAATCTCCATGGTATATAGGAAAAATGGAAGGTGATTTTATCAATAATATGATATGTATATATAATTTTTTGGCGAATCTCTCACCAGGCATGGCAAATATTTTACTCAATTATAAAATCTTTTGTTTATTGAATACACAAATGAAATCATTGCATTTCTTTAAAATATCTTTTGAAATCAAAATTACCAAAATTACATATCGATAACCTAGTGGGTGTAGGATAAAATTCACCTGTGCCATTCATAGAAAGCATGAGAAAAAACCTAATACTATATATAAAACCAAGAAAAATTCAAATTCATCACTTCTAGGGACCTCGTAACCACCCTGCCAATACACAAGTATGTTCCTGTTCGCAATTAGAAAAATTACCCAAATTACAATCTGTTTACTCCAACATATGTTGGAAAGTTATAGAAGGATGACTAGTGCAATCAATCCATTCCTTTTAGCCCTAGATTTGTTTTAGTTTAAAACAGAAGTATACAAATATACTTGTCCAATGTGTATGCTTTAACCATTCACCTTAAGATGTTTTTACAATATAATTTCCTAAGGCTATTTAATATCTTCATTATCATAAAAACCAACCTATATCCATCTTAACTCCACATCTACCACTCTTAGGGGATGAAATCTATTTATCCCTCTGAGCACTTGGTAGACCCAGAATTAAGATGGATCTAAGATGATAGAATTTCCCCTTTAAATAGTCTATGCTCACATGAATAACATGGTATTACCATGGGTCAATACCATGGGTTATCATAAACTTGGAGCTTAAAAATTACTATTAGTAATTTATAAAAATTAATAAAATTAATAGTTGATTTTTATTTTATTTTTTATTTTAACCAAGCTAAAATGTTTAACATACATTAAATTACAACATCCATTTTTACTCTTGATCGGATCAAATATTTTTTCACTCTATGCTAGTTTGCATATCTCGATATTTGATACCTCTCTGGGGTTAGTAGATCCAGAGTAAAGATGGATCTATGCTGGTTTAATTCCCCCATTTAAATAGGCTACATTCCAGGTGAATACCATGGGTCAATACCATGTGCCATTTTGGTGAATACCATGGGTCAATACCATGTGCCATTTTTATTTTTATTAATACTAATATTAGGGTTAATAATGTTTTTTTGCATGGTATTAATAACAATCTAGCCCATGGTATTTGTCCCATAGGTTTCACCTAAATATAACGCATTTTTTGAGTGTTCGTAAATATAAGGTGACTTATGGAGTAAATATAAAAAAATGTTTTATTTGTTTACCATACCTCTCGTTTATTTATATTTTTATTAATTTACCATACCTCTTTTACAAATATGGTATTTGGCCCATAGGATTCACTTAAATAAAACCTCTTTCTTGAGCCTTCATAAATAGAACGAGGGTTATGGACTAAATATAAAAAGAGGTTTTATTTATTTACCATGCGTCTAGTTTATTTATATTTTTATTTATTTACCATACCTTTTGAGTAAGTATAAAAAGACGTTTTATTTATTTACCATAACTCCACTTTACTTATATTTTTATTTGCTTACACCCTTGCATGTATGTAAGGTGACTTATGGAGTAAATATAAAAAATGTTTTATTTATTTACCATACCTCTCATTTATTTATATTTTTATTAATTTACCATACCTCTTTTATAAATATGGTATTTGGGCCTTTGGCCCATAGGATTCACTTAAATAAAACCTATTCTTGAAAATGGGCGAATGGAAGGTTGTAACTCCTAATTTCAAGGGCTAAATTTACCTTTTTTACCCTCTCCCTTAAAATAAGGTGGGCTGTTTGAGGTGATTTGTAAAAATGTACTATGATACAAAATATTCGCCCACTAAAAATTTAAAACCCCTTAATTTCGCCAAAGGGCGAACATTCGCCCCTAAAATTTTCTATGATCCAATGGGTGACAAGCCTTACTTCTTTGTACTCACAAACATTTTCTATTCAGAGAAAGGGAGTAGAACAAACTCACCTTCCAGCTGGGTTTCCTCCTAAAAGAGTTTCCTGGGTTATATCTCGTGTCAATTGTGATTTTTTTTCTTTTTATTTTATTGTTCTCTATTTTTTGAATAATTATAAATTTCATGCATACACAATAAATGGTAATTTATAAATATAGAAATATAATGAGAAATAAATCCTCATATTGTAGATTTCATATTTTTAACTATAATTTTATCAAATCTGTTGTGACGAGTTGTCCAGTGGAATATCCACGGTAGCTCATGAATCAATAGAAATTATTTTTCAATAAACTAATACAATTATTTTAGTATTTTTTTTATAGTATCTTACATTATATAGCATGTCTCTTTAATTTTTCATGCATAGAGTTAGAAATTAGCAAGCTAGATTTAACAAAAACCCCTAAAAACCAATAATGTAGGTCAATCTCAAGAGGAGAAAGTGTTGGAAATAACACTGGGGGGGGGGTGAATCAGTATTAGCAAACACTAACTTTTTCATCTCCATAATCAGATTCATATACACTACTTCAGTTAAGGGAACCCGCGTGTACACACAACTGTGTTTAATCCAACTAGCGTATATCCAGTAAACTTATGATTCAGTTAATCCATTATATGTTGATCTCTAATCGGTGCATCCGAACTTCATTAACCATATAAAAAGTAAACAAGTGCAGTAAAATAGAATAGATCATCACACATACGAAACAAACATGAACACCATAATGTAAGGTGGAAACCCAATGCGGGACAAAATCCACCTGTTGTCGTCTTCCTTTAATATAAGAAAAACCTATTTACAATCTTGTACTAGTGCAGACTCATATTAGTACGTAGGCACCCACCTGGCTCTCATTCTCCAGCTACTACTGGAAGGGAGCTACAACCCCTTCGCTCTTATACTAGCCAATATATTTACTAGTACGTAGGCGTCGGCCTACAGAAGGCTCCAACCCTCTCTCCTTTTCCAGCTACTACTGGAAGGGAGCTCCAATCCCCTGGCTCTTTTACTGGCTGATATGTTTACCAGTACGTAGGTTTCGGCCTACTGAAGGCTCCAACCTTCACTCTTCTTCCAGGGACCATGTTTCATAAATTTTCATACTGGATACTCCTGAAGCACAACACCATAATCTGAAGGCCATGTTTCATCCAATTTTCATACTGGACCCATCAACAACATTGAAGCACAAAATTAATCACCACTGCAATACACCCATCAACTACACCTGCATCATCAATCTCTGAATCACCCAACACTGAAACCCCATTAACAAAACACAGTCACTAGAACACAGAGCAAACCACAGAATTCTGCAACAACAACCAGATCCAACTGCAACTTCAAATATCATACTTCATACTATATATGCTACTCTGATGAGCCGAACCAGCATGTATACGTGCTTTTACCAAAGTGAACCCGTGTATAGATCTGCAAATATTTACTCATAACTTTGCAGCTATTCCAGACATCAGTCATACCTAGATCATAACATTTATACAATAAAACATGCATCAATAATTCAGATCTAGTCTATCCATGATTAAACCACATAATGATAATACATTCCAAGCCTTATGATCCCAATCCATCATCCATCATCAACTGCATAGGTGCATACTTGGTTTAGATCAAGAAAAGCATCAAAAACCCATAACCAACATACTAGATCTCACACTTCATCAGATATTCATCACTTGCACACTTGCACTTTGGCCTAATGATCTTCTTCTCCTTATATAGGTTTAGGCCTCTCTCAATACCATGGTCCAAAACCACGTAGGAGCGATACCTTGGACCCAATACCTGGGGTCAATACCTCAGACCAAATACCATGGACCAATACCAAAATACCATGGTACAAATACCACGGACCAAAACTTAGTTTTCCAACATGTACACACCTTTCCTTCTGTGAAAGTGCGTGTGTACGCTATACGCTCCTTTTGGTCTGTTAACCCGTGTGTATATGCTACTTTGTCAAGGTGAACCTGTGTATACCTCTCTCTGATCATTAATTCTTTTCTCTTGACCTATTGCACTATGATTTGTCATCTGAGTGAGTTGCCATCAAGGACAGCACCTTTATCATACCTGTATCATAATGCCAATAATCTCCCCCTTTGGACTTGATGGAAATAACCACACCAAGTCACTCTCCCCCTTTGAAATCAAGGGCAAAGGGCAGACCAAGATATTCTGTCCCTTGATATACATTCTACTGTCCATACTCCCCCTGAGTACATGATGAAATCTTTGATTGAGTTCCCCCTTTGTACATGCCAAGATGTACCAATCCGTCCATGCTCCCCCTGAGCACATGCAGAGTCTTCCAAAAATATTTTTCAAAAGAATAACATGACTCTACAACTCAACTAAGTGAGTATGACCTTCTTATGACTCATACATACATCAATCTTCCAAACAAGTGGGGATACACCATTTTGACTCATCCACCCAACCAAGTGGGGATATACCAAATGTTTATACATGACTGAAATAGACATTATTACATCATCCTTCCCATGAAAATTGGGGTTACAAATGATGTCTTTTCATGACCTTTACATCAAATTATATACATGACATTTATAACAATGACCAACAATCTAAACAAGACCATGATAGTCATCAACAACTATCATACACCATATATGATCTACACCATAAGCATATTTCAACAACATGAGCAACCTATAACCTGCAATACCATTCTCTTGACCAACCAACAATAAGTAGCAAGATGTATCATTTAGCCACATAAGCATCATCACCAAAGACTTGTAACCATAATGCCAACAATGCATTATTCGAATCATATGCTCCCCCTGAACCGGTGCCAACCAACATATACCATGACCGAACCATATCAGACTTCTTTTCCTGAGTCTGTTCTGCTACTTTTTCTTCAAACCAACATATACGTGACTGTGCAACTTCAAACTCACGTATACACGTGACTTGTCTTTATGAAACTTGCATATGAGATTTAGAATATTGAGGTTCCACACCTTCAGCTCCCTCTGAGTCTTTCATGTCTGTATACTCTGCTATGCCACATCTTTCTGACTGTACTTCCTTTTTCTTCCATATCTTCAACTGTGATGATGTTTTCTCCTTTTGGTATGGTGCCCAAAATCTTCTCCTGCATTCCTTTGCTATATGTCCAAGCTTGTTACATGCATAACATCTCATATGTTTCATATTCCTTCTATAGCAGTCAATGGCTTTGTGACCAAACATATTGCAAGCAAAACAATATCCCTTAAAGTACCTGGAACGTGATGATCTTTCTGTGTGACGGTCTTGAACCATTCTACTTCTGCATCTGGCTGCAACATGCCCAAAATTATGACATATAAAACATGCAACATTATTCATTGGAGGAAATAACTATCTATCACTTCCACAATTAGGAGTAAAGTATTTTATTTGAAGACTTTCTTTCTTTGGTTGTTGATAGGGTTGACCTCTCATCTCCTTGTTGAGCATTTCAGATTTCGCATTAGAGTTCCTTGCCTCACCTTGTGAGCTAGATTCACCTTCAACAGATTCAACAAAACCAAGACCAGTTTTGATAGCAGGCGACCTTTGACTACTAAGAATATCATCCAACATCTTAGTACTATCTTGAAATCGTAATAGTTTATCTTTTTCTTCTAATTTACCTTTCAAGATATTTACCTCAATCAGATGTTGTTCTTCCTTTTCCAGATATTACTTCTTCAAGATTTCTTCAAACTTTCTTCCTTCTTCCACTTGTTGCCTTAGTTTGAGAATTTCATTTTCTTGTTCTTCATTCTTCTCCTGCAGCATTTGACGTACTCTGAAGGCACACTCGAGCTGAGATTTTAAGCTGATGAATTCTTCTTTGAGGGAACTCTCCCTTTTGTTAAATAGATCTTATTGATCTATGATTTTATCTGATGCTTCATTTGCTTGTTCATCTTCAATCTGAGGTGATTCAGAATCTAAATACTTGCTTCCACCTAATGGCAGGTTGTCACTATTCCTTTTAGTTGTTTTCTTCTTCTGACACGCTTTCTTTCCCATTGTTCTACGGATCTACTTCAAGTGATCAAGCTTCTTCCAAAGAACCTGGCTCTGATACCAATTGTTGGAAATAATACCGAAAGTGGGGGGGGGTGAATCAGTATTAGCAAATCACTAACATTTTCATTTCCATAATCAGATTCATATATGCTACTTCAGTTAAGGGAACCTGCATGTACATGCAACTGTGTTTAATGCAACTAGCATACATCCAGTAAACTTATGATTAGGTTAATCCATTATATGTTGATCTTTAATCAGTGCATCAAAAATTCATTAACCATATAAATAGTAAACAGGTGTAGTAAAACAAAACAGATTGTCACACATAAGAAACACACATGAACACCATGATATAAGGTGGAAACCCAATGCGGGACAAAAACCACCTGCTGCCATCTTCCTTTAATATAAGAAAAACCTGTTTACAATCTTGTATTGGCACAGACTCATACCAGTATGCAGACACCCACCTGCAGAAGGCTACAACCTTCTCTCATTCTCCAACTACTACTGGAAGGGAGCTACAACCCCCTAGCTCTTGTACTAGCCAATATATTTACTAGTACATAAGCGCTGGCTTACACAAGGCTCAAACCCTCTCTCGTTTTCCAGCTGCTACTGGAAGGGAGCTCCAACCCCCTGGCTCTTGTACTGGCTGAAATATTTACCAGTACGTAGGTGCCGGCCTACTGAAGGCTCCATCCTTCACTCTTCTTCCAGGGACCATGTTTCATAAATTTTCATACTGGATACTCTTGAAGCACAACACCATAATCTGAAGGCCACGTTTCATCCAATTTTCATACTGGACCCATCAACAAAATTGAAGCACAAAATTAATCACTACTGCAATACACCCATCAACTACACCTACATCATCAATCTCTGAATCACCCAACACTGAAACATTGAAACCCTGTCAACAAAACACAGTCACTAGAACATAGAGCAGACCACAAAATTCTGCAACAACAACCAGATCCAACTGCAACTTCAAATATCATACTTCATATTGTATACGCTACTCTAATGAGCTGAACCAGCATGTATACGCACTTTTACCAAAGTGAACCCACGTACAGATCTGCAAATATTTACTCATAACTTTGTAGCTATTCCAAACATCAGTCATACCCAGATCATAACATTTATACAATAAAACATGCATCAATAATTCAGATCTAGTCTATCCATGATCAAACCACATAATGATAATACATTCCAAGCCTTATGATCCCGATCCATCATCCATCATCAACCGCATAGGTGCATACTTGGTTCAAATCGAGCAAAGGATCACAAACCCATAACTAGCATACTAGATCTCACACTTCATCAGATATTCATCACTTGCACACTTGCACTTTGGCCTAATGATATTCTTCTCCTTATATAGGTTTAGGCCTCTCTCAATACCATGGTCCAAAACCACATAGGACCGATACCTTGAACCCAATACCTGTGGTCAATACCTCGGACCAAATACCATGGATCAATACCAAAATACCATGGTCCAAATACCATGGACCAAAACTTAGTTTTCCAACATGTACGTGCCTTTCCTTCTGTGAAAGTGTTTGTGTACACTATACGCTCCTTTTGGTCTATTAACCCACGTGTATACGCTGCTTTTTCAAGGTGAACCTTCGTATACCTCTCTCTGATCATTAATTCTTTTCTCCTGACTTGCTGCACTATGATCTGTCATCTGAGTGAGTTGCCATCAAGGACAACACCTATATCATAATGCCAACAGAAAACACACATTCAAGAAAACTAATTAGATCCCACAAGAAGTTCTCTTTCGAGAAAATAATATCGATATCTATAGAAGATAGCCCATGATTACATTAGCTTCATCCTCTACACCAATGAAAACTTTGTTTTATGAGGATCTAATCAATGAGTAGTTCTATTATGAAGAACCAACTTTATGGGATCTCCTAAACAACCTTCAGAGGAAGAAGATAATCCCAAAATAAAGATGAACTATGAAGTTAAAGAAGAATCTACCACATTTTATTTCCCTATTCTTGAGTCAAATGAGGAGACTAAGATGAAAAAATTCCTCATTTCGCTCTACCAAAAATTTGATATCTTTCCAAGGAAGATCTTGGTAACTTCCTTTTTCAAATTTTATGAACTCTACCAAAGATACGATTTCATGTTATATTCTCAAAGGCTAAATTTATTCCCTATCACATTCAATAATGTAGCACTACACTAGTTCATGAGTCTCGGTAAAGGTAGCATCTACATGATAGACCAAGTGAAGAAAAATTGTTGGATAAATACCAATAATACTATAAAGATAAGGAAACAGATGAAGAAGTATTTAGAATAACCAAAAAAAGAGGAGATCCCTAAAGACTATGTTGAAATATTTAACGACATCTTGCATAGGTCAACGTAGGAGAACTTGGCTCCTAAGATACTACATGTCTTGCTACTAATGGGGATTAGAGATGAATAAATCTAACTCCTTAACCTAATCAGAGTTGGATATGTATCTCAACAACTCTTTTTCGCATCCCCAAATTATGTAGAAAATATTCTAGGGGAACTTCAAAAGATGGAAGAGGATATACAAATGATTCAGGTGGCTCCATCAAACCTCAAAAATCAAAGTTTTCAAAAGTTTATGATACCAATACGAAGTTGTATATCTTAGAAAGAGCTTTCCAATGACGCAAACAACACCTCAATCCGATTTCGTATGAAAAGGTTATAGTGAGTCAAATTTTTGGTCAAACTAGGAAAAAGTCAAAGTCAAATACAACCCAGGGTGCCACGTGGTAATCCATAGGCTTCCATGTGGCATAAAAGTCAGTAGGCCTGGTGGGACCCACAAAGCTAATGTGGCAGCCTAGTGATCAAATCAGGTGGACCCACAAGCAGGTGACATGGCAGCACCAAAAATCGACACATGGAAAGTAGGTGGCAGATAATGTGGACCAATGAGAGCTTACCACGTGGCCCAATAACATAGTGCCACATGACACCACATATTAGGCCCAAGTGGTCTTGGCATGGTGCAACCTCCATTTTTATCTTATTCTCATGGTTTTGGAAATCGTTAAAATATGGGCATATGATTTCCATATATTATATGGTTTGAAAGCTATATCAAAACCAAAAATGGGCTTTAAAACTATATTAAAGAAAAACTAGGAGTCCATGGTTTTTGAACCCAAAACCTGTCCAACAACAAGTAACTTAATATGACTATGCCAACCACACACATTGCCTTATTCACCCTTACACTTTGTTATAAAAAGCCATTCAAATGGTCCAAATGGAATCATGGAGAATACATGAGATGAGGGTACAAATAGACCAATGAAGCCATGAATCTCAAGAAGATTCTAGGAATATTGTTAGAACATATGTTATGGAATATTTCAAAGAATATTCTCTATGAGGAATCTTTAAGATTCACTGGGGAAAATTTTTGAAAGTGTCAGAACTATGTTGATTTTATACTCAAATGTACTAGTTTTTCACTAGGACTATAATGGCATAGTCCATTTTTTCATTTGAGCAAAAAAATTTGTGCATGTGTCCAAGAAGAAAATCTTGTGAGGAATCTTTGAGATTCCCAGGGAACCTATATTTGACCGAGTCAGAAAGGGGTCAAGCTTACAATTATTTTTCATGAATTTTCACCATGAATTTAATGGTGCAACCCATTTCTTCAGTATATTTGTGCATTTTTAGGTCATCCCCAAAAGTGGAGGTATGATGTGCATTGTTTCCATGTCCTTATTTGATTTTGTTGAGATGGTGTTTTTATTCTGAGGTCCATGTATGCCACATTATGAGAGGATCTTTGCATGCCACTTTATGTGAGAGATTGCTATTTTGTCATACTGAAGGAGAGATTTTATGAGTGATATTTCTTATAGAATAATGTCTCCTAGAGAGAGACATGGCACTCTAGTTAAGGGAGTTCTTCCTTGTATTGAAAAATATTGCATCATGTACTCATCATCTTCCTGCAACAACTAATGAAGTGACCTCCCCACTCTTAACACCGGGCCCGGAGACGTAGTCCACACTAGATGAACTCTGTTATCATATTGTTGAGTTATGGTTGTTCATAATTATGACTTCTTATTTGTTCCTTATTTCATGTTGATGGTTTGCTAAAGTGTTGTTAAAATATGCATTTCTCATGATTTCACAAAGAAAATGTAAGTGTCAGTAAAACGTCCTATATAATGGGGGTTTTTCCTTGAAATCACTCACAAAAATTTCGTGGATCAAGTGGTATTAGAGTGGTCTAAACTTTTTTCTAGGGATTGTGAATTGAGCATGAAACAAGAAGGAAAATGAAGGAACACAAATATCTCTAAGAGGCCTTCTACAAGATGGAAATCATGGTAGATATAATGATATGATATTCACCCTATGAGGGACATCAGTTAAAGATTTATTATTTAAAGTTATTACAGACTCATGTGCTGGTGTGTGTGTTCTATGTTATTGAAGCAACGGATCGATCAGATTTCCAATACATAGACAATAAAATGGAAAGACAACAAAGAAATGCAGTAAGCAAAGACACAAACAATTTTTGATAAGGAGTTCACCCTATTTTCCCTGGGCTATGTCTCCGGTCTAGGTTTTTGTGGTGGCCTTGTTTTATTATGCATTTAAGCAGAGAATTACAACGCAGGGATTCAATGTGAGTTCTCCTAAAGCAGGTATGCTTGGCATGGTGGTTCTTGATTCCCCAAGCCACTGGAGTACACAGACTCTTCTTCTTCCTACAAGCTCCGTGACCTTCTAGTCCACAGTGGTAAGAGCCCAAGGTGGTGCTCAGGCCGGGCAGATCCTCTATGCAATGGCTCAAATTCCTCAAGCCTCTGGTGCTCGAAGCTGTCGCTGGTCAACTCGGACCTCTGTCCCTTCCTACTTTTCTCTTGCTTTACTGCCTCCCTCTCTCTGTATTTCATCCTCCGCTTTGGATTCTAGTATTTCTTCATCTCTCCGACTTCACTCATCCATTCTGTTTCGTTGTTCATGGTTTTTAGCCATTCAAACTCATACTGGTTCGGTTCCTCTTCCGTCGTTGTCGATTCACCTTCTAGAGATGCACTTGGAGTTCCCTGTTCAGCGTCAACATGAACACTCAGGGAGTAGCCACGTGTCCTACTCTAAACGACGCCAGCTTGCTTCATCGGTTCATTTCTTCAGTTACGTCATGGATGCGTTCTTCCTCCACAGTGGCGATCAAACAGATTCCAAATCTTCACAAATCGCAGCGTAATCCTTCGTTGATTCCGCTTCCTCCATTGGGTTTGATCTCAGCCGTCTGATCTAGGGGCCTCCAGATCCGACGCCATATGCACGTCCCGTGCAGTTGACTTGCTCGACCGATAACGCGCGATCAACGGTGGTTTTCTCTCACCTCCGCTCGCCACGCGTCGATCATTGAGTGGGATCGCTCCATCCTCGTCCAAAATCGTTTACCATTTGAGGGCATCCCGATCAATACCACCGGTTTCTAGAGCGTGGGTCCCACCTTGTACATTTAGCGCTTTTTCCTTTTCGCCCGCGGTTCTCCGGTTCCCGACATGACCAAGTGCTCGGGCTTCCCCCATTATGGCCCTGTTTGCCCAGCGATGCGTGATTAGCGCTAATCGCGCATCAAAATCCACCTCTGTTTCCCGATTCGGGCCTCCCAGTGGCTAATTCGACCTCCCGCGTAGTCTCCATGGGCCTCGGTCAACACGCTTTGATCGAGGTCCTCGTCGTTCCATGTTGGCTACCATTGCCACTAGTTCAGGGGTGTTTTTTATCACGGTTCTGAATTCTTTGAGATTTGTCCCGACCTAATACAGTCATGGTTCTTTGACAGTTCTTGATGGATCTGATTCAGATCATGGCCTTCCCACTGAAAAAGCTTTTGGACCACCAAAAGTTGGTTTTCTTTCAAGCATCGACTAAGTGAGGATACTGCTGTCTCACTTGTCCAATCTCAATCCACTTTGCACTACTTGGCTTCGAACCTTTGAGTCCAATTCTGAGGTACTCGACATCGCCCTTGCGCATTGTCGTTACCTTCCTATCCAGCACCATGTCTTCCCACAATTCGTTAAGGTATTCAGGTAGTAGGTCATCAATAGAAGGCAATTGACTTTGCTCTTTAGGGTCCTCAATCATTGAAGGTTCAAACAATCTCAAGCAATCTGCATTTACAACTGAGTAGATGTGCATCTAAGCTGGTAGATCAAGGCAAAAAGCATTTTCACCAATATTCTCAAGTATTTTGAAGGGTCCATACCTGATAGGCTTTAGCTTTTTACCTTCACCTTGCATCCTATCCTTGCTGATATATAACCAGACCTGGTCTCCAACTTGAAAGCTGTGCTCCATCCGATGCTTATCATGCCTAGCCTTGTACTTGGCTTAGCTCTTTTCCAACTGTTCTTGTACTGCCTAGTGGATCTCTTGGATCTGCTCAATGAACCTAGTTGCCTTGTCCACGTCACTGTGTCCATCAACCATGGTATCTTTACCAAAGACAAAATCCAAAGGTGACCTTGGTGTGAAACCAAAACAGGTCTCAAAAGGAGATCTCTGTGTAGAAGAGTGTTTGGCCCTATTGTAAGCATGCTGCACATAACACAAATGTTCATCCCAAAGCTTAGGATGTTTGCTGCAATATCCCTGGAGTAACTGGACCATTGTCCTGTTAACTACGTCTGTCTGGCCATCAGTTTGTGGATGAAAAGCTGTGCTTTTCTTCATTTTGGTGTCCATCAATTCCCACAGACTCGACCAAAACCTCCCCAGAAATCGGGTGTCTCGATTAGATACAATGGAAGTGGGTAATCCAAAATGAACCCATACATGTTCAAAGAATAACTTTGCAGTCTGTTCAGCTGTAATCTGTTTATTACAAGGTATCAAAATACACATTTTGCTGAACCGATCCACAACCACATATAGATAATCATGACCTTTCCTAGATTTAGGCAGTCCTCCAACAAAATCCATGGAAACACTTTCCCAAGGGTGAGAAGGAACTGGTAAAGGAGTGTACAAGCCTAGTTTTATGTTGCTGGGCTTGCTTTTTGCACACATAGTACACCCTCTTACATATCTAGAAACTGTCTCATTCATTTTCGGCCAATAACAGAACCTTTGCAGCTGTGCAACTGTTTTACTTACCCCAAAATGACCTGATATCAGAGAAGTGTGTGCCTCTCTAATTATCTTTACTCTCTCTGTTTGTGGAATGCAGAGTTTCCCACAATGATACAAGAGTCGTTCCTTCATGTAATAGTCCAATTCTTCTACCTTTTTGCCTTGAATCAAAGTTGCATATACATCTTTAAAATCCATATCCTGAGCATATTGTTCTATATAGCTTTCATGTAGTATAGAATTATGCTTAAGTATGGTAGATGCATTTATAATAGGTCTAGATAACATGTCTGCAACCTTGTTATGTATGCCCTTTTTATATCTGATGACTAAATGAAACTGTTGTAGAAAACCCATCCATTTGTAATGTCTTGATTGCTACAACTTAGTTTGGGAGTGTAGATATTGAAGTGGTTGATGATCAGTATGTATTACTATCTATTTTCCCATTAAATAATGTTTCCCCCTTTTCACACTCTGAACTAATGCATACAGTTCTTTATCATATGTAGGATAGTTTACTACTGCAGAATTAAAAGTCTCAGAATGATAACATATGGGTTTACCGTGCTGTTTCAACACTTCTCCCATGGCATAGTCACTGGCATCTGTTTGGATTTCAAACAGTCTTTGTAGATCAGGTAGTGCTAATACAGGTGCTGTACTGATCTTTTCTTTCAAGGTGTCAAAGGCTTTCTGATGTTTGCCTCCCCACTGAAACACCTTGTTCAATCCTGTTAAAGCATGTAAGGGAGCTACAATTGAGGAAAAAATAGAAATGAACTTCCTCCAATATTGTGCTGCTCCTAAGAAGCTTATCACTTCTGTAGCAGACTTGGGTTTAGGCCAATTTACAATCACTGCCACTTTAGAGGGATCTATTTTCATTTCACCATCCCCTACTATGTGACCCAAATAGTTTAGAGATGTTTTGCCAAATTCACATTTTGAGAGTTTAACATAAAGTTTTTCTCTTTTCAAAACATCTAATGCCTGCTTAACATGCTTTAAGTGTTCTTCCCACGTTTTACTAAAAATCAGAATGTCATCCAGGTACACAATAACAAAACAATCAAGAAAAGGTCTGAGTACATCATTCATTAATCTCATGAAAGTAGCAGGAGCATTGGTCAAGCCAAAAGGCATAACCAACCCCTCATAGAATCCCTGCTTTCTTTTGAAAGTATTCTTCCATGCATGTTGCTCCGCAACTCTAACCTGATGGTATCCACTGTGCAAATCTAGCTTGGTGAAATAAACAGCTTTCTTCAATTGATCTAAAAGATCATCTATGCGAGGAAGGGGATAACAATTTTTTATTGTTATCTTATTCAGTGCTCGATAATCAATGCACATTCTCCACGAGCCATATTTCTTTCTCACCAGAATGATTGGTGATCCACATGGTGATGTGCTAGGCCTAATGAACCCTTTCTCGAGCAACTCTTGCACCTGCTTCTTGATTTCAGCATTCTCTAAAGTAGACAACCTGTACATCCTAATGTTAGGCAACGGAACATCTTGCTGCAAAATAATATCATGTACTATTTCCCTTTTGGGTGGCAGACCTTTAGGTTCCTGAAATAGGATATCATACTCTAAAACAATGTTTTCTATATCAGCTTGTTGCTGAGTATTACAACCCTCAAATACATTGGTTTTATCAGGTTTCTTTTCCTTTACAACCATTAGTAAGAATTGTTTGCATGAATTTATCATTCTTTTCATTTGCCCAGAATTTATGAGAGTATAATTATTCTTGAGCTTATGAGCTCTTACAAAGTATTTGATTCCATCTTTAACAAGCAGATACTTGTTTTCAGCTCTATAGAAAATAGCCTTTCTATCATACAAGTAAGGACTTCCTAAAACAATTCCACATATATCCAAAGGAATTATGTCTAACTCAACCTCATCTACAAATCCTGACCCAAAAGAAAACTTGAGTTTGCACTGTCTAGTCACTTGTAGTTGTACTTTATCATTCAACCATCCTATTGGGTATGGTTTCTTGTGAGGTGTAGTTGCTAATCCCAATTTCTTTACAATTGCCTCAGAAATCAAGTTTACTTGGGAGCCACTTGTTGGCATTATGATGCATGTGTTGTACTTGATGGCAACCCTCTCATAGAAGAACATCGCACTTAATGAATCATCAGAAGAGATATCAGATGTGACTGAATGCATATGATGCAAGACTGCTCAAAGGAATCAGATGATAGTTCTAAGTGTGACAAGTGAGCTTGCCATCAAGTCCAAAGGGGGAGATTGTTGGCATTATGAGACAAGTGTTGTCCTTGATGGAAAATCACACAAAATGACAGATTATAGTGCAGCAGGTCAGTAGCAAAGAATTGATGATCAGACTACAAAGAATGAAGAAAGAAGAGTATATACGTAGGTTCACTATATACCAAGTAGGGTATACACGCAGGTTCACTATATACCAAGTCGCGTATACGCAGGTTCGCTATATAACAAGTAGGGTATACACGCAGGTTCACTATATACCAAGTCGCGTATACGCGGGTTCGTTATATACCAAGTAGGGTATACACGCAGTTTCATGCACAGAAAAGCGCGTACATGTCAGAAAGCTTATTTTTGGGTCCGTGGTATTTAGACCTATGGTTTTGGTCCATGGTATTGCACCCATAAGTGTTGATCCCAAGTATTGGGTCGATGGTATTGTTTTATTATGGTTTTGGTCCGTGGTATTGAGCAAGGCCTAAGACTATAAAAAGAGAGGAAGATCATTAGGCAAATGTATCTGAAAAGTCTTGAAGATCTGAGGAAGTATGAGATCCAGTATGCAGGTTATGGGTTGATGATGCATTGCTTGATCTGAGCTAAGGAGGGATCTCACCGGTTGATGGAGAACAAGATCTAAGGAGAGATCAGGATCAAATGGTTTGAAATGAACTATCTTTATATGGTTGATTATGCTTATTCTAGATCTGCATACTGATGCATGTAATGTTCTATAAATGTTATGAGTATGACTGATGTCTGGTATAGCTGCAAAGTTATAAGAAATATTTTTAGATTTGTACGTGGGTTGGCCTTGGGAAAGGCGCATATGTATGTGGGTTTGATTCATCATAGTAGCGTATACATTTTGAAGTTTGATGTTTGAAGTTGCAGTTGGGTCTGATTGTAATTGCAAAGTTCTATTGTCTGCTCTGTGTTCTGGTGATTGTGTTGTTGACAGCGTTTCAGTGCTTCAGTGATTCAGAAATTGATGATGCTAGTAGTGATTGTTTTGAGCTTCAATGATAGTTGTGGGTCCAGTATGAAAATTTGATGAAACGTGGCCTTCAGATTATAGTGTTGTGCTTAAGGAGTATCCAGTCTGAAAATGTATGAAATGTGGTACCCAGAGGAGAGAAGATTGTAGGTCAGCACATATGTATTAGTATCTTAGCTAGTACAAGAGCAAAGGGGGTTGGAGCTCCCTTCCAGGAGAGTTTGGAGAACAAGAGAAGGTTGTAGCCTTCTGCAAGTTGTAGCCTGTGTGCTGGTAAAGGACTGCACCAGTACATTGTAAAAGAAGTTTCTTAATAAAGGAAGATAGAAACGAATTGCAGCAGGTGGTTTTCACCCACATTGGGTTTCCACCTTATATCATGGTGTTCATGTCTGTTGCTTATGTGTGTTGATATATCTATTTTACTGCTACTGTTGACTGTTAATATGGCTAATACTGTTCTGATGCATCCATTGAAGATCACTTAACTGAATCATGAGTTTAATGGATATACGCTAGTTGCAATAGACACAGTCGCGGGTATACTTAACTGAAGTAGCGTATATGAATCTGAGTATGAAAATGTAAAAGTATTATTGATTAGATAATACTGATTCACCCCCCCCCCCCCTCTCGGTATTATTTCCAACACCACTGTCAAATAGAGTATCAATTTTTTGATGTTTGGAAATAACTCGAATATGGAAAAGCTCATGTCTCTTTCTCTCATGTTCTTCATCAATAATAGTTTGAGCAGAAATACTAGTATATGCTTTAGAATTCATACCTTTCATACCTGTGGCTGCAATAATTGTTACATCTCCCGAGTCTGACCCCAAATCTTTCTGAATAGTTGCAACAGTCTTCTTCTTCTTGCCCTCGGACTTCTTAGGTCTCAGCTCTGGATGCAGAATCCAAAAGTGCTCATCATCATGCCCCTCCTTTTTACAGTGAGTTCATGAGGCTTTGCCTTTTTGTGCAGTGTTAGCCTTCCTTGCTTTCCACTTCTGTTTTCTTCTCTCCTTGCTCTTACTTATAGTGGGTTGGGATGGTCCCCCAACTTCTAGATTTCCATTCTTTCCTCTAGCTTCTAGATGAGTAGCTTGTACACATACCTCATCTATACTAGTGGGATTAAACATGAGGATGGTATGCCTCATGTAGCTATGTACACCACCAATTTACTTCAAAAGAGTATCTGGTGAGTCTAATGAGATACCCAACATCAATGCTCTCTTTCTAAATTCTTGAGTATACCCTTGCACACTTTTCCCTTTCAACTGTCGAAGAGTTTTCCAACTCATCATGGCTTGTTGCATGTAGGCCAATGGATAGAAGTGCTTCTTGATTGCATAAACAAATTCACTCCAAACAGAGATGGTCTTGCCATGTTTCTTCATATCAGTTTGGGTTCTGCCTTCCCACCAAAGCAAGGCAGTGCCTCCTAGGCGTAGGCTTGCCAGCTAAATTTTACTCTTGTCTGAGTTGATGTTTTGCACTCTGTAATACACATCAATTTGTCTAATCCAATTGTCCAAAATCTGAGCATTTATCTCTCCATCATCTATAGGCAAATCAAATTTAACATCTAGCTTAATCAAAGATGCTTTCTTATTATGCACAGGGCTATTAGGAGGTGTGAGAAAGCTTTCCTCTTTCCCTTTTCCTTTGGAGTGGTCATGAGACTCATCTTCTTCTTTATCTTGTTTAGAACCTGATGAATCCTCATCCTTGTGCTTTCTAAAGTCCCTATACATTTCTTCTACCATAGAATTTATAGCTAGGAAGCTCTCTATGAATTGAGGGTCTGGCCCCATAGAACCTTCCTCTGACATTGTCTTCTGATTATAGACTCTCCTAGTCTCAGGATTAGTTTCCACCAACTCTCCTTCTCCTAATTTGAGCTTTGATCTAGTGAGAATTCAACAGCTAAACCAACACAAGCTTGTCTAACCTTACAGCCCAGAGCTATGATACCACTTGATCTGATATTCACCCTATGAGTGACATCAGTTAAAGACTTATTGTTTAAAGGTATTACAGACTCATGTGCTGGTGTGTGTGTTCTGTGTTATTAAAGCAACGGATCGATTAGATTGCCAATACACAAACAATAAAATGGAAAGACAACAAAGAAATGTAGTAAGCAAAGACACAAATTTTTTTTACTAAGGAGTTCACCCTATTTTCCCTTGGCTACATCTCTAGTCCAACTTTCAGTGGTGGCCTTGTTTTATTGTGCCTTTAAGCAGAGAATTACAACGCGGAGACTTAATGTGAGTTCTCCTGAAGCAGGTATGCTTGGTAGGGTGGTTCTTGGATTCCCCAAGCCACTGGAGTACACAGACTCTTCTTCTCCCTACCAGCTCTGTGACCTTCTGGTCCACAATGGCAAGAGCCCAAGGTGGTGCTCAGGCCAGGCAGATCCTCTATGGGAAGGCTCGAATTCCTCAAGCCTCTGGTGCTCGAAGATGTCGCTGGTCAGCTCGGCTATCTGTCCCTTCTTTCTTTTCTCTTCCTTTACTGCCTTCCTTTCTATGTATTTCGTCCTCCTCTTGGGATTCTAGTCTTTCCTCGTCTCTCTGACTTCGCTCGTCCATTCTGTTTTGTTGTTCATGGTTTTTAGCCATTCGAACTCATACTGGTTCGGTTACTCTTCTGCCACTATCGATTCACCTTCTACAGCTGTGCTGGGAGTTCCCCGTTCGGCGTCAGCATGAACGCTTAGGGAGTGGCCAAATGTCCTCCTCTAAACAGCACCAGCCTACTTCATTGGTTCATTTCTTCAATTACGTCATGGATGCGTTCTTCCTCCATGGTGGTGGCAAAATAGATTCCAAATCTTCACAAATCGTGGCGTAATCCTTCGTCGATTCCGCTTCCTCCATTGGGCTTGATCTCAGCCTTTCGATCTTGGGGCCTCCAGATCTGACACCATACACACGTCCCGCACGGTTGACTTGCTTGACCGATAACGCACGATCAACGACAGTTTTCTCTCACCTCTGCTCGCCACGCATCGATCGTTGAGTGGGATCACTCCATCCTCGTCCAAAACCGTTTGCCATTTGAGGGCGCCCCGATCAATACCGCTGGTTTCCAGAGCGCGGGTCTTGCCTTGTACGTTTAGCGTTTTTGCCTTTTCGCCCGTGGTTCTCCGGTTCCCGATGTGACCAAGTGCTTGGGCTTCCCCCAATATGGCCTTGTTTGCCCAGCGATTCCGCTAATCTCACATCAAAATCCACCTATGTTTCCTGATCCGGGTCTCCCAGGGGCTAATTCGACCTCCCGCGCAGTCTCCATAGGCCTCGGTTAGCGCGCTTTGACCGAGGTCCTCGTCGTTGCACGCTGGCTGCCACTGCCACTGGCTCAGGGGTGTTTTTTATCACAGTTTTGAATTCTTTGAGATTTGTCCCAACCTGATACAGTCATGGTTCTTTGACTATTCTTGATGGATCTGATTCGGATCATATAATGTATGAATATTATGAGGAGAAAATTGAAAAAGAGGAATAGGAGAAAGAGAGAGTGGAGGACGATGTGCCATCTCGATCTTTAGGTGAATATTCTTCTTCTTCATCTTCTTCTCATCATTGAAATGAAGAGATCAATGAAATACTTCAAGAAAAGAATGTATAATTGAGTAGATTTCTACAAAAAGGACAAGAGGAGAATTAGAGATTGCAACTTCAATTATGATCCACAATAGAGGCCTTGGAAAATTTGAAGAGAAACGAAGGCTCAACAAAGCCATTATCATCTTATTCAAAGGTAAAAAGTTTTGGTAATTCTTTAGTTTTATTTTCACATGATGATGATAATTTGGGTTCTTCTGAAAAGCACACTATAGGCATTGGTTCAAGATTAATGAAGAAGATGGGATGTGAAGGCAAGGGCCTAGAAGCTAATGGCCACGGAATGACTTATCCATTGGACTTTGTATAAAGACCTTGATTTATAGGATTGAGATACATTGAAGGAGAGTGTCCGAAGGTAGTAGAAGCTTCGAGGCCATTGCTAAATCCATTGAAGAAAAGGGATGTTGAAAGTACATCAAAATATTCTCGTGACAATTAGCATTGTAGGAGAAGAGATAACCTCATCATCAAGCTCACACTAGAAACAAACGAGGAAGGTATAAGAGGTTTCATTATGCTAATATTCCTTTTGATTACAAGAAGATTGTTAATGGTGAACAAAATTTGTGTCATAGAAGAAAATGCACCTTTTTGGCTTGTATAACCATGTTGCTTCCAACTGTTGGAAGAGAATGGTAGGAAGGAAAATGGTGAGACATGTAAACCCTTCTCCACATCTGGGAATGAAGAAGGTTAGACGGGTCTATAGGAAAAATAATTTCTGCAGCGACATCAGAGAACCACATGTTGGGAGATCCATCCAAAGCAGTGACCGAAGGAGGACCAGAAAGAACCTATGAAGGAAGAAGGACCTGATAGTGAAGAAAATCAATGAGAAAGCTAGCTACAGGAAGAGAGCCCATCAACCCGGTTGGGTAAGAGATGGGTAGAATTTTTAAGTAGCTTAGCATGGCCACATTTTATAAATCACATGTTGAAACATGTTTTTAAAAGTGATGAATTGTATTCCATCACTTATGAAAGAAACATGGTGAAAATTGGATTCCTTTATGATTCTTATGCAAACTTGACCAAAGAATGTGTTATAAACCCTTGGAAAGTATAGGGTTTTATTGGGTCATGATAGGTCATGTAATTGAACATGTATTTTACAATATGTACTACAGGTTTTCATAAGATTAAGGTGTTGGTTCATCACTTATGGATTTGAAGGACAAAGGTGAAGGAGAAGGAAGTGTGGCCTATTGAGGAACTTGTTGTGCAAACGAGGGAGTGCAAAAAATTGTAGATAGTGTTCATGCTTTTGGAGTACCAAAAGATCCTTAGTGGGGAGGAATGATCTAGGTGGCTCCATGAAACCTTAAGAATAAAAGTGTTCAAAATTTGTGAAACAAAAATTAAGTTGTAGATCTCAGTGATATCTTTCCAATGACGCAGACTACACTTCAATCCGAGTTCATATGCCCAGTCAAAGTTTTGGTCAAACTAGGAAAAAGTCAAAGTCAACGTCAACCCAAGGTGCCATGTGGTAATCTGTAGGGTGTCACATGGCAAAAAAGTCAACAGGACTGGTGGGACCCACAAAGTTGATGTGGCAGCCCAGTCAGCAAACCAGGTGGACCCACAAGCAGGTAACATGCTAGCACCATAAGTTGACACATGACAAGTAGGTGGCAGATGATATGGACAAATGAGGGCTTGCCACATGTCCCAATCACATGGTACCTCAAATTAGGCGCCAGTGGCCTTGGCATGGTTCAACCTCCATTTTTTTCTTATTCTCATGGTTTTGTGCAAGGAAAATTTTAAGGATGGAAAATTATGTTAAAGTTTAAAAACATTGGTGAATCTCACTAGTCCCTGATACCTAAACTATAAAAAAATCATTGATGTATTTGAAAAATTATTCAAATTTATAATTATTTTATATATACCCTCAATATAATGTTGGTGATTTTTAAGGTAAAATAATCTTTTATTGTAAAATTTGGGTGAATCATTTTTATAAAAAGATGGAAATTGGTGATTCTTTTTTTGGAAAATCCATGGAAAATTAGCATATCTGCGAATATTAGCACCTATAATTTTCCATAGTTTTTGGATTCATTACAATATGGATATACGATTCCCATCTATTATATGGTTTGAAATATATATTAAAATCAAAATTGGGCTTTAAAACCATATTAAAGAAAAATTAGGAGTCCATCAGTTTTGAACCCAAAACCTATCCAACAACAAGTAACTTAATATGATTATGCCAACCACATACTTTGGCTTATTCACCCTCACATTTTGTTATAAAATGTCATTCAAATGGTTTAAAGGAAACCATGGTGAATACATGAGATATGAGGGTGCAATTTTGCCAATGAAGTCATGAATCTCAAGAAGATTCTAGGAATATTGCTACAACATATGTTAGGGAATATTTCAAAGATAATTCTTTATGAGGAATCTTTGATGAATATTTTAGATTTCTTGGGGGGGAATTTTTTGAAGGTGTCAGAAATATGCCGAGTTTATATCCAAATGTACTAGTTTTTCACTAGGAGTCTAATGTCATATTCCATTTTTTCATTTGAGCAACAAATTTTTTTCATGTATCCAAGAAGAGAATCTTGTGAGGAATCTTTGAGATTCCTAGGGAGCCTAGATTTGACCCGGTTAGAAAGGGGTCGAGTTTATAGTCATTTTTCACAATTTTTCACCATGAATTCAATGATACAACCCAGGTCTTCAGCAGACTTGTGCATTTTCAGGCCATCTCCAGAGGTGGAGGTATTCATTAGTGAAATTTTGCGGTCTAAAATGGGTCTCCTGAGATAGTTATAAAATAATTGTGGAAATAAAATAATATTAGATTACATCATTAAATTTTAGAGGGAAAAAAGAAAAAAAACTTATTTTTCAACTCATATTTTCAACGTATCTCCCTATAGGTTTACTCAAATATCAAGCGGCAACAATCGTTGGATGCAAAATTTTATTCCTCATGCAAGGAGTACCCATGTTGCTTATTTTCGATGGACCCTGTTAGGTGAAAAATGATAAATACATGAAAATGTGATTGCAATCACATTTTTCATGTATTTCCCATTTTTCATGTAGTAGAGTCCATCGAAAGTGTTGACACCTAATCTTCATGGTTGGGGAATTTGTAAATAAATAAATCAGGAATGTGAATAGTCATCGGAAGATGAACTGAACAATAACTCCTAATGTATATAACAATAACCTACTTATGGAATAATCAGATGAATCAATTTTACTGCCTTTGGAGAGTTACTGCCTGGCCTGACATGGTATTAGAGCCAGTTCTAAAAATAGTTGTAACTCCCTTCATTTTTACCATTGCCTCTATCTTGAGCGCTGCTCTACCTTTGTCCTGAAATAGTCTACCACTGCCTCAGTCCTGAGCGCTTCTCTGCCTCTGTTCATGGCCTGACATGCCCAGAGATGCGTTGGTGCCTCTATGCAGACCTGTCCAAGCTCATTTCGCTCTCACGTGACCGAGTTGATGTACGCTGAAGGCGTATGGTATTGGGATCTCAAGATCTCCAGTAACATTTACCTTTGCTATGAAAAGTGCCTCTTCATTTGCTCAAACCATTCTACTTTGCTGTAAAAACCGTCATTTCATTGCCCTGTTCGACCTGCATGATATGTGAACGCTATTCTATGGTAATTTCAACCAGAGGCATCATAATCAAGGTACATCATTTTTAACTACTGTCGCTCTGAATGCCAGCTCTTTTTTTCCTGGAGCCGAGAAAGAGGAATTGAGGAAGAGGGTATCCGAACGTATTGGTGAAGGCTTTCCGGAAAGAGAGCATAGCTATCGCCAGTGGAAGTGGGAGTTCCAGAACGGAGAAGAACACAAAGACGGGATGCATGAATATGAGGCGGCACCATGAATGGCCTGACATGGTATGAGGACTGCATTGTTGATTTGATTATACAGAAGATTGATTAAACATTTCTAACCCCTGATAAATGGACTGGTTGAGAAGCCTCTTTGTACGCCGCTGAAAACTGGACAGAATCCTTTCTTTCCCATGTGGGCTGCAATGCAAGTTTTGAAAGTTTAAATAAGTTCTCAGTGCTGACGGCAAGTTCACAGCGTTTTGAATATTGAATGTGCAGTCGTATTAATGTTTGAATATTGAATGCGCAGTGGTATTAATGTTTGAATATTGAATGCGTAGTGGTATTATCGTTTTGAATATTGAATGCGCAGTCGTATTAACGTTTGAATGCCTTTGCATTATTAATGTTTGAATGCGTTTGCATTATTAACTCCGTTGAATTAAAGCTGAATCCGCTCACTATATTCGAGTATTGAATGTGTATTAAAGCTGAGCGCATTTGGGGAAAACACTGTGGGTATTAACGCTGAGCACTGTGGGTGTATATGTTATGAAACCAGCTCAAGAAAAGATAGAAAAGATAGATCAACGCCTTAGAATTCAGCCTCTTCGAGGGGGCAACCTCCTTCACATTACATAAATGAACAATTCTTGGATGATACAAATGACAAAACCTCGTTTCTGTATATAGGAGTCTAAGGAGTCACAATATAATCCATCCGACCTAACAATAATAATATAAAGCCACAAAAATAACAATAGAGGGATTCTATGGGGCACAGAAATAACAATATGGGGGTAATAGGGGCACAACAATATAAATAAGGGGTATAACTACAATAGTAATGGGGTAATCACTAGTATTATAGCGACCCAACATGCCCCTCTCCTTCAAAAAAGTGTTGTCCTCAACGCTTGAGTAGTTCTAGATACTTGTGCATAAAATTCTCATCCTCCCATGTGGAATCTTCAGCGGATAAGTTCTTCCACTTGATAAGATACTCTGAAATTGATCGATTTCGTAGTTGTCGAGTTCTTGTTTCTGTGACTGCTTCCGGTTCCAATGTAATTTTTCCTTCCTCATCAAGTTCTGGCAATATTGTTTGAATTGGGAGCTTGTCACCTATAACCTTCTTTAAAAATGAAACATGGAAGACTGGGTGCAATTGAGAAGCTACAGGAAGCTCCAATTTGTATGCCATAGTACCAATCTTTTGCAACACCTTGTACGGACCATAATACTTTGGTGATAATTTATTATCCTTCTTAGCTTGCTTTAGGGACATTTGGTTATATGGTTGTAGCCGTAGGAATACCCAATCACCTACATCAAAACTTCTTTCACTGCGATGTTGATCTGCCTGTTGTTTCATTCTATTTTGTGCCAACACGAGGTTATCCTTTAAGAGTTGGAGGAATTGTTGTTGATGTTCGATGTGATGTTCCACTGCCTGAACCTTAGAATTTTCTCTTAAATATGATGTGATGGATGGTGGTTGATACCCATAAAGTGCCATAAATGGGGTCATTTTTGTTGTTGTATGGAAGGAAGTGTTATACCACCATTCAGCCAGAGGCAACCATTTGACCCATTGTGTCTGTTTATCAGATACAAAGCAACGAAGATATCCTTCCAAACATTTGTTTACTATCTCAGTTTGCCCATCAGATTGAGGATGATAAGATGAGCTATGAGCTAACTGAGTACCAAGACAAGAAAATAATTCTGTCCAAAAATTTCCAGTGAAAATGGGATCTCTGTCACTTACAATAATCTTTGGGTTTCCATGTAGCTTTTGAACTGTTTCCATAAATGCAGTAGAAACTGTACTGGCTTTAAATGGATGTGATAATGCACAAAAGTGTGCATACTTGGTAAGTCTGTCAACTACCACCATGATGACACTCTTTCCCTCAGACTTGGGTAAACCTGTGATAAAATCCATTGAAACCTCCTCCCAACGTTGGCTTGGAATGGATAAAGGTTGTAATAGACCCGGTGTCTTAATTGTTTCAACTTTATTTTGCTGGCAAACCAAACATTCCGCCACAAACTTTTGAATATCTGATTTAAGGCCATCCCAAAAAAATTCCTTCTTAACCCTGTGGTAAGTTTTTAAAAATCCTGAGTGCCCTCCTAAGGGAGAAGTGTGCAATTCCATAAGAATCTTTTGTTTTAGCTGGGAATTCTTACAGAGGTATAAGCGATCTTTGTACCATAACGAATCATTTTGCCAGCTAAATGTATCAAAAGTACTGGAATCTTGTTGTAGCTTTCGAATAAGTGCCCACACTTCTTCGTCATTCTTCCATTCCTCCCTTGCTTCGTTTATCCAATCTGGTTGGATAATAGAAATGGCACACAACAATGCTTCCACATCCTCATCCTTTCTTGAGAGTGCATCTGCCACCACATTTTGCTTCCCTTTTTTGTAGATGATTTCAAAGTCAAAACCCAACATCTTTGTGACCCACTTTTGTTGCTCTTCAGAAGATAATCTTTGTTCTAAAAAGTATTTAAGGCTATCATGATCCGTTTTTACCTTGAAGTGTCTTCCCATTAGGTAGGGTCGCCATTTCTTAAGTGCATGGAGTATTGCCAACATTTCCTTCTCATAAATAGCTTTGCTTAAAAACTTTCCCTTGATTGGATGACTTTCAAAAGCAATGGGTCTTTCATCTTGCATTAGAACAACACCAATTCCATTTCCTGAAGCATCACATTCCACAATAAAGGTTTTTGTGAAGTCCGGTGTAGCTGAGACCGGTGCTTGGCACATTGCCTTTTTAAGATGTTCAAAGGCCTTTGTTGCTTCCGGAGTCCATGAAAATGAATCTTTCTTCAATAATGTTGTTAGAGGTGCTGCTATTCTCCCATAATTCTTAACAAACTTGCGATAATACCCTGTCAACCCAAGAAATCCTCGCAGATGCTTTATGGATGTGGGGATTTTCCATTCCTTAATGGCTTTAATTTTGCTAGGGTCTACCTTAACTCCTTCATGAGATACAATATGACCCAAATATTCCACCTCCTGGACTCCAAAGAAACATTTGGATCTTTTTGCATATAATTATTTCTCCTCCAATAGTTGTAGCACCCTGTCAACATGTTCAACATGATCCTTCCAAGACTTGCTGTAGATTAGTATATCATCAAAAAATACTAACACAAATTTTCTAAGGAATGGTTTGAAAATTGAATTCATCAAACCTTGAAATGTTGAAGGTGCATTGGTAAGGCCAAAAGGCATGACCAAAAATTCATAATGACCCTCATGAGTTCTAAATGCCATTTTTGGAATGTCTTCAATCTTCATTCTGATTTGATGATGTCCCGAACGAAGATCCAACTTGGTGAAGTAAATTGATCCATGCAATTCATCTAGTAATTCATCAATAACAGGAATGGGGAACTTATCTTTAATAGTGAGCTTGTTGAGCTCCCTATAATCTAGACACATGCGCCATGATCCATCCTTCTTGTGCACCAACACTACTGGAGCTGAGAAAGAACTTTGACTCGGTTAAATTATACCAGCCTCTAGCATTTGTACAACCATACGTTCAATTTCACTTTTTTGGACATAGGGATATTTGTACGGCCTGATGTTTGGAGGAACACTTCCTGGAATCAGATGAATAGCATGATCATGATCACGCATAGGTGGGAGACCCTTGGGAGTCTCAAATACCTTGGAATGATTGTCCAAGACTTTTTGGAGATCTGGAGAAATAGATGATTCCAATGTGGAAACATCTAGCGAGCATAATTGTGCAATTACACCTCTTTTCTCCTTTTTTAGAAGCTTTGTCATACCATGAGCGCTGATTATCTTTCCTGGTTTCCCTGCAATACCCCTTAATTCAGCTTCCTTTCCTTCCGTAGAAAATTTGATGAAAAGTTCTTGAAAATTAAAAGCTATTGTACCCAAGGATTGTAGCCATTGGACTCCTAGTACAACATCCGCACCTCCCATTGGAATGGAAAGCATTGGGCTAGTCAATACATATTCTCCCATGGATAGCTTGATATTATGGCACTTTCCAGAGCAACTTATTGTTCCTCCATTTGCAATCATCACTTGACACTCTGGTGCTGGATATAGGAAGCAATTCAATTCTTTTTCTACCCTACAATGAATAAAATTATGGGTGCTTCCTGAATCAATCAACACTATTACCTTTTTCTTCTTGATTTGTCCTTCTATCTTGATGGTTTGAGGAGTGGTAATTCCCTCCAATGCATTACAAGATATGGTTGGATTTATTTGTTCTTCATCTAGGCTTTGTTCCTGGAGTATATCTTCTTCTTTTGACCTTTCTTGCTCTTTTCTTCTTCCTCTTCACAATCTATGTAGAATAATTTCTTCTCACCACACTTATGACCTGTTTGGAGCAGCGAAACCCTAGAATCCAAAGCTTTGATACCAAATGTTATGAAACCAGCTCAAGAAAAGATAGAAAAGATAGATCAACGCCTTAGAATTCAGCCTCTTCGAGGGGGAAACCTCCTTTACATTACATAAATGAACAATTCTTGGATGATACAAATGACAAAACCTCCTTTCTATATATAGGAGTCTAAGGAGTCACAATATAATCCAGCCGACCTAACAATAATAATATAAAGCCACAAAAATAACAATAGAGGGATTCTATGGGGCACAGAAATAACAATATGGGTGTAATAGGGGCACAACAATATAAATAAGGGGTATAACTACAATAGTAATGGGGTAATCACTAGTATTATAGGGACCCAACAGTATATATATATATATATATATATATATATAGATATTGTCCAAGTCTGTGGTCCAGAGTATATATATATATATTGAATGGTTTTCTTGCTTAAAAGAAAATGAAAGGGGAGGATATTTTATAAATTTTGGAGACATTTGAAGAAAACTTAGTGCATAAACAATTTGAAATTTGTTGCCCTTTTGAGTACAATTTCACTGTATATCAGCAGAAAGTTTTTTTTATCAGCAGAAGTATTTTTTACAGAATGCATTCAATCATCTCTATGGTAGGAATAGTTCTCACTGGCAAGGAGAACTATCCTTAATGGTCCCGGATGATAAAAAACACCCTCATCTTCAATGAGTTGTGGAAAGGAGTGTGTGTCGGAGAAGGAGACAATGACCCAGTGCAGCCTACATCAGACAAAGAGCTCGTCATTTGGGAAAACAAGAACAGCAAAGCCTATGCATTAATTGCAGAATCTATAAATGAATAAGTAAGTCACCATATTTCATCATATTCAACTATCTTTGAAGCTTTACAAAAGCTGAAAGAACTCTATGACTCACATTCTGCACTTGAAGTTGTTCAGCTCATGATTAAACTCTTCACTCTTGAACTAAAAAATAATGATCCTCTTGCTCTTGCATCTGAAGTAAAGTCTATAATGCATGATATTAAATCCACTAAGGTTGAGCTGGATATCCCTCTTATTTCTTTTCTCAAGGCACTCTATCCTACCTACTCCAATTATCTTGAGTCTTTACAAGCAAATGGAAATCTTAAAGATATAAACTTTGACTCTCTTGTCAAAAAGTTTGCTGAAAGAGAGAAAGCCTTTGGAAAGAAGACATCTCCTGAATCTTTTGAAGAGACTGTGTGCCTTGCTCATAAAGAAACGCATCCTGCTCAAGATTCTACAAGAGGAATAGGTGGACGAAGAGGAAGAGGAAGATACTTCAGAGACAGGGGGGCAGACATTCTCAAGGAGAAAAGGCAGATCTGCATTGCATTCACTGCAAACGAAATGGATCACATGATTCTTCTACATGCAAGCTACCATGGGACAAAATTGAGCAGAAAAGAAACCAGCAGAAAGGTAAAACTGATGATACAGACAAAGGTAAATCACATGAATCTGCTCACTATATTGAGTCACAATGTAACATTGGAGTAAATGAAGATTTGTTTAATGCTTCACTGGCTTCTTCGAAAAATGATTGGTTGCTTGATTCAGGAGCAACCTGTCATATGACTCATAGAAAAGATTTTTTTGAAGATTTCACTGACAATTTTGATGGAGCAGTATACTTTGCAGATCAGTCAAAAATCAAGCCATCAGGGCTTGGCACAATCAGCCTTAAACTGCCTGGTCTTCCAGACTTTCTTCTGGATCATGTTCTATATCTCGCATAGCTCAAGAGAAACTTTTTGTCCTTGGTCCACATCTGCCAGCAAGGTCACTCCATTCATATGTTTGATGGAAAGCTTGAGGTAAGAAAAGCATCTGACCACTCACTTGTCATGAGGGGAATAGAAGAAGAAAGACTTCTCAAACTGCAAGGAAACTCTGCTCATGCACAACATTTCTCATATATTTCTCATCATGAAGAAGGTACACTTCCATCAAGTTTATTATGGCATGCTAGATTTGGACATTTAAACTATGACAGTCTCCGCTTATTGAAGAAAAATGGTGTTGCTGGTTTGCCTACAATTCCTAGGAAACATAAGCAATGTGATGCTTGCATTATAGGAAAGCATAACAAACAGTCTTTTCATGATTCACATTCAAGAGCACATAGGAAGCTTGAACTCATTCATTCATATTTATGTGGTCCAATGCATGTTCCTTCTGCAAATGGAAATAAATATATCATGACATTTATTGATGATTACACCAGAATGTGTTGGGTTTATTTATTGAAGAACAAATCTGATGCTTTTCAAACATTCAAGAATTTTCATAAATGGATTGAAAATGATGCACAATCTCATATTGCGCCTATTCGCACTGATAATGGAAAAGAATATACATCAAATGAATTTGAAAACTATCTTTGCCAACATGGGATCAAACATCAAACAATTGTGCCTTATAATCCCCAACAGAATGGTGTAGCAGAAAGAATGAATAGAACAATCTTGAATATGGTACGATCCATGCTTTTCTTCAAAAATGTAAAGATAATGTTTTGGGCTCATGTTGTTCTATGTGCTGCATATATAAAGAATAGATGTCCATGTAATGCTATAAGAAACAAGACTCCTTATGAATTGTGGTATGGACATGTTCCTTCGGTAAAACATCTCAGGATCTTTGGTTCCACCTGTTATGCTTTGATACCAAAGGTACATAGAAACAAACTAGGTGCTAGAAGTCATAAGTGTATCTTCCTGGGGTATTCAAACACCTCCAAGGCATACCATCTCTATGATGAAGTAAATAAAAAGTTTGTTGTATCTAGAAATGTAATTTTTCTTGAATCATCCAAATTTGACAATGTTGTTGAGCAGCAACTTGATCGCTTGGATAGATTCGCAAAAATGAAATCATTTCAAGAGTTTGATAATCAGATTCCACATCTTGAAGGGGGGATTCCTATACTAGAAAAACATGTGGAATCCTCTTCTGAAGAACAATCTCCTCTGCATGAAACTCCAACAACGGATGATGCTTTAAGTGATGTAATTGATAGAATTGGGAGACTCAATCTTGATTCAGTCCCAACTCAATCAACAGAGCAGCCTGGACCATCTTAGAAAGGTCCCCCAAAGTGGCTGACAAAGACACTTGAAAGTGTTCATCCTGATGAAATTGGAAAATCAGGAACCAGAAATTCAAACCGACAAAATGGAGGTGATGTAGATGACTCTAATTCACCTGTTGATATGGATGTTACTTATGATTGTGAATTGAACTTGTCTACAGATTTTGAACCAACTTCCTTCAAAGAAGCTGCTTCTCATGATGAATGGAAAGAAGCGATGCAAAAGGAGTATGATTCCCTCATAAAGAATGGCACTTGGAAGCTGGTTGATCCTCCATTTGGAACCAAACCAATTGGCTGCAAGTGGGTCTACAAGAACAAGTACAAAGATGATGGCTCACTTGATAAGCATAAAGCTAGGCCTGTGGCAAAAGGTTTTGCACAGAAGGAAGGGATCAATTATGAGGAAAATTTTGCCCCCACAACAAAATGGGCCACCATCCGGACACTCTTTGTACTAGCAGCTCAGAACAGTTGGAAAGTCCATCAAATGGATGTAAAAACTGCATTCTTGAATGGAGATCTAAAAGAGAATGTTTTTATGTCCCAGCCTGAAGGATTTGCTATGAAAGGACATGAACATAAAGTATGCAAACTTGTGAAGTCCTTGTATGGCCTCAAACAAGCACCGCGAGCCTGGTATGAAAAACTAACTGAGCATCTTCTGAAACTCAACTTCAATCATTTTGATCTTGATGATGCAACTTTATTTGTCAAGAAAGTTGGCAAAATAGTTGTGTATCTTGTGGTATATGTAGATGATCTTTTAATGACAGGGAACAATGAAAGCTACATTGCATCCATAAAGAAGGAATTGGGGAAAAGCTTTGAAATGACTGATTTGGGCTATGTTCATTACTATCTTGGCATTGAAGTAACCCAACATCCAAAATCCATATTTCTTTCTCAAAAGAAATACATTGGAGATTTGTTAAACAGATTTGACATGACAGAGTGCAATCCTCTTTCTACTCCAATGGAACAAAACTTAAAGCTCACATCTATTGAAGGAAAGGAATTTGAGGATGCAACAAAGTATAGACAGCTTGTAGGAAGTCTCATCTACCTCACTACTACCAGACCAGACATTTCATTTACTGTTGGAATCCTCTACAGGTTCATGTAAAAGCCTTGTGAGGGACATTGGTCTGCTACAAAAAGAGTTCTAAGGTACTTTAAGGGAACTCAAGACCTTGGAATCAAGTATACACAGGTGGACGACTTCAGCTTGATTGGATACTCTGATTCAGACTTCGATGGAGTCAAAGAAACTGGGGTATCTACTTCAGGATATGCTATGAGTCTTGGATTAGGAGCTCTCTCCTGGAGATGACGCAAACAATCAGTTCCAGCAGATTCCACAACTGAAGCAGAATACGTGGCAGCAGCTGAAGCAATGAAAGAAATTGTGTGGCTCAAGAAAATTCTTGAAGATTTGCAGGTAAGACAAGTACAATCAACTCCACTCATGATTGATAACACCTCTGCAATAAAGTTGGCCAATAATCCAAAGTTCCATGATCGAACAAAGCATACCAATACTAAATATCATCTGATTCGACATCATGTTGAGGCCAAAACAATCCATCTCCGTCATTGTTCCACAAATGAAAAAATTGCATACATCTTCACCAAAGCACTTAGAAAGGAAAAGCTTGAACGATTCAGAATGATGCTTGGACTCACCAACATCCCTTCAGGTTAAGGGGGGGAATGTTGACACCTAATCTTCATGATTGGGGAATTTGTAAATAAATAAATCAAGAATGTGAACAGTCATCAGAAGATGAACTGAACAATCACTCCTAATGTATATAACAATAACCTACCTATGGAATAATCAGACGAATCAGTTTTACTGCCTTTGGAGAGTTACTGCCTGGCCTGACAGAAAGTATGCAATATGGGTACTCCTTGGATGAGGAATTAAATTTTGCATCCAACAAGTACACCCACTTAAAATTTGAGTAAAACCTTAGGGAGATAAGTTGAAAATACGAGTTTAAAAAGTAGTTTTATTATTTTATTATTTTTTAATCATTTTACATTTTTACTCCAAAAATGGTGAATCATCATCCCCCATGGTTGAAATCATCATATTGAATCCTATTGGTTTTTGTTAAGTATATTTTGGTTGTAAATGTTTCTTAGGAGGCCCATTTTACACCTCAAAATTCCCCTAATGAGGTGCATTGTTTTCATGTCCTTCTTTGATTTTGTTGAGATGATGTTTTGATTTTAAGATCCATGTATACCACATTGTGAGAGGATCTTTGTATGCCACTTTATGTGAGAGATTGTTATTTTTTCATACTAAAGGAGAGATTTTATGAGTGAGATTTCTTATAGAAGAAAGTCTCCTAGAGAGTGACATGCCACTCTAGTTACATGAGTTATTTCTTACATTGACAAAGATTGTGTGATGTACTCATCATCTTCCTGCAACAGCTAATGAAGTGGTCTCCCCACTCTTGACACAGTCTCAAAGATGTCGTCCACACTGGACGAACTTCGTTATCATATCGTTGAGTTATGGTTGTTCATAATTATGGATTCTTATTTGTTCCTTATTTCATGTTTATGGTTTTTTAAGGTGTTGTTAGAATATGAATTGCCCATTATTTCATAAATAAAATCTAAGAATCAATAAAAGGTCCTATCCATATTTTGCACAAAATGAAAAAGAAAGCATCCACTAAAGGAATGCCCTCGTATCAGATTGAGGCCCATGCCATATGAAACAAGGAACATGACACAAAAAATTGCTCATATTTTTTCATTTTTAAGGTTATTTATCAAGGGGTGGAATAAATAGAATAGTTGTGTCTTGTGGCCTAGAACATACCATGGCAATGGAAATGCTAAGGTATGGTTAGAGACCAATCTCAATGTTATAATTCTTATTAGACTATCCCTTCTATACAATACACGTCTCATGCATGGTGTCTAATATCACAAAGATGGTTGTCCCCTCCTCACCAGAGGCATCATTAACAACATGGATGGATAAATCGTGCTTATGGAGGCCCTCACCATGTCATCATATAGTTGCCCATGTACCTTCTTTCCCTTCATGTATGTAGGAATCCACATCAGGTCATTCTTATCTAAAATTATGTACACAACCTATTCATAACCCTAATAATGGAAGCAAATTCCCACCAGCACAAGCTATTTGAATTCCACCTACCCTACCTATTCCATTTATTCCCTAGACTTCCATGATACTCATCTTTGATATGGGAAGACACTGGCCAAACACCATCCTTCCATTCATATTAAAGAATTGAATTAGGATTTCAAAAATGAAGCAAAAAAATAAGAACCATCTCCTAGACCTTTGAATGATCATACATGCCATGAACCCCAAAAGTCACCTTATATAGAGAGACTAAACTAATAGAAACCTATTACTCAGCTCATGTTTGACTTGTTGAGGGATCTCAACAACACGTGTGTTAAAATATTTTTGTTCCAAGCCACCAAGGATGTGTCTACCTATTAGGAAGTGGTACAAGATTTTTTTCCTAAGAAGGCCTTATAGAAGAATGATTGATCCCCAAACTATCTATTTTATAGGAAAGTTGTCAAAGTCAATAGTGTGGGGGCTTACCCAAATATTCTAACCCTTTCAGCCTAGTAGTTAATTTTTAGATCAATATTATAGTCATTCCAAAAAAATTAATTGATCAAGATGCTTCCATTAATATCATGATTGAGAAACCGTGGAAGCTCTTAAACTATTCGATCTTAAGAAAACCCTTACTATAATCCAACTTGTTGACAGATCCACCATTAAAATAGAGGGATTATTTGGATACATGGTGATATCTATATATTTTTGGGAATATTCACTATCTTTATGGCCCTAAAACACAAATCCTCTCTAGGTGGGTATCATTTAATCCTAGAAAGGCAATGGCTTGCCATTTTTTATGGTTATATTGGCTACCAATATAGTAACATGACCATTTACCATCAGACACTTACAAAAAAATTAACCCAATATCCTCCGATCAATCCTAGCATAAGGCTTTGAATATGGAAAATTTTTAGGATAGAAATTTATCTTAAATTTTACAAATCTTAGCGAACATTACTAGTTCCTAATATGAAAATCGTAAAAGGTTTGGTGATACTTTTGTAAAAATTTTCATATTTCTAATGATTTTGTATGGTATCTATAAAATTTTGGCTATTTATAAGGTAGAATATTCTTATACTATATAATTAAGGTGAATCATATTCTAAAAAAATGGAATTTCACAAATCTTTTTTTTTTTTTTGAAAAGGCATGGAATATTAGCCCACCTACGAATATTAGCCCCTAAAATTTTCCCACACTTCGAAACACCACTATGGACCAAGAAAGAGGATAGTGATGAAGAAGGATAAGGTCACTAGGACCTCTATATAGACCAATATCTAGCCATTAGAGCAAAAATCAAGGATTATGAAATCACTTATTTCATAGCTTGTTCCTCTCCATCAGCTAAATCGCATTTGCTTGACCATGCTATGCATTCAGAAATATAGACTTCTCTATCCTCGAAAAGAAATTCACCTTAAGAGCATGAGTCCTTAGCTAATGAATACAGAGGGTCCACTACATCAACTATAGAAATCAACGCTAGGAATACCTTGAACATCAATCAGAGGTTGACTTAACAAGAAAAAGAGTGACTAGTTAAAGTGTTGCAAAAGCATAGTGATGCCTTCGCATCAGATTACTCTTACATGAAGGCGAATCATATCAATCTATGTACACACCATATATACATTAAGGAAGTGTCTAGACCCGTCTATAAACCCTAGTACCATATTACTCTAAGACTAAGGGATATAATTAAATATTAAATAGAATCTTTAAGTTCGTAGTTACAAAAATTGTTTTAACCTAACACTACATAAAATTGTATATATGTGATAATGTAAATAACACTATATATAATAATTTTTATTATAATATAAATATATAAATATCTAATAAGGTTTGGAGATTATGTTTAATAACATATATAATAATTTAGATACTAATAATATAAACTATATAATAACTTTTTAAATTTTAAATTTATTTTTTATAAATATTTGGATTTTAATTATTTTCCATTTTTTTGGAAATTTATATTGAGCCCCTAACGATTAGTTTTACTTAACTAACCCCTCATTATTAAAAATTTTATTTCCTACCATTCAATTTATAATTTAATATCAAATTATTTTACTTTCTCAAACATTCATTTCAAGAACAAGATGCATCTCAACTATTTATACATGTGGATACATCATATTTTTCATCTTTATCCTGAGGATGAATGATGCAAGAGCATTCAACCCAAGGAAAATCATTGTATTTTAGTAGACATAGGGGGGTCATGTGTTTTAGGAAAGTTGGTTTCCTAAGTCTCAAATTAATGTAATATTTAGGCTTTTAAGTGATTAGAATAGGAATTAATTAGATGTGTGAGGATGTTTGTAAATGTTCTCGAATAAAGGAGTACATGAGTGGTTAATGATGACAAGAGAGTTAGAAGTCAATTATAAATCTAAATGTAGTTTCATGATTCAAGGAACTAGAGAGAGTTCTTAGGAATTAATTGAAGTTAGAAGAGGACATAGAGGACATTTAAGAGTCAGTTCAGTAGATCTAGGATTTGAACTAGAATTAGTTCAATAGAACTTTTCTGGTATAAATGTAAGCCTACGGGCAGAGTACAGGAGGAGGCCACTGATATTGAAGATCAAGCCTGTGAGAGATAGAGAGTCTCAAGATGTAATCATTTTTTTATACTTATATATACAAAGGTTTATTCCAGAACCGTATAGATGTGTGAAATGAGTATTTACTGAATGAATTATATGTGAATTCGTAGTTTCTGTAACAGAGGTTGCAAGCAGAGTTCTGTAGAACTTCGTAGAGGAGAAGAGTGATTCAGAGGAATCATAATGGATCATTGAATAGATTTGAAGGATAAAGAAAAGCTGTGAAGTGAAATCGATCAAAGGAGCATGCGAAGTTAAGCTCAGGAAGAAGAGTGCGCAGGGAAATAGTAGAAGACCTAGAACCTCTTGAAGCAACCCGAACCACAGAGAAAAATTGAAGAAACAGCATAGAAACCAAGTGAAAGGGACAAACAGAGAAGTGAGGTGCTAGTACACAGCAACCATTGGATCTTATAGATCAACGGTCCAGATCATGTCGCATGGGGTAGTGTTGAAATATCGCATCAACGAATTTTAACAAAGAAAGGCGGTTTAAACACACAAGTGGTATTTCAGATGAGTGAGAAGTGGTAAGTGGTATTGAGGAGTGAACACCTGATCCCACTAGCCGAGTGACACATAGCAGTGAAGGAGAGAGGGAAAACCACTTTTTTGGGCGGTTATTCTTCATGCCTGTTGTCTATCTGAAGTCATCGTGGACCATTGGATCTACTAAGTGTAGATCAATAACGGAAGACTATCAAGCGACTTTTGGAATAGGGAAGGATCTCGACCGTTGGATCGATTTCCAGATCAACGGTCAAGATTTAATCGGAGCTATTGGAACGAGGTTGGAACGGACCTTTTTAAATATGGTAATAGTGATAGACATTTAATCGCAACCATTGGATCGGAAGCCAAATCTATGGTCCTGATTGGATCGAAGATTGGAGGAAGGAAGGAGCAGCGCTTCGGAAATGGTTGAAAGGCACGGACCTGAAAGTTTATAGAGGTGGACTCAATTCTATTTGAGTTCTCGCCTTAAGCGTTGGAGCGGGTTCCGTTTGTTTTCTGTGTAATGCAGAGATCGGAGGGGAAATGCAACAAGCGATATGAAGTGGACCCGACAGGGTTATATGGGTGTGTTTGTTATATTTGAAGTCTAACAGTTTAATCGCATATCGGATGCGGAGGAGGTGTGTATTAATGTGACCCGCGGAGGAGCAGATACCTGATTGCGATAAAGGTGTACCTCAGAAACTGTGTAAAAGCTTTAAAAAGGAGGAGAAGGTAAGTTTATGTCGTTTATGTGTATTTCTATGTATAATAGAAATAAAGCGCCGATTGAAGGTTTGGTGGTTAAGTTAGCATTAACCAAAGGTTAAAAAGGGGTTTGTTATATATATGTGACAACAACGCTATGAAGGCCTAAAGCGCGGATAAGGCTTAAACTAAAGGTTATAAGGGTGGATAGAGTCCCAATAGAAGTAAATGAATGACTGGGCTATTGTAATGAATGATTCCGCTGAGTTTAATAAGGGGGCCTTAACCATTGATGGTTGAAGATTTTGACTCAATGGTGAGTTAAATTCCTGGGACTAATGCACTTATGCATTTTATATGCATATTGTGGGTGTAAGTGGGGGTAACCCTGCATCATTTGGTATCAGAGCAAAATTGTAATTGAAACAATTGGTGTTAAAACAGAACAAAGAAATTCTATGTGAAAGAATTGAGAACAAAGTTATGTGTCAAAGATGTTTATGCAGGCAAGGAAGGATTAGATTCTAATATGACAGAAAGTAGGCACACAGAGGTGATGTGTAGTAGAACTTGCAGATGCAAGAAATAAAGGACAATCCATTCAAGGTACAGGTGGAATGGTGAAACAAGATCATGCTGAGATCTTGAAGGTGAGGTGATGTGTTCTGTTTTGATTTGAGAATGTGTGTTTATACATTGATATGCAGGTGACAACATAAGAAGGTGTGAAGGTTGCAACAATCTAGAGAAAGGAGTGCTCAATTGGTTCCAAAGGAAAGAACCAGAGAGATGCTAAAAGACTGAGCTCAAAGGAGAGAATCTTAGTGAGGCATATGTAGCAAGAAGGAGACTTGTTACTACAGAGGGATTGTTGCAAATCACAAAGGCAATTCCACAGAGGATGTGGGTAGAATTGCTAAGGGATGAAGGAAGCTAGTAAGACTTTCTAAGTGAAAGAAGAGGTGGTCAGAACCAAGTATTTCATTGTGATTGAAATACAAGAGGACAGTTGTATTCTTGAGAAGTGTAGATGAGTGGAAGCCTAGGAGCAGAGAGAAGTGCGCAAAGGAGGTTCCAGAGATAGAGAACCAAGGGCTTGCCAAAATACCAAGTACAGAGGAAAGCTTGGTGAGGTAAGTTGCAACAAGGAGGACTTGTTGTTGTATAGGCTTTAATGTAGCTCATAGTGAGTGAGTGAGGAGCTCATGAAGATAGAGAAAAAATAAGATGGCTATTGAAAATCATAGTAGAGGTTCTGAGGAAGACCACAATAGAAGAAAGATGAAGAAAGAGGATGCCAAGGCGAATGGCAAGAGGATGAGTCAAGAAGAAATTGACAAAGAGATTTCATAGCTAAAAGAACAACTCGATGCATTAAGGAGAATACTTGAGGGAAGCCAGGGACTAGGTTGGGTCTTGAGGAAGAAGCTAGTGAAGTGGCATAAGTTGTAGAGAAGGCTACAATAGAGGTAAGTAAGGTGGCTAATGGAAAAACTCAACGAAGTTGAGTTGGAATTGAAAATGGAAGTGTCCATTTGTGGAGCAGAACAGGGTGACATTCTAAGTGAAGGTTAAGGCTTGAAGACTGAAACTTCAAGTGAGGCCAAGGGGTGACATTGTTTTAAATTTGACAATTTGTGTATGTTTGTAGGTGAAACATGTAAAGAAGGACAATTTGTTGATATTGTCATAAAGGAGGAAGAAGACAAGCATAATCTAAATTTTGTTCTGGAAGAAGATGAGATAGATAGGTCTCATATACATTTGGGGAAAGATATCAAGCAACCAAGTGAAGGGCTTAAGGAGATTGAAGAGGAGACCATCGAAGAATTTCTGAATCATATAAAGGATTTAGAACAACAAGGAGATATGATCGCTGAAACATCAAGTGGGACCATAGGGTCTTATGCTTTTAAGACTGATAGCTTGTTTGTGGATGCAAAACAAATGAAGGAGAATATTAATGCAGATGGTGAGACAAGGATAGCTCTTGGAGGAGGTAAACAACAAGAGATTAAAGGAAAACTTGAAGAAGAGACTATGTTAGCTGAAAACATAGTAAAGGATCATCAGTTCACTATGATGATAGGAACAGTCGAAATAGCCATGGAAACTGTTGAGACAGTCAGTAAGAAAGGACATCTACTGAAATATTTTAAGAAGGAAGAAACCTATGCAAAGGATTTAACCTTGGGAGAAGGAACACTAACAAAGGAGTGTTTTACAGAGGATGAGAAACTTTTTGAAGCTGTCAAAAGTATGGAAGAGTATCTTTCAGAAGATAAAAAATATAAAGTAAAGGAGGATGGAGAATTTCTCTTAAAAGAGAGAAGCAGTGATTTATTGCAGCAGAAAGAACTTAATAATGCATTGATATTTGAAACTGTGACAACACAGGAAGAATTTCTTGTGAAAGAAGGAGATGAAATTCAGTCTGAAGAGCTGATATGTGAAGCAACAGTTGAGACTATTGAACCTTGTGATTTTCAAATTGATAATTTGTTTATAAATGCAGGAATTATAAGTGATGATGAAGTACTTATGAAGTGTCACAGAGAAATTGCATTGCTGGAATATTTGCTGGAAAATTCAGAGTATGACAGTGTGATTGCAGAAGAAGGAGTTCACTACAGTGGACAAGAGCAGGAAGACATCATTAGAGCAGATGATGTGGGGGAGAGACTAGTTGACAGTCTCATGAATTCTTTTGAGAATTCAAAACAGCATACTGATGTGCTGACAGAGGAGAAAGAAACAGAGTAGCAAACTGAATTGTTTCCAAAGGAAGATAAGGCACAAAAGCCTTATGTTTTTTATTTTAACAAGTGTTTTGTGAGTGCAGGTTTTGTTGCAGATGCTGAAGGAAATTTGGCACAGATGAGAAGCCAAATAAAGATGAAAGAAGAAGATTATGTGGAAGAATTCAATCCATGGAACAGAGATGCTCAATTGCTAGAGAGAATGCTAGAAAGTCATGATTCAGTGTAGACAGAAATAATCATGAAAGAGGGTAAGGATGAAAGGGAGGCAGCAAGAATAACATAACAAGTAAGAATGAGATGAAGATTAAGAGTAAGTGATAGCATTCGACAACTCCAAGAAGAAGAAGAATAGATTGAAGGGTTGATGGACAGCAGCAACAACCTGAAACAAAGAGAAAGAGGCAGAAGTAAGTGGCAAAGTATAGACCAGTCCAAGGATGTACTAGAAATGGAGATTGACAAATTATGGCAGCTAATGATGAGACAAGCCATAGGGAGGAAAATGATAGTAGTAGGAAACATGATAAAACACAATTTGAACCTGATTGACAAGAAGTGGAAGATGAAACAGAAAATAGTAGACATACAACAGCCACAAAGGTGCAAAGCTTTCAGACAGTTACAAACTAAAGATTGGGACCTTGGAGGTTTTCTATCAACACATGAAGACACACGATCAGGAGATCATGAATATTTTCTACTTTGGGAGTCTGATGCAGGAGAATTCAACCCAAGGAAAATCATTGTATTTTAGTAGACATAGGGGGGTCATGTGTTTTAGGGAAGTTGGTTTCCTAAGTATCAAATTAATGTAATATTTAGGCTTTTAAGTGATTAGAATAGGAATTAATTAGATGTGTGAGGATGTTTGTAAATGCTCTTGAATAAAGGAGAACATGAGTGGTTAATAATGACAAGAGAGTTAGAAGTCAATTATAACTCTAGAGGTAGTTTCATGATTCGAGGAACTAGAGAGATTTCTTAGGAATTAATTGAAGTTAGAAGTGGACATAGAGGACATTTAGGAGTCAGTTCAGTAGATATAGGACTTGAACCAGAATTATTCCAACATAACTTTTTTGGTATAAATGTAAGCCTACGGGTAGAGTACAGGAGGAGGCCACTGATATTGAAGATCAGGCCTGTGAGAGACAGAGAGTCTCGAGATGTAATCATTTGTTTATACTTATATATACATAGGTTTATTTCAAAACTATATAGATGTGTGAAATGAGTATTTACTGAATGAATTATATGTGAATTCGAAGCTTCTGTAACAGAGGTTTTAGGAAGAATTATGTAGAACTATGCAGAGGAGAAGAGTGATTTGGAGGAATCATAATGGATCATTGAATCCACTTGAAGGATCAAGAAATTCTCTGAAGTGACATCGATCAAAAGATCATGTGAAGTCAAGCTCAGGAAGAACAGTGTGCAGCAAAATAACAGAAGACCCAGAACCTTTTGAAGAAACTCGAACCATAGAGAAAAATTGAAGAAACAATGTAAAAACCAATTGAAAGGGACGAAGGGAGAAGTGAGGTGCTAGTACACAGCAGCCGTTGGATGTTATAGATCAACAGTCTAGATCATGTCACATGGGGTAGTGTTAAGATATCACATCGACAAATTTTAACAAAGAAAGGCGATTTAAACACACAAGTGGTATTTCAGATGAGTGAGAAGTGGTAAGTGGTATTGAGGAGTGAACACCCAATCCCACTGGCCGAGCGACACATATCAGCGAAGGAGAGAGGGAAAACCACTTTTCCAGGTGATTATTCTTCGTGGCTGTTGTCTATTCGAAGTCATCGTGGACCGTTGGCTCTACTAAGTGTAGATCAACGGAGGAAGACCATCAAGAAAATTTTGGAACAGGGAAGGATCTTGACTGTTGGATTGATTTCTAGATCAATGGTGAAGATTTAATCGAAGCTATTGGAACGAGGTTGGAACGTCCCTTTTTAAATATGGCAATAGCGATAGCGATTTAATCGCAACCGTCGAATTGGAAGACAGATCTACGGTCTTGATTGGATCGGAGATCGGAGGAAGGAAGGAGCAGTGCTTTGAAAATGGCTGAAAGGTGCGGACCTGAAAGTTTATAGAGGCAGACTCAATTCCATTTGAGTTCTGGACTTAAGCGTTGGAGTGGTTTTCATGTGTTTTTTGTGTAATGCGGAGATCGGAGGGGAAATGCAACAAGCGTTATGAAGTGAACCTGACAGGGTTATATGGGTGCGTTTGTTATATTTGAAGTCCGATAGCTAATTACATATCGGATGTGGAGGAGGTGTGTATTAATGTGACCCACAGAGGAGCTGATACCCGATTGCGATAAATGTGTACCTCGGAAACTGTGTAAAGTCTTTAAAAGGGCGGAGAAGGTAAGTTTATGCCATTTATGTGTATTTCTATGTATAATAGAAATAAAGCGCCAATTGAAGGTTTGGTGGTTAAGTCCGCATTAACCAAAGGTTAAAGAGGGTTTTGTTATATATATGTGACAACAATGCTATGAAGGCCTAAAGCGCGGATAAGGCTTAAACTAAAGGTTATAAGGGTGGATAGAGTCCTGATAGAAGTAAATGAATGACTGGGCTATTGTAATGAATGATTTCATTCAGTTTAATAAGGTGGCCTTAACCATTGATGGTTGAAGATTTTGACTCAATGGTGAGTTAAATTCCTGGGACTAATGTGCTTATGCATTTTATATGAACTTCGGGTTCTTGGCCAACTTTATTGCAGAGGTGTTGTCAATCATGAGTGGAGTTGATTGTACTTGTTTTACCTGTAAATCTTCAAGAATTTTCCTGAGCCACACAATTTCTTTTGTTGCTTCAGCTGCTGCCACATATTCTGCTTCTGTTGTGGAATCTGCTGGAAGTGATTGTTTGCGTGATCTCTAGGAGACAGGTCCTGATCCAAGACTCATAGCATATCCTGAAGTAGATACCCCAGTTCCTTTGTCTCCATCGAAGTCTGAATCAGAGTATCCGATCAAACTGAAGTCATCCAATTGTGTGTACTTGATTCCAAAGTCTTGAGTTCCCTTCAAGTACTTTAGAACTCTTTTTACAGCAGACCAATGTCCCTCACAAGGCTTTTGCATAAACCTGGAGAGGATTCCAACAACAAATGAAATGTCTAGTCTGGTAGTAGTAATTTGAGACTTCCCACAAGCTGTCTATACTTTGTTGCATCCTCAAATTCCTTTCCTTCAATAGATGTGAGCTTTAAGTTTTGTTCCATTGGAGTAGTAAGAGGATTGCACTATGTCATGCCAAATCTGTTTAACAAATCTCCAATGTATTTCTTTTGAGAAAGAAATATGGATTTTGGATGTTGGGTTACTTCAATGCCAAGATAGTAATGAACATATCCCAAATCAGTCATTTCAAAACTTTTCCCCAATTCCTTCTTTATGGATGCAATGTAGCTTTCGTTGTTCCCTGTCATTAAAAGATCATCCACATATACCACAAGATATACAACTGTTTTTCCAACTTTCTTGACAAATAAAGTTGCATCATCAAGATGAAAATGATTGAAGTTGAGTTTCAGAAGATGCTCAGTTAGTTTTTCATACCAGGCTCGCGGTGCTTATTTTAGACCATACAAGGACTTCACAAGTTCTCATACTTTATGTTCATGTCCTTTCACAGAAAATCCTTCAGGCTGGGACATAAAAAAATTCACTTTTAGATCTCCATTCAAGAAAACGGTTTTTACATCCATTTGATGGACTTTCCAACCGTTCTGGGCTACTAGTGCAAAAGGTGTCCGGATGGTGGCCCATTTTACTGTGGGGGAAAAGTATCTTCATAATTGACCCCTTCTTTCTGTGCAAAACCTTTTGCCAGAAGCCTAGCTTTATGCTTGTCAAGTGTTCTTGTAGACCCACTTGTAGCCAATTGGTTTGGTTCCAAATGGAGGATCAACCAGCTTCCAAGTGCCGTTCTTTATGAGCGCATCATACTCCTTTTGCATCACTTCTTTCCATTCATCATGAGAAGCAACTTCTTTAAAGGAAGTTGGTTCAAAATCTATAGACAAGTTCAATTCACAATCATAAGAAACATCCATATCAACAGGTGAATTAGAGTCATCTACATCACCTCCATTTTGTCGGTTTGAATTTCTGGTTCCTGCTTTTCCAATTTCATCAGGACGAACACTTTCAAGTGTCTTCGTCAGCCACTTTGGGGGACCTTTCTGATATGGTCCAGGCTGCTCCGTTGATTGAGTTGGGACTGAATCAAGATTGATTCTCCCAATTCTATCAATTACATCACTTAAAGCATCATCCATTGTTGGAGTTTCATTCGGGGGAGAGTGTTCTTCAGAAGAAGATTCCACATGTTGATCTAGAATAGGAATCCCCCCTTCAAGATGTGGAATATGATTATCAAATTCTTGAAATGATTTTGTTTTTGCGAATCTATCCAAGCGATCATGTTGCCGCTCAACAAAATTGTCAGATTTTGATGATTCAAGAAAAATTACATCTCTAGATACAACAAACTTTTTATTTACTTCATCATAGAGGCAGTATGCTTTAGAGGTGTTTGAATACCTCAGGAAGATACACTTACGACTTCTAGCACCAAGTTTGTTTCTATGTACCTTTGGTATCAAAGCATAATAGGTGGAACCAAAGACCCTGAGATGTTTTACCGAAGGAACATGTCCATACCACAATTCATAAGGAGTCTTGTTTCTTATAGCATTAGATGGAAATCTATTCTTTATATATGCAGCACATAGAACAGCATCAGCCCAAAACATTATCTTTACATTTTTGAAGAAAAGCATGGATCGTACAATATTCAAGATTTTTCTATTCATTCTTTTAGCTACACCATTCTGTTGGGGATTATAAGGCACAATTATTTGATGTTTGATCCCATGTTGGCAAAGATAGTTTTCAAACTCATTTGATGTATATTCTTTTCCATTATCAGTGTGAATAGACCCAATATGAGATTGTGCATCATTTTCAATCCATTTATGAAAATTCTTGAATGTTTGAAAAGCATCATATTTGTTCTTCAATAAATAAACCCAACACATTCTGGTGTAGTCATCAATAAATGTCATGATATTTTTATTTCCATTTGCAGAAGGAACAGGCATTGGACCACATAAATCTGAATGAATGAGTTCAAGCTTCATATGTGCTCTTGAATGTGAATCATGAAAAGACTGTTTGCTATGCTTTCCTAGAATGCAAGCATCACATTGCTTATGTTTCCTAGGAATTGTAGGCAAACCAGCAACACCATTTTTCTTCAATAAGCAGAGACTGTCATAGTTTAAATGTCCAAATCTAGCATGCCATAATAAACTTGATGGAGGTGTACCTTCTTCCTGATGAGAAATATATGAGAAATGTTGTGCATGAGCAGAGGTTCCTTGCAGTTTGAGAAGCCTTTCTTCTTCTATTCCCCTCATGACAAGTGAGTGGTCAGATGCTTTTCTTACCTCAAGCTTGCCATCAAACATATGAATGGAGTGACCTTGCTGGCGGATGTGGACCAAGGACAACAAGTTTCTCTTGAGCTGTGGGAGATATAGAACATGATCCAGAAGAAAGTTTGGAAGACCAGGCAGTTTAAGCCTAATTGTGCCAAGCCCTGATGGCTTGATTTATGACTGATCTGCAAAGTATATTGCTCCATCAACATTGTCAGTGAAATCTTCAAAAATATCTTTTCTATGAGTCACGTGACAGGTTTCTCCTGAATCAAGCAACCAATCATTTTTCCAAGAAGCAAGTGAAGCATTAAACAAATCTTCATTTGCTCCAATGTTACATTGTGCCTCAATATAGTGAGCGGATTCAGGTGCTTTACCTTTGTCTGTATCATCAGTTTTACCTTTCTGTCCGTTTCTTTTCAGCTCAATTTTGTCCCATGGTAGCTTGCATGTAGAGGCATCATGTGATCCATTTCTTTTGCAGCGAATGCAGTGTAGATATGCCTTTTCTCCTTGAGAATGTCTGCCCCCCCTACTTCTAAAATATCTTCCTCTTCCTCTCCGTCCACCTCTTCCTCTTGTAGAATCTTGAGCAGGATGTTTTTCTTCATCAGCAAGGCACATTGTCTCTCTAGAAGATTCAGGGGCTATCTTCTTTCCAAAAGCTTTCTCTCTTTCAGTAAACTTTTTCACAAGAGAGTCAAAGGTTATATCTTTGAGATTTCCATTTGCTTGTAAAGACTCAAGATAATTGGAGTAAGTAGGATAGAGTGCCTTGATAAAAGAAATAAGAGGGATATCCAGCTCAACCTTAGTGGAATTGATATCATGCATTATAGAATTTACTTCAGATGCAAGAGCAAGAGGATCATTATTTTGCAGTTCAAGAGTGAAGAGTTTAATCATGAGCTGAACAAATTCAAGTGCAGAATGTGAGTCATAGAGTTCTTTCAGCTTTTGTATGGCTTCAAAGGCAGTCGAATATGACGAAATATGGCAACTCACCTCTTCATTTACAGATGCTGCAATTAATGAATAAGATTTGCTATTCTTGTTTTCCCAAATGACGAGCTCTTTGTCTGAGGTAGGCTGTACTGGGTCTTTGTCTCCTTCTCTGACACACACTCCTTTCCACAACTCATTGAAGATGAGGGTGTGTTTTATCATCTGGGACCATTCAGGATAGTTCTCCTTGCCATTAAGAACTATTCCTACCTTGGAGATGATTGAGTGCATTCTGTAAAAAAAACTTTTGCTGATAGAAAATAATACTTCTGCTAATGTACTCAAAAAAACATTCTCAAAAGATTTCAAATCCACAATGTGACCCATATAAATCCATCATTGCATAAATTCACCTCACATAAATCTCATATAAGTTTCATATAAGTCCATCATATAACTCTCATAAAACTTCACCTTATAAATCTTATATAAATCCTATAAATACCATGGTCATGCGCATTCTTTGAACTATAATTTACAGTGGTCAACCTCGGCAAAGCATCAAACCAAGTTATGGGTGAACCAAGTTATGGAGGCCAGCGCTCAAAACTTATTTGAAATTCGAACTATTCAAAGCAGCATTCGAACTATTCAAAATGTATTTGAAACCATTCACCATACCATTGGATCGTATACCATTCAGGCATGTCAAACCTCATTCGAACTTATTTAAAAACTGTAGCTTCAAAACTTATTCAGGGCACACACACCATTTCGCTGAGACCACTGAGTGAAACACGAATATGCCTTTTAAATCCAGCAGCTTCAAAACATAATGGCAGCAGCTGAAGCAACAAAAGGAATTGTGTGGCTCAGGAAAATTCTTGAAGATTTTCAAGTAAAACAAGTACAATCAACTCCACTCATGATTGACAACACCTCTGCAATAAAGTTGGCGAAGAACCCAAAGTTCCATGATCGAAAAAAGCACATCAATACTAAATATCATCTGATCCAACATCATGTTGAGGCCAAAACAATCCATCTCCATCATTGTTCCACAAATGAACAAATTGCAGACATCTTCACCAAAGCGCTTGGAAGAGAAAAGCTTGAAAGATTCAGAATGATGCTTGGACTCACCAACATCCCTTCAGATTAAGGGGGGGAATGTTGACACCTAATCCTCTGTGATTGGGTGCATTTATGTAAATAGTTAAATTAGGAATGTGAACAGTCATTAGGAGATGAACTGAGCAGTCACACCCTTTGTATATAACAATAGCATACCTAATGAAATAAAGCGAATCAGTTTTACTCCCTATTGGAGAGTTACTGCCTGGCCTGACAATGGGGTTAACCCTGTATCAATGAACCACAATAGTTGTTTCTAAATGTCGACCAAAAAGAGTGATTATATTATTAATCCAGAAAAAATTCTCAAAATAAAGGGATATAGTGAAGAAAAAGTTGCAAAAGTTACTCAGAACTATCTTTATCTATCCAATTCCTAACAACTAGTGGGTATCCCTTCTTGTAGTAGTACACAAGAAAAACAGAAAATGGATGATTTGTGTAAATTATCAAGGAATCAACAAAGAAATGCAAAAATATTGTTTTCCACTTCTATTCATTAACCAGGTCTTTGTTGAATAAATTCTAGTGGATCCGATGAAAATCAAGGTAATAGTAAACTTATTGACTCCATGATCACAAAAATAGGTTCTAGTTTTCTTGGGATATGTTGGTTACTATCATCATTGTATGATTTTTTTTTCACAAATTTCTCATCCTTTTTTTTCTTTGGTTAACAGAAATTCTAAGTTGTTATGGAAAAAGAGCAGCCAATATGTATTTGAAGAATTAAAATTGAAGGTCTTTGAGGCTCTTATTTTGAGAAAGGCCAAATCATTTGTTTCATTTCTCTATGGATGCATCAGACACTACCACTAGAGTTGTTCTAGGCGAACTAGAAGGAAATGATCTACATGTAATTTACTACATCAAAAAAAATATTTCACCTGCAAAACTAGATTATACAGTAATAGAAAAATAATTTCTTGTGGTGATACATGCGATCAATAAGTTCGAGAATTCCATCATGGAATATATAGTGGTATTGCACATTGACAATTCTTTTATAAAATATCTAATGAAAAAACAAAATATGAATGATAGGGTAAGTAGGTAGTTATTCTTATTACAAGATTATGAGATAACCATCTTATAGAAACCAAGGACAATGTAGTGGCTAAGTTTATTTCAAGACTTACATCTAATAAAAACCAATCTCATATAGAGGATTATTTCCTTCATGAGAACCTATTTATAGTTTATACTCTCTCCTTGGTTTATAGATATTGTTAGACACTTCGCTACATGTTTACTTCTACATCATTTATCTCCAATGGAGTGATAAAAAATTCTGAGATAAATTTGGAGGTTCTCATGGATTGATGGTTGTCTCTTCCACACACAACAAAATCTCCTCATTTGGAGAAGTGTGTATTAATTGATATCTATGAGATCTTAAAGGCCTGCCATGATGGTCCATTGGGGGGGCACTTTACATACAACAATATTGGCCTACCATCTTCGTCGACACTAAGGAAGTTGTAAGGTGGTGTGATAATTACCAGTGCATTGGAAGACTAGTGTAATCAAATGAGATGTCGTTGCAACCATAGTTGATATTGGAACCATTTTGAAAACGAGCTTGATTTTGCGGGATTCATCAATAGTTTTTCCTACCATAATTCTAAATTCCTATTATGTATAGATTATTTCATGAAGGGATTGACGCCAAGGCACTCTTATCAATGACGGAGCAAGAATTAACAAAATTACTTCATGAGGAAACATTCATTGGTTTGGGATACCTTAAGAGATAGTTATTGATGGAGGTACTTAGTTCACTTCCAATCTCTTTGAAGTATTGATAGATAAAGACAAGGTAAAACACATTGATACTACACCATATGTGACCTACAAGCCAATGTGAAAGTATAAGGGACAAAACAAACCATTGAGGCTATCATCACCAACATTGTTATAATACACCTCAAGGACGAGGATCACAGACACCCTAAATCTATGGTCCTACTAGATGACATCGAGAACTACTACTAGATACACCCCATATGAACTAGTATATGGAAAGAGAGTACTATTTCCAATTAAAACATAGATCTAAATACCTAGAACAACTATAGAACTCGGTATGGAATTATATGAAGATCAGAAGAAGAGTGTCCTCTGGATCAAAAAACTAGATGAACTTCACTAGGTTTCCTTGCACTAAACAAAAATCAGACAACATTAAATTGTTCAATGAAACAAGTTCATCAAGAAGAAGAAATTTAAAGTTGGGGATTGTTACTTGTTATTCCACACCAAGTTCAATGATTTCAAAGGAAAATTCCACACTTGATTGCTTGATCCTTATGATATTTATAGCATATATGATAACAAATTCATCAAATGTTGCACCATTGATGAAGAGAGAACTCCTCTAATGGAAAATGGACACAGGCTTTAGTTGTATCATAAACCCTTTATCGAAGGAAGGTTTTCTTAGGAGAATCATTGATGGATGGCCTGACCTAGAAATTGTCAACAAAGGAGGAAACCCTGTAGGAGAGAGAGAGAGAGAGAGAGAGAGAGAGAGAGAGAGAGAGAGAGAGAGAGAGAGAGAACCCATCCTATGTTGGTGCATGACATGTCCCAAAAAAAGAGAAAAAACAAGAAAATAATAAACTCATGAATAAAAGGTCACTTCATGGTTTTGGAAGGGTTATTTCAGGATATTTTTGTCATTCACTTGTAGTTTCTTTACGATTTTTTCTTCTAATAAATTGATTTTCAAGATATGTAGGAGAGGATGTTGTTGTTGTTACAACTCTAATATTGCAAGCTACAACTCTATTGACACAACCTTGTTGTTGCAAATATTATGTTGAGATCCCATCACTTCAACTCTATTATTGTATTTCATTATTGCCACATTGATGATGTTACATAGAAATGGGAAGCCAATTTCTACAACTTTGGAGAACATTTATCACAACTCTTTAGGACTATTGCTGCAACTCTAGAGAATTTTTGCTACAACGCTAGACCACTATTGATGCAACTCTATAGCGCTACCATAATTTTGGTATCTAGAAATGGTAATGATTATTATTGTTGCGACACCATAATTGGATCGAGTTACAATTATGGACAACATCGTCGCTAAAAATCATGCCAAGTTTGTTGCAACTCTCAAGCACCATTGTTGGAACTCTGGGATGATGATGCAACTCTGTGATTATGTTGAAAAATTGATACCAATGAGGATCCTATTTCTTTTATGGGTCAAATACACTAGCCAAAAGGAGGTACAGACAATAATAACCACTTATGGTGAGTTAGAAGGCACATCTCCTAAATTTCATAATGAGTAGCATTGATTGGAATACCTTACTTGATCCCACTTTGAACCCCTTGCACCACTTTCCTCCACCAGAAACCTATGATGTGATCACCCCATCACACAACCATTCGCTTCCATAATTGGGATAATTCACCCACTAGATCATTCATTCCATTTTATAGTTTTTGTTTGCTAATCTTTGAGCATGAAGACTAGGGGGTTCACTCATCTATAGGGAACATACAAGAGTATGATGATGAGGCAGCCCTTGAATATTCTATGAATTTCAGAGTAGACAAGTCTTTATTAGTAGGAAAAGTGGTGCATGTGACATATGAGGTGATAGCTAAAGTAGTAATTCTTGTTTAGATAGAGGGAGATTGGTATTTCCGAAGGATGTTGAAGCCTAATATCATGGAACTATTCCTCAAGCAAGGAGAATCTTTGGTCAAGAAGAGAATGGGGTTTCATGGATGATCATTGTAGACTTAATGGGTAGATGTTCCTATGGTAGTATAGAGGTACATCACTTGTGAAGGATTCCATGGAGTTTCTTTACTATAGCACCTTCGATTGCTACATCACCTATAAAATGGAAGGATAGTTAATTTATAATTTTTCCTCTAGAGGATGTTGCAGATCATGACCACACTTGTGTAGAAGTTCAACTAAACTAGGAAACCCTCTCACATCATGGGATCATTAAGCTCTTAGTTGAGCATGCACTGCACAAAAAAGGTAGGTTATGGAGTGAAGTGGAAAGAGAATTTGTTGAAAAGTGTGAAACAAGAAATGCTAAAAATAGAAAATGCTAAAAATAACACTGTTATAAATAGCCCGGCTATAAATAGTAGTTCAGCCATTGGTGATCTTAGCAACAATGGGTGAAAAATGAAAGTGCTAAAAATAGCTTTTCTAAAAATAGCATTTCAGGATCCCTTCTTATTTTAGTCAGTCCCTAGACTAAACATAGGAAGTAAAATTCGAATTTGATATCAACAACAGTTTGGAAATTAATTAATTAATTCATCTTGAGTTAATTAGTTAAGGAAAATCAAACTTGAAGTCTATGTGAGGACATGCAATAGTTTCTCCATTAATTGAGGAATTTAACCTTCAGTTAAAGAGATAAGGATGAGTTGTAATATTGAGTTGTAATCAGTTGACTTAGTTTAACTGAGTCAAGTCTAGTTAGATTAATTTAACAGTTTGTTAAATTAATGAGAGTTTAGTTAGTTAATGCTTGCATGCATGTAACTACTGTATTTCAGATAACTAAGTATTCACTCATGGATAACTCATGCATGTCAGTTCAGTCAGAGACCTAGTTGAGATCAGATGGAGGGATAGTGTACTATTAGTTGCTAGGATATTCCTTGGTGAATATTCCTTGCATGCAGAAGGAATATTATTCCTTGAGGATTGCGCAGCTGGACCTGAGGTTATAGTGAGTGTGATGAGGCCAATTCACACATGTGATATCATTGGACCCCAATCAAAACTGCGCAAGGAAATAGGAGGCTTGGAGGGCTTGAGGAAGATATATTCTATGTCTATTGAGTCTATGAGCTGTATTGTTTGATTGCAGAGAGAGAAGGATGGCTTGAGAGCTGATTCTTTTTGTAACTTGAACAAGATTTCCATTTGTATGATAATACAGAGTTGGGGTTTCAGGCTGGTGTTTTCCCCAGTGAAATATCTTCTGTGTTATTTTTGATTACTTCTCATTCTTAGTTATGTCTGTTTAAGCTTCCGCAAAGTTTATGGTAGAAGTAGATCTAGTATTATGCTTTAGGACATTGCATATATCAAGAGATCTACAGTGAAAATTCTACATGGTATCAGAGAAAAGGTGATCAAGGAAGAACAATATACAAGCAAGAGAAGTTCGAAGTTTGGTTTCTGAATATTGAATTGAGTTCTTATAACATCTATTTCACCGATGGTGTTCAGTGGTTTAAGACTCGAATATGCCCTTGATGGCAGTTCGAATTATATAGCCTGGAAGGATCGCATGGAGGCAATATTAGAAGATAACGACCTAAAGGACTTCATTGATCAAGAAGTCCAGAAGCCGACTGATGCTACTCAACTAGCAGAATGGAAAAAGTGTGTGGGTAGAGCAAGGAGAATCCTCCTAGAGGGAGTTCAAGATCACATTGTCTCGAGCCTCCATGAGAAGGGGACTCTGTTTTCGATGTGGAAAACATTGAAAGATCTTTATCAAAATAGCAGCAATCATAGGAAGCTGGCATTGAAAGATAAGCTTCAAAAGATGAAGTGCAAAAAGGGCGACACAATCTCTACGTTCCTGAAAAATCTCACCACATTCAGGGATGAGCTTGGAAGCGTTGGGGTCATGACAGTTGATGACGACATGGTGAGTCTAGCACTCCTCGGTCTTCCTAAGAGCTGGCATAGCTACTAGGAATTGGTTAATGGAAGAGAGAAACTGCCAGACTGGGAACGACTTTGGTTGGACCTAATGCAGGAGGAGATACGACGAAGCACTAGGGATGGTTCTTCATCAAAAATAGATGATGAAGAAAATCTAGCTTTAGTGAGTAAAGCTAAGAAAGGGAAAGGGAAGGAATCCCAATCCAAATCTTCTCATGGTGGGAAGAAGGTTGACAAGTGGAAGGTGTGATGCTTTCACTGTCATGAAGTGGGCCACTATGCTATGAATTTTCGATAGAAGAAATACAAGAAGGGTTCCTCAAAGGGATCTGATGGTGATGCACTAGCTTCACAGTTTGAGATGGATTTCTCTCTTATTGCTTACATGGTTTCATCCATGGTGGGATGTGTTTGGTACCTGGACAGTGGGGCTTCTTTCCACATGTAGGGTGACAAGAATCTTTTCAGTACATTGGAGGAGAAGGATATCCAGATGCGGATCGAGATGGGCGATGATGGAAAGTACTATGTCTCTGGTGAAGGTATAGTTGTGTTTCAGAGGGAGCATGGTGCTCCTCTCACCCTATTTGTTGTTATGTATGTACCAGGTTTGAAAAATAATCTTGTGTCTGTTGCTATGCTAGAAGATAAAGGCTATGATGTAGTCTTTAGTAAAGGAAAAGTTTTCCTGAGGCATATCGGCACCGGACAGACCAAGCAAATTGGGATTCAAGTAAAGAATATCTAAAAGTTGGAGGTAGAAGACCGTGATGCACTGAGTTCCAAAGCAGAGGTGGTGCAAAGCCAAGATGTTGGCGAGCTGTGGCATAGAAGACTAGGCCACTTGCATCATGGGGCCTTGAAGATCATGCAACAAATTTCTACCAACTTACCCAAGGGAAAAATGGAGCAAACAGATACATGCAAAGGATGCACCCTGGGTAAGTATGTGAGAGCTTCCTTTCAGGATCAGGATAGTAGAGCTGGAGCAATCCTGGAGTGAGTTCACTCAGATGTATGTGGACCATTCTCTACAGCCTCCACCGCTAAGCAAAGGTACTATGTTATTTTTATTGATGATTTTTCTCGTAGATGTTGGATCTACTTTATGCAAAAGAAGGATCAGACCTTCTTGAGGTTTTGCGAGTTTAAAGCTTTGGTAGAGAAAGAATCTGGAAATGAAGTAAAAGCCTTGGGTAGCGACAATGGTGGAGAGTATGTTTCCCAGTAGTTTAAAGACATCTGTGCTGCAGAAGGAATTAAATGGGAACTGATGGCACCTCATAACCCAGAACAGAATGGGGTTGCCAAAAGCAAGAATATATCTATTCTGGGAGTAGCGCGAGCGATGTTGCCTGACCAAGGCCTACTACTTCATCTATGGGCTGAGGCATGCAATACAGTAGTGTACCTTAAGAACAGAAGTCCTCATCGTATCTTGAGGACGAAGACACCTATGGAGGCTTTTTCGGGGAAGCGACCAGATGTGATTCACTTCCACATCTTTGAATCACCAGTTTTTTGTCATTTGACCAAAGATGCTCGGAAGAAGCTAGACCCAAAAACTGAGTTGGGGATACTTGTGGGGTACATAGATACACCCCACAACTATCGTGTGTTTTTTCCTACCAGTCGGAGGACCGTAGTGCACAGGGATCTGAAGTTCAATGAGCAGAGAGCCATGCAAGTGTCACTTGAGAGGGAGCTCAAGTTGCATGGTGATGAGGAACTGTTAGTTCCAAAGGAGGAGGAACCTCCTGATGATGTGGATCAGCCACATGCAGAGGATCCAGTAGTGGAGACCGCCACTCCTTGAGAGTATTCCAGAGACGGGCGGAAACGCTTACAGGAAGTTGACAGATTGATGCTAGATGCGAGAGAGAATGTGGGGCAGCCATCCTCTTAGCGCAGACAGAGGAGATCTCCCGAGAGATACACTGGCTACATGGCCCTAGTTGGGGAGTGTGTAGCGACCGAACCTTCATCTTTTTAGGAGGTAGTGCAGCAACCAATCTGGGTTGACGCAATGGTAGAGAGTATGATTCTATCATACGAAATAGTGTGTGGGATGTTGTCCCTAGACCTGGGGACAAGTCAGTGGTTAGTTCCCGACGACTTTACAAGGTAAAGTAGGCAACTGATGGAAGTGTTGAGAAAAATAAGGCAAGGTATGTAGCCCGAGGTTTCTCACAGGTCGAGGGGATCGACTACGATGAGACCTTTGCTCCCGTAGCAAGGTACTCATCTATCAGATCGACGCTAGCTCTATCAGCTTAGATGGGTTGGAAGATCCATTATATGGATGTGAAGATGACGTTCCTCAATGGGAAGATTGAGGAAGAGGTATACATTGAGCAGCCTGAAGGATTTGAGACCTTCGATCGTGAGTCGCATGTCTACCGACTCAAGTGAGCACTGTATGGGCTAAAGCAAGCACCCCATGCTTGGTATACCAGGATCGATAGTTATTTCACTGGATTGGGCTTCACCAAGAGTGAAGAAGATGCGAACCTTTACCACATCATGGTAGATGGTAAGCCATTGATTATTGTACTTTATGTCAACGATCTGATTTTGACAGGTGATGACCAGCTGATATAGTCTTGCAAGGAGGACCTTGCAAGAAAGTTCGGGATGAAGGACATGGGCCTCATGCACTACTTTATAGGCATGGAAGTGTGGCAGAAAGATGGGGAAGTATTTGTGTCTCAAGGCAAGTATGCCAATGAGATACTCAGGGGCTTTCACATGGAGAAGTGCAAGCCCTTGTAGACTCCTCTAGCTAGGAACTAGAGGAAGGAGGATGCTACTTCAGGTGAGGTAGTAGCTGCTACTATTTATCGACAGGTGGTGGGTTCACTTATGTATCTGGGGAACACATGACCGAACTTATGCTTTGCAGTGAACCAACTGAGTCAAGCTATGGTTCAGCCTACCAAGATGTTTTGGAAGGCAGCGAAGCATGTGCTGAGATATCTCAGAGGCACTACACAGTATGGATTATGGTACAGACAAACAGAGGGAGTGAAGCTGCAAGGCTTCACGGATGCGGATTGGGCTAGTAGTCCATCAGACTAGAAGAGCACTTCTGGAGGAATCTTCAACCTTGGTTCAGCTACAGTTTCTTGGTATAGCAGGAAACAAAGATCAGTTGCACTTAGCTCAGCAGAGGCTGAATACATGGCTACCAGTTAGGCAACATGCGAGGCCATTTAGATGTGGAAGATTCTAGTGGGATTGTTTGGTCAGATGATGGATCCTCCAGTGATATATTGTGATAATCAGAGTTGCATAAAACTCTCTGAGAATCTAGTGTTTCATGACAGGTCCAAGCATATAGATATCTGTTACCGTCATCTACGGGACTGTGTGGTCAAGAGGATCATGATGTTGCAGTGTGTTTCAACCGAGGAGCAGGATGCAGATATTTTGACTAAGGCATTGTCAAAATGCAAGTTCGAGTTCCATAGAGACAGGATCGGGGTTACTGATAATCCCTTTCTTGTTGAGAGGGAGTGTTGAAAAGTGTGCAACAAGAAATGCTAAAAATAGCACCACTATAAATAGCCCGACTATGAATAATAGTTCAGCCACTGGTGATCTTAGCAACAATGGGTAAAAATTGAAAGTGCTAAAAATATCATTTCAGGATCCCTTCTTATTTTAGTCAGTCCCTGGACTAAACATAAGAAGTAAAATTTGAGTTTGATATCAACAATAGTTTGGAAATTAATTAATTAATTCATCTTGAGTTAATTAGTTAATGAAAATCAAACTTGAAGTCTATGTGAGGACATGCAACAGTTTCCCCATTAATTGAGGAATTTGACCTTCAGTTAAAGAGATAAGGATGAGTTGTAATATTGAGTTGTAATTAGTTGACTTAGTCTAACTAAGTCAAGTCTAGTTAGATTAATTTAATAGTTTGTTAAATTAATGAGAGTTCAGTTAGTTAATGCTTGCATGCACGTAACTACTGTATTTCAGATAACTGAGTATTCACTCATGGATAATTCATGCATGTCAGTTCAGTCAGAGACCCAGTTGAGATCAGATGGAGGGATAGTGTAATATCAGTTGCTAGGATATTACTTGGTGAATATTCCTTGCATGTAGAATGAATATTATTCCTTGAGGATTGTGTAGTTGGACCTGAGGTTACAGTGAGTGTGATGAGGTCAATTCACACATGTAATATCATTGGACCTCAATCAAAACTGCGCAAGGAAATAGGAGGCTTGGATGGCTTGAGGAAGATATATTCTATGTTTATTGAGTCTGTGAGCTGTATTGTTTAATTGCAGACGGAGCAGGATAGCTTGAGAGCTGATTCTTTTTGCAACTTGAACAAGATTTCCACTTGTATGATAATATAGAGTTGGGATTTTAGGTTGAGCTTTCCCCAGTGATATATCTTCTATGTTATGGTTGATTACTTCTCATTCTCAGTTATATCTGTTCATGCTTGATGATGCTCATATCTGTTTAAGCTTCCAAAAAGTTTATGGTAGAATTAGATTTAGCATTATGCTTTAGGACATTGCATATATCAGGATATCTACAGTGAAAATTCTACAGAATTAACAACGATAATAGTTGTTGTAACTCCACCTCAAGAAGATATAGTTGTTGCAACTCCACCACGAGATAACAATGCTACAACTACAAAATCTATTACAACCTAAGAAGTTGTGGCAACTCCTAGAGATTCATCCATGGACTCTATTATTGCAACACCTCCAGTTATAGAATACCTTGGTATTCCTATTGAAGAAGGAATTTCTAAGGGTTTTACTACAACTCCACATAGAGATGAAGATAGTGGCATGGAGATAATAGGGAGAAAACACTTGACAAAAAGATTGAAAATGAAGAAAAGGTTAGAATATTCAACTATTCCAAATATGAAAAGGATTAGATATACCCCTATTTTTTCAATTCAACAAACACAAGAATAAATACATGTTGCTACACAAGAGCTAGCATAGGTGGAAAAATGAAAAGAACTAGTTGCATCACAACGAGAACTTCTTGTTGCTTCACAAGAACCAATATGGATAATGGAGGAAAAACACTCTACTGATACACAAGAACCAACATAAGTGATGGGGAAATTTAAATACTTTTTTGGGCATGGATTTGATCAAGATATGGGGATAGAGGACATTTTTTGTAACACAAGACCTATCAAGGGCAACCCTAGGAGAAGTACTTGTTGTAATTTTGTAGGTATACCAAGAATATTGAAGAAGTTGTCATTATTGAAGAAGAAGAGATCACTGCTACCCCAAAGTTGGAAAAGACATAAAAGCTCGAGATACATAAAATAGTAAGTAGTCTTATGCTTATTCTTTTTTATACAATACTTTTAAGGAAGAATAGAGTGCTTGAAATGTAAAACAAGAAACGATAGACCAATTTCAAGTTGTTAAGGGATGAAATTATAAGGGGGGTGAATTTTGAGAAGTTAGACTTCCTTTCTTAGGAAAAAAATTCCCTTGTTGTAGAGGAACCTCTCCCTCAAGCAAGAGAGTTATCCAAAACGTAGAAATGAGTAACCCAAGAAGTGGTTTTCCAAAAAAAAAAAAATAGAAGACCTATATTAATGAAGATATCTACCTAAACACACGACAAACCAATAGAAGAAAAATGCATACAAGTAATATCCCTAACATTTGGATGAGAGAAAATGGGATAGGTGGAATCAACATATTAAATCATATGAGGATGGTGTGACGCCTATTAAGGAAAAAAACAAATTGTTAGAGGATTGAAAGGGAAGTGGAATCACTACTTTTAAACCCACATAATAAAATGGGAAGTAGTAAGGGTAGAGAAAAATAAATTGTCTGATTGAGAGCAACAAGTGAATACATTGGAGATTTAGAAAATTAAACTTGGGTTAATGTTTGAGACAAATCATATTTATATAGATCCATTGCATTATTATGATATGTTTTTGTAGGAAAAGTTGATAATTTTTTAGAGAAAAGTTGTAATGACTAGGAACACCTTTGAGATAACATGTCATGCGACCTTATTGAAGGCATATTATGCATGTTCCAATGAATAGAAGCACCTCCTATGAAAATTTTACCAATACAATGTCTTGTTGTTTGATGACCCAATGTGGAATCTGAACCACATTGTGACAGGTGTACAATTGAGAGCATTTATGTATTATTTAAATAACCATTCTTAGGTTGGGCTCTTCTCATCATTGGAGAAAACAATTTAGCAATAACATATGGGTCACTAGAGATTTTCATGGGCATTTACAAGCCATTAATAAGCACAGAAAAGGGAACTTCTCCGCATCACATGAAAATTTAATGAACAGGAACAAGGAAGAATCCAATGGACATTGTAGGGCACAAATTGAAATGCTGGCATTAGGGGAATCTTGAGGTCTAAAATGGGCCTCCTAAGAAAATTGTACAAACAAAATAAAGTTTATAAGAACCAACATGATTCAAGGTGATGATGTCAACCATGGGGGATGATTCCCCATTTTTGGAGTAAAAAAGTAAAAATAATAAAACAATAAAACTACTTTTTCAGCTCGTATTTTCAACTTATCTCTCTAAGGTTTTACTCAAATTTTGACAGGGAGTACTCGTTGGATGCAAAATTTAATTCCTCATCCAGATAGTGCCCATGTAGCAGACTTTCAATGGACCCTGTTACATGAAAAATGAGAAATACATGAAAATTGTGATTGCAATAATGTTTTTCATGTATTTATCAATTTTCGTGTATCTAGGTCCATCGAAAGTATGCAACATGGGCACTCCTTGGATGAGGAATAAAATTATGCATCCAACGAGTGTTGTCGCTTGAAATTTGAGTAAACCCATTAGGACATAACGTGAAAATATGAGTTGAAAATTTAGTTTTTTTCTTTTTTTCTTCTACAAATTTGATGATGTAACCTAATATTATTTTAGTATTTCCACTATTATTTTATAATTTCCTTAGGAGGCCCATTTGAGACCTCAAAATTCCCCCAATGGAAAATTCAGCCATGGAAGGATGTACTAAAATATGGAAATAATCTAGAGAGTACAATTATCGCCTCTGTAATTCTAGAAACCTATAGCTAGCACTAGAGAGAATGAATAAATATACTAAGTCCATAGAAATTTTTGGAGATAGATGGATAGGTCCAAAATTACACTATCCAATGATATAGGTACTAACCAAGGAATATAGTAAAGAGTATAAGTTGTGCAGGAGGGATTATCTAGCCTACTAGAAGGAAATTCGGGAAAGAGAAGGATACTTCCAGGCACACAAGGTAGAATATATTGATTACAATCTCAAGAATCTCCATTAAAGCCTCACCTACTCAACCTTAGATTAGTTGTTTGGTTTCATGGGGACATACAATGAATTCAACAAGCAAAAGTTGAAGGGTGCTCAAACTAACATCCTTTTACCATCCATTCAATACCATTTTTCATACCTTCTCCCATTTGCATATCATCCTAATATAATTTTCATATTCAATGACAAATTTTTTGTTAATGTATAATTATTCTCCTAATGTTCCATTTCAATACTTATTCCTATTATTTTCTAGGAGATTACCACCTTTTTTTGTTAAAAAGTGGTATACATGAAACAAGGCTACATAGCTACTTTCCAAGCATAGATGTTTCAACTCTCTCAATAGTTGATGAAACTATCTACAAAAACACAGGTGTTGCAACTCCCAAGTGTGAGTTGTTGTAATTCTAAGTTGCTACCACTTGTGTTGCAACTATAGCTTGCTCTCACCGTTACTACATCTCTCCATTTCTAGGACTATCAACTCTCTACTGATCTGTCTCCCACCTCACCATTGTTGTGACTATTACCTCTCTATTTATGTGACACTCACCACTTGGATGTTCCCTAACTCACTTAAGAATTTTGTTGAAATTATGAGGAATTTTTTTGTAACTCCATGCTAGCTGTAATAGTACACTAGTCAACTAATTTTTTTTTATCTTTTGTGGACCAACCAACATCCAAATATGAGGAGATGAAAAAGGGGAATGGGTGCTTCAAAACAAAATAATGAATTTACCACCACTTGTCATAAAAATCATTGAGTCAACATGATGTGCTCGATTTTACTATATTTTGGAGAAAAAAATGTAATAAGATGAAATAACTTGATTCTCACAAATCTCCATCAACCTATTTAATTAATATAGGGATGAAAATTATGTATAAATAACCTTACTCTCAATGAGATATGTGACCTATCTAGTAGCAAGCAAGCGAACCAAAATATGTATTGATCCTTTTGTTACATTCTCATAGTACAAGTTCCATTTCATTCTTATGAAACTGATTCTGTGTTGAACATTTAGCACCTGATTGCTTTTGTAAAATAGTGCATCATCTAAGGAGATATTTCCCCCTCATTATTCAAGTATTGTTTGTACTTTATAGAGTAGTTGTAGTATCTTTTAATATTTCTTTCATTTCCATCAATTATTATATTTAATACCTAGTCGTAACTCTAATATTTCCTTTATTGCAACTCTAAATTTCAAGTGTTCCAACTCTAATATTAAATATTGTTGCAACTCTTAATAGTAGGTTTATTGCTACAACTCTAATATTTCATATGTTGTAACTCTACATCATAGATTTATTGTTGCATATATGGTATCTCATATTATTTTAACTTTGAATCATAGGTTTATATGCACAACTTAGTGATTAACATTGTTATTAATTACGAATTAATCATTTTCATTATATTTATATAGGAATTCATGACTTAGATTGTTTCTCAAAATCCTATTGTTCTAACTCTATGCTAACACTAGAATCTTCTATTTTCTAGAATTGGTATTTCCCTATTTTCAATTTTGTTGAATTCAATTGCTTTAGCTACAACATCTGATTCATGGTCCTACTTCCTTTATGAGAAAAGTGTGGTTTGATAATTTGTAGTCTACTACATTACATTGAATTTGCACTTGCATTTATATGATAGTAACCAATATCATCTTAAGACTAGAACAATTCATCTTAAGTACAAGTGCAATATTTAATTTCCAACAAGTGTGACATTAACTTTCCTGCAAGTCTAGTATTTACATCGCTGCAAATTGTGGATTGAATTGCAAGTGTACTTTGAATTTATCTTGGAAAGTTGTGAAAATATCTCAATATATTTCCCTATGACATATATTTATAATACTACAAGTATATATTGTACAAGTAAAAATGATGCATAACAATTCTCTATTAGAAACCATGACAATATTAAGAGGAGGAGTGAATCAATATTGTGGGAATTTTATGACTTTCTTTCACTAGTAAATAATACTAGGACACAAATAAAGACTTCAAAAATAATCTATATGAGCATCTTATGAATTAATCATAATAAGCACAAATAATAAACATACATTCTTCAAACTTCTCTACAATTATTTTCACAAAGGCAACCTTTTACTCACGGTTACAAAGTTTTCTGCCTACAATTGAAAGGCCATTACTACTCCTTAATTTATCATCTACTACTGAAAAGAGAAATTGCCTCTAGTTTTACAACTGCCACTAAAAGGATCTACAACCCTTTATTTATCAACCACTACTAAAAGGAGATACCACTTTTGATCTGCAAGCTACCACTTTCTTGACCTCCTTGATTCATATTTCATTCCATTTTCCAACTCAAATCATGAAGGTCACTTCCTTTCATAAGAAAATAGATTTCTCACCTCAATCATTCACCCCAAACACCATCAAATCACCTTCAGTAACCTATAATCATTAATCAATCAACCAAACACTAGCAACATCAATCCATGAACAAACTTAACCTCTCAACAAACCAATACACTCGATCTTGCAAATTATTTTTTTCTTATATAGAAATTAGGTCATTGATATTTTTAGTTTTTGAACTTTAGTTAACTTGCACTTAGATTTCACTTAACAAAGGCTTTGATCACATTAAATTGTTATTTTTCTTCTTATGGAATGTTCTCTTGATGTGCACAATAAGTGTTCAATATTTCCTTAGTTGTTTTTGTGAGTAAAGCTAAGTTAAATTGTCCAAATTTGCAATTTTTTAAAAATATCTTAGTATAGCAGAGATTATTAAATCTAGAAAACTGTCAAATTTAGCCAAGCTACCACATATGTCTCCAATTCTTTCCATTCTTCCATTTGCACTGTCAACTCATTCATGCCTGTGATATGCTAATTTTTAGTGCACTACTTCTTTAGTGAAATTCACCAAATATGGCACATAATGTAAAATTCTTCAAGCTACTCACCCATTCATTTGATAAGCCATCAAAATAGGCCTGCAACTCTTTAATCATAACTATGGAATGGTCAATTTCTAACACAAAAACCTTTGTAAATGACCCCTAGCTGAGCCTCTCTCTATTATAGCCCCAAGGTCTTAACCACTGTTGTAATTTTTTGGTGCATTTGGCCACAATGCACAACCAAAAGAAAAGTCCAAAGTCACTAATCCTTTATCTTGGTGCACCATTTATTTCTTCTTGGGTTGATCCTTGAGGGTTGCGTATTTTGTGGGGACCTTCCATGTCACTTACGCTCTTACCATTGGTCACCTGCTTCCACTGCATATGCCACTTGTACTCTACAATGTGTCAAAGCCTCATCAGCATGGAGACACTCCATGCCATGCTTTCTAAAACCTTGGTGTCCCTTTCCTTCCGGGGTTCAGGATTACGTGTCCCTATGGGGCCTTGCGCCACACATTTGGACTAATCACAAAAACGTCAGGGTGAGTTTTCCTTCCACCATGTCCTAGATAATTCTCCTTAGGTGTTTCAACCTACACAACTTTAAAATATTTTGGGGTTACTCTTCCATGGTGATGTGTCTGCCAGTGTATTTGCCACCTGTGTAAAGTGATCATATATGACTTGTTAAGTGGTGTCATGTCTCACTCATTTTTGGTTGACTTGGGTACTTAAAAATGCAAACATTTCATGCCATGTGTCACCCTCTCATTGGTGCCACATTTTACTGATGTCATCATGCCACTATATCTCCATGTCATCTCTACGAGCCAATACAATATGCCATGTGTCTGCTTTTGATTCGTCCATGTTGTCAAGACAAAAGAAGGGGACTCTAGGTCTTGGTTTTGCTACTAGTTTATTTAATAAGATTTTAAGGGTCTTAATCCAACTCATCTTGCTATGTCCTCTGCCACATCCACCCAATTCCCTATCTCACTGGGGCTACACCTTATGCCCGCTTCTATATCTCTGGGAGTCAAACATTTTGGTGTGAGTTATCTGGTGGGGAATGTGAACACCATTCATAACTCGTTCTACCATTTGTGTCCTTTTCCATGTTCACCCAACACCTTGTCACCCTGAATCTTCAAACTTCCACTTTCTTTGGATCCTTTATGGTCAAACCTTCTATGGTGATGTTGTTATGGGGACCTTTGCATGCCAATGAAATCACACCATGTGTCAACTATCCACGTTTTCACCATGCACCAATTAGAATGTGCCATCTGTCACCATTTGGTTCATCCATGTGGCCAAAATTACAAATTCAAAGGGGTCCCATGCCTTGCTTCTTTTCAAATTCCTTTATAAAATATTAAGGGTGGGGACGTGAAATTTTAGTGCAACAAGCTAGAACTTTTCATCTGGACATTATAGAAACTTAGATTTGTAAAATGGGTGTCAAAACAAAAAAGTAAAACCAAAATAATCTTTATAAGAACAAATAGGATTCAATATGATGATGTCATCCATGGGGGATGATTCACCATTTTGGAGTATATATATATATAGCTACATTTTTAAACTCATGTTTTCAACTTATCTCACTATAGTTTTACTCCAATTTGAAGTAGGAACACCCATTGGATGCAGAATTTGATTTCTTATCCAAGAAGTACCCATGGCCCATACTTTTTATGGATCATTCCACACGAAAAATAAGAAATACATGAAAACCTATGATTGTAATTATGTTTTTTCATGTATTTCTCATTTTTCATGTAGCAGAGTCCATTCAAAGTATGCAACATGGCTACTCCTTTGATGGGGAATTAAATTATACATCCAACGTGTGCCCCCACTCAAAATTTGAGTAAAATAATAGGGATATAAGTTGAAGACACTAGTTGAAACAATAGTTTTTTTTCTTTTCTCCCCCTAAAATTGGATGACGTAGTCTAATCTTATTTTATTATTTCCACTATTATTTTACGCTATTACTTAGGAAGCCCATTTTAGACATACAATTTCTCTAATGGCATGTCCCACATGGTCAAAGGTAAGAGGGATGGCCCATTCCCTTCTCTTGAGTGGCTTGATGCCTCAACTTACTGAAATCCTGACTAGTCACAGGCCCGACTAGGTTGGAGGTCGGGGTATTGAAAGTCCTGGCTTGGAAACTTGTTGACTTCAAACCTTGAATTTTTTTACTCTTTTATCCTCTTTATGTCCTAAAATTTTACATGTAATATATTTTTATTTAGGAAGAATTTTTCAAACTTCAACATACCATTGGAAATATTTTTCTGAGCTCTATCCATCTGAGTGCTTTCCAAGAGGTCTTGAGCTAATATTCTAAACTAAAAATTTCTCCAAAGCCTCTATTCCTTCACCATATTTTCCTTTTCCATACATGAGATGATATTGTTCCTTTACCATCCTTCTTGCAACCATATCTACCTTTTCCATCATCTTCTTTTACTTTGCCTTCAATGATAACTTATATCTAACCTTTTCCCCCTTTAGAATTGATGGAAACACCAAAAATACAAGCATAAAAACAAGGTGTACTTATCTCACTTCTCTTACTTCTACCCCTTTGGATACTTCTCCTTCTTTGGTGTACCTCCCCCCTTTTGACATCAATGGAAAAGAAACTAATGTGCTCCCCCTGCAAATCATCTCCTTTGTCTTGCTAAGCTTGTGGACTAGTAGCTTTTTGTTGATATGCTAAGTGCATGATGGATGCCTTTCTTCTTCTTAAGGGAGATTTAGTTGAGGGAGGTAAGAGGTTTAGTGAAGATATTATCTATCTCCTCTTTTGTATCTACATACTCCAACCTAACAATATGATTTTCAACTTGTTCTCTAACGAAGTGGTACTTATATGGAACATGCTTTATCTTTGAATGGAAAAAAAGGTTCTTGGACATGATGATTGCACTTGTATTATCACAAATGATTGGTATAGGATTATCATGTAATACGTGTACATATTGTAAATTTGGCTTCATCCATAAAAGTTGAGTGTAATAGAATTTGTTGATATGCATTTTTCTTCAACAGTAGAGAGATAGAGAGAAAGATTGTGGATTTATTCTTGCTCAAACATCAAACAAGACACGCAACAAGAAATAAAGAACCACCACTAGTCTTTGTTCTATCATCTACATCACCTACCCAATTTGCATCAGTAAAAATAATTAGTGAAAAAACATTACCTCTAGGGTACCTAAGTTCATTGTCCATTGTGGCTCTAAGATACTTGAGAATCCTCTTTACTGCTAGAAGATCACTCTATCTAGGGGATACTTTAAATATTCCAACAATACCAACTACCATCATGATTTATGGTCATGAGGTTGTCAAATATAAGAGGCTACCAAGAATACATCTATATAAATTCTGATCCAACTCTGGTGATTCATTATCCCTGTTGTGCTTGCATCTAATAACCATTATAATGCTTACTAAGAAACATTCCTCCATGCCAAATTTATTCAAAAATCCCTTGAGATACTTTCATTTTGTGATAAAAATTCCTTTTGAATATTATACAATCTATAAACCAAGGAAGTAATAAAGTTCTTCAAGTATAGACATCACAAATCCATCCTTCATGTTATCACAAAATCACAACTGAAGGGCTGCTGATCAGGCAGACTCTGTGTAACTATTTCAGACCAAGCTTTTGACTAAGGATTAGCCTCCCTAGCCTGAGAGGGCTCTCTCAAGAAAAGGTTATTGATTTTGAATGTTGATAAGAGGGCTAACTCTTGTACAATAGATTTAATGTAAGCATAACTGGTTGGAAACACACCAAAAGATATCTCATTGGGCTATGGAGTCTATAATATCAAGTAAACAAGAAAAACACAGTGAACTCATAGAAATCAAGGCTCTTAGCATTACAAGTCAAACATATTCCACCACACATAGCTTGCTGTATACACAGGAAGTCAGAGCATATAAGTATGAATTCTGAGTGATTGCATACAACAAAACCATAAAATAACATAAGGTATAACACATCATCACTTCATTTGACCATGACAATCCTTCGAGAATCTTGAGAAGAGTATAACTCTGTTTTACTATTACTGTCAAAAAAGATCTTACAGTGGCCCAAAACAACACACTTTTTCTATTAAGTATCCAACCTTTTTTACATCTAAGTTATTCCTATATATAGCCTATCAAAACACTGCTGTACGAGACTCCTCATCAAGCATGAAGGGAGCTCGGGCTTTTGACATAAATGACCTTAACAATAACATAAACGAACTAATTTATTACAAGAGATATGATGCTACGAAAACAGAGGATTCCATCATATTGGCACTTTAAGTCTTCTTCCTTGTATACCCTGATGTGTCCTTAGAGCTTGCCACCTGTAGTACTGCAATAATAACCATATCCAAGCTTAAAACAGATTCAATGTACATACAGCTCCGGATACTTGATGCATAGATGACTTCAACAACCGAAAAGAAAATGAAGCCTATATTCTTGGTTGCTGCCTCCCCTCGGTGTTCATATATTAATGATCCATCTTTAAGCCATTTAAACCTTGGATAGTCCCGTGTGACTGAAGAAAACTCATAACCCAGCCATCCCACAACTGGACAAGTGTATCATTTAACACCTCAGCAGCTCTATCCAAACCCTAAAATTTCGGAGATAAAGTGACTTTTAGGCAAAAGACAAAACTTCGGCTTTTTCTTTGAATATTTACACCTGGCCTCCTTTTCAAAATATCTGACTGATCTTCTATAGTCTACATGCTGATATTAAACCATCTCTTTAAATATATGCTGATCTCAGCATTCCAACTCAAGCTTTAAACCTAACCAGTCATCTACAGCAGTTTCGTAGCGCGCTACGAAACTGCTGTAGGTCATCAAAATTAAATATATGAACCTCAAAACAGCAATATTTCAAATCTATGATTCCTTCAGTCTTTCCATACAGGTGTGAAGACACAAAAAAGTCTCAAAAACTTTTAAAAAGACAATGGCCCAAAATATATCAAAATTTGAGAAAACACATTCCTCCTTGAATCATTTAGCTAGCTTGTCTAGCTTTTCTTTCAGGCTGATGACTTCCTCCTTCAACTTCTTGTTCTGTGCTCTTAGACTTGCATTCATTTGTTTCATAGTTTTTGCCTGTTTTAGCGCTGGTACTGTCCATACATAGACGTCAGATACCGAACTAGCTTGACTGATCAAACTTGTTTTACCTTTCATCACAGCTTTCTTATAACTAGTATATCTCACTGCCTTCTCTTTAAAAATATTATGAACCTGAGGTATCTCCTTACTTGCTCCAGCTTGTTTTTTAATGGCAACCACATTTCCACTTTGACTAATAACCACCTTACTGTCCTTATTCTTGTTTTTAACTGCTTGGACTATTCCAGAGAAGATTTCAAGTGCCTCTGTCCTAGGCATGTCTGAAGGGACTTTCTCTTTTTGAGCCTTTTCTGCTTCCTTTATTTGCCTCCTAGTCATTGGTCTGTGAGGTTTAAAGGCATACTCTTCACTTGGTTCTTCAAACTTTAACCTTTTGGAAGCCTTTGACTTCTTAGAACTCTCAGGTGAAGATTGTGTTAGATCAATATGCATAGGTGACACCAATTGATCTGGTTCTATTTCAAGTGGTTCAACTTGGATTGGAGGTTCTTGTTCTAATTCAATGGCTTCCAGCAAATCATTTAGACTACCCTTAGAAACAGGACTCTCTTCCACATGAGCTGATTTTCCTTTTTCTTTGTTCAGCTGGCCTCTAGTTCTTGCTCTTGAAACTCTTTCAACTTCACTAGACTTAATTTCATCTTTTCTTTTGTGAGTCTTCTGTTTAGATGATTCTGGTGTTTCTTTAAGCGGCAACTTAGAAGCTTCTTTTTCAGATACTTTGGATGATTTTGAAGTTTTGACTACTGACGCCTCAGGAGTTTCTTTAACTGCTAACTTAGGAGTCTTCTTTGTTGATGCTTCAGGTGTTTCTTTGACTGTTACAGACCTCTCTGGCTTCTTTGTTTTAGCTTTGGGCTTCTTATGGTCTGTTATTTCTTTCCTAATCTCAGCCAAAGTAGTATCCTCACTCCTATCTTCTCTTTCTCTTACAGGTAATGGAGTGAGGCCCGTTTTACTAGGGAAACCGGCCATGAATACAAACGAATCCCAGTCTTTACCAATTTTATGTAGGCTATCCAACACCAATAATTTAACCAGACCATGATGAAAAAGAGATGTTTCATAAGCTTCTTTTTTCAACTGAATCTTGTCACACATCTTAGAAATACTCCTGAATAAGTAAAAAGGGATGTCTATTGAGCTCTTACCAGTGAAGTGTAGTAGCAGCTTGAAATGATATGAGTAGACTTTGTTGTACCGACCTTCACATGTCAAGTACTTCTGGATGCATGTCAATAATGTAGCATAATTTTCCTTAAGATAGCTCCTTGGGACAGCTTTAGTAAGATCTTCGTCTACATATGGTGCCTTTAAGAACTCCTTACACGGACCCATATCAAACTTGAAATTCTTGAACCATTCTTGGCCACCTCTTGGGATTTCTGTGACTGTAGAAATGACTTCAGGGGAAACCGGAAACTCCAGCATGGCCACCTTTGAATTTAATCCCGTGAAGTTCACTGCAAATGCCTTGGTCACTTCTGCATGTCCACCTTTGAGTTTTTCACAGAACCGCCAACAACCAGCACCTCTGAACGCCTTTGCTACTTCCTCATCCCTGAGGGTTACATCTAATCCCTCCGGCTCTGTTCTCACACATCTACCCGAACGATGCTCCTTTCTTTCCATGTTTCTCTGCACAATTCTACGCAAGGAAATGACGGTGGTTTGCAGCACGATAACACTCTTCGGCTGTAGAACTCAGGCTCGCTTGCAGTAGTCTGTTTAGAACAAAGCTCACGCTTTTCATAGAGTAGAAGACATTCATATGTTATGAAAAACACATTATGGAATGACCACTGCCTATAACGTCCTCCAAACTGACACCTAACTCAATGAAATCAGACCTGATGGCAAAGTAATGGCTAATCATGACACGTAAATGGTGTGAGGAAACAATCATAACCGGACTCGTGACTCACCACTTCTCGGATTAGACATTCCAGGAAAAAAAAAAAAAACTAGACAACAGCCCGAAACTCCGATTTCGTAGCGCGGGCAGTTCAAATTTAAAGGAATGCGCTACGAAATCGCTGGCAAACGGGCCGCTACGAAAACACGCAAACATTATTTAGCAGCAGAACTGACCAATCACACTCGCGCTACGAAACTGCGCAAGTACCTAAGAGATCATACCCGCGCTGCGAAACTGCGCAAGTACCAATGACATGACATGACATAACTAACCATGATGGAAGATGACTAATGCCCTTGCCTTTACACGAATTTCATTCATAACTCTTGAATTTCAAAATTTGAAATTGACATAAGTTAACAGACTTATTTACAAGACCTCAAGACTTTATAAAAACTTATGGATAATTAACATATACATGAACTATAGATTCTAGTGATAACACTTCATATCAGCAGCAAATTGGCATGTTAGTTAATCTGAATCACTGGAAAAAATAATATCGTTAACTTAGGCAACCACCGATAATAATTTTCGATGATTATATTTTAGATACAAATTACTATTAGTTGTGCCTCTTTTAAAACTACACTTGAGAAAATAGATATCCAACTTCGAATAACAAGCTCGAGGAGCATGCTTATGACTATAGAAGGAGGTTTTTAGCTTGCAAACATAATCAGGATGATATGGAAGTTGAAAACCATCAGGACTTTCAATATAGACTTGTTCTTGAAACTCTCCATTTTAAAAGGAAGATTTGACATCCATATGATATATGTTGAATTTCGTGAAACTAGCAAGAGCCCAAAACCAGTGAATTGCTTTAAATCAAGTAATAGGAGCAAATATTTCATCAAAATCGAAAATTTGAACTTGTCCATAGCCTTTGTAATCTAAACTTTCTTTGTTTCTTCCCACTAAGCCATGTTCATTCAATTTGTTCGTGAAGACCCACTTCATGCCAATAACATTCTTGTTTGTTGGTCTAGGAACAAGCTCCCATATCTGATTTTTCTCAACCTTATGAAGATTTTCATGCATGGCCTTTAACCAATATTCATCTCAATTGGACTGAGAAAAATCCTTTGGTTCCATCATAGATAACATAGTTGTATGGCCTTGAGTATGGATATTTAACAATATTCTTCTAGTTTGCACACTTGTGTTGTAATCACCAAGAATTTGGTCAATTGGGTGTTTCTTTTCCACATACGTTGTAGGATCTTTGGATTGTGGACTCAGGAGTTATTTAATGGCTTCATCTGAAAAAGGTTCATCAACCTTCTCATCAGTGTTGACTGGATAATTGGAGCTAATATTTGTTGGTTGATTTCCTTCAAATTGAATGTTCTCATAAACTTTGACATCTATGCAATCACCTATCCTTTTTGTATTGTTATTTTAGCATCTATAGCCCTTGCTATTATGAGAGTATCCAAGAAAAATACCTTCATTATATCTTTCATCAAACTTACCAATTTTTTAATCATTCTTCTTGATATAATTCTTACTTCTAAACACTTTTAAATGTTTGATCGTAGTATGCCTACCATGCTTAAGCTCATATGAAGTTTAATCACTATTTGGTCTAAAGTGTATTTTGTTTAAAATCATCACTGATGTGTAAATGGCTTCATTCCAACATCTTTGTTGAACACTTCTTTCTCCCATCATGGCTCTGGCCAACTATTGAATTGATCTATTGGCTTTATCTACCACACTGTTCTACTATGGAGTCTCTATTATGGTAAAATTCCTTTTGATGCCCCACTTCTTGCAAAATCTGTCAAACCCTTTTGAAGTAAACTCACCTCCATTATCAGAACTTATGCACTTTATTTTACAATCAGTCTCATTTTCAGCCACGGCCTTAAAGTCTTTAAACTTATCAAATTATTTTGATTTTTCTCTTAAAACATCCATCCGTGTCATCCTGCTAAAATTATCAATGAATAGCATGAAATACAATTTACCAGAAGGTTTTTGAGTTATTGAATGGACACACGATTCCATATGAAACCAGTTGCAATGGTTTGGTTGATTATTTTTCATTGGTATTGAATGGTACTCAAACTTGTTTTCCAATCTAACAAGACTTGAAAATAGTATTTTCTTTTTTTGAAAGCTTTGGAAGATCTATAAAAACATTATTATTTCCTAATTTGACAATATGATCAAAATTTAAGTGTCTAAGTCTTCTATCCCACAACCAACTCTCATCAATATTTGACAAATAACACCTCTTTTTCTTCTCTTTTAGGACATAGACATTGATGTATGTTCTTAAAAGTTAAACTACTACTCCTCCCATGTATGTGGAATTGATTTGATAATTTTTAGCTTCAAACAAGACAACATAGCCTTGGTCACACATCTAAGACACAGTGAGTCAATTATGCTTCACCCCATGAACGAAAAACACATACTTGGATTTTCCTCTACGATTAGCTAGACTGACAGCTCCTTTACCAACAATCTTACTAGGCACATTATTTCCAAAGGTCACATTACCTTTTTTCACTAATTTCCATGAAAGAAAAATACATTTGTCTCTTGGCACATGTGTGAAACAACCATTATCCACATACCAATGGCTTCCTTCATCCAAATCATATAAAACAATATTATATATTTTTGGGCTTTCATTTTCCTTCTAGACCTTAGGTTCTTGGCTTCTCTACTTAATAATTGGATTAGGCCTTTTATTCCTAAGTCTGTAATCAAATGCTCTATGGTCAAAATTATGACATACATAACATTGAATCAAATTATTCAAAGGAGAGATTGAATTGTTGCACTTGGGTTTATTCATCCTTTGCTTGGAATATTGATTAATTAGATGATAATTTCTTCTTCATGGCTTGAGTTTTCCAAATGATAGATTCACCCTATAATTCACTGCCTTATGCCCATAATTTGTGCAAGTAAAATAGTATCATGGAATTATGTCTTCATACATGGGAGAAAACCTATTTATGAAATTTTGTTGGGCTACCCTCTGATAAATTCAATTTCCCTCTCTATCATTGATATTCCCTTGTTATGTGGGATTCAATCTTCTATTTGAATTACCGTCTTCTTTTGTTGTTTCTTATTAGTCTTTTGTTGTAAATTTGTTCGTGTGGTTCATATTTCTCTCTGTTATTGTGTTGATTTAATTTTCATTGTTACACTATCTCAAATCGCTTTATTTCCCTTTACATCAACAACTGAGCTTGAATCGGCCTCAAATAAAAGAATTTCTACGTTATTGGACACACAATGTTTCAAGGAGCTCATTCAAACTTTCATTCCCTTTCTCAAATTTTGTATTAAAGCTTAGTTGAGTTTTATCTTTTTCAAGCTCATTTCTTAGAAAGACAATTTCTCCTTCAAGCCGTTCACATGCTTGGATTTTTCTATTTAGCCCTTGATTTAGAATTTCTTGAATCTTATTACCTTGTTAAATTTGTAGGAGAAAAGGTTCGATAACTTCAGCTTTGTCCTTGATCAATTTTTTTTTTATGTTTTAATTTTATTTATCGTCCTTTTAATCTCTTCAAGAGCACTTACCAACTCTCCTTCAAAACTAAATTCAACCTCTTCTCCATCAGAATTGACTTTTACTTCATGATTATCTATGGCCATGAGCATGAATTCCTTTGAGCTTTCATTATGTTTGTCCTCTACTGATGATTGGATACTTTCTCTTTCAGAGGATTTGGCATCTTACGTGCATAATCTTATCCTCTTATGTGCATTTGTATCATTTTTCACTTTTCTAAACTTTTCTCTGGGGTCATATTGATTCCTCTTCTTTCCTAGACACTTGGAAGTGTAGTGACCTACTTTACCATAGTTAAAGCACTTGAAAGGTAGCTTACATTTATACTTGCTTGAGATTCCCTTAAGATTCCACACGAACTTAGCTTCATCTTCATCTTATTAACAACATGAATCATTATATTCTTCCTTGGGCTTGTATCTGCTTTGAAGGTCGACTCCTTTGTTGTTGGATTTCCATTGAAAATTATCATCTCATAGGAAGTAAGAGTTCCAAGTAGTTTATCCAAAGTAAATATTCAAATTTTCATCCCCTTAATGGTTAAAACCTTGGGATTAAATCTTTCAGGGAGAGATCTCAATACCTTTTGAATTACTACTAACTCTTTTACCTCTTCATCGAGAACTCTTATCATATTCACAACCTCATCAAATCTAAGAAATTATTTAGCAATAGCCTCATCATCATCCATATTCAAAGACTAAAATTTCATTCTATAACCTTGAAATTTGGTTCTTTACCTTGTTTTCACCTTCATAGCAGTTGATCATCTTGTCCAAAATAACTTATGCAGTAGTGCAATCGATGACCTTTACTAGTTTTGGTTCCAGTAGGATAGCGAGAAGAACATTCATATTTTTAACATTGCATGTAAATTCCACCTTCTTATCTCTTGTAATCAAGGCTTTAGGATTTTGATATTCTTTTTCCATTACATCCCATACATCAGCACCAAGTGATTGAATATAGATTTTCATCCTTATTATCCAAAACACATATTTTGTTCCATTAAGAATCAATATCATATTAGTGTATCCTCTTTCCTAGTTTTCCATGGTCCTTGATCTTTCTTCCAGCTAGTAAACTGATATGAAGTAACTTGTTGATCTAATACCAGTTTTTAGAAGCCAAGACAATTCTTAGAGGGTGGTGAATAAATATTATGGGAATTTTAAAAGTTTCTTTCACTAGTAATGAATACTAGGACACCAATAAACACTTTCACAATAATTTATATTAGCATGACAAGAATTAATCATAAGAAGAAATTCTCTTAAATTATTTTCGCAAATACAAGCTTCTACTTGTTCTTAGAAAGTTCTCTAGCTATAACCAGAAGCAAGCTACTACTCCCTAATTTATCAGCTACTACTGAAAGGAGCAACTTCCCCTAGTTTATTAGCTACCAGTAAAAGGAGCTAAACCCCTTATATGCAAGATACCACTTGCTTGACCTCCCTGTTTCATATTTCATTCCATTTTCAAACTCAAATCATGAAGTTCTCACCTCAATCACTCACCCCAAACACCATTAAATCACCTTCAGCAATCTCTGATAACTAATCAATACACCATACACGAAAAAACATCAATCCATGAACAACCTAAACTCTCAACACACCAACACACTCTATCCTGCAAATTTGATTATGATTTTATAGATTAGGAGTGATATTTTTAGTTTTTGAACTTTAGTTAACTTGCGCTTACATTTCAATTAACATACTTTATGATCTCATTAAATTTTTCTTCTTCTCCTTTTTCGGGTTTTGGAATGTTCTCTTGATATGTAAAATAATTCACCAATGTCTACTTAGTTGTTTTTGTGAGTAAAGCTAAGTTAAATTGTCCAATTTGCATTTCTAGAAAAATATCAAATTTTAATAGAGATTATTAAATCTGGTGAACTCTCAAATTTAGCCAAACTACCACATATATCTCCAATTCCTTGCATTTCCCAATCCGAGCTACCAACTGTTGAGTTATGCAATGGGTATGTATTTACTCTCAATTACAGTGCCTTTTTCCTCTTTTCTTATCTCTTTCGTACCATGATACGCTAACATATTGATGGATTATGATAAGAAATGAATGAACTACTCTTGATTAAGATTTAGCCACCATAACTAACTCTTAATCCTTTTTATGCAAAAAAACGACGAAAGGAACAGTTGTTGTTCCCTAGAGACAGAACAGTGTAAACTAACAAAGGTGGAATAAGGCACGTCGGTTGCAAACAAGCTGGAGGATGAATCAGGAGGATAAACGCTAAACAAGAAGAACGCCAAAAGATAACATTTAGTTGTGTATCCCTCAGGATCTCCCGATCCTGAGGGATCACATTTATCTTTTACCCTTTTTTACTATAAAAGTGAAAACTGTAGAAAGGGAATCAATCAATCTCTGTTTATTTCAAATTGTAATTTTAAGTTATAGACTGGTGCTTTTGAGGAACACGACTGTATTGTAATGAGGATTGAGTTCAATGGTTAATACATAATTTATGTTCCTGTTCATTCGTATTCTCTGAAGTAGCTCAACAGTATTCGCTAGTGGCTAAGGGCCCGACCTCTGGTGGATTAAACTGCTATCCTTTGTGTTATATCTTTCTAATTCATGCAAGTTTGATTGGTTTGATGTTTTTCCATTCTCTGTGAGTTTATCTTGTTTTCTATTTGTCGATTTCCTGTATTGAAGTTAGTTTACTTTCTTTATGTGCTTTGCAGCTTTGTCATTTGATTCCATTTATGCTTACTGTAGATTAAATTGATTATCAGTTAAGGCATTGAATCTTGTTGATTATGATAAGAGTGTGGTTATTATAGAATCAACTGAAAGAGATTGGTTATTTCTACTGAACTCTCAGTTGACACCATTTCCATTTAAATTGCTTAATTGAGATTGAGTGTGATTTAGATAGAATCGGCTGAAAGAGATTAGTTAATACTATTGAACTCTCGGTTGACGTTATTTCCATTTGAATTGCCTGTTTGAGATTTGACTACGATTTCAGTTGAGGGTTAAGTCTTGATGCTTAAATGTAATATTTCTGTTAACAGTTACAGTTTGAGTTTTCTAATGCATCTGTTTACTCTTGTATCAAATTTTTATATTTCATTTTAAAAACATTACTCTCTCAATTCATAGATTTCACATATTGTGTACACTCTTGGAGTAAAAGGACTTGCCCAGGTTGATAATTAATGTGAGGCAATTAGGAGTTTTAAAAGACACCTTTTAGCACCCAACACCAACACGTTCATGCCTGTGTTGTGCCAATTTTTAATGCACTGCCTATTTAGTGAAATTATCAAAATATGGCGCATAATGCCAAATTCTCCAAAGTGCCAACTCGTTCATGTGATAAGCCCTCAATATAGCCTCACAATGATTTAGTCATAATTATGGAATGGTTTAGTGCTAACAAAAAAACATCCATAAATGAACACCATCAAAGCCTCTCTGTGTTATAGCCCTGAGGGCTTAACCATTGTTGTAAACGCATGTGGTCACAATGTGCAACCAAAAAATGATTCATGGAGCTTGAACCTTAGTTGTCACCCCTTTATCCTATTGTGCCTTTGATTTCTTCAGAAGTCATTTCTCTAGGGTTACATGTCCCGTGAGGACCCACCATGCCACTTACACTCTTACATTAGTCTTTTTCTTTTTCTGTGTATTCCACCTATACTCCGTAGTGTCCTAAAGCCTCGTCAACCCAAATAAACTCGATGCTACTCTTTCTGAAACCTTCCAGGCCCATAGAGTTCCAGGGCTCGGGATTACGTGTCTCAGTGGGATCTTGTGCCACACACTTGGACTAATCACATAATAATTCACTTAGGATATCTTTTCACCATCTCCTAGACCATTCTTCCAATATGGTTCAACCTGCGCACCTTTTAAATCTTCCGGGGTTACTCCAACAGGTGACTTTCTTACAAGTCTATCTACTACCTCTCCATGGGTGCCATGTGTCACCCTCTCATATGTGCCAATAATGATGACATCATTAAGCTACTATGTCTATGTGTCATCTCTGTAAGATAATATAAAATTTCCATGTTTCTTCATTTTATTTGTCCATGCTTTAACTTTGACCTGCAATAAATTTTGATTTTAGAAGCCTTTTTTAGACTTTAGCATACCATTGGAAAGAGTTTTCCAAGGTCTATCTATCTAAGGACTTTCCAAGAGTACTTGAGATGATCTTCTAAACTAGAAATGGCTCCATGGTCTTTGTTCCTTGACCATATTTTCCTTTTCCATACTTGATTTTGTCTTGTTACTTAACCATTATTCTTGCAACCATCTCTACCATTTCCATCATATTATTTTACTTTTCTTTCAATGACAGATTATATTTAACATTCACAAGTTCCATATGAAAATCATACTGAAAATGAAATGTATGGTAGTTTGGTTGTCTTTCTGAACACTTAGAAAGGTATTTGAAAGGCCCACCACCTTCCATAACTCAAAACTATAACCATTCAAATTTTCAAGCTCTATCTTTGAACAACTTGACATTTCCTTTTCACCACAAGAATCACTTATGTGGATCTCCCACTATAACAAGGTATACTATAGACTCGAGTCAAAACACTTAGCTGAAAACGAATCCTTGATACCAAATGTAGGTTTTAACCATGTATATTTTTAGTTTTTAAATACACTTAATAAAAAAATACACAATAAAAAACACACACATTAACAAAACCATTTTAAGCCTGGAAACCAAAACTAGGAAAACCAACAAGATTCCTTTTTTCAAAATGTATTCTTATGTATAGTATTACAATATAGTACATATCCTATGCATACATGAACTAGAAATTCATTTACCTTATATTAGAATACAAATGTGGTTCCTTAACCAAAAGTACAAAACCATGGGAAAAAACACCATGCACAACAAAATTGCTTTAAGCGAGAACTACGTGCTGAAAACCTTAAAAAATGGATGTAAAAACCACCCCAAAAAACATTTTTGAGGGAACTTCCCCCAAACCTCTCAAACACGGAGGTAGTTGTGCAATGTGCATTCTAAAGTGTGTGGGGATAGTCATGAAATTAATATAAGACATCTCAAATAATCTCATTCTTAAAACTCATATAGGATTTGATAGAAAAATAATTGTTAGTTAATCATGTTGTCCATTAAAGTGACACATTAGGAAACTGAGATAATTCTTTTGCATATAGAGTGTGATTCATTAGGTTATGAATCGCATATTGATATAGTATTAGTCCTAAAATTAATACCAAGAAACTATGTAGCAACATAAGGCTACACAGAAATTTGAGCTATATTTTTCTCTTTATTTTTTTCTCAGATAAATTTTTCCATTTCTATCTTTCAAAAATCATTGTAACTTGTTATGCCACTATTGGTTTTCATTACAAGGTTTTTATTTTTTTTTCTTCTACCATGAATAAGTTTATCATGTGTAGCTTTTAAAAATCATTACATCTTCTATATACAGTTTTAGGCTTTTAAATTGCCTAGGATGTGTTATTTTTAAATATTGTTCTTTTCTTGAGAGGGAATTTATTCTTTCTCTATTCTTCCTAACTACAAAAATTTCTAAAAAAATCATTTAACTGTGCTAACAAGAATATGTATATCAACTACATTAACTATACTAATTCTGAAATTTATATAATAAATTATTTTAACTATGGTACTAAAATTTATGTAGAAAATTGTTTTCACTGTGTTATTGAAATTTATGCCAGGAAATAAAATCATTTTTTAAGAAATAATGTTATAAACCTCGCTAATTATGTTATAAAGAAACATATTTTATTTAAATTCTACCTATTGCCTTGATATGATTTCGGGTACTTTAGAGCTAATTCAACAATTCCTACTGTAACGATAACAAAGAAAACATTAAATAAATAAATAAAAATATCATAATATTTTAAGTCACCTAATGAATGAATTTGTAACTTAGTAAAACAAAATAATTAAATTGTAGAAACCTAACAGAAATATTAGAGTAACTTCCATGAAAAAATGAAAATAGAAAAGGCAATACTAAATAGAATTTTATAGAAATGAAAACAAGATTACCACAACTACAGAGTATCCCTTGCTCTGCATTTTGTTAAATGATATTTTTCACTAACTTAATCATCCACAAGTATCATAAGTTTAGGAAACTTAATGTTACAAATATAGATTGATAGTCGGACAGCTCATGTTCCTTCGATTGTTCCTTTATACAAAGATCTACATCAATTTCGAAGTAGTGCTCCTTTTCAAGAAATCATTAACTAAACATTATTTTATTTTTTTTCCTTAATGAAAGGAGAAATAGAAAGTAGTCACTCCCTCAATGGCGAGTCACATGCTAATGACTAACTACTTTTACTGCTTTCATGTGGATTAAATAGAGTACACTTTGCACCTAACGATGGTGACTGACTAATAGTACATATTTATGATTTCACTTGTGAGTAGCTCTATGCATTTCATGTGGCATATTTGATCGAATGTAATTTAGCAATAGTTGATTGTGAATCTCCAAAGTTGAACAATAATGTTGATGCAAAAATATGTAACATTAAATATTTCCAATAACCATTTCCATCCCAATGCCAATTAAAAACACTATAGCACTTGGTATTCTCGATCATTGTTCCTAATGTTAATGAGAAACAATTATAACACCTAATCTGATAAGAAAACATAAAAATATTATTATTGAATAATGCATTCAAACAAGTTAAAAACCCTAAATATAGAGATCATGTATTATTATTATTTTCTTAGTGAAAATCATCTTTTTAACATAGAAAATGGACTATTAATCCAAAAGAAAATTGGTTATCTATTTCAAGAAAATGATCATATTATCTATTTGGACATTTATGGAAATACTAATGACTAGAAGAGGATAATTAACATTCTCATTATACTTCCCAACTTAGCATTTTGCACATCCCTTCTGCATGTTTAGAATGTAAAAAAATAAGTAGGGAATGCTACTTAGAACATGTTTTATGAAAATCATATGTAATTAGCTATGTGATTTTCTCCTCTATATTAAATTATCTTGACATTTATGTTAATTTCCATATCTTCTTTTCTTTGGGTTTATCAACAACAATATCTCCTTTGCAATCCAAAATAGGGTGTAGCATGAATGGATATTTGAAAGTAATGCCTATCCACTAAAGGCTTAAATATCTCAAAACGTTAACATATAATTCACTATGATATAACATATCTCACTAACTTCCTTCCACCTATCCAAAATAGTTGTAATGGTTGATTATCCTAAATCATTACAAAAATGTGTGAACTCGGTTATTATTTCATTTTGAACTTGAGTTGTGACTACCTTGATTCTAGTATTTGGCACCCTCTTATTATGATATTTAAATATGGTTGGTATTAAGGATGTCTCTACTATGATCCACAATGGAGTAATGTATATCAAACCCATTTCATGAGCCCTTTTTATTTCATTTTCTAATGCATATTGAAAATATCTCAAGCTAGTAGCTCTAATGGGACAATTGGGGTTCCATGTAGTGGTTTCTAGTAAAAAAAATTATGTTAATATAATTCACAAAGTAAATTCATTCTTTTAAGTATGATAGAAGAATGAACTCCAAAAAAAAATTATCCCATTAATTATCTGATGAAAAGGAAAATATGAAACAATTCTTTATATATGTAGATTAATACATTGTTCTTCTAATACATGGCATAGACTAGTGAGGGTTGTCTACATGTAACTAACTCAAGCACCAATTTTCTAATTTTTACACAACCCCCCTTCCTCCATTTCATTGTATAGTACACAAGGAATGCATGGGTCCAATCATACATATAATATAACACATACCCAACATTCTCCTTTTCCTTATTTTATTTACACATAGGGGGGCATAGGATTACATGATCAACAATTTAATACAGAAATTATCGTTCTTTATCTACACCAGGAAAGCATCTTACTGATCATAAACATTGTTAATGGGTCTACAACATTCTTCAAAGTGTGCACAGTCACCAAACATACATTATTGTCTTCAACCATGTCTCTCACAAAGTGATACTAAACATCAATATGATTTTTGATAGAGTGTTAAGTTGGATTCCTTGCTAGAAATATTGGACTCTTACTATAATAATGTAATATTATGGCTTTCTATACAAGATCAATACCTAGACAAAATCTTTGTAACCATACATCTTCACTACTTTCATGCGCAACTTCTATGTATCTTCTTTTTGCAATTGAGACAATAACTAGATATTGACTCTTATTCATCTAACGAATTTCTCATCCAAATGGGTTAAACATGTAGCCACTTTTATATCTTCTATGATCCATATCTCTAGTCAGTATATGATAATAAATCCATGTATATCGAACACTCCATCTACTCTATCTCTTCCTTCATATCAAATTCCATAATCTAGTGTGAATATAACTCAAAACCATTTTTCCAACTGTTTAATGCTCCTTTCCTACTTTTGGCATACACATGTCTAAAGCCCCCACTACATGTGAAATATCCAATCCCATACATAACATTTCATATGTCAAACTACTAACATCACTATCCTAAGGTGCATGGCACATGTCCTCTTTGTCTTCTTATGCCTTGAGACTTTGGTTTGCATATAAATTCACACCTACATGAATATAGACCTTAACTATTTTATATTCCTACATATTATACCTCCACATTATTCTCTCAACATATTTTCTTGAGTTCAACTATAGTTTCCTATTTCCCCCGACTTTCCTAGTTTCCATGCCAAAAGTAAAATCAACTACACCAAGATCTTTGAAGTTAAATTTAAAGGGAAACTAATTTTTCACATCGGTTATGATTTGTTTGTTGTTTCTAATCAATAAAATATCATCCACATAAAATACAACATAAATAAAATGATCGCTAACTAGTTTGAAATACAGATAGTGATGATGTTTTCTCCTTGTGAATCCAAGTCCCAATAAATATGTATCAAACTTTTGATATCACATACTTGGAGAATAATTTAACTCATATAGGTGCTTTTGATTAAACAATTTTTCGGTCTAAAATGGTCCTCCTAAAGAAAATTATAAAATAATAGTGGAAATAATAAAATAATATTAGATTACCTCATCATGTTTTGGAGGGAAAAAAAGAAAAAACTTGTTTTTCAACTCATATGTTCAACTGCCCCCGAGGGTTAGCTCAAATGGTCGAGTTCCCGCTGATAGTACTCTCCGGTTTGAGAGGTCACGGGGTCAAATCTCCTCGACGCCCTCGGGGGTAGGCCTGATGGCCGTGCAGCTCTACGTGGACGTAGCGGCCCACCTCCAGTGCCCCCGTGAACCACATCGATAAAAAAAAAAAAAAAAAAAAAAAAAAAAAAACTCATATGTTCAACTTATCTCCCTACAATTTTACTCAAATTTTGAGTAATATCACTCATTGGGCGCATAAATTAATTTTCCATCCAAGGAGTACCCATGTTTCATAGTTTTTATGGACCCTACTACATGAAAAATGTGAAATGCATGAAAAAACATGATTGCAATCACGTTTTTCATGTATTTCACATTTTTTTTTTGTAGTAGTGCCCATCGAAAGTATGGCAATCATGTTTTTTCATGTATTTCACATTTTTCACATAGTATATTGTCCATAAAAAGTATGCAACATTATTACTCCTTGGATGAAAGATTAACTTTTTCATCCAAGGAACGCTCCTACTAAAATTTTGAGTAAAAATGTAGGGAGATAAGTTGAAAATACGAGTTGAAAAAGTAGTTTTTCTTTTTTAATATTTTTAACTTTTTATTCCAAAAATGGTGAATCATCACCCATAGTTGACATCATCATATTGAATCCTATCGGTTCTTATAAAGTTGATTTTTTTGTACATTTTTGTTTTGAGCATTATTTTTTTCCTCGAAACTTCGCTAATATGAGCGTCCAAACTCGCTCTCTCTTTCCTTTCAATAAAAAACTAGTAGGTAGTAGGTTTCTTCTTCCAAATCCACATGTAGGAAGGTTGTATTTACATCCAGATACTCTACTTCAAGATCAAAATTAGTAACAAAAGACAAAGAAATATAATAGAAGTTAACTTAGAAACAAAGGGAAAAAATTCACAAATATCAATTGCCTCTACTAAGGTATAAATGTTTTCTAATAATTGAATTTTATACTTCTGCACTTTACCTTCTATATTGAAATTATTTTTAATGAGCCATCCACTATCAATGTTCTCTCTTCCACCTGATAACTTAACTAGATCCCAGGCCTCATTCTTATCAAAGGTTTCCATTTCTTCAACCATGGCCTTATTCTACAATTTACCTTCCTCTGAATCCACTATATCTATAATAGTCCTAGGATCATCATCGGTAATAAAAAAAAAAATTAGAATGAAAATTAAGTGGAGTAAATATTTATATTTTCCCTTAAGCTTCCCAAACTAACCTCCTCAATACCAAAGTATGAAGCTCTTATTCCTTAAGAACATGTTCTTCTATTATTCTAGATTCTTTATCATGTAGTTCAAAATGTACTACCTCCAATTCCATTTCACCTCATAGGCCTCCTTGTTGGAAACATCTTTGGCCTCTCTAAAGACAACATCTCAACTATAAACGAGCTTCTTAGTTTATGGGTTCCAAATCTTATAACCTTTTAGACCATCCTTATAACTAGAAAAGATACACTTTTTGTAACAACCATGGTCAAAATTCCATGTAAAAATTAATAAAGGTAAAATAAGACATTGGTCATGGGACACCTATTCCAAGATTAATGTTGGGAAAAAAATAGTGATGGCGATCACTTGCGATTAATTAATGGCTAAGGAAATTTCCAAAGGCAATCGCTAAGGCTTTGGAAAGGAAAAATGGAATTTATTCGCATTTATTTATGAAAATAATGGAAATTAGGAGAAAAGGAAGGTGAAAGGTCACAAGTTGCAAGTGAGGAGGAAATTGAAGGAAAATAATGGACAATTGAAGAAAATAAAGGCCTCATTAATAAAAAGGCCTATGACGATCACTTCATGGCTTTTGTTAGTTCAGTTTTGGAGCTCTCTCTCTCTCTATTCTCTCTCTCATACTCTTGAACACTTAGATTTTTCTTGGAGAACTCTTAGAGGAGTGAGGCATACTTGGACTTTTGGAGTAAGAAGGAAAAGGAAGAGAAGGAAAGTGTAAGCGGACATTAGGATCAACAACTACAATGGGTTTTTATTGCAGGTACCGAGTTTCATGTATGTTTTCCTCAATAGTTTTTTCATGCATAGCATATGCATGTGGTTTCTTGGTTATGATATGTCATTGGCATGGAGTATTTCATGGATTGACAGTGAATTTGCCTAGCCTTGCCATCAACTAGATATCCATGGTTTGTGGGTTCACTTTAGTTTTATAGTTGCTTTCCTTGTGCCTTTATATATGGGTTGAGTTATTAGTTCCTAGAAGCCTTCGTTGGACAAATGTTGTAGAAGTCATGTAACAGCTTGGTCTGAGTTACTAGTTTTAGAAGCTTTGGTTGGAAAAATTCTCCGGAAGCCCTTGGTGGGTTGAGTTACTAGTCCTAGAAGTCCTGGTTGGAAAAACACTCTGGAAGAGCGAAAACAATTGTGGGTTGATATACTAGTCCTATAAGCTCTCGTTGGAACAAACGCTTTAAAGTCTTGGAAAACTTGGGTAGAGACAAATCTAGTGAGGGTTAGTGATGTCTGGCTGCGAGGTGGAATCAATTGTTGAGGGTTGAGATGGTTTGGCCTCTAGAAGCCCTAGATGGTTTGGATTTATTTGTTTCATAATATCCTACATTCATGCTTGGAATATGAGATGGGGGTGACTGGTTGAAATAAATATTTGGTTAAGCCTAGTTTACAGTTGGGTGGTTCGTGGAAGTCCCATACTTGGTCGACTTATGAAATCATCAATAAGAGCTATCATTCTGCTTGGTATTTTATGGGTAAATATACTTGTTTATATGTTTCTTATATGCCTGTTATATCCTTGATATTTATTTTGCTTATATGTTGGTTATCGATGAGTTTTATGAAATTGAAAATTTATGGCTCTCCTAATGTTTTGGTGAATCAATTAATGTACAATGAATATGTGACTTAATAGATGGTAATGAAGTTATTATGATGAGGCATCCATGCTTCTTAGTGATTCTCAGATTGGTATGAGACCCTTATGCTCAGTTCTATTGTTTAAATGTGTAGAATGCATATTTGTGACGTTTTTGACGAAATGCCTATCGCGGCTAGTATGGGTCCAGTCAAGTTTGTATTGAAATAATTACATTTGTATCATTATTCCATAGTTATATTTCATTTTTGAAAGTGTCATGGAGTTTTGGGCAGTGACCTAAGCCCTGGGCTTGAAAAAGTGGCACAAAATTCATATTCGCATGCACATAACTTCTTGTAAATGTCTTAAGTCATAGACATACCCATGCTATGGGAGAGATTGGAGGGTCCCATTCACACTCATGCCATTTTCATGGGAGCGATTTGAGGATCAATGCAGTAAAAAATTAGTTTATATCAAAGCTCATCACCTGAAAGGTTTGGGTGGCTCCTGGGGGTTCTCCAGTAGATTTGGAAGGTCTGTGTTGGTGTGTTCCATCGGTTCCACTTCCTTAACTAAAACATGGGGAGTTGAATCATATCATAGTAAATATTTGTCACATGTTTACCCTGGTTTGACAATTGATTGGGTAGATGTGGGAGGAGGGTGTCACAGAGTGGTATCAGAGCATGGTTCATACCTCAGACTTGATGGCATTGTGTTGGTCATTCATTCATGTTAGTTTCATATTTTTTACTCATCTGTGTCATTTATGTTATCATTGCATATTGATGGTGTTGATCATCATAGTGATGTCGCCATATGAGGTTGATATTGTTGCCATGGAATGTGTCATCATGAGTGTATAATTAGTTATGCGTTCATGTTTATGCATGCCAAGTGTGTATGTGTTGTCAAGTATACAATGGTATGGTTGGTGTTGTCATGCATGAGGTCATGGTATGTGATTGATATGGTCGTGCATTGATGACTAGACTATGGTTGGAATGATGTTTATATGTTGTTTTATCTATATGCTACATAGTTACATGATGTTATGATTATGAAAAGCGATTGCAAGATGAATATGTTAATCTGAGTGTGGAATAGTAGGAAACAGGTCTGCGGCTGCTGCTAGGGTTTACTCGGCGCTGAGCTGCTGTTTTCGCGCCTGCGGCAGCAGGGCCTGCCTCTGGTGAGGCTTTCGGACCGCCCTTCCACCTTTCCTTGGTGCTCCTTCCCGTCGTGCGACTAAGCCGGGTGTTGCTTCGTCGGGTGGGATTTGCTGTTCATCGGATCCGGTAGCCGGTGGTGCGGTTTCGTCTTCGGCCTCTGTTTCCCTTCTCACCGGCGGCCCTCTTCCCTTGCGGCATGCTTTCCTCTGCGAGGCTCTGATATATTATCTTCGTCTGCCGTCCCAGTTATTGGCGTGCCTGCTAAGCTTTTTTCATAGACAGAGTTCCGCCGCCTTGTGCTCTGTTTGGGGAGGCAGCGGAGTGTGACCTACCTCTTCTGGTTTCTGGCGGATTTCGGCTCAACTCCAGCTTTGTTTTGGTGGTCCGTCCCAGTTTGTACTGAGCCGTGGTGAGGAGGCGGGGGCTTAGTTAGGCCTCGTGGGGGCGAGGTGGCTGCCCTAGCCGCCTCTACCCCCAGACCCGAAACGCCTCTGCTCTGGTTGAGCCCTGATGGGCTCCCTTGCTGAGGTGTGGGTTTCGTTTTTTGGTTTTTTGCTGGCTTACCTCGGCAGTCATTGGTTGCGTTGAGGGATCTGTGGTGTGGAGTCTATCTCTGCACCGATTCGTGCCGTCTCTTCAATGGCTGTTTCTGGTGGGTTTTTTCTTATGGTTTCTTTGGATATTTGGGCGGTACCTTCCTCAGTCACAGATGGAGAGTTGAGGGGATGGGGGGTGTGGCTACCTTGGCTTCTCCTTTCCATTTCGTGCCTCTTCTTGGTGGCATTTCGAACTACTGCGCTCTCCACAGGAGCCATTGTATATATCTGTTTATTTTAGCTTCGTTGGGCTGGGGTTTACTCCTGTATTGCCATTCGAAGGAGCTATCGTATTTACTGTTTTTATTTTCTGTTTTTTATTAGCTTGTAAGGGTAGGGGTTCACTCCTGTTGGGGTTTACATACCCTCTTTCTGGTCGCCCTGTTTGAGGGCCTATTTGGATACTTCCCTGAAGTATTGGTTTTTGTAAGTGGTATACCCACACTACAGCATATGCTACTGCATCTACAACATGTAATTTTCTGCAATTCTGAATTAATGGAAATTACGCGCTCTCTTTCTTCGGAAAAAAAAATGATGTTATGATTATGTTTATAGATGTATTATTCTAATTGGTTGATCTTGCATGAGATATACACACTGAATGATGCTAAGGTACATTGGTTTGTTTATGATTTGGTTTAGCTGACATAAGATGCATTGCAAGAAAGAGATCAAGATAAATAGGAAGATGGTAGACTATAGTTCACGAGATTATCCTTATGGATCAGACAAGTGGTGTGGTGTTGGGAATTCTTCTGACTTGGAAGGCACATTGAGAAGCTTGAAGGCATAAATAAGGATTTGAAAAGAAAATAATGACATAATCATATAGGCACAGGAGAAACAAGTAGAGGTTAATACAATAATCCTTCAAAGTTTGTCAGAATTGTAGAGATAGGGACCACTTCAGATTGGTTATGGACAGGAGGACATAACTAATGGGGCATATGGGAGTAGGTCTCCTCATGGGTACAGGTTAGATAGAGATGACATGGTTAAAGATGGAAGGTTCTTGGATACTTCAAATAGAAGAGATGATAGACACAAGTATTATTCTAGTTCTGGTTCTCACAGGTATCATGATCATCATTGTTATCATCCTTACAGGAGGAGTGACAAGGGATATTTGAAAAATGAGTTTAAGAAAGAAAATACACCTACATTTGATGGAGAGATGAAGAAGTCACAGGATGTATAAGCATGGATTCTAGGAATGAATAAGTTCATCAGATTGTGTGATTATTCAAAGAACACAAAGTTCATAATAACTACATTCAACCTTAAAGGTAAAGAAGGTATCTGGTGGGAATATGTAAATAAATTCATAGATATTTATGAGGAGGAGTTTACTTGGAGTGATTTCGAGAGGTTATTATGGAAGAAGTATCTACCAGAGAGTTACTATGATGATAGGGAAAAGGAATTTTATGAGCTGATCATGGGATCTATGACGAATGAGGAGAGCACTAGAATATTTATGGAATTTTTGAGTTATGTGCCTTATCTCAAGGAGAAGAAGGCCAAGATTCAAATATTCATCAGTCAGTTAGTGATAACATTCAAAGACAAGATTGAGTTTGATGATCCTAGATCACTGGAGGAGGCCATCCAGAAGCTAAAGAACTTTTATGAGCAATCAAAACATAGATCTGAGACTAAGTAGGACTAGAAAGGTAATGCAAAGAACAAAGGAAAATGGGACAAGAAGAAAGAAAGACCTTTGGGTACAGGTAATAAAGAGAATGAAACACCATCTAAGAAGTTCAATGCATCTAATAGAGGGTGGTGATTTCGACCTGAGGAGCAGAAAAAGGATGAAGGATGGAAGCATTTACAATGTTGCACATGTGAAGGAGAGCATCGTAGGAGATATTGTCCACAACATTAGGATGGTAGACCGTAGATCTAGAGTGCTCAATAGGCAAAAACAGAGGGAGATGGTGGAAAGAGTATTCCTAGGATATATGCACATTAGATAACACACAGTAAGATCACCAGTTGTCTATTATCGAGATGGATGGTGAACTTTGTGATCAAGTTGTTTCTATTTTGATTGACCCTGGATCTAATTATAGTTATGCTAATCCTGACCTGTTGGATAAGTGTGGTTTGAATAAGGAAGTACACCCAGAGTCTTGGTTAGTATAGTTGGATACATGTACAAAGAATTGATTTCATCATTGGGTAAGAGCTTGTGCATTTGATTTGAATGGTATGCCTACCTCAGCACATTTGAATGTATTAGTGTTAGGATCATAAAGTATGTTGTTGGGTATGGATTGGTTGTATATTCATAGGACCAAGGTGGATTGTTATGACAAGGCTATTAAGTGCCTCGATGACAATGGGGAACAAAGAGTCTTGTAGGGTAAGAAGAAAGCAACATTAGTGAGAATGGTGACAACTATGCAAGCAAAGCATAGTTGCAGGAAAGGTTGTTTTTTATTTGTAGTGCATATTTCTAGTGATATAGGTAAGGAAGTTGAGGATGTACATGTTTTGAGAAGGTACCCAGTTCTATAACAGTTTCAAGATGTATTTCCTGTAGAGATTTCATATTTTCCACCTCATAGGGATATAATTTTCTATTGAGTTGGCACTAGGGGTAGCACCAGCATCTAAGGCACCTTACAAGATGAGCGCACCGGAGTTGGTAGAGTTGAAGTTGTAGTTGAAGGAAATGCTTGACAAGGGATACATTAGGACAAGTATATCACCATGGTGCACACATGTATTGTTTGTGAAGAATAAGGATGGTAATCTCTGGTTGTGCATTGATTATTGTTAGTTGAAAAAGGTGACCATCAAGAAAAGGTATTTGTTACGGAGTATTGATGATTTGTGCAATCAACTGAAGGGAGTAGTAGTATTCTCAAATATTGGTCTGAGATCCAAATATAATCAGGTATGCATTAAAGAATATGACATTCACAAGATAGATTTCCGGACTAGGTACAAACATTATGAGGTTGTTGTAGTTCCATTTGGTTTGACAAATTCTCCATCTAATTTTATGTGCTTGATGAATAGTTTGTTGCATCCTTATTTGGACAAGAGTTTTATTGTGTTCATTGATGTTATATTGGTATATTGTAAAAACGAAGAAGAACATGCTGAACACTTAGCAACAATATTGAGATTGTTGAGATAGCATCAGTTGTATGCTAAGCTCAGTAAGTGCAGTTTATTTCAAAATGAGGTACATTACTTGGGACATTTGGTTTCCAAGGAAGGCATAGCAGTGGATCGAGAAAAGGTAAGAGCTATCATGGAGTGGGTAGCTTCTAGGAATGTGGATGAGGTGACATCCTTCATGGGTTTAGCAGGGTATTATAGGAGGTTCATCAGGAACTTCTCGCAGATTACTTATCCAATAACATCATTGCAAATGAAAGGAAAGACATTTGAATGGATAGAGGAATGTGCAGACAATTTTGAGAAGTTAAAGAGGTTGTTCACATGATTCAGTGTTAAAGATCACAAGTCCAAAAAAATAATTTGTGGTATGTACAGATGCTTGCAAGAGATGACTGAGTGGATTTATTATGCATCAAGGGTAGGTGGTATGTTATGAGTCACAAAAACTAAATGAGCATGAGAAGAACTATCTGACACATGATCTTGATTTAGAAATGATCATTCATACATTGAAGATGAGGAGGCACTATCTTCTTGGAAAACGATTTGTATCGATGAGCGATCATAGTGGATTGCAGTATCTATTTGACCAGCTAAATTTGAATGTCAAGCAAGCTAGATGATTGGCCATGATCAATGCCTTCGATTTTGAGATCAGGTATATTAAATTTAGAGATAACAAGATTGTAAATTCTCTTAGTAGGAAAATACAGGTGAATCATATAGCAGTTATGAGCTCCTATGGGGTGGATCTATAGGATACGATCTTTCAGGAAGGTCAGCAGGATGTAAGGTCTATGGAACTTAGGGACAAATTGGATCAGAGTATAGGTACATGCATAGGTAGTGGTACAAGTATAGGTATGAGTACATGTTGTGGTATAGGTATAGGAAGTGGTACAAGTACAGGTATAGGTGGAGGTACAGGTGCACATGATGTGGACTATTGTCTCACAAAATATGGATTAGTCAGTTTTAGAGACATGATATCAGGGAAAATTTTAATGATGGAAGTTTATCTTAAACTTTAGAAACCTTGGTAAATATTACTAGTCCCTAATATGGAAATTGTAGAAATTTTGGTGATAGTTTTGTACAAATATTTATATTTCCAATGAATTTATATTAGTCAATATAACATTTTGGCGACTTTTAAGGTCAAATAATGGTGTACTATAAAATTTGTGAAAATCATTTTAGAAAAAAATGGAATTTCGCGAATCTTTTTCTGGAAAAAGCATGGAAAATTAGCCCACCTGTGAATATTAGCGCCTAAAATTTTCCCTACAAGATATATGTCCCAGACAATAGTGAGATCAAGAAGGTGATATTGAGGGAGTTTCATGTGAAGCCATATTTAGTTCACGCAGGCTATCAGAAGGCATTGATCGTAGTTAATAAGTTTTCTTATTGGACGAATTTGAAGAGAGACATGGCAGAGTTCATGGCTAGGTTCTTGGATTTTCAATAGGTGAAGGTAGAGTGTAAGCATCCAGATTGACTACTATAGTCAATTTTGATTCCATAGTGGAAATGGGAGGTCATTACCATGGATTTTATCACAAGTTTGTCGAGGATATCTAGGCATCATGATTCCATCATGGTTGTGGTGGACAGGTTCATGAAGGTAGCACACTTCATTCGAGTAAAGTATACATACTCAATGAATTATGTAGAACAGATCTTCTTCAAAGATGTGGTGAGATTACATGGTGCTCTGTAGAAAATTGTGTTAAACAAGGATCCGAAGTTCACTTCCAATTTTTGGAAGGAGTTGTTTATAGGTTTAGGTACATAGTTGGCCTTAAGTAAATCTTATCATCCACAGAAAAATGGAAAGACGGAGAGGGTCAATAGGATATTACAAGACATGTTTAGGATGTATGTGATGCACTAACAACAGAAGTGGGAAGCGTGTCTTCCACTGGTGGAGTTTGGTTACAATAATGGGTATCAAGAATATTTGAGGATGAGTTCGTTTGAGGCATTGTATAGGAAGAGTTGTAATACTCAGATCAGTTGGAGTGATCCAGTGAACAAGGTAGTGATTGGACCGGACATGTTCACAAAAATGCAATAGGAAATGTAGGTAGTCAAGAAGAATCTAAAGGAGTCACAGGATAGCAAGAAGAGCTTTGCAAAGTAGAACGAGGTTTTTAATGAGTTTCAAGTTCAGGAGCAGGTGCACTTGCGCATCAAACTGAATAAGATCTCCCTTAGGATTAGATCATGTGCCAAGATGGCACCTCATTTTTTTGGACCTTTCAAGATACTTAGGAGGATTGGGCCAGTAACTTATCATCTTTCGCTGCCTTCAACAGTGATATTCCATGATGTTTTCCATGTGTCATTTCTTAAGAAGTATCCTAAATAAGTTGATCATGTGATTGACTAGTTTTTGTTGTAGGTGTAGCTAGAAGGCGAATTCGAGCTGGAACCTTAGTGCATTTTGCAGAGAAATATGATGATGCTCTAGAATCGAGCAATCAAGAAGGTTAAAGTACAGAGGAATCACTTTGGGCCCGATGAAGCTACATGGGATATGATGGAACAAATGCATGCTATGTATCCTTCTCTATACACTGGTTGAGTGAATGTTTGGCATATGTTTTAGTATATGTTTTTGTATATTTACATATGTATATGGATGAAAATACCTCCATGAGCTATGTTATAAATATCCAATAAGAGATATGGGTGTCATCTCATTATGGTTGTCATGTTGTCATGTTTTCATGTTGGTTTCATTCTCAACAAGTTCATCATTATCAATAATGCAACGAGACAAGTTATAAACCTCGATGGGAAGTATGTTTTGTTTACAACAGTTTTATGGTTGTAGGTGTCGTTGAACACCAAGGACTGTGTTCCCCCAAGGGGGAGGCTTTTGTAACAACCCTGGTCAAAATTACATGTAAAAATTAATAAATGTAAAATAAGACCTTGGTCATGGGGCATGTATTCCAAGTTGAATGTTGGGAAAAAACATAGTGATGGGGATCACTTGTGATTAATAAATGGCTAAGGCCTTGGAAAGGAAAAATGGAATTTATTGGCATTTATTTATGAAAATAATGGAAATTAGGAGAAAAGGAAGGTGAAATGTCACAAGTTGCATTTGAGGAGGAAATTGAACGAAAATAATGGAAAATTGAAGAAAATAGAGGTCTCATTGATAAAAGGCTTCTAAGGATCATTTCATGCTTTTTTCTAGTCCAGTTTTGGAGCTCTCCCTCTATTTTTTGTCCATCTCATACTCTTGGATGCTTATAGTTTTATTGGATCACTCTTGGAGGACTGTGACATACTTGAAGTTTTGGAGAAAGAAGGAAACAGAAGAGAAATAAATCAAAAGGGAACATTTGGATCAGCAATTACAACAAGTTTTTCTTGTAGGTACCGAGTTGCATGTATGCTTTCCTCACTAGTTTTGGCATGCATGAAATATGCATGTGATTTCTTGGTTATGATATGTCATTGGCATGGAGGATTCCATGGAATGACAGTGGAATTGCCTATCCTTTCCCTCTCCTGGATAGCCATGGTGTTATGGGTTTACTTTTTTTTCTAGTTGGTTTTCTAGTACCTTTGGTTGGGGGTTGAGTTACTAGTTCCTGGGAGCCTTGGTTGGATAAATGTGCTGGAAGCCCTGTAACATCTTAGTTTGAGTTACTAGTCCTAGAATCCTTGGTTGGACAAATGCTTTGGAAGCCCTTGGTGGGTTGATTTACTAGTCTTGGAAGCCCTGGTTGGAGAAATTCTCTAAAAGCCCAACAATAGTTGTGGTTTGATTTACTAGTATTGGAAGCCATGGTTGTAACAAATGCTCCAAATACCTAGGTAGCTTAGGTAGAGACCAACCCAATGTTGGTTAGTGATGTCCAACCATGAGGTGGAATCACTGGTTAAGTTTGAGGTGGTTTGGCCTCTCGAAGCCCTATATGGTTTTGTTTGGTTTGTTTTATGAGATTTCACATTCATTCTTGGAATATGTCATGGGGATGACTCGCTGAAAGAAAGCTTTAGTTCAATGTAGTCTATGGTTGGGTGGTTCGTGGAAGTCCCATACACAGTCGACTTATGTAATCATCAATAAGAGCTTTCTTTCTCCTTGGTATTTTATTTCTAAATATACTTGTTTATATGTGGCTTATATGGTTGTTATATCCCTGATATTTTTGTTGGTTATATGTTGGTTATGAATAAGTTTTATGAAAGTAAAAATTCATGGCTCTCATAATGTTTTGGTTAATCACTGATTGTACAATAAATATGTGACTTAATAGATGGTAATCTAGTTATTATGATGAGGCATCTATGCTTCTTAGTGATTCTTAGATAAGTATGAGATCACTATGCTCAGATCTATTGCTTAAACCTGTATAATGCATATTTTTTACATGTTTGATCAAATTCTTGTCATAGATAATAGAGTTCCAATCATTTCCCTTATAAAATAATTACATTTGTATCAGTATTCCATTGTTATATTTCATTTTTAGAAGTGTCTTAGAGTTCTAGGTCATGACCTGAGCCTTGGGCCTGAAAAAGTGGCACATAATTCAGAGTCGTAGGCATAGAACTTCTTGGGAAAGTCCCTAGTTGCAGGCATACCCATGCTGTGGCAGTGATTGGAGGGTCCCATCCGCACTCATTCAATTTTTATGGGAGTGACGAGGGGATTAATGTATTAAAAAAAGTAGCTTCTCTCAAGGCTAGTCATGTGTAAGGTTTGGATGGCTCTTAGGGTTTCTATAGTAGGTTTGGAAGGTCTACGTTGTTGTGCTCCATCGGTTCCAGTTCCTTAAATGATACATGTGGTGTTGAATCACATCATAGTAACTCTTCGTCACATGTTTACCCTGGTTGGCGGGTTACTTGGGTAGATGTGGGAGGAGGGTGTTACACTTTTCATATTTATTTTCTAGGTTACCTTGTTTTCCTTTAAAAGATGAACATAAGTAGCAAAAAACCAAAGGTGTTTAGGAGAGGGATTCTAACAATAAATGCCACTCTCAAAGTCTTGTCAACTAATTCTAATGAGGATAATCGATTACGCAGTAATAGGAAATGTCAACTATGTTTTCCCAAAATTTTGTCCTAAGCTACCACCATTACGCATACACATTGATATTTCCATTAGAATCCTATACATCCTTTCAACAATAATATTCTATTGAGGTGTGTATGGAGTAGTTTTATACCTTCTTATATCACACTTCTTAAAAAATTCCTTGAACACATTCCCATATAATTCTATTCCATCATCTATCCTCAATACCTTATTTTTATTGTTCTTTTGATTACCCACAAGATCCCTTGAATCTTTTAGTTTACCAAATACAACATGTTTCTGATGGATGAAGTAAATCCAAGGGTAGTAACTCTAAAATTCATTTTTCTCTCGTAGCACCTAATGATAATATTACTAATTCTACTTACCATAAATGCAACATTCACAAAAATCAAGATCTACAGTGCAATTATACATGCCTTCAACAAAATCCTTATTGTGTGGTGCTTAAACGTCCTTATCTACAATAGGAGCCATTATTTGATGCCATGGAATCATCTTTTCTCTATAGGCAATATAGGTTTTTTCTTATTCATTTACACTCTAAGAAATAATGAAACTATTACACCCATCACTGCTATTTCTTCTTAATAGCATGTATAAATATCCAATATAAAATACCCTAAGAAACACCACTTCTCCTCAAAAAATCATGTAGATTTCCCTTTTAAACATAGTGTTTACCCCTACATTACCTATCTTGCATACAAATATAAATTTCCTAGCCATCCTTAGAATGTTTCAAAACACAAGGGAGTGCTCTAGTCCTTCCATCATTGACCATCAACTTGACTTTTCCTCATCTTCTGGTTTATATGTCAAATGATGTCTAAGGAAAACATCACCTCCATCATACCTTTCAGGTTCATAACACCACTCCTAGTGGAGATTCATATGAAAATATACGTATGATTCAATCAACCGTACATCATGATATGCATGTGTGCTTGAATGTAACCACCCTCCTCCCATATCTACATAAGTAACCAACCCACTGGGTAAACATGTGATGCGAGGGGAAAATATAAGGGATTCAACCTCCTTATAATCAATGGAACACATCAACCTGACCTTACACATCAACAACAACAACCCCAGGGTACATCCCAAACACTCAGACATCCTGCATATGGGTCCCACTGATCCTTTATTCCTCTTGACCTATGGACGCTCTCATGCTATAGGCATGCCAACGTCGAGGAACCTCTAGATGTTGTCATACAATAGGCATCCCAGCGTCCAAGGACCTTTAGATGCTCTCACAAGCCTACAAGCAAGCATTCAGGGGCTTTTCCCAATAGACCTCTGCTAGCATCTGCAGAATTCAAGGCAATTTTCTTGCCCAAAATTATAGTGACTACCCAGAACTTGTTATAAATTTCAAAATCCATGAAATACATGATGAAAATACTACTAAACCAAAAATATACCTCAGGACTAGGCCTGACAATCCCCAACTAGGACTAAAACCTCTTCAAACACTTGACATGAATACAATCTATAGGTCTAGGATACAAGACAAAGAACGAATGACTAAAAATACTTATGAAACATGTCAAGAAAGATCACCACCTTCTCCATTGAGCTGTTATAATATCAATTAGGTCTTTCATCCATCAATCCAACAATCACATGTAAATAGATGAGATAACCATGACATGAACCAACTAATTAACCAAGCTTATAACCACCATAAAATCATGTAAATAACAAGTATATAACAGCCATTAAATCCACATATAAACAAGTGAAAAATAAAGAGAGATTAGCCTTCATTAATCATAGGAAAATCTAACCAAGTTTGGGACAGCCACGTACCACCCAACTGTAGAGATGGTTGAACCAAATATTTATTTCAACCAGTCACCCCCATGCCATATTCCAAGCATGAATGTGGGATCTCGTAGATAAAACAATCCCAAAAAAGTCAAGAAAATCCAAAGGTTAAACCACCTCCACCCTCACAAAACCATAATCACACCATAGTCAGTGCTCTGATAACAACTGAACTAAACTTGGAATGCCATCCAAAATCCATCACTATCCTTGAGGAATTTTCCATCTTCTTGTCTAGCAGTCTTTACCGCAATCCAATCCATGATCACTAGGCCCTAAACTAAGACCATTCTATCAGGATTTAAAAACGAAAACCAGATCACTAGACCCTAAACTAAGACTTCTCCCTCAAGCTTTACTATGTATCCAGCCAAAACCACTCAAGGGATTTTTAGGCCTTTGGGAATGAACCTTGAGACCACCTCTACCCCAAATTCCGAAATCCAACCATCAAACCTAAGCTCAAAACTGAGATAATCATCCCATCATACTATGGCATCTGGAAAAAGGCAAGGCTAGGCTGAAAACCACTGTCATAACCCCACAAAACCATGCCACCGTTAGCAAGAGAGCCATACACCAACATGCAAATCCATGCATGTCAAAACCAGCTAAGAAATAACACATGGAATATGTTACTTGCAAGTATTCTTGTTGAAGCTGCCTGATCTTGCTCTTCCATCCTTGATCCTTGCTTTCCTTCATTAATCCAAAGCTAGAGTGATCCAGGAAAACTCTAAGTCACAAAGAGTGAGAGAGAGAAAATAATGAGAGAGCTTCAAAACTTTAACTGAAAAAAGGTTACCAACTGATACTCAAAAGCGTTTTTATTAATGAAGCCTCTATTCTTCATTTTCCATTATTTTCCTTCATTTTCCTCCTCACATGCAATGTGTGACCTTTCAGCTTAACTTTTCCTAATTTCATTTTTTTTCATAAATAAATGTGCTAAAAATGCCTTTTTACCTTTTAATGCCTCTGCCTTAGCCTTTGACAATTTCCTTAGCCAAAGACACCTCGAATGATGCCCACTAGGATTTCTTTGCCCAAAATTATGCTTGGAATAAATTTTCCTTCACTATGGTCTTATTTTTTGCTTTATTAGATTTTATTACATGAACTTTTCACCAGGGTTGTTACAAAACCCTCCCCCTTGGGGAACGCTGTCCTCATTGTTAAATGATGCCAAGACCTAAGAAAAAACACTAATAAGGTAACATATTGTTGATGGAGCTTTAGAACTTAGCTCATTGTAGTATTTACAATGAAATTCCTACTAAAAAATAAAACATCATGACAACATAGCTAGATAACAACCATACCACTTATTGGAGCTTTATAACTTAGCTCATGGAGGTATTTACATCCATATATATACATACACCAATACATGAGCAAAAGATATGTCAAACATATACCAAGCATCAAACCAAAACTAATTTGCCTCAACTGGAAAACAATGAAGGATACAGGGCCCAAATAGGATCCACCATCTCTGATGTAGCTTCTTTAGGAACAAAGTGATTCCAATGCACTTTAAATTGCTTTATGGATCTGATCCTGTGCATGAGATGCTTCCACTACAATATACACTAAGGCTATGAATGGAACTCTCCTTCTTGCTCCACTTGCGATACAAACCAATGAATAACATGATCAACATTCTTTATATACCTCTTAAGCAATGAAATGTGGAAAACATCATGGAATTTCACTATTGGAGGCAGTGCAAGTCGATAGGCCACTCGTCCAATCCTCCAAAGGATCTCAAAATGACCACAATATGATGGTGCAAAATGGCACATGATCCAATCCTCAAAGAGATATTCTTGGGCTTGATGCACAAATACACACGCTCCCCAACCTGGAACTCCTTGAACACACTGTTGGTGAGCGCCAGTATTGCAGCAATAATGTTGTAACTCCTGGGCTACCTACATTACTCTTATCAACCTAGTAGTTTGTAACAAACTTGGAAGCGACGATGCTGTATGCACAAGTACTAGTTCTTACTATAGGTTGTCACTTGGTCAGCTGGCGCAAGATCACTAGGAGCTTAAGACAACTTCTATGGATTCCAGAAGAAGCTCTATATGTGATGAAAGGAGAGAAATACTACTCTATAGATACTACTCTAACTGCAGAAAGGAGAAAGACTAAACTGTAAAGCAAACCAAGTAAATCCTAATTAACCAACTAATCCTACTTTTGCAAAAAGCCCTATGGAAACCATGAAAAGAATGCCATTACCTACTCAAGGAAGCAAAGAACATCTAACTAAGCTATTTATGGAAGTAAATGAGAAAAAAACATCTTTTAGGATTTTTATGTATTTTTATGTGAATTTGACATGCATGTGATTTATTGTTTGTGAAGGTGGCAGCGAGTAGGTGGTGTTGAAGGGCGGTTTTGGGACTTGGGAGGATGTAGGATGGTGTGGTTGGGTCCTAGGAGGTCTCAGGTGGCCTTCTAGAGGCGTTTCCCACACTCGACCTTGAAAAGAAAGCCTACAGGAAAATCTACAGGAGGACACAGGAAATCTACAGGAGGAAAAACAACGTTCTACAGGAGGCCTATAGGAGGAGGCCAAGAGAAGTTTTGGCTATTTTGAGGACGTGAGAGTGGGTGGAAAAGGTGAATGAAGATTGGAATGAGGTGTTAGGGCACCTAGGGTCTACCAAGAATCATTAGGAGAGAGAAAGATGATAGGATCTGCTCAAGGAGAGAGGAAGGAATTCTATGGAAAATGCAGGAAACTAAGGCAGAATTAAGGAGGGACTTGGGCGACTTGTATGGCATGGGTCAGATGGAGGATGGGATGGCTGATGGGCTGGCCTACTTCTAGTAGATCTCTACTGCATAAATAGCTGACAGTCAACCAATGAGATTAAGCAAGCAATGAAATAAGTGCATCTACAAAAACAGAGTTTTGCATCAAACTAATATAAACAGTGATCTATGAAAGGAAATGCTGATAACTACTACAAGGAAGGAAAGCATGGAAGAATACTATGTTAAATAAAGAAGTGAGCATGATGAAGAATTTCTGAAGAAAAGCAAACTAGACTATTAAACAACTAAAAAGTTGTAAACACTAGAAGTCCTATGAATGAGGAAAAACTGTGGTTTTGGGGCAGCAAAAGGGTCTTTTCCTCAAATCATGGTCCCAAAGGGAGGAAGAGAGGCCAAGGCACTGTTTCTAGACTTTTGGATCTTTCCTTTATCACTGCTTAACCTACTATAGAAAGCACAAATGGAAACAAATTGTTGAATCATCAATCAACAACCTATTCTTGACCATAAAAGAAATTCATCTAACAACAACCTAATCTACAAACTGAAATGAAACATACAAATACAAATAAAGAGGAGCTTGGCTGCTTGGATTGGGCCCTAACCCAAGAGCTTCAACCCTCTGAGGTAACTCGGTGCTAACTCAAAAAGGATTCCATCTTTATTTCCAAAACAATAACAAGATTACATGGAACTGTCAAAATAATAAGCTCGAAGTTGAGCAGAGTTTACATAAGCAAAAGTACAACAAAAATCTGACCCTAGTGAGGCCCTAGGCCTCTCTACTTATACAAATGAAGCTTCCAATAGCTTCCTTGAAATTAGGGAGGCTTGGCTCCCAAAACTCGAGATAGTCATGAGTTATCCTCCACTTGCTCGACTGCCTGCTAATGCATGGCTTGGTTGCTTGTACTTCGAGCTGAATGAAGGGGAATTCGAAGTGAGGAGTAATAAATGAGGGGGACTCCCTCCTATAAGTCGTCTCCTTTGTCCACTTTGAGTTATTGCTACCATTTTTCCACTGGATCCTTTACTTTGACCAAAAAATTCATCAATAATCTGAATTAAACACATATTAGACCACATGGCATCATAACTAACTCAACCCACTCTATAAGCATAAATATAATTAGAAAAACATACAATAAGCTAAGAGAATGGTTGATTTGACTAGGTTAGGAGGTAAAATCAGCCCATGTAATTACCCATTTATGAGGCTCATCATCACCCCCCTACTGAAAGTGTTTCTCATCCTCTGAGCAACTTAGTCCATCTCCTCATCTTTTATGGCCCTGGTGGCCTCCCTAGCATCCCATGCATCTGATGTGGTCTCCTCTTCCTTGTCATAGAATCCTACCTTCCCGTCTATTTCTTCCCACTGCTCGTGCTCTTATTCTTCACTTCTACCTTCCAGCATGCCTAGTAGCAGTGGGGGACTCAATTTGAGGCCAATCCAATTGACCTTTGGCCTTTCCATGGAGCGCTTATACATTGGTACTCTCCCTAACGGCTCCCTCATCCTCATTAGGGAATGATATTCCATGATCTGCAGACTATGTGGTAAGGTGTTCCATCTCCTCATACATGCATGCACATAGTCATCCCCAAGTAACATTTCCATATCCTCAAAATGTGCAATGGCTTGTGCATGATCACTGATATATCTAGGGGAAATATGAGGATTATTGGCAAGTAGGTTATGTGTGCTGATGAGTGCCATGGGGTCTGATGGCTCAGCTCTGATCATTAATGGCTCATTCTGCTCCTTTATCATCAACCTTCTTATTTCTGTTGCCCTTAACTCTTCATGGTTCATCTATGAGGCCATGGCCATTAGTTGCAGGTCCCCTAACCTGGCATTGGGGTCCCACACATTCATGTCTGTGAGGGCCATGTTATGCAGGTAGAATTCTCCCATCTTTGCCTTATCTTCTGATGTGATTTGATCAGACAGGTCCATAAAGTTCCTATAATCTTGGAAAGGCATTGTGCCTCTTTGTACCAAATTTTTTATCTGAAATTGCAACCATTGGTCCTTGAGATACAGGCCATAGGATTTTTCTGGTGTCCTACATTGCAATGCCTCCATGGACCAGCTGGCCATGCATGCCAGTTGGGTCTCTTTCTCTTGCAGCTGCCTCCTTAGCAATTCATTTTCTGTTTCAAGTTGGCTTCTTGCAATTGCTTCTCTGTGTCTGACAACACTTAACTCTCTGCCCATTTCTCTAAGTTTGTTCTCCATATGGCCAATATCCTCAACCCCTTTGGATTTGGCTATTTGCATCCACCTATGGGTCCTTATCCTTTCTTTCTCTAATTCAAAGAATAGTGGAATTGCAAATTTTTGTGGAATTATTCTTCCCCCCTCAAGAAGACTGTAGTAGGAGCCAAGACTGGGCTGGGGATCAGGTTCTTGTAGCTATGTTTCTTCTTCATTTCCCTATGGCTGTCCTTCTACCCCTTTCTCCCGCTTTTGGGTCTCCTGTAGTTTTGACAGGGTCTCCTGTAGAATTGTCTGTGCCTCCTATAGGACTGTTTTTGGGTCCTGTAGTTCTACCTTTTCTTTCCATGTGGGGGATCTAGGAGTCCCCCTTTCATATGTGATAGGTGCCTTGGAAGGGGATTCTTTCCCTTGGGCAGAGGGTGAATCTTCAATAATAATTGGCACTTTTGAAGAAGGTTGGGGTTTCCCTGTTTTGATTCTTGTGCTCTTCCTAGCCCTGGAATACATTGAGGGATGCCTCTTCCTCTTCTTTTTTGGCTTAATTGGTGTGTTGAGGGTAGTGAGAGTAGCTACTACCTCTCTTTCTAGGGTCTCAGGGGACACTTCTGTATTTTCTACCCCTTTTTCTCCTCCTCCTGTTTCTCCTTCTGTCTCTATTTGCTTTGTTTCTTTAGCTTTCTCCTCCTTTATCTTAGTTTCTTCCTCCTTCCCCATTTTTTCTGCTAAGTCACTAGTTTCCTCACCTTCTCCCCCTTGTTGCTCTTCCTCCTCACTGCCAGTACGATTGATATCATAGGTTAGGGATTTTATGTCATCTTCTGCTATCATGTTTCGGAAGATTTTCCATGCTATAGGGAGTGTAAATGTATGGAGGGATTCTTCCACTAAAATTTTGATTAACCCATGGTGAGCGAGATGCTCTGAATTCCCTGCTTGAACTTTAATGCTAGAGTCAATGAGAGACTACAAGAGGAAGTAGGGGATGCTGAGCTTCTGAGGGGCTGGAGTGTCCATGCCATATCTTAATTCATGAAGGATTCTAAAATGGTAACCATAGACAATGTTCTACCTCCCCTCACAGGAAATATATTTGATTATTTTGTAACTGATCTCATCCTAAGGATATGGTATGCTAGCCCTTCTAATGCCATTTTTATCCTCTACAGGGGTTTCATTGTTTTGGAATAAGTTTTTCTTGGGAGCTTGGCCAATTGGCTTTTCATCCTTACTCCAAGGCAATCCAAGACGAAGGGTAGTGACCCTACTAACAAACTTAGGGGTTATCTCCATGGAAATACCTCTAAAGGTGACAGTGGCATGTGTTCTGGTGTGAGGGACCAAGGAGTGGGAAAATTCTTGAGCAATTTCCTCAAAAAAGTTCATCCAGTTTGCTCTTGTCAATATGTCCACTACTTGGGGATGTGCATGGATCCTGGGGGAGTTGGTGGGCTCCTTCCTCATAAAAAGTCCTATCATTTTGTTTATGCTTCTTTGGGAATCCAAATGTGGGGAAGGAGACAACAATTTTTGAAGAAAAACAGAGAAATAGGGAGACTGTGTTTTTTTTTTAAGAAATAAGCAAAATTTTTGTTATGTATTCCTTCCACCTAAAGGCTTTATTTCCTCCTCAAAATTAAACTACTGCTTCCATATTTTGATATTCAATGGGGGTATGCATAGAACCTACCTCCTTAGCCCGAGAATTGTGCTAAAACCCGTGTTTTCTCCCTTCAAAACAACTCACTAGCCCTCCTGTAGAAGACTGTTGGCCCTCCTATAAAATTCTTGTAGGTTCTCCTGTAGAACCTGTAAGTGCTCCTGTAGAAAATGCCGAGAGCAGGAATATGGGAGAGATCAGTGGAGAATGATGGTTACGAGGTTGTGGGGGCACGAGGAGATTGCAGGAGCAAAGTTTTGAGGAGAGAATGAAGGAAAAGGTGGTGAGAGTGCTCAAGGAGGAGTACTTAATGCTTTTTATGGATATTTTTGGTGATGGAGGGTGAGCTGGCCAATTGTAAGTTGGCCATATTCATACCATTGGTCCCCACCCGCCTTTTCATCATGGCCCTTTCCTCATAATCATCCCTTATGATTGCATTGGAGTTCACACTTCCTCCACTATTTGTCCTTGACATCTTTCTTGATTTGACTATGCGTACGTGTGGGTGACATCTTCGGATGAGTGGAGTCAACTAGATGAAGGTGGCCAAGTTAACTGGCCACCTTTCCCTCGTTCAACCTCAACCATCTCATTACTTTTGCATGCCTTCTAACTACACAAATGCAAACAGAGGAGCGGGTTAGTTACTTACCTGAGATCCAAATGTATTTGCTTATGAGGTGTTGTGGTTCTTTCTCTCTGCTACATGCCTTTGTTTCTTTTGCTGCATGTTGTCTGCTTGCTGATGTGTGGTTGTGCCTTGTGCAGGTTCTTCTATGGCTGGATCTAAGCTTCAGGTGTCTTCTTCAACTTCCATATTTGCACCCTCTTGCTGTTGATGCTGGATTTTAATGGGATCAGCTGCTACAGGAATTCCTATAGGAGCTCCTGGAGTTGCTGCTCCCCTTGAAACTTCAGCTTCTTTCTGTGCTTGGAGATGTGAGGATGATGCCAAAGATGTAGATAGAGATGGATAGGTAATAGGTAGGCTTCAGGTGAGGTTGATGGTGCTGCCTACTCTCTTATTTCTTTTTTTGCTTTTTTCCTTTTTCTTGAAAAACGTTTTTCTCTGTGTTTTTCTTGGACATGAAGAAGAATGATGCTTGGGGTCTGATGTAGGCTTGGAAATGATGGCAAGGAGGTTTGAACACTACAGGAGGATTTAGATATTTTTTTATGAAGCTTCCCTATCCCTCAAACTACCTTTTCTATCCATTTCTAGCTCTCTGTAATTCCTACAGGAGCCTCTTGTAGAAAACACAGAGCCTCCTGTAGAAAACACAACTTTTGAGAAATAAGAACAGTGAGGTGAAAAAATGCCAAGAATGATGGAGAAAAGTGTCGGATGGTAGGATAGGTGCTGGTGTTGGTTTCAGGGCTCCCTTGGCACCTTATGTTGCTTCCTGTAGTCCTCCTGCAAACCTGCAATGCAACTGGAAATTCATTTTTCTTTTTCTCTTCTTTTTTTTTGAAAATAGCTAGGGCACCTCAGGGAGGTTTTCACCCTAATTGCCTACCGTGGGCACCTCCAAGGGATGTTTTCACCCAGTGATCTTGTTTTTCTCTCTTTTCTTTTCTTTTTTGACATCACTGGGCCACCTCAGGAGAGGTTTTCAACCCAATGATGGGACTCAAGCGCCTCATGGAGGTTTTCACCTGAGTCCTTATTTTTTTACTTTTTCTTTTTCTTTAGTGAGTGGATGAAGTGGAGGCTAAGACATGCTCCACTACCATCAATGTATTATTCAAATATTCAATGAACTCTTGCTTGGAGAGGAGTTTCTTGTAGACTTTTAACCGATTTCCATTGACAAGCATGGAGATGGCTTCATCATCAATGGTTCTGATCAGAACTGAAGCATTGTCATTGCATTTCTCCACAATGTAGGGTCCCAGCCATATTTTCCTTAGCTTGCCATTGAAATATTTATATTTCGAATCATAGAGTAGTGCCCAATCTCCCTCTTGGAATTGCTTCTCCTTGATTTTTTTGTCATGCCATATCTTTCTCTGAAGTTGAACTACCTCTGTTTGGAGAAGGGCCTGCATTTTGTGTTCATCCAATCCATTGAGCTGAAGTAATCTTTCTTTCTGTGCATGGCTGAGGTTTAGGTCCAACTGAGCTACCATCCTCAGGGTGTTGAATTCAAATTCTAATGACAGCAAAGGCTTCTTCCCACAAACCAGCTCATAGGGTGTGAACCCTGTAGTGGTATTCCAAGTTGTATTGTAGGCCCAAGTGGCCTCAACTAATCTGTCCGCCTAGTATTTTTTGCTGCTGCTCACTACCTTTGTTAGGATCCCTTCCAATGCTTTATTAGTGACCTCCACCTGCCCATTGGCTTGTGGATGGTAAGGGGTCGAAGTTCTGTGCTTGATTCTATGATGTGTGAGCAGGTCTTCAATCAAATTGGAAGTAAACTGACTACCTTGATCTGTGACCAATTCTCTTGGATACCCGAACTTGTAGAATATGTTCTCTCTCAAAAATTCAGCTACTTTTTCCTCTGTCGCTGCTTTGATTTCTTTTGTCTCTGCCCACTTTGTTAGGTAATCGGTGCACACAATGATGTATTGCTTCTGCTTTGAAGGAGGGCTGATAGGACCCACAAAGTCCATGCCCCACTTCTCAAATGGCTCAAAGGTCACTTGAGGTTGCATGGGCATTTCATCCTTTGGAGTAGGTTTCCCCATCCTCTGACATCGATCACACTAGCTGGTATATCTCCTCACATCCTGATGAAGAGTGGGCCAGTAGTAGCCTGCTTGCAGTATCTTGAAGGCAGTTCTTTTTGCTGCAAAATGACCTCCACAAGGCCCATCATGACAGGTCAGGAGGATGTCAAAGAATTCCTCCTCCTTGACACATCTTCTCAAGATCTGATCTGGGCCAAGTTTGAAGAGATTTCCCCCAATCTAGGTGAAAGGGGCACTTTTTCTCACTATCTTGCTCTTCTCTTTTGAGGACAGATGTGGTGGAAACTGTGCTAAAACCAAGTAGTTTGCTATATTAGCAAACCATGGAGAGAGTACCGGGATAGTAAACAGGTGTTCATCCGGCATTTGGTCATCCACCATTCCTTCCTCGGCTACAGGCAAATTTACTCTAGACAAAAAGTCAGCAACAACATTTTCTTTACCAAGCTTATCAATAATGGTCAAATCAAACTGCTGCAGTAAAAGCAACCATCTAATAATGTGAGCATTCACATCTGGTTGTTCATTAAATATCTGATTGCAGCATGATCAGTTTACACAAAGGTTTGATAGCCTGTGATATAATGTCTGAATTTGTTTAAGGAATGCACGATAGCTAGGAGTTCCTTCTCGGTAACCATATAGTTTAACTCTGCCTTTGACAAGTTTTTGATTATAAAGTATATGGCATAAGGTAACTTTTCATCAATTTGTCCCAAGGTTGATCCTATCACTTTGTTCGAGGCATTTGTGTGAATGTGGAAAGGTAGGGCTCAGTTTAGGCCTCCCAGAATTGGGGCAGTCACGAGCTTGCTCTTCAAGGTATCTAGGGATTCTTGACAATTTTCCGACCATATAAACTCAACATCTTTACCGAAAAGGCCAAAAAAAGGAGAGGCTAGCTTGCTAAAATCTTTAATGAATCTCCGGTAATACCCAGCTAAACCTAGGAAACTTCTGACATCTCTCACCTTTTGAGGAGATGGGACACTTTGGATGATGGTAATTTTGTTGGGGTCCACCTGCAATCCTTGTTGAGATATTGCATGACCTAGAATGGTCCCTTCAGTCATAAAAAAATCACATTTTTCCAAACTGAGGGACAGGTTCATCTCAATACACTTGTCTAGAACTTTTCCTAGGTCAGATAAAGCTTCCTGAAAGTCAGAGCCATAAGGAGTAAAGTCATCCATGTATATCTCTACTGCATCATGAACTAACTCAAAAAATATACTCAATACCGCTCTTTGGAAAGTGGCTGGAGCATTACACAAACCAAAAGGAAGGACCTGGTATGCGGAGGTACCCCAAGGACAAGTGAAAGTGGTCTTATCTTGGTCTTTCAGGCTTATTTGAATCTGATTGTACCCACTAAACCCGTTTAGGAAAGAGAAAAACTTTTTCTCTGCCAAACTATCTAACACTTGATCTATGAAAGGTAAAGGAAAATGGTCCTTTTTAGTGGCTTTGTTCAATTCCCGATAGTCGAAACACATTCTCCACTTACCATTTTTCTTTGGCACTAGCACCAAAGGAGAGACCCATTCACTGTCAGAGATGGGATAGATGAATCCTGCATCAAGCAATTTTTGTAGTTCTTCCTTAACAATATCTTTAAGTGCTGGATTCATCCTCCTTTGAGGTTGCCTGACTGGCTTGCAATCCTCCTGGATGTATATATGATGAGTACATACTGAAGGGTGCACTCCCTTCATCTCCTTATAACTCCACGTGAAGGCATCTAGGTGTTTTCTCCGGAAGCTACACATTTCCTCCTCCTAGGAAGTGGATAGGGATGGATTGATTTTCAAGGTTCTTTTTGGGCTAAACTCTGTATTCTTAACATGGAGAGGAGTGGAGTCAGCCGCACAGAGATCAGTTGAGGGGTTGTTTTGGGTTTCTCTTACTATGTCCTGTAATGGTGATACACTGGGGAGTGGATTCTGAATCAGATTTTCAATCATATCATCCTCATCTTGCAGATTTCCCCCCATAGAGATTTCTAATGCACAAAGCGGTGAAGAATAGACTTCATCCTTATCTTCCTCCTCCAACTAGAGAGGTAGATCATGTTATAGCAAGGGTTGGGCAGGAGGATATAGGATTAACTACTTGGACATATGCCCGTTCTTTATGGTCATGTTCCCAGCTCGACAACTAATGTAGGCATCGGCAGTAGCCAACCAGGGTCTTCCCAGAATGAGAGGATACCTAGTGAGCTTTGCCTTTGGCTGGAGAACTAAGAAATCAGCAGGGTACTCCCAAGAATCAATGGAGACCATCACATCTTCCACAATCCCCTCAGGGGTCACGGTGGAGCGGTCTGCAAGCTATAGCACGGTCGTGGTCTTCCTCAAGGAGCCCTGGAGGTTGAGTTTGAGCATTGTGTCCTTTGTCATCACATTAATGGCAGCTCCTAGATCAATCAAGGTGTGTGGGATCATGGTGCCATTGATGTGGACATCAACTACTGGGCTTCCAGGGTCCAGATATTTTGGACAGATTACTTGCCCCAACATCAGGTCGGACAGTTGCCCTATGACATTGATGGTTGGGGCATCCCTCTTGCGCCTTCCTGGATGCCTAAAGCACTTCTCTTTGATCAACCTATTGTATATAGGTACATCTTTTATGGCTTGGAGAAGTGGTATCTTCACACATAAATGTTTCAATTCTCCGAGGAGTTTAGTTTATTCTGGGGTAGGCTGGACTGTTGCGGATAGTCTCTCAGGAAAGGGTGGATTTGCTTTAGGTTCACTTTCCTCTTTATCTTCCTCAACCTCCCAGGAAGGAGGCTGGCTATCTGGAATAAGAATTTTCCCAGATCGCAAGTTAATCTCCTAAATCTCCACAACATAAGTCGGGCATGATGGTTCCCCACTATACACTTGCTGAGCCTGTCTGTTGTTCGAGTTCAGATTTGGCTGGTCATGCATTTGGGGTTGCCTTGGTGGAGCAGGAGGTAACAATTGTGGTTGGTCAGGTGGTGGAGGCAAAAGAGTAAGAGGAGAGTTGTATTGGGGCCTCCACCCCTGATGAGATGCATTCCACTAAGGCTGCGGCTGAGCATAGGATTGGAATGAATGGGTGGCTAGTTGGGCATGAATGGGTGGCTAGTTTGGACCAAGAAGGATGAGCAGGGGGGGCCCAATAAGGAATGGAAGTGACTTGGTTGGGGTTGTAGTATGCCTGAGATGTCCCTTGCATCCCCTGCTTATATGGTCTAGGTCCATGTGGCCTCCTTTGGTGTATGTAATAGAGTTTTTTAGTGACTCCCTCAGCCCCTTGATATATAGCTTTAAGTCCAGGTAAGGAAGGGTACTTGTCTGTATAATGATTTTCTTCACAGACTGAACAAACTTCTATAGCCTTCAATGGGCATTCATTACTAGGATTCCTCCTGGTGCATCTAGGGCAGAAAATGGCCAAAGCCCTCACTGCTTCCTCTTGTTTCCTTTTGATATGTAAGGTATCCATTTGCATGGCAAGAGTCTACAGCATGTCACTCTTGAAGTCTTCCAGCATGTTTCCAATTTCTCCTTTAATGGATGAGCTAGAGGAAGAGGTACTGGCTATGGGTTGACTCCCCCTTACCTTTCTTTCTGGCTGACCTAGAATGGTTTTTAAAAATAGCCTTTATGTCCTCATAGGACAGTTGGTAGATGTCTCCCCTAGCCAGTAGATGGAGGGTGTCTAAAATATCTTCCCGAATTCCCCTGAGCAGGAACAGCTTCAGAGACTCAGAGTCAAGTGTACACCCGACCCTTTTGTAACTAAGCTGGAACCTCTCTTCATAGTCCTCCAGGGACTCATCGCTTCCTATGGTCATTCAGAAAATTTCTTCTTTAGTATCTTTTGACCTACAATAGTCTCGATACTTGTTGTTAAAGGCTTGCTGCATCTGAGCCCAAGTTGTGATACTGTTTCCAGGTAATCCCATGAACCAGCGCAATGTTGCATCCTTGAGAGTAGAAGGAAACAGTTTCAACATTTGCTCATCTTCTGCATAGTCATAGGTTCAAAAAATAACAGAAAACTCAAACAAAAAGGTGTCAGGATATTTTGTAGTCAGACCATGGAAATGACGTAGGGTAGAAGGGCTTATATTCTTCATTTTGGTGTCCCCATTGGTCTCTCAAATGGGAAAGGTACCCTCTGTTCTCTCTCCATTCCCCCTAGCATTTCTATGTTTAGCCATTGGCTCCAAAGGAATGTTTTCTTCTTCTTCTTCCCCTATAGGTTCTTGAAATATGTCTGGCTATTCACCTAAGGGTTATTCTTGATCGCAGCCACCGAAGAAGAGAGAAGGTTGGCTGTGTGAAGCAGTGGGGATGCTAGGTAAGAATTTTCTTGAGTTATCTCTATTCCTACGAGGCATGAAAGGAAATATTTTTGGTTGGTTTTTATTTCTTTTTCCCCACACTGATAATACCTGCAAAATGGAAATTGATTGAACAAAGAAATTACAACTAGTTGAAATAAACTTGTTGAATGGAAATTTGCAGAATTGAAAAGGAAAGCAAAGAAATGCAGAACTGGAAGGAAAAGAAAGGACTGGTCTACTTTTCTAAAATAAACTATTAGCATAACATTTGCAATAAAAAATAGAAGAAAGCAGTAATCACAGAATACTCTGACGCTTCCCTGGCAATGACGAAAAAAAGTATGGTGAGTGCCAGTATTGCACCAATAATGCTGCAACTCCTGGGCTACCTACTTTACTCTTATCAACCCGGTAGTTCGTAACAAACTTGGAAGTGATGGTGTTGTATGCACAAGTACTAGTTCTTACTGTAGGTTGTCACTTGGTCAGTCGGCGCAAGATCACTATGGGCTCAAGCCAACTTCTATGGATTCCGGAAGAAGCTCTATATGTGATGAAAGGAGAGAAAGACTAATCTACAGATACTACTCTAACTGCAGAAAGGAGAAAGACTGAAATGTAAAGCAAACCAGGTAAATCCTAATTAACCAACTAATCCTAATTTTGCAGAAAACCTTATGGAAACCATGAAAATAATGGCATTACCTACCCAAGGAAGCAAACAACATCTAACTAAGCTATTTCTGGAAGTAAATGAGCAAAAAACAGCTTTTTGGATTTTTATGTGAATTTGACATGCATGTGATTTATTGTTTGTGAAGGTGGCAGCGAATAGGTGGTGTTGAAGGGCAGTTTTGGGACTTGAGAGGATGTACGATGGTGTTGTTAGGTCCTAGGAGGTCTCAGGTGGCCTTCTAGAGGCTTTTCCCACACTCGGCCTTCAAAAGAAAGCCTAGAGGAAAATCTACAAGAGGACACAGGAAATCTACAGAAGGAAAAACATCGTTCTACAGGAGGCCTATAGGAGGAGGCCGAGAGTAGTTTTGGCTATTTTGAGGGTGTGAGATTGGGTGGCAAAGGTAAATGAAGGTTGGAATGAGATGTTAGGGCACCTAGGGTCTACCAAGAATCATTAGGAGAGAGAAAGATGATAGGATCTGCTCAAGGAGAGAGGAAGGAATTCTATGGAAAAAGCAAGAAACTAAGGCAGAATTGAGGGGAGACTTGGGCGACCTGTAGGGCATGGATCAAATGGAGGATGGGATGGCTGATAGGTTGGTCTGCTGCCAAAATATCTTTGCTGCATAAACAACTGATAGTCAACCAATGAGATTAAGCAAGCAATGCAATAAGTGCATCTAGAAAAAGAGAGTTTTGCAGCAAACTAATCTAAATTGTGATCTATGAAAGGAAATGTCGATAACTGCTGCAAGGAAGGAAAGCGTTGAAGAATACTATGGTAAATAAAGAAGTGAGCATGAGGAAGAAGTTCTGAAGCAAGGCAAACTAGACTATTAAACAACTAAAACGTTGTAAACACTAGAAGTCCTGTGAATGAGGAAAAACTGTGTTTTTGGGGCAGCAAGAGGGTCTTTGCCTCAAATCATGGTCCCAGAGGGAGGAAGAGAGGCCAAGGCACTGTTTCTAGCCTTTTGGATATTTTCTTTATCACTGCTTAACCTGCTATAGAAAGCACAAATGGAAACAAATTGTTGAATCATCAATCAGCAACCTATTCTTGACCATAAAAGAAATTCATCTAACAACAACCTATTCTTGACCATAAAAGAAATTCATCTAACAACAACCTACTCTACAAACTAAAATGAAACATACAAATACAAGTAAATAGGAGCTTGGATGGTTGGATTGGGCCCTAACCCAAGAGCTTCAACCCTCTGAGGTAACTCAGTGCTAACTCAAAAAGGATTCCATCTTTGTTTCCAAAACAATAAAAATATTACATGGAATTATCAAAATAATAAGCTCGAAGTTGAGCAGAGTTTACATAAGCAAAAGTACAACAAAAATCTGACCCGAGTGAGGCCCTAGGCCTCTCTACTTATACAAATGAAGCTACCAATAGCTTCCTTAAAATCAGGGAGGCTTGGCTCCCAAAACTCGAGATAGTCATGAATTATCCTCCACTTGCTCGACTGCCTTCTAATGCATGACTTGGTTGCCTGTACTCCGAGCTGAATGAAGGGGAATTCGAAGTGAGGAGTAATAAATGAGGGAGACTCCCTCCTATAAGTCCTCTCCTTTGTCCACTTCGAGTTATTGCTGCCATTTGTCCACTGGATCCTTGACTTTGACCACAAAATTCATCAATAATCTGCATTAAACACATATTAGACCACATGGCATCATAACTAACTCAACTCACTCTATAAGCATAAATATAATTAGAAAAACATATAATAAGCTAAGAGAATGGTTGATTTGACTAGGTTAGGAGGTAAAATGAACCCATGTAATTACCCATTTATGAGGCTCATCATCACCCCCATACTGAAAGTGTTTCTCATCCTCTGAGAAACTTAGTCCATCTCCTCATCCTTTATGGCCCTGGTGGCCTCCCTAGCATCCCATGCGTCTGATGTGGTCTCCTCTTCCTTATCATAAAAGCCTGCCTTCCTCTCTATTTCTTTCCACTGCTCCTGCTCTTCTTCTTCTCTTCTTTCTTCCAGCATGCCTAGTAGTAGTGGGGGATTCAATTTGAGGCCAATCCAATTGACCTTCAGCCTCTGCATGGAGCACTTATACATTGGCACTCTCCCTAATGCCTCCTTCATCCTCATTAGGGAATGATATTCCCTTATCTGTAGACTGTGTGGTAAGGTGTTCCATCTCCTCATACATGCATGCACATAGTCATCCCAAAGTAACCTTCCCATATCCTCAAAATGTGCAATGGCTTGTGCATGATCACTGATATATCTAGGGGTAATATGAGGATTATTGGCAAGTAGGTTATGTGTGTTGATGAGTGCCATGGGGTCTGATGGCTTAGCTCTAATCATTAATGGCTCATTCTGCTCCTTTATCATCAATCTTCTTATTTCTGCTACCCTTAACCCATCATGGTTCATCCATGAAGCCATGGCCATTAGTTGTAGGTCTCCTAACCTAGCATTGGGGTCCCACACATTCATGTCTGTGAGGGCCATGTTATGTAGGTAGAATTCTGCCATCTTTGCCTTATCTTCTGATGTGCTTTGATCAGATAGGTACATAAAGTGCTTGTAATCTTGGAAAGGCATTGTGCCTCTTTGTGCCAAAGTCTTCATCTGAAATTGCAACCATTGGTCCTTGAGATACAGGCCATAGGATTTTGTTGGTGTCCTACATTGCAATGCCTCCATGGACCAGCTGGCCATGCATGCCAGTTGGGTCTCTTTCTCTTGCAGCATCCTCCTTAGCAATTCATTTTCTGTTTCAAGTTGACTTCTTGCAATTGCTTATCTGTGTCTAACAACACTTAACTCTCTACCCTTTTCTCTAAGTTTGTTCTCCATATGGCCAATATCCTCAACCCCTTTGGATTTGGCTATTTTCATCCACCTATGGGTCGTTATCCTTTCTTTCTCTAATTCAGCGAATAGTTGAATTGCAAGTTTTTTGTGGAATTATTCTTCCCCCCTCAAGAAGACTGTAGTAGGAGCCAAGACTGGGCTGGGGATTAGGTTCTTGTAGCTATGTTTCTTCTTCCTTTCCCTATGGCTATCCTTCTACCCTTTTCTCCAGCTTTTGGGTCTCCTGTAGTTTTGACAGGGTCTCCTGTAGAACTGTCTGTGCCTCCTGTAGGACTGTTTTTGGGTCCTGTATTTCTACCTTTTCTTTCCATGTGGGGGATCTAGGAGTCCCCCTTTCATATGTGATAGGTGCCTTGGAAGGGGATTCTTTCCCTTGGGTAGAGGGTGAATCTTCAATAATAATTGGCACTTTTGAAGAAGGTTGGGGTTTCCCTGTTTTGATTCTTGTGCTCTTCCTAGCCCTGAAATACATTGAGGTCCGCGTCTTCCTCTTCTGTTTTGCCTTAATTGGTGTGCTGAGGGCAGTGAGAGCAACTTCTACCTCTCTTTCTAGGGTCTCAAGGGACACTTCTGTATTTTTTGCCCCTTTTTCTCCTCCTTCTGTTTCTCTTTCTGTCTCTATTTTCTTTGTTTCTTCTTGCTCTGTTTCTTTAGCTTTCTCCTCCTCTATCTTAGTTTCTTCCTCCTTTCCATTTTTTCTGCTAAGTCACTAGTTGCCTCACCTTCTCCCCCTTGCTGCTCTTCCTCCTCACTGCTAGTAGGATTGATATCATAGGTTAGGGATTTTATGTCATCTTCTGCTATCATGTTTCGGAAGATTTCCCATGCTATAGGGAGTGTAAATGTATGGAGGGATTCTTCCACTAAAATTTTGATTAACCCATGGTCAGCGAGATGCTTAGAATTCCCTGCTTGAACTTTAATGCTAGAGTCAATGAGAGACTGCAGGAGGAAGTAGGGGATGCTGAGCTTCTGAGGGGCTGGAGTGTCCATGCCATATCTTAATTCATGAAGGATTCTAAAATGGTAACCATAGACAATGTTGTACCTCCCCTCACAGGAAATATATTTGATTATTTTGTAGTTGATCTCATCCCAAGGATATGGTATGCTAGCCCTTCTAATGCCATTTTTATCCTCTACAGGGGTTTCATTGTTTTGGAAGAAGTTTTTCTTGGGAGCCTGGCCAATTGGTTTTTCATCCTTACTCCAGGGCAATCCAAGAGGAAGGGTAGTGACCCTACTAACAAACTCAAGGATTATCTCCATGGAAATAACTCTAAAGGTGATAGTGGCATGTGTTGTTGTGTGAGGGACCAAGGAGTGGGAAAATTCTTGAGCAATTTCCTCATCAAACCCTTGGAATTTCTCAAAAAAGTTCATCCAATTTGCTCTTGTCAATATGTCCACTACTTGGGGATGTACATGGAGCCTGGGGGAGTTGGTGGGCTCCTTCCTCATAAAACATCCTGTCATTTTGTTTATGCTTCTTTTGGAATCCAAATGTGGAGAAGGAGACAACAATTTTTGAAGAAAAACAGAGAAATAAGGAGACTGTGTTTTTCTTTTTACCAAATAAGAAAAAATTTTGTTATGTATTTCCTCTGACTAAAGGCTTTATTTCCTCCTCAAAATTAAACCATTGCTTGCATATTTTGATATTCAAAGGGGGTATGCATAGAACCTACCTCCTCAGCTTGAGAATTGTACTAAAACCCGTGTTTTCTCGCTTCAAAACAACTCACTAGCCCTCCTATAGAAGACTGTTGGCCCTCTTATAGAATTCCTATAGGTTCTCTTGTAGAACCTGTAAGTGCTCCTGTAGAAAATGTTGAGAGCAGGAATATGGGAGAGATCAGTGGAGAATGATGGTTACGAGGCTGTGGGGGCAAGAGGAGATTGCAGGAGCAGAGTTTCGAGGAGAGAATGAAGGAAAAGGTGGTGAGAGTGCTCAGGGAGGATTACTTAATGGTTTTTATGGATATTTTCTGTGATGGATGGTGAGCTGGCCAAGTGTACGTTGGCCATATTCGGACCATTCATCCCCACCTGCCTTGTCATCATGGCCCTTTCCTCGTAATCATCCCTTATTATTGCATCAGAGTTCACACTTCCTCCACTATTTGTCCTTGACATCTTTGTTGAGTTGACTGTGCGAACGTGTGGGTGATATCTTCATATGAGTGGAGTCAACCAGATGAAGGTGGCCAAGTTAACTGGCCACCTTTCCCTCGTTCAACCTCAACCATCTCATTACTTTTGCATGCCTTCTAACTACACAAATGCAAACAGAGGAGCGGGTTAGTTACTTACCTGAGATCCAAATGTATTTGCTTATGAGGTGTTGTGGTTCTTTCTCTCTGCTGCATGCCTTTGTTTCTTTTGTTGCATGTTGTCTACTTGCTGATGTGTGTTTTTGCCTTGTGCAGGTTCTTCTCTGGCTAGATCTAAGCTTCAGGTGTCTTCTTCAACTTCCATATTTGCACCCTCTTGCTGTTGATGCTAGATTTTAATGGGATCAGCTGCTACAGGAATTCCTACAGGAGCTCCTGTAGTTGCTTCTCCCCTTGAAAATTCAGCTTCTTTCTATGCTTGGAGCTATGAGGATGATGCCAGAGATGTAGATAGAGATGGAGAGGTAATAGGTAGGCTTCAGGTGAGGTTGATGGTGCTGCCTACTCTCTTATTTTTTTGTTTTTTCCTTTTTCCTAAAAATTGTTTTTTCTCTGTGTTTTTCTTGGACAGGAAGAAGAATGATGCTTGGGGTGTGATGCAGGCTTGGACATGATGGCAAGGAGGTTTGAAGACTGCAGGAGGATTTATAGATTTTCTCATGAAGCTTCCCTATCCCTCAAACTACCTTTTCTATCCATTTCTGGCTCTCTGTAATTCCTACAGGAGCCTCCTGTAGAAAACACAGAGCCTCCTATAGAAAACACAATTTTTGAAAAATAAGCACAGTGAGGTGAAAAAAATGCCAAGAATGATGGAGAAAAGTGTGGGAAGGTAGGATAGGTACTGGTGTTGATTTCAAGGCTCCCTTGGCACCTTATGATGTGTCCTGTAGTCCTCCTGCAAACTTGCAATGCAACTGGAAATTCATTTCCCTTTTTCTTTTTTCTTTTTTTTGAAAATAACTAGGGCACCTCAGGGAGGTTTTCACCCTAACTGCCTACCCTGGGCACCTCCAAGGGAGGTTTTCACCCAAGGATCTTGTTTTTCTCTCTCTCTTTTTTTTTTTTGACATCACTGGGCCGCCTTAGGAGAGGTTTTCAACCCAATGATGGGAGTCAAGCGCCTCATGGATGTTTTCACTTGAGTCCTTACTTTTTTATTTTTTCTTTTTCTTATGTGAGTGGATGAAGTGGAGGCTAAGACATGTTCCACTACCATCATTGTCTTATTCAAATCTTCAATGAACTCTCGCTTGGAGAGGGGTTTCTTGTATAATTTCAACTGATGTCCATTGATAAGCATGGGGATGGCTTCATCATCAATGGTTCTGATCAGAATTGAACCATTGTCATTGCATTTCTCCACAGTATAGTGTCCCAGCCATCTTGTCCTTAGCTTGCCCTTGAAATATTTATATTTTGAATCATAGAGTAGTGCCCAATCTCCCTCTTGGAATTGCTTCTCGTTGATGTTTTTTTCATGCCATATCTTTGTTTGAAGTTGAAATACCTCTATGTGGAGAAGGGCCTACATTCTGTGTTCATCCAATCCATTGAGCTGAAGTAATCTTTCTTTCTGTGCATGGCTGAGGTCTAGGTCCAGCTGAGCTGCCATCCTCAGGGTATTGAATTCAAATTCTATTCACAACAAATCCTTGTTCCCATAAACTAGCTCATAGGGTGTGAACCTTGTAGTGGTCTTCCATGTTGTATTGTAGGCTGAAGTTGCCTCAACTAATCTGTCCACCCAGTCTTTTTTGTTGCTGCTCACTACCTTTGTCAGGATCCCTTCCAATGCTCTATTAGTGACCTACACCTGCCCATTGGCTTGTGGATGGTAAGGGGTCAAAGTTCTGTGCTTGATTATATGATGTGTGAGAAGGTCTTCAATCAAATTAGAAGTAAACTGACTACCTTGATCTATGACCAATTCTCTTGGATACCCGAACTTGTAGAATATGTTCTCTCTCAAAAATTAAGCTACTTTTTCCTCTGTCACTGCTTTGATTGCTTTTGTCTCTGCCCACCTTGTCAGGTAATCAGTGCACACAATGATGTATTGCTTCTGATTTCAAGGAGGGTTGATAGGACCCACAAAGTCCATGCCCCACTTCTCAAATGGCTCAAAGGTCACTTGAGGTTGCATGGGCATTTCATCCTTTGGAGTAGGTTTCCCCATCCTCTGACATCGATCACACTGGCTGGTATATCTCCTCACATCCTGATGAAGAGTGGGCCAGTAGTAGCCTGCTTGCAGTATCTTGAAGGCAGTTATTTTCACTGCAAAATGACCTCCACAAGGCCCATCATGACAGGTCAGGAGGATGTCAAAGACTTCCTCCTCCCTGACACATCTTCTCAAGATCTGATCTGGGCCAAGTTTGAAGAGATTGCCCCTAATCCAGGTGAAAGGGGCGCTTTTCCTCACTATCTTGCTCTTCTCTTTTGAGGATAGATGTGGTGGAAACTGTGCTGAAACCAAGTAGTTTGCTATATTAGAAAACCATAGAGAGAGTACTGAGATAGCAAACAAGTGTTCATCCGGCATTTGGTCATCCACCATTCCTTCTTTAGCTACAGGCAAATTTACTCTAAATAAAAAGTGAGCAATAACATTTTATTTACCAGGCTTATCAATAATGGTCAAATCAAACTGTTTTAGTAAACGCAGCCATCTAATAATGTGAGCATTCACATCTGGTTGTTCATTAAATATCTAATTGCAGCATGATCAGTGTGCACAAAGGTTTGATAGCCTGTGATGTAATGTCTGAATTTGTTTAAGGAATGCACGACAACTGGGAGTTCCTTCTCGGTCACCATATAGTTTAACTCTGCCTTTGAAAATTTTTTGATTATAAAGTATATGGAATAAGGTAACTTTTCATCAATTTGTCCCAAGGTTGCTCCTATCGATTTGTTCGAGGCATTTGTGTGAATGTGGAAAGGTAGGGCTCAGTTTAGGCCTCTCAGAATTGGGGCAGTCATGAGCTTGCTCTTCAAGGTATCTAGGGATTCTTGACAGTTTTTTGACCATATAAACTTGAAATCTTTACCTAAAAGGCCAAACAAAGGAGAGGCTAGCTAGCTAAAATATTTAATGAATTCTGGTAATACCCAGCTAAACCTAGGAAACTTCTGACATCTCTCACCTTTTGAGTAGCTGGGACAGTTTGGATGATGGCAATTTTGTTGGGGTCCACCTGCAGTCCTTGTTGAGATATTGCATGACCTACCATTGTCCCTTCAGTCATAAAAAATTCACATTTTTCCGAACTGAGGGATAGGTTCATCTCAATACACTTGTCTAGACCTAGGTTAGATAAATCTTCCTAAAAGTCAAAGCCATAAGGAGTAAAGTCATCCATGTATATCTCTACTACATCATGAACTAACTCAGAAAATATACTCAATACCGCTCTTTGGAAAGTGGTTGGAGCATTACACAAACACAAAGGAAGGACTCGGTATGCAAAGGTACCCCAAGGACAAGTGAAAGTGGTATTATCTTCGTCTTTCGGGCTTATTTGAGTCTGATTGTACCCACTAAACATATCAAGGAAAGAGAAAAACTTTTTCCCTGCCAGACTATCTAACACTTGATCTATGAAAGGTAAAGGAAAATGGTCCTTTTTAGTGGCTTTGTTCAATTCTCGATAGTCAACACAAATTCTCCACTTACCATTTTTCTTTGGCACTAGCACCAAAGGAGAGACCCATTCACTATCAGAGATGGGATAGATGAATCCTGCATCAAGCAATTTCTGTAGTTCTTCCTTAACAATATCTTTAAGTGCTGGATTCATCCTCCTTTGAGGTTGCCTAACTAGCTTGCAATCCTCCTTGATGTATATATGATGAGTACATATTGAAGGGTGCACTCCCTTCATCTCCTTATAACTCCAGGTGAAGGCATCTAGGTGTTTTCTCAGCAAGCTACATAGTTCCTTCTCCTGGGAAGTGGATAGGGATGGATTGATTTTCAAGGTTCTTTCTGGGCCAAACTCTATATTCTTAACACGGAGAGGAGTGGAGTCAGCCGCATAGAGATCAGTTGAGGGGTTTTTTTGGGTTTCTCTTACTATGTCCTCTAATGGTGATACACTGGGGGGTGGATTCTGAATTAGATTTTCAATCATATCATCCTCATCTTGCGGTTTTTCCCCCATGGTGATTTCCAATGCACAAAGAGGTGCAAAATAGACTTCATCCTCATCTTCCTCCTCCAACAAGAGAGGTAGATCATGTTCTAGCAAGGGTTGGGCAGGAGGATATAGGATTAACTGCTTGGACATATGCCCGTTCTTTATGGTCATGTTCCCAGCTCGACAACTAATGTAGGCATCGGTAGTAGCCAACCAGGGTCTTCCCAGAATGAGAGGATACCTAGTGAGCTTTGCCTTTGGCTGGAGAACTAAGAAATCAGCAGGGTACTCCCAAGAATCAATGGGGACCATCACATCTTCCACAATCCCCTCAGGGGTCACGGTGGAGCGGTCTGCAAGCTATGGCACAGTCGTTGTCTTCCTCAAGGAGCCCTGGAGGTTCAGTTTGAGCATTGTGTCCTTTGTCATCACATTAATGGCAGCTCCTAGATCAATCAATGTGTGTGGGATCATGGTGCCATTGATGTTGACATCAACTACTAGGCTTTCAGGGTCCAGATATTTTGGACAGATTACTTACCCCAACATCAGGTCGAACAGTTGCCCTATGACATTGATGGTTGGGGCATCCCTCTTGCGCCTTCCGAGATGCCTAAATCACTTCTCTTTAATCAACCTATTCTAGATAGGTACATCTTTTATGGCTTGGAGAAGTGGTATCTTCACACGTAAATGTTTCAATTCTCGAAGGAGTTCAGTTTATTCTCTGGTAGGCTGGACTATTGCGAATAGTCTCTCAGGAAAGGGTGGATTTACTTTAGGTTCAATTTCCTCTTTATCTTCCTCAACCTCCCTGGATGGAGGCTGGCTATCTGGAAGAATTTTCCCAGATTGCAAGTTAATCTCCTGAATCTCCACAGCATAAGTTGGGCATGATGGTTCCCCACTATACACTTGCAGATCCTGTCTGTTGTTCAGGTTCAGATTTGGCTGGGCAGGCATTTAGGGTTACTTTGGTGGAGTAGGAGGTAACAATTTTGGTTGGGAAGGTGGTGGAGGCAAAAGAGCAGGAGGAGAGTTGTATTGGGGCCTCCACCCTGATGAGATGCATTCCACTGAGGCTACGGCTGAGCATAGGATTGGAATGAATGGGTGGCTAGTTGGGCATGATATGAAGATGTTAAGGACTAAGGAGGAGGTGTGGACCAGGAAGGATGAGCAGGGGGGCCCCAAGAAGGTATGGAAGTGACTTGGTTGGGGTTGTAGTATGCTCGAGATGTCTCTTACATCCCCTGCTTATATGGTCTAGGTCCATGCGGCCTCCTTTGGTTTATGTAATAGAGTTTTTTAGGTACTCCCTCAGCCCCTTGATATATAGCTTTAAGTCCAGGTAAGGAAGGGCACTTGTCTGTAGAATGATTTTCTTCATAGACTAAACAAACTTCTATAGCGTTCAATGGGCATTCATTGCTAGGATGCCTCCTGGTGCATCTAGGGTAGAAAATGGCCAAAGCCCTCACTGCTTCCTCTTGTTTCCTTTTGATATGTAAGGTATCCATTTGCATGGCAAGAGTCTGCAGCATGTCACTCTTGAAGTCTTCCAGCATGTTTCCAATTTCTCCTTTAATGGATGAGCTAGAGGAAGAGGTATTGGCTATGGGTTGACTCCCCCTACCTTTCTTTCTGGCTGCGCTAGAATGGTTTCTAAAAATATTCTTTACATCCTCATAGGATAGTTGGTAGATGTCTCCCCTGGCCAGTAGATGGAGGGTGTCTAAAAGATCTTCCCAAATTCCCCTGAGCAGGACCAGCTTCAGAGACTCAGAGTCAAGTGTACACCTGACCCTTTTGTAACTAAGCTAGAACCTCTCTTCATAGTCCTCCAAGGACTGATCGCTTCCTATGGTCATTCAGAAAATTTCTTCTTTAGTATCTTTTGACCTATAATAGTCTCGATACTTGTTGTTAAAGGTTTGCTGCATCTGAGCCCAAGTTGTGATACTGTTTCCAGGTAATCCCATGAACTAGCGTAATGTTGCATCCTTGAGAGTAGAAGGAAACAGTTTCAACATTTGCTCATCTTCTGCATAGTCATAGGTTCAACAAATAACAGAAAACTCAAACAAAAAGGTGTCAGGATCTTCTGTAGTCAGATCACAGAAATGAGGCAGGGTAGAAGGACTTATATTCTTCATTTTGGTGTCCCCATTGGTCTCTCAAATGGGAAAGGTACCCTCTATTCTCTCTCCATTCCCCCTAGCATTTCTATGTTCAGCCATTGGCTCCAAAGGAATGTTTTCTTCTTCTTATTCCCCTATAGGTTCTTCAAATATGTCTGGCTGTTCACCTAAGGGTTCTTCTTGATTGCAGCCACTGAAGAAGAGAGAAGGTTGGCTGTGTGAAGCAGTGGGGGTGTTGGGTAAGAATTTTTCTGAGTTATCTATATTCCTACGAGGCGTGAAAAGAAGTATTTTTGGTTGGTTTTTATTTCTTTTTCCCCGCAATGATAGTACCTGCAAAATTGAAATTGATTGAAGAAAAGAAATTACAACTAGCTGAAATAAACTTGTTGAATGGAAATTTGCAGAATTGAAAAGGAAAGCAAAGAAATGCAGAACTGGAAGGAAAAGAAAGTACTCGTTTAATTTTTTGAAATAAACTATTAGCATAATGTTTGCAATAGAAAATAGAAGAAAGTAGTAATCACAAAATACTCTTACGCTTCCCCGGCAACGACGCCAAAAAGTATGGTGAGCGCCAGTATTGCAGCAATAATGCTGCAACTCCTGGGCTACCTACTTTACTCTTATCAACCCAGTAGTTCGTAACAAACTTGGAAGCGATGGTGCTGTATGCACAAGTACTAGTTCTTACTGTAAGTTGTCACTTGGTTAGCCGGCGCAAGATCACTAGGAGCTCAATCCAACTTCTATGGATTCTAGAAGAAGCTCTATATGTGATGAAAGGAGAGAAAGACTACTCTACATATACTACTCTAACTGCAGAAAGGAGAAAGACTAAAATGTAAAGCAAACCAAGTAAATCCTAATTAACCAACTAATCCTAGTTTTGCGGAAAACCCTATGGAAACCATGAAAAGAATGCAATTACCTACACAAGGAAGAAAACAACATCTAACTAAACTATTTCTAGAAGTAAATGAGAAAAAAACAGCTTTTTGGATTTTTATGTATTTTTATGTGAATTTGACATGCATGTGATTTATTGTTTGTGAAGGTGGCAGCGAATAGGTGGTGTTGAAGGGTAGTTTTGGGACTTGAGAAGATGTAGGATGGTGTGGTTGGGTCCTAGGAGGTCTCAGGTGGCCTTCTAGAGGCTTTTCCCACACTCAGCCTTCAAAAGAAAGCCTAGAGGAAAATCTAAAGGAGGACACAGGAAATCTACAGAAGGAAAAACATCGTTCTACAGGAGGCCTACGGGAGGAGGCCGAGAGTAGTTTTGGCTATTTTGAGGGTGTGAGAGTGGGTGGAAAAGGTAAATGAAGGCTGGAATGAGGTGTTAGGGCACCTAGGGTCTACCAAAATCATTAGGAGAGAGAAAGATGATAGGATCTGCTCAAGGAGAGGAAGGAATTCTTTGGAAAATGCAGGAAACTAAGGCAGAATTGAGGGGATACTTGGGCGACCTATAGGGCATGGATCAGATGAAGGATGGGATGGCTGATAGGCTGGTCTACTACCAAAAGATCTCTACTGCATAAACAACTGACATTCAACCAATGAGATTAAGCAAGCAATGAAATAAGTGCATCTAGAAAAACAGAGTTTTGCATCAAACTAATCTAAACTGTGATCTATGAAAGGAAATGCTGATAACTACTACAAGGAAGGAAAGCATGGAAGAATACTATGGTAAATAAAGAAGTGAGCATGATGAAGAAGTTCTGAAGCAAAGCAAACTAGACTATTAACCAACTAAAAAGTTGTAAACACTAGAAGGCCTATGAATGAGGAAAATTTGTGTTTTTGGGGCAATAAGAGGGTCTTTGCCTCAAATCATGGTCCCAGAGGTAGGAAGAGAGGCCAAGGCACTATTGCTAGCCTTTTGGATCTTTTCTTTATCACTTCTTAACCTGTTATAGAAAGCACAAATGGAAGAAAACTATCGAATCATCAATCAACAGCCTATTATTGACCATAAAAGAAATTCATCTAACAACAACCTAATCTAAAAACTGAAATAAAACATACAAAAGTAAAGAGGAGCTTGGCTACTTAGATTGGGCCCTAACCTAAGAGCTTTAGCCCTCTGAGGTAACTCAGTGCTAACTCAAAAAGGATTCCATCTTTATTGCCAAAACAATAACAAGATTACATGGAACTATCAAAATAATAAGCTCGAAGTTGAGCAGAGTTTACATAAGCAAAAGTACAACAAAATTCCAACAAAAATCTGACCCTAGTGAGGCCCTAGGCCTCTCTACTTATACAAATGAAGCTACCAACAACTTCCTTAACATCAGGGAGGCTTGGCTCCCAAAACTCAAGATAGTCATCAGTTATCCTCCACTTGCTCGGTTTCCTGTTAATGCATGACTTGGCTGCTTGTACTCCGAGCTGAATGAAGGGGAATTCGAAATGAGGAGTAATAAATGAGGTGGACTCCCTCCTATAAGTCCTCTCCTTTGTCCACTTCAACTTATTGCTGCCATTTTTCCACCTGATCCTTGACTTTGACCACAAAATTCATCAATAATCTGCATTAAATACATATTAGACCATATGGCATCATAACTAACCCAACTCACTGTATAAGCATAAATATAGTTAGAAAATCATACAATAAGCTAAGAGAATGGTTGATTTGACTAGGTTAGGAGGTAGAATGAGTTCATATAATTACCCATTTATGAGGCTCATCAATTTTGCCGATTCGATTAACTCTTCTGCCTATCCTCTGTTGTCTTTAGATTCTTCTTTATAACCTGCATTTCATGTTCCATGTCTTCCAAAATATCTCGTCCAATAAGTACCATATTCACTGGATCACTCTAGCTGATGGGATTATTACAATTCCTCTCATACAATGCCTTAAAAGGACTCATCCTCAAAGACTCCTGATAACAATTGTTGTATGCGAACTCAACCAATGGAAGATACTCCTCCCATCTGATCTACCAGTGCATCACATACATCCTCAGCATATCCTCCAAGATCTTATTAACCCTCTATATCTATCCATCTATTTGTGGATGATAAGCTTTACTAAAGGCCAACTTTGTACCCAAACCTGCAAATAGCTCCTTCCAAAACTTGGAAGTGAACTTTGCATCCTTGTCTGACACAATCTTCTTCATAACACCATGTAATATCACTATCTCTCTAATGAAATCCTGTGCTACCTCACTGCCTAAATATGTAGTCTTTACTAGAAGGAAGTGAGCTACCTTTCTCAACCTGTCAACCATGACCATAATATAACCATGCTATCTCACTGTCCTTGTAAGACGTGTAATGAAATCCATGGAAATGACATCCCATTTCCATTCCGGAATTGCTATAGCTTGTAGTAGACCACCTGGATGCTTACATTCTGCCTTTACCTATAGAAAATCTAAACATCTAGCCACGAAATTTTCCAGTTCCTTCTTTAGATTCAGCCAATAGTAGATCTTCTTTACCTCCATCAATATCTTCTGATATCTTGGGTGAGCAAACTATGGCTTGACATGAAATTCCCTCAAGATAAACTTGTTGAGCTCACTGCAATTCGATACGTAGATCTTGTTCCTACATCTCACGAAATCATATGCAGTGAGATGATAGTGTGCATCCTAATCACCTATACTTGTACCTACACCTGTACCTATAACTATAATTGTACCTACACCTGTGCCTGTACCTGCACCTGGAACTATACTCTATTGTAACCTATGCATGATCTCCATGTACTTTTCATCCTGTTGTCTTGCCTGCAAGATCCTATCATATAACTCTATTCGATAGTAGCTCATAGCTACTATATGATTTACCTGTACCTTCCTACAAAGAACATATGCAACTCGGTTCTACTTCCCTCTGATGTATCTAATCTCGAAGTTGAACTCATTGAGGGTTGCCAACCATCTAGCTTGCGTGACATTCAAATTTGGCTAGTCAAAAAAAATACCTCAACCCACTATGGTCGATCATTAGTACAAACCTTCTACCAAGAAGATAGTGCCTCCACATCTTCAATGCATGTATGATCGCTGCTAGCTCAAGATCATGCGTCAGATAGTTCTTCTCATGCTCATTCAGTTTTCGTGGCTCATAGCGCACTACTTGTCCTTATTACATGAGAAATCCACCAAGTCCTCTCTTGTAAGAATATGTACACACTACGAACTCCTTGTCCAAATCTGAAATCTTTAGCACTTTAGTGCATGTGTTAACAATTGCTTGAGTTGTTCAAAACTAGCAGCACATTCTTTTTTCCATTTGAACTTCTTACCTTTCTTCTACAATGATGTGATAGGATATAAAATGTGTGAGAAATTACTGATGAACCTCATATAGTAACTTTCCAACCCCATAAATGATCTCACCCCATCCACATTCTTAGGAGCTACCCACACCATGATTTCCCTTATCTTTTATGGATCTACGGCTATGCCTTCCTTGGAAACGACATATCCCAAGTAACGCACCTAGGTCTAAAAAAACCTGCAATTGCTAAGCTTTCCATACAACTGATTCACTCTTAGCAATATCAACACCACTGGTAAATGCTCGGCATGTTCTTCCTCACTTTTAGAATATAACAGTGTGTCATCAATGAATACAATAACAATGTTTTCTAGGTGAGGATGCAACACGCTATTCATAAAACACATAAATGTAGTTAGAGCATTAGTCAAACCAAATGGAGATACAACAAACTCATAGTGCCCACACCTAGTCCTGAACGCAGTCTTGAAGATATCCTTTGCCTTGATGCGTACCTGATGGTATCCTAATCTCAAGTTGATCTTAGAGAACATTCCTTCTCCCTCCAACTGATCAAAAAAATCATCTATCCTTGGGAATGGGTAGATTTTCTTGATCGTTTCCTTGTTCAACTACCTATATTTAATGCACAAACTTAGAGTACCATATTTCTTCTTTACGAACAACACTGGTGCACCCCAAGGAGATACATTGTGCCTAATGTATCCCTTGTCAAATATATCATTTAACTGCAACTTCAGCTCTACCAATTCTACCTCCCTATGTGGTGGCAACTCTGTAATGTCCTCAGGAAATACATCCTAAAATTTTTGTAGAACTGGGTATCTTCTCAAAACATATGCATCCCCAATTTCCTTACCTTTATCACTAGAAATGTGCACTGCAAACATCACACAACCTTTTTTGCAACTACACTTAGCCTGCATAGTGGTAACCATATTCACTGATGTAGGCTTCTTATTCCCCTGCAAAGTTTTCTTTTCCCCACCATCATCCACACACTGAATGACCTTGTCGAAGCAATCCACCTTGGTCCTGTGAAGGTACAACTAATCAATACCAAAAAACATATTGTACGAACCCAATGGTATCACATTCAAATGTGTTATTGTAGGCATAAAATTTAACTCAAATGCACAAGCTCTCACCCAATAGTGAACTCTCTTCTTTGTACCTATAGTCAACTAAACCAACTGAGATTCTGCATGCACTTATTTCATCAAACCACACTTATCCATCAAGTCAGGATTAATATAACTATAGTTAGATCTAGGATCAATCAACATAGAAATAACATGATAAAAAATCTTACCATCCATCTCAATGTTAGATGCTTGATGATCCACCTACCTATTGTCCATAGCTACATAGATACAACGAATGCTATGTCTCACATCACCAACTGTATGTGTCTCCTGAGAACTGTAGCTATGGGATCTACCACGACACTGATATTGCGTGCAATCCCTCTTAACATGATCCTTACCACATATCCAACACTACAATGGTTCGCTACCACCACCTCTAGCCCGCTACTCTCCATGTCTTTTCTCAGTTGTATTGAACCTATTGTAAGGAACTACATTTTCTATATCACTTGAATCTTGAGGTCTTACTCACTTTGGTGGTCATTTTCATTTACCTTTCTCATTTATCTTCAAGTCATGATTAGGCTCAACGTTACACTTCGAATCCTCATAACAATGTTTCAACTTTTAGATGGACTCCTCCAATGATCTAGCCTCATTGAACTCAATCCAGTCTCTGTATGCTACTAGTAGTCCACTGATGAATCTCTGAACCTTGGCCTTCTCCTCCTTGAGGTAAGGAACATATCTGAACAACTATAAGAACCTGCTAGTATACTCATGATTTGTCATGGTACCCATCCATAACTCATAAAACTACTTAGCTCTGTCATCAAAGTATATTTTTGACAAATACTTCTTCCTCAAGAGCCTCTCAAACTCATGCCAAGTCAAATCATCCTCATGTATACCTTTAACATAATTCACATCTTCCACCCAAATATATGCTTTACCTTTGAGACTGAATGTGGCTATATTTTCTTTCATGTTTTCTAAATACTCATGCAATCTGAAGAATTACCTCATACCAAGCAACCATGCCTCTGCATCCTGTGATTTCTTCACCTTTCCTTAAAAGGTAGGTGGCTTTTCTTTCTTAAACTCATCCGGAAAGTATCCCCTATATCTCCTCCTATAAGGATGATAATGATGACAATCATGATGCATGTTCGAACCATAACTAAAATAATACACATGTCCATCACCTCTCCTATCTAAAGTGTCCAAAAACCTACCATAGTTGATCATGTCTTCTATGTCTGACCTATGACCACCATAAGACCTCCTGTCATATGCCCCATTAGTTATGTCTTCCCACTCATGGTTCATCCGAAGTGGTCCCTATAAATGCAATTTTGACAAACTCTGAAGTAGTATTGCATTAAACTCTTCTTTTTTCTCTTGTGTATGCATGATTTTGTCATTGTTTTCCTTACAACTCCTTATTTCTTCCTTCAAGATTCTCAATTTATTTGCCAAATTAGAATAGAGCCCAAAACCACATTGCTCATTCGATTCACAGGGAGAGCCTTTGTAGTCTACCATCTTGCTAGCAATTTTGACCTCTTTCCTGCAAGGAATACTATGTCATCTAAACCAAATCACAATAAACCAATGTACCTTAGCATAGTTTGGGGAGGATATCTCATCTGCAAAATCATTAAATCAATTTGATACATGTATAACATAATCATAACAACATATAGACATATGATACATAAGCACATAACCATGTAACTATCAGTCTAGCTAGAGTCGAGTAAAAAATGCATGACCATATCAACTACACACATACCATGACTACATGCATGAAAAGAACAACCATAACACCAATGTATACTTGACCACATGAAAACATTAACATGCATAGGTAATGCGTAATTGACCCCACACACACACGAACACATATAATCAAACATGAATGAAGATACTTGTAACCAAACCTACAAGAATGATACATGTAACCAAGCATGCAAGAATGTAACCAAACATACGAGAATGTAACCAAACATACGAGAATGTAACCAAACATACAAAATGACACATGTAAGTGACATATAAAAACATGTAACCATTCATACACTCATGACAACATGCTTCACACAAGGACATCCTTATCCCCATTGCGACATCACTACGAGTGTGGCCAACACGATGCATATGTAACAAGCATTCAAGGATGATTGATACATGTGCAACCGACATGAATGCATGAAAAAAACATTCACCCAAGGACAGCGAAACTATGCTCTGATACCAATCTGTAACCACCCTCCTCCCACATCTACCGAAGTGACCGGCCAACCAGGGTAACCATGCAATAAGAGAGGCCACTATAAGGGATTCAACCTCCTTGGTGACCTTAAGTAAATGGAATCAATAAAATACATCAACCTGACCTTACACATCAGCAACAAAAACCCAGCAGACATCTCAACCACTCATACATCCTGACCCTGGGTCCCATTTATATTTTCTGCCTCTTGATCTCTAGACGCTCTCATTATACATGCATGCCAATGTCCAGGGAGATCTGGATGCTCTCACAGGTCTGCAAGCCAGCGTCCACGGACTTTTCCCAACAGACCTTTGCTAGTGTCCACGGAATTCAAGTTAATTTTGTAGCCGAAAATTTTGGCCACTGCCCAGAACTTGTTATAACTTTCAGAATCCATCAACTACATGATGAAAGGACTACTAAACCAAAAATTGACCTTAGGACTAGGCCTGACCATCCACAACCAGGAGTGACATTTCGTCAAACACTCGACATCAATGTAATCTATTGGTCTAGGACACAAGACAGAGCATGAATTATTGAAAACACTTATGAAACATGAGAAGAAGGATCACCACCTTCTCCATTGAACGGTTACAACATCAATTACCTCTTGCATCCATCAATTTAATAATCACAAGTAAATAGTTGAGATAGCCATGACATGAGCCAGTCAATAAACTGAGCTTATAACCAGCATAAAACCATGTAAATAAAAGATATATAATAGCCAATAAATCCATATATAAACAAGTGAAAAATAAAGAGAACTTAGCTTTCCTTAATCGTAGGAAAATCTGAACAGGTTCGGGACTTCCACGTACCAACCGACCATAGACATGGCTGAACCAAATCTTTATTTCAGCCAGTTACCCCCGTGCCATATTCCAAGCATGAATGTGGGGTCTAATGGAGAACCCAATCCAAAAAAACCAAGGGAATCCAAATGTCAAACCACCTCCACCCTCACCAAATCGTAATCACACCAAAACTACTGCTCCAATTACAATTGAATAAAACTTGGAATTCCATCTAGAATCCATCACTATCCTTGAGGAATTTCCCATCTCCTTGTCTCTCAGGCTTTACCACAATCCAAAACCATATCAGTAGGCCCTAAACTAAGACTTCTCCCTCATGCTTTACCATGTATCCCGCCAAAACTGGTAAAGGGATTCCTAGGCCGAATGAACCTTGAGACCACCTTCGCCCTAGATTCTCAAATCCATCCAGCGAACCAAATATCAAAACTGAGATAAACATCCCAACATACCATGGCATATTGGAAAAGGAAAATCTAGGTTGAAAAGAATATCATAACCCGGCAAAACCATGCCACCGACAACAAGAGAACCATCCACCAACATGCAAAGTCATGCATGTCAAAACCAGCTAGGAAATCAGACATGCAATATGTTACGTGCACATATTCTCGCTGAAGTTGCTTGATCCTATTCTTCCTTCCTTGATCCTTGCTTCCATTCCTTTCCCTTTGCTTTCTTTTCCTTCCTTGATCCAAAGCTAGAGTGCTCCAAGAAAACTCTAAGTGACCAAGAGGAGATAGAGAGAGAATAATGAGAGAGCTCCAAAAATTGATCTGAGAAAAGGGTTACCAACTGATCCTTGGAAGCCTTTTTATTAATGGGGCCTCTATTTTCTTCATTTTCGATTATTTCCCTTGATTTTCCTCCTCACATGCAACATGTGACCTTTCACCTTACTTTTCTCTAAATTTCCTTTATTTTCATAAATAAATGTGCCAAAAATGCCTTTTTGCCTTTAAATTTTGTGTCTTAACATTTTCTAATTTCCTTGGCCAAAAACACTTCCAATGATGTCTACTAGGATTTATTTTCCTAACATTCATCTTGGAATAAGTTTCCCTTAACCATGCTCTAATTTTTCCTTTATTAAATTTTATTACATGAACTTTTCACTAGGGTCGTTATATTGAGGATGACAAGTACGCACCCCCTCCATCCTAAGGGTATATTCCCTTCTATTGGGGGTGGGGGGGGGTGGTAATCATTAAATCCTTTCCCCATCACAACATTTTTGCATCCAAAATTCTTCCTGCAATGCCTTTCTTTACCATATTTCCATCATTTATTTATGAATTTTCTTAAATATTTAGATCTCCCATTTGAGGAATTATTTAATTTATATCTAAGGAATATCCTCTTATTGATAAGGCACATGTGTTCTAACTATCCATGTTTTTCCACCTCATTTCATCTAATAGAAAGGATGCGACCATATCATCAAAACTTGAAGTGGTTACATTACTCCAATGGCTATCCAATGAGTTTATTAATGAGTATAGTAAATAAATACACTTATCTTCAATGAAAATCTTAACATCAATATCTAATAACTGACCTACCATAACATTGAGGTAATTTACATGCCCTATCATTAAGTCCCTTTCATTGATCCTTAAGTTGTATAGTTTGTCTCATAGGAAAATTTTGATTACTAGAAAATTAGACTAATAGAAATCCCCTCACGTATCCTAGAATGCATCAGTTGTAGATTATCCTAAAACATTCAATAATATTGGAGGCGCAACTAGATTGTGTTCCTTTCCCTCTATTCCAAGTTTGTCTAGTCTTTTGTGGAAATTCCCATATGTTTAGGGTATGGATTCACTATGATGCATTAATCTTTCTCTACCAAAATATCTTCCATATTGAGCTTCAACAACTCAAATATTTTCCCTTTAAGTTTCTTTATCTCAATTTTCAAATTCCTTTCCATTATTTTCCAACACAAGAATCTCCATTGTAGAGCTTCCAATAAAAGTAGGTTTATCACAAGTGTAAGGTAATCGAAGCCTTAGCAACTAAGGCATCCTCTTGAAGCGATAATTACCATAAGACCAAACATAAGCTTTAAATTTTATAATAAGTAATGCACACACAATTTCTTTGTAAATAGAAAAGTAATCAATGACAATAACACAAAATGCTTAGAGATTTATGTTAGAATCCCTTTACTATGAAAATTAACAAAATGTTTAGAGCCAAACCCCTAATTTTCTTCATCATCTAACTTCAACATTTATAATAAAATATATAAGATCCTACAACATCCAAAATCTTCATATTTTGACCCAATTATATTTATTGACCAGAATTACATTACAATGGTAGAAAAAACCATTATCCAAAAATGGATAGAAAATAACCCAAAAAGAATTATTTAGGGCTCATCCACTAACACCTCCACCCTCCCCGTCAACCCCAACTCCATGTAGAAAGAATAATTCCATACATAAGTGAAATATTTACTGATATGTTGAAGTACCTATCCTCAATGTCTCTAGTAAAAATAGGCATCTAACACCTCAACTATTATCTTCCATGTCTTCGTTGTCCTCAAATAAAAAAATTTCAACTTGTGTAGACTCAACTCATTCCATATGCAAATTCATCCTTTTCATTGTTATCCTAGTAACACAATAATGATTTCCCTAGTAACCAAAAATTCCAAAGTACTAACTCTTGTTACTCCATTGAAAAATTTCTAAGAACAAATGTATACCTTTGGGATAATATTGTTCACAATTTCCTTTGAAGATCTGAAACTAAGCATCATTTCTAAATATTTATGCTAATCACTTATTTATATAAGTTTATACCTATAAAAGTTTCCACCTATCTTGAATGACTATCCTTCATTCAGAATGTTTAAAACAAAATGGTATATTTCGCAAAAATGCATGATAATGTTTACAACAAAATGGTACAGGTTGCAAAAAATCCCTACAAGATGAGGTTTTAGAGAGAGAAGATTATTCACAAAGAAAATATACAATGCTAATGATTTTGCAAAGTCAAATTTGATTTGAATCAATAATAATAGTTGTGTGTTTCCAATGCATTATTGTGGGGCATTGAAAAACTATGATGGTATCTCCATCATTATCAATTGGTATCATAATTGTCCCTTCAATCCTTTCATCTAATCATGAAATAATTCACGTATGTGGAATGACGAAAGAGTAAAAAAGGTGGTTAAAAGTGTCAGTGTTGGATAATGGGACAAAAAATGGAAAATTTTTCACATTTATAGTAGTATTTAAAAATGGTGATTTTCCATCCTGTGGAATGAAGGTTGGAATGATAAAAATTAATGTACAATAATTACAATTTGATGAATGAGACATGTGGAATTAACCGGAAATAACGATCACCCCAAAGGAAGTAGGTGCCATCTTATTGAGAAGAAAAATGTGGCGATTGTGTTAATAGGTTGAATTTTATCCCAAAAAAATGAAATAACAACAAAAGGTTATAAATACTTAACATGTGTAAAAGAGGAAATGATAACATCCAAGTGTTGTGGATGTGAGAAGGAAAATGGTAGATTGTTGTAGAAAAAGTCAGTAACATTGTTGAAACCATATGGATGAAAGAATATGTTGCTATGAATCTTGGCAGTAGTAGAAGGTTGTTCAAAACATATCATATCGATGTAATAGCAGGATGTTAAGAAAATTTTCTAAAAAAAATACGTTGAGAATTTGAGAATTTGTTCAAGTGGTAGGAGGCTATTGAGAAATTTTATAGTAGCAAAAAATTGCTAACTGATTTTTATTTTATTTTCTTTTCATTTTTCTTCCATAAAGAAATTTTCCATTTCTAATTTTCAAAATCATCATGACCTATAATTTTTGACCTATAATTTTATTGATGGTTTTCATCACAAGGAATTGTTTTTTTGTTTCTTCCATAGAAAAAGTTTGTCATTTCTAGTTTTCAAAAATAAACGCAGCCTGTATATGCATTTTAAGGCTTTTAAATACTTGTGTTCTATTTAATTATTGTTCTTTTCTTTGGGCAAGTTTTTTATTTCTCTATTATTCCTATGTATAGAAATTTCTAAAATAATCACTCAACTATGCTAACGAAAAAATTGTGCAACAATTATATGAACTATGTTAGTTCTGAAAATATACAAGAAACTGTTTTAACTATGCTACTAAAATTTATACAACAAATTATTTTAACTATGCTACTAAAATTTATACGACAAAATACAAATATTATTTCTCTAAAAATGATATTTTAAACTTACCTTAATTATATTCTAAAACAACTTCGAAGGGGTTGAGCTCAAGTGGTAGAGGCACATATTATGTTTATGGCCATGGCAGGTTAAAATCTCGAGAGACATGCTCTACTTGCTGAAAAGTGTAAAAAACCCATATAAAAGAGTTCCTCTAGGTAGCCCCATAATGGTTTCATTGAAAAAAAATTTATTCTCTAAAACAAAATTCAAACTTTACTAAATTTAATTCAAGCTATCACATTGCTATGACTTCAAGTACTTCATAACTAATTCAACAATTCATATGGTAACCATAATAAAAATAACATTAACCAAATATGTGAGGAAATTCGAAGTCGCCTAATACATGAAATAAATAACTTACAAAAACAAAAAAAATATAGGAATTGAATTCTAGAAACTTAACAGAAATAATAAAGTAACTTCTACGAAATCATGAAAATAAAAGAGAAATATTAATTAATGTGTTATAAAAAATAAAAAAAAGATCACCGTGACCATAGAGTAGCCCTTTCTCTCCAGGTCACAGATGATCTTCTATAATAACTCAATCAACCCTAGGTAATAATAACAATAATAAGTTTATCAAGATATATTATATTCACAACTATAAATTAATAATGCACGCAAGTGCATGATGTGGCAGTCGGGCGGGTTGGTTTCCACGCCCCCCGGTCGGTTTCGATTCCTGCGGAGGCTGCGCGAATGCTGCAGCATATGTTGATTCATTGTGACTCGATGATGACGATTAAAAGCTTCGATGTGTTGGTTGTCACCCTGTTCTGACACGCATATGTACCATATGTATAAAATGAGAGCCCATAATGCTTCTGCAGGGAACTAGCCCCTCCCACTTTCAAAAAACTATAAATTAATAATCAAATCCACTTACATTCCTATTGTTCTTCCTTTATACAAAAATCTATATCAATTTTTATTATTATTTAAATTACTCATTTTCAAACTATAACTAATTAAAAACATTTTTAACTATTTTCATCGAAGACAAAAAAAAAATAGTCACTCCCAAGGATGAGGTACCTCATAATGACTAACTATTTTAAATACTTTCATATTAATTACATATATCATGATTTACACCTAAACTAAGTGGAAATAAGAATACATATTTATGAGTAGCCCTTTATGTAGTTAACATCACATATTGCATAATCTTCTATCATTAAATTTACTAAGCAATTGCCGAAGACATTACCAATATATCACTATTAAATTTACTAAGCAATTGCCGAAGACATTACCAATATATCACTACACATAGTGAAAGGTAAACATTGATATTGACGAAAAACAAGGTAGCATAGAATATTTTCAGTAATTAATGCCAATGCTAATGAAAAAAAACTCTATAGCACTTAGTATTCTCAATAATTGTTCTCAGCGTTAATGAGAATGTCATCAGCACCTAATCAAATAATAAAATATAAATACCTCTATATATCTTGTGTTCAAACAAGTTAGCAATCCCAAATACACAAATAATGCATTCTTATCATTTCGTTAATAAAAAATTATTAACCACGAGTGGATAATATCTTGGAATAGTAAACAACATAAAATTGGCTAATAGTAGCAAGAAATATAAATTTCCTTAATAATATAAATTCAACCACGAGTGGATAATATCTTGGAATAGTAAACAACATAAAATTGGCTAATAGTAGCAAGAAAGTCATGCATTCTTATTATTTTCTTAATAAAAAATTATCTATTTATAATATAAATTTAATCACGAGTGGATAATATCTTGGAACAGTAAACAACATAAAATTGGCTAACAGTAGAAAGAAAATGATTAGATTATCTATTTGGAAGAGGATAATGATGGGAAGATTAATGAATAAAAGAAGTAATTATCATTCCCATTAGTAGAATCCATTGATAAATTTTCTTAGTATAAAAAGGTTATACTGTGAATAATTTCCTTACTAGTGGTATTTCACTTGGCGAAGTGTCTATATCTATTTGAAATTTTGGTCTAAGTCCCCCAAAGTCCTAAGTAAATGCATTATATTGATGACTAATTGCTGGAGCCCACTTAACGTCACCCTGGGATACACAATCCTAGTAAATGACTCCCCAATGGTGTGTAGTCGATCAATACTTGACCTACAATGGAAAATAACAATTTTGTTTACCATAACAATATCTTTTTAATTTATTCCAATGATGACAAGGCAACAATGTGCTATCAAATTGAACGTAGGCAAATTGTTGAGATTTTCTGTTTTAGTCAAATAGGCAAAAATCTCTGAAGGATGACAAAAATAGGGATTCAGTTCCTAGATTAGCTCCAGGTTGTTGGGAGGGAGTTAATGCCTCCTATATTTGATGTGAGGGAGTTATGAGGCTGTTAGATTCTCTATGCTATATAACAGGCAGTCATTCCGATGATTTTCTAAGAGAGTGTGAGGATTTCATGATGTAATCTCCTAATTTGAATAATAAAATTCCTGATGCCTATGTTTGGTGCACGTAGCCCAGATTGGTTGGGTGAACCACGTTAAAAGTTGTGTCTTATGTGCTTGTTGATTTATTCTGCTATTGTGTTTAATTAAGTTTGCTGTGCACCTGATCCAACAATTGGTATCAGAGCTCTGTTGGAGGTGCTGAGATTGCATGCTGAAGGTGCGTGCTGGAGGTGCGTATGACTGAGTGTGGAGGGTGAATATCACTGCTGCGCGGAAGACAGACGGACCAGACCTGTGTGCTGGTGCGTGGATCGTTTGCTGCTGCGTATACGTTGCTGTGCATTGTGATTGGAGGCGCTGCCTGGCGGTGCTGCCTGGAGGTAAAACTAACACCTGGTGCGCTGTGGAGCTGTTCAAACAGCGTGGCGTGTATATGTATTGAAAAAGGTATGCTCAGTCGCTCAGTCAACAACGTTGATACATATGTTTTTTTTTTTGAAACCGGCATGAATGGATTTGAAAACACACAGCGTGGATATATGTATTAAATACAGCAAGGATTTATTTTGAAAACGGCGAACAGCGTGTCTTTTGTCTGCTGCGTGGAGATAAAACTTGAAACTGCGTGGGTAAATCAATTCACAATATTGGAATAAAACCGATCACACCTATGGTAAAGATTGTGATGAAGGTTATATTTATACCCTATGATGATATAAGATGCATTCATGGGTGCCAAAGCATGTGTGATGAGGATAACGTAATTTAATGGAAGGATAATAGCACATGAGGAAAAGGAATATGATAATGTTGCATTACAACGATTTGGCAAGCATTGCCTTGAAGCTCATACATCAATAATCTGTGTGAAATTATATCAATACCATTAAAGGAGTGATTCGTATAAAAGAATACTCAGAGTTCGAATTCTCTGCGAAACAATAAACTATTTGTGGCAAAACCGTAAATAAAGCATTGGTTTATTAGTGTAATTCACGGTGGATGCTCAGTACCGATTGTAATTTTAGAGTAATTGCACAGTGAATGCTCAGTTTTTTTTTATACTGCAATCTTGCACAGCCACAAGTCAGTTGTTTTTTGTTTATAAAAACAAAAGCATAGGCAGTTTTCTTTGTAAACACAAAGGCATAGGCAATTTTTTTTTAATTGCTGGTTGGATATTGGAGATTATTGTGTTTTTTGCTGATACAAGATGGCCAAAACACAAAGTGCCCGTTTTGAAATTGAGAAATTTAATGGCAAGAATAATTTTGAGATCTGGAAGGTGAAGATGCACGATCTGCTGGTTCAACAAGGTGTGGCGAAAGCACTGTTGGGGAAAAACAAAAGGCCTCCTTCCATGACGGAGGATGAATGGGATGAGATGGACGATAGAGCTCTGAGCGCAATTCGGTTATGTCTGGTGGACGATGTTCTGTTTAACATTGTGTCAGAGAAAACCGCCGCAGGCTTGTGGTCGAAGCTTGAGAAGCTCTATATGACGAAATCTTTGACAAATTGAATTCTCCTGAAACGGCAGCTTTACAGTTTACGGATGAAAGAAGGTACCTCAATTGCTGATCACCTGAATGTTTTTAATACCTTGTTGGTGCAATTAAACAGTCTAGATGTAAAATTTGATTCAGAGGATAAGGCAATAACTCTATTATGTTCTTTGCCTGAATCCTGGGATCACTTTGTTACTTCCATAAGTTTTAGTACATCAGAAATTCTTGAGTTTGACGATGTTTTTGGAGCCTTGTTGGCTGAGGAGACGAGGAAGAGGTCGAATGCAGACACCTCTACATCAGAGGTAATGATGGCCAGAGGTCGCTCACGAGAGAGACACTCCGGGGGAAAGCATAGCGACTCTCGTTCGAAGTCAAAAGGAAAGAAGCCAAAGGTGAAGTGCTGGCATTGTGGCAAGGCTGGACATCTAAAAAAGGATTGCTGGAATCGAAAGCAGGCTGCTAAAGAAGGCTCTTCGACAGAAAAGAAGGAAGCCAACACCACAGATACAGGTTCAGTATCTGGTTCAGTTATGAGTGATGAGGTATTGTCAGTTAATGTTTCAAAACATGATCAACATTGGTTGTTAGATTCCGGGGCATCTAACCACATGTGTATACATAGAGATTGGTTTAAAACATATGGATCAATTGATGATGGTGTTGTGTACATGGGTAATGATGTAACATGTAATATTGTTGGGATTGGAAGCATACAACTACAAATGTTTGATGGCACAACCAAAATATTAACTGATGTGAGGCATGTACCAGATTTAAGAAAAAAATTGATTTCATTAGGAGCACTTGATTCAAATGGATATAAAACTGTAATTCAAGGTGGAGTTATGAAAATCTATAAAGGTATCTTACTAGTGATGAAAGCTAAGAAAGTAGGAAATCTATTTCAGTTAGAAGGTAGAACTGGGTCAGATCATGTGTCTGTGTCTGAACATGACAGTAGTTCCATTCACTTATGGCATCAAAGATTGGGGCATATGAGTGAAAGAGGATTGAAAATTTTGGCTGACCGAAAGTTACTTCCTAATCTAAGATCTGGAAAATTGGATTTCTGTAAACATTGTCTGTTTGGTAAACAATGTAAACAAAAGTTTAAAACAGGCAAACATACTAGTAAAGGTATACTTGATTATATCCATTCTGATGTTTGGGGTCCAGCCAATACAACGTCATATGGTGGTTCGTCTTATTTTGTATCATTCATTGATGACTTTTCTCAGAAAGTTTGGGTCTTCATGTTGAAAAAGAAGTCTGATGTTTTTACAGTTTTCAAGTAGTTTAGAGCATTGGTAGAAAACAACACTGGTAGAACTATAAAATTTTTAAGAACTAACAATGGTGGTGAGTTTTCCTCCAAGGAGTTTGACAGCTATTGCAAGGATGCAGGGATCGAAAGACATAAGACCACGGCTTATACTCCTCAGCAGAATGGAGTTGCTGAACGCATGAACAAGACTCTTCTAGAGAGAGCAAGGTGTATGCTGAGTAACGCCGGGTTGCCGAAGGAGTTGTGGACGGAAGCAGTGGCAATCGCTTGTTATGTGATAAACCGATCTCCATCAACGGCAATAGACTGCAAGGTTTCGCAAGAGGTATGGTCAAGACACCCTTGTGACTATTCTAAACTCAGAGTGTTTGGTTGTGATGCATATGCTCTAGTGCCTAAACATCAGCGAACTAAGTTAGATCCAAAGTCTAAAAGGTATATCTTTGTTGGGTATGGTGATGGAACAAAGGGATATAGATTTTGGGATCCTACTACCCGCAAAATCATCATCAACAGAGATGTAAAGTTTAATGAATCCTCTCTTGTACAGTTAGATGTAGATAGAAGATTGAAACAGGATGATGTATCTGATTTCCAGCATATTCAGTTTGACAACATTTCTAATGATAGTCATAACGACCATAGTTCAGATTCTAGTCATGAACAGGTTTCAGAATCAGATTATGAACAGGGTTCAGATGGAGGACATGAACAGGTCTCAGATGGCGATCATGAAGAAATTCCTACAGTTGATAGACAGCCAATTGTGGAAGCACCAGAAACATTCTTAAGGAGATCTACAAGGATCAAATGCCGTCCGAGAAGGTATGATGATCATGCTACTTCAGTTGCTTTGATCGCTAATGATGATGAACCTTTGTGTTATCAGGAAGCTGTAGAAGGTTCAAATAGTGACAAATGGAAAGCAGCCATGAAGGAAGAAATGATGGCCTTAGGTAAGAATGGTACGTGGGATCTGGTTGAACTTCCCAAAGGCAGGAAAACTGTGGGATGCAAATGGGTCTTCAAGCTGAAACGGGGTGCGAATGATACGGAAGACAGGTACAAAGCAAGGCTGGTTGCAAAAGGGTTTTCTCAGAAAGCCGGTATTGAATTTCATGAGATATTTTCACCAGTGGTTAAAATTGTTTCAATTAGACTTGTGTTAGCATTAGTGGCTTTGCTTGATTTAGAGTTGCAGCAGTTAGATGTTAAGACTGCATTTCTACATGGTGATTTAGATGAGGAAATATATATGGAACAACCGGAAGGGTTTGTTCACCGTCGCAATGAGAAATTTGTCTGGAGGCTCAAGAAGTCATTATATGGCCTGAAGCAGTCGTCTCAGCAGTGGTATAAGAAGTTTGATTCTTTCATGTTGAGTCAGAAATATGTAAGAAGTGAATATGATCATTGTGTTTACTTTAAGCAGTTAAATAATGGCATGTTCATTATCTTAGTGTTATATGTTGATGATATGCTTTTAGCAAGCAAAAGCATTGAAGAAATCAACAGGTTGAAGACTCAGATGGCAAGGATGCTTGATATGAAAGATCTAGGAGCGGCAAGACAGATTTTGGGCATGGAGATTTTCAGAGACAGGGGCAATGGTAAGTTGTGGCTATCACAACAGAAGTATGTTGAGAAAATACTTTTCAGGTTTGGTATGAACAGTGTGAAGCCTGTGTCGATCCCTTTAGCTTCCCATTTTAAGCTTTCTTCGAGTTTATGTCCTAATACAGATGAAGAAAAGGATTATATGTCTCGAATTCCTTATGCCAATGTAGTAGGATGTTTGATGTATGCGATGGTGTGTACGCGACCAGATATTTCTCCTGCAGTTGGGGTTGTCAGCAGGTACATGGAAAATCCGGGTAAAGAACACTGGTCAGCAGTGAAATGGGTGCTTCGGTACTTGAGAGGCACAAGTAGTTATTGTATTTCTTACAATAAGAGTAGTGGATTTGTTTGCGGATATGTTGATTCCGATTTTTCAGGTGATTTGGATAAGAGAAGGTCAACTTCAGGGTACGTCTTTACTCTTGTAGGTGGAGCTATTAGCTGGATGTCAAAGCTACAGAACATTGTTGCTTTGTCTACTACTGAAGCAGAATACATTGCTACTTCTCATGCTTGCAAAGAGGCGGTTTGGTTGAAAGGTTTGCTTGGTGAATTTGGTAGGTTACAGGATAACATCACGTTACTTTGTGACAGTCAAAGTGCAATACATTTGGCTAAGAATCCGGCCTGTCATAGTAAGTCAAAGCATATTCCAATCAAATATCATTTTGTAAGACAGGTTATCACTGAAAGGGGAGTTTCTCTTGAAAAGGTGCATACAAAGGAGAATTGTGCATACATGTTCACAAAACCAGTTTTGTTGGAGAAGCTACGCTGGTGTTTGGCTTCTCTTGGCTTGCAGAAAAGATAAAATAATAATAACAGGGCATCAGGCAAATTGTTGTCAAGGTGGAGATTGTTGAGATTTTCTGTTTTAGTCAAATAGGAAAAAATCTCTGAAGGATGACAACAATAGGGATTCAGTTCCTAGATTAGCTCTAGGTTGTTGGGAGGGAGTTAATGCCTCCTATATTTGATGTGAGGGAGTTATGAGGCTGTTAGATTCTCTATGCTATATAACAGGCAGTCATTTGGATGATTTGCTAAGAGAGTGTGAGGATTTCATGATGTAATCTCCTAATTTGAATAATAAAATTCCTGATGCCTATGTTTGGTGGACGTAGCCCAGATTGGTTGGGTGAACCACGTTAAAAGTTGTGTCTTATGTGCTTGTTGATTTATTCTGCTATTGTGTTTAATTAAGTTTGCTGTGCACCTGATCCAGCACAAATTTGTGAGTTTTCCTTAGCAAATTCATATGCCTCATTAAAATTGCTTCGCCAAATTGTTTTGCATTGTAGCATTAGTAAAATCAATGCTAACTATTTGATTGCATTATATCATTGTTGAAATAAATGCAAGTACATAATATTTTTGCATTATATAATTGATGAAATCAATATAATTACGATTGCATTATATCATTGTTAAAATAAATGCAATACATAATACTTTTGCACTAATTGATAAATCAATATAATTACTTGATTTCTCAAAATCATTTTCATGGTATGATAACTAAAATAAATGAATTTTAACATGGATGTAGTTTTAAATATGAAAATATTTAATGCCTTTATAAAATTCGGAAATATCCTTTGCTATCATTATGTAAAGGGTCACCTTCATAAACATTTTATATTTTATATCGATGCTATAGATGTCTCCAATGTATTCAAATATATAACAAGGGAAGCTGCGAGGTAGCAAGTCCCTGCATTGAGTGGGGTAGAATGCTTTTCTGCGATAGCCCGACCGAGCTAGTAAGAGAACCCCACATAGACCTCGAGATTTCGGAAGCAGCATTCTTCTCATGGCCCCTGGGACGGCAGACCTTCGTGAACCAAAAGTGAACTGACCTTATGAGCTCTTTTTTCGCAGTCCTTTTCGTAGTCCTTTGAATATTACAGCTCCCATGGTAATTCTTGACACAGACAAAGTTTTATCTGGTAGCATGTAGCCTAATAAACTGATATGAAAGCAAAATGTTGCAAGTATAGAGATGTTTTTTATAGAGAATTTACTTATGGACATCCATGGAATTTTGGTTGTCCTAGTAAGGAGAACATATTAAAAGTAGGCCATCTGTAGGAAGGTTAATGAAAATCTGGCTCTGTAAACACTATTCTGTAATCGTACTGTATGGCCAGCTCAGAATTTGATAATACAATCGAGCAGTTACTATTAACAAAATAAAAGAGGATAATACCTCTGAAAAATGACTTCCAGAGCCTCGGATTTCATCACATACGATATGCAAGTAAAACAGTGATAGGCTAATCGGTTAACATAGGGGTGAAGGATGACTGAGGAGAAGTTCGCTTTGCTGGCAGCTGGCAGAGACTGAGAGACATGGACCTGAAAAGTGAAAAATGATCAAAGGGATCTGATGCAACCTGACAAATTTGACTCGGTGTCCAGGAAAGATCTCAAACTAGATGCCACTAGGAGAATGACCTAACAACATCTATGCATATGGGAAGCAGCAGAAGGCAGACTCTTACCCACTATGAATTTCATAGTATGAAGATTGAACCACGGTTTTGGGGCCAGGGAGACAAACACATCAGAGATGCATCTTTGTGATTTAAATTTACTTAATATCATAGACAGTAACAAAATAATGAATTGTAGGGTATGTAGTTATGAGTGAACAATTAACTTTTTTTGGAATGCTGATGTTATAGAAAGCTTTAGTAAGGATGGTAGATCTAATGAAGTGCTTATAAACTGCCATATTTCTTTTCTTTTATGGCCAAATATACCAAACAGTAATGATTCTTTCAGTGCCTTAGTTCTCAATGATTCCATTTAAGAGCTTACCCTCACTCATTGACAAAACAAAATGCAATTGACTAGATTATAATTGATTTTCTAACAAAAGATTTTAAGTTCTTACTTCTCTTCTGCATTCCAGAGCCTCCCTGCCACAGATTGGCAAGCTTCCTTTATTCTCTGCACAACCAATCAAAAGTATGAAATGTGTTAAAACTTTACACGTGCCAAATACAAGAAGTTGGTACTATGTAAATTGAAAAACAAAAAAAAATTGTATCTGTTGAATCAAGCACTCCTTGAAAGTTTAAACTATATCCATCCACGAGAGTGGTTAAAAAGCGAAGCGAATATGTTAAATCCATCCCCATTATTGAGCATGGGACGTTTAGAACCGACCTCATTATAAGGGCTTTGGGTGGCAATGCGATCCTCATTTATTAAATATATCTGCACAACAAAGCAATTTTTTTGAGTCTGTGGACTTCCATCCAATGGCCTGTATGGGCTTGATTTACTGCACTCGTAATCCTGAGAAGACTGGAACTTTGCTGGGCTTCTTTCTCCAGAACTGGTCAGTCCTGTTAGCAAAGGAACAATTATAAACCTGTTACTAGGAAGCACTACATGCAGGAGTTAGCCTACCAATATAGGGTATCTACTATCCAATCAAAGTTATATCCTATTGCATGAAAATATATTGAGATCTACTTTAACCCGTGATCTTAACCACCAATAGAGATCAAAAAAATCTCTAACCACATAAAAAAATCCAGTGTTGAGACGGATCTATGCTAGTTTACTTTTTATACATTTTTGTTGGGTCATTTTCTTCTACTTTTTTGACATGAGATCCGAACTCTGTTTCCTTTTCATTTTAGTTTATTTAGCAGACCACATGTGACACACGTGACAGATCTCTTCCACCCCAGGTTATAATAGTACCTAGCTACTCTCCGTGCAATAAAGAGCAATCACAGAAGGGAGGTACTGATTGATTCAATCTGTGCCAAACTTAAAAGCTTAAGAGATCATTGTTTCAACCATATGCTGATTAATTTTATGTTTAGAATTTTTGAGATGTCCTTTAACCAATTGGCAATATACAAAGTAAACATATACAGTCTAGAACTTTATAGGAATTCCTTCCTTGGGAATCTCCATCTAGTACCTATCGGATGGGAGAACGTATGAAGTATTTTCTTGAAAAGGAAGTACAAACAAGTATAGTTCTGGCAAACTTTCCATTGTATCCAACAAAAGATATCCTGATAAAGCCCTGAGGGTGAGCTCAAGAACACTTAGAGGAGCTCCCGTGTCAATCACTCTCATTCCTCTCGTCAAACCATCTGTAGCACTCATAGCTACAACTCTAACCTTATGATTTCCTAATAATTGTTGTACCTCACAAGTAACCTGAATTTCTTGACCGGCTGTACCTTGACCCTTAACTGTCAATGAATTGTAAATATTGGTTGTATTTGTTTATATTACAGAGTAGAACAGATGAGTGGATGAGCTGTGGCATATGTGAAGCAAAAAACTATTATAAAGATGGAGGGTTCATGGTGAAAGCTTCACAGTTTGAAATTATGTCTGCCAATATGGTGCAAAAGAGGAAACTTTGTGATTTTTTCGTGTTTTGGGCACTGGTCATTGTTGCTCTAGTACTCTGTTGGAGTTTATGGAGAATTTTCTCTTATGGAATTGCTTATAGAGCTGTCACAATTGAAGCGCAACAATATTTAGCACAATGGAATTTCAGGATCCAGAGGTTTGATGATACCAATGTGACTGCTACTACTCAAGAAAATAAAAATGTGAGTTCTGCTGTTCAACAGAATCAGAGCAATGAACATGAAATGACTGGAAAAGAAGAGGAATCCTTGTATCAGTCAATGGATGAGTGGGAGAAAATCAAAATGTGAGTTTTGTTGTTCAACAGAATCAGAGCAATGAACATGAAATGAATGGCAAAGAATAGGAATCCTTGTATCGGTCAATGGATGAGTGGGAGAAAAGTTCTGAAAATCTCTATGTTGATTTTGAATTTACCTCAAGAGACAAAAATGGTTGAAGGCCCATCATAATCTGCTTCTGAGGTGCTTCAAAAACAAGTAGGACTACTACAGGATCCATGGCTTGGACATGTTTTACAACACAATCCTCCTTAATCAGAAAATGTACACTTTCTGGGCCAAAATTCCTTTGGTTAGGGAAGCCATGGTGGCTCACCCTGAAGTTGAGTGGAGATGGTGGATGGACTCAGATGCTGTGATCACAGACATGGAATTTGAGCACCCATTGGAGAAGTACAAGGACTTCAATTTCATAGTCCATGGATGGGAGGAAAATGTTTATAAGAAAAGGAGCTGGTTGGGAATCAATGCGGGGGTAGGGCTTCTTTACTACCTACATGTTTTTCATCCACTAGATGCTCAGAAAACTAGGATTCCAACTGGTTTGATGGCTAGGGCTAATGGACCAGCCGATTTGACTGGTTTCCGGTTCAGACCGGGCAGTTTTGAAAACTATGCTTGGAATGGCAAATATATGATTAGGATTTCACCAAGCTCTCCTCCCAAGGAGTGAATGATGTGAGATGAATTTTTGAGACATGGTTTTCAAATTTGCAATCAACATAAAATTGAAATCAAATGCTAACTGAGAATGCAGATAATACAAGCCACCAAAAAAAGATAAAATCTCTTCAGCTCTTCCAATTCCTTCTCAAACTGAACTTTGATTCGCGTATTCTGTCATAAATAGAAAGAAATGTATGTAATGAGCTTAAAATGATGCTCCATGTTCATATACATACTTAGGAAGCTTCTAATAAGCTAACATAAGGATCTAGGTAAACTAATAAATATTGGCTGAACAAATCTAGCAATAGCAGAAAGCAAACTTACCAAATCTTGCACAACAAATTTAGCAAATTTAGAATAGAGAAGTTATATGGAAATATTCTGGAAGTACCTCTTCTTCATGAGGCTTTCTAATTCGCTCCTTTTCCTTCGGTATCCTCAGCATCTCATGGTACAGAGGGTCAGGAACATTTGTTTGCACAGACCTTGACGGTGCAGATATGTGAATTTGTGCATTATTAGATGCTACAAATTGTGAAACCTGAAATGGTTCATTCCGTCTAGTTAAGCCATTCAAAAACATGGATGTCTCGGTGGTGGCACTCAATCTCTCAGACATATCTATCACCTGAGGAGGCTGAGATGATTAAACATCTATGTGCTGAGAGTGTGGGTCCCTCTCAACATACAGTAATTAGGTGCTAAATAACCACTGGTTTTATCCCAAATTTATTAAACATCTATGTGCTGCTGGGCCAGAATCATCACTGAGCAGGGCTGAAACCATGAATGGAATAGACTAGTGATATCGCTGAAACCTTCTCAAAGATGGTTCAACACAATCTATCTTGGAGTAGGTATTTATTAAGAATCTGATTGAAATATTCAAACAGGGAATCACCATGCAAATAGTTCATCAATGTAAGCCCCTGAATATAAAGATTACTTCACCATGTAGAGCCCCTGAATATGAAGATGACAGTTAGACTTCTAAACTCTGGTTTCCCCATAAAAGAAACTTAACATCTTTCCAGGAAATTGGTTGTAACGGACTGTAATGAGATACTTCATCCTCTTAGTATCTAAATTTGCAAGAGGCTAAAATATATCAAATATATTGAAAGAAATTAGGTTTCTTAACGAATTAAGAAACATCAGTAATTGATCATTTAACTAAATGCTAGACTAAGGTTCAAATACAAGTTAATATTATAGACAATACCAACTTTTTCTAGTCACAAATTTAATAAGAATGAAATTTTTGGATCAATATGAACTTCGATTTCTTATATCACCAGATTCCAACAATGGAAGATAAGATTGCTACAAAATTAGACGGCACTGACTAAAAGTATCACCAAATAGGTTGGAACCACCATGAACCATGAATGATTTCAACTTGCCCTGCGAATGCCGGGTAGGTGAGCCTGCATGGTGGATAGTGTTTGCCATAGTGGACATCTAAGAAGAAAATTAACAAGTTATAATATGAAATATACATATAATAGGTCAAAACAAAATATGATATGGTTGAATATACATAAAAATTAAGAAGAAAATTAACAAGTTATAATATGAAATATACGTATAACAAGTCAAAATATGATATTGTTGAATGCACATAAAGATTAAAGGGAGATCAACCGTTGATCATTTAATGAGATGCCATACACACAAGTCCATATTCCTCAATTTTAAACCATCACATACATCAAGAAGAGAGATAATGGCCTGCTGGGATAAATCTCCAAACTGATAACCAATAACTACTGCAATAGGCACCCAAATATTGTAATAATAGGAGATTTGGCGATTGTTGGGTTGGAAATTGTGCAAAAAATGGAAAACATCCTACACAACTCCAAATTACTGTCAATTACCTGGTATCATTGTCTCTCCATAAAATGATGAGGTCGAATCAAATCCATAAACAAAATAGTGCTCAAAAATTCAACACAAATAGAGGGACAACTTATAAACCCATTCCCTGAGTTCAGCCTATCAATGTAATCATCAAATTGATGCCATGTGCATAGATGATGTTACCCATATTGACCTAAATTAGCAAAACCCATTCTAATATGATATTGTACTCTAGATAAAGACAACAACCAGGACCACACATGGTGACAAGCAAATTAAGCAAGAGTAACTGCAACTTGAAAGTAATTGTTTGCAACTAGAGAATATAGATAATTGTCGTAATGAAGTTTTAACGGTTAGCTTCAAGTCCGATGGTAAAGAAAATACTGTCGTATCACCAAACAAATCAGAGCTACAACAGTTGATGAGTGTCATAAATAGATGATTCAAAAGACCTCAACAACTGCACATCAGTAAACTGTCTACTTCCCTGGTGCACCATACGATGTTGATCATGAGAATCGTTTTGTGATTCTGAGGACCTGTGCATCAAATCTATGGTGCCCTGGATATCTTGTAAGCTTGCAGCCTGAGACACTCTGAAATTTCTCACCTGCAGCAAGCCAAATACATGTCCTTCAAAGTTTCCAATGCCACCTGCATTGGAACATCTGTTTGCACAGACCTTGACAGTGCAGATATGTGAATTTGTGCATTATTAGATGCTACAAATTGTGAAACCTGGAATGGTTCATTCCCTCTAGTTAAGCCATACTGTTGCCATTACATTTGTGACAGAAAGCAGAATTCAGCGGCTCACCAGTTTTCAATCATGGCCTTTCGAAGTCCATACCCCACTGAGCATGAAGACCACCAGAAGCAAAGCCATGCCTGAAGAAAAAGCCATATGCAAGCCCCATGAAGATTGAACCAAGCCATTAGATATGAGAATGTTAAAAAATAAAAATAATAAAGTGAATTAAATTAAATTAATGAGACGTTGCCACGCCAAGATCATGCTTCCCAAGTGTCGAAGGTATGGAGATCAAGTGATGCTTGTCTTATATTGAATGCATGCCTCGCTTCCAATTTCTTCTCCTGCACAGACTTCATCGGTGTCTGAGCCCAAATGGGTTGCTGTTGCTGTTGCTATTACAATGGCCATTTCCAGTGCCACCACCATTGCCTCCATCTTTTTCATTGACAGTATAAAATATTAGCCCAATGTCCCCCGCAGCCATTACTACACAACTCTGCTAATTCCCTTCGACCACAACGCTGTGATTCCCCCTTCTAACCCATTTTCTCCGCCCCCTCCTCCTGCTATAGCAAAGGTGCCTGCCTTCGTTTATAACCCCGCACCTTCCTCCCACAAGAGCTGCAGCCATATTTATGTACCAATTATTGCATCTGTAGGAGAAGCGCTACTTCTTGGACTAGGGCTTTTGGGAGCCATTTGCTTTTCAAGAAAAAGGCGAAGCAAACCAGAGACAATAAAGCCAGACATAGGTGATGCGGAGGGTTTTGAGATCGAATCGAGCCTTCTTTAAAACATGTCGGAATTGCTAGCATTGGACAGATTGATAGGCTTTTCCTTCAAAGAACTTCAGGAGGCCACCGACAATTTCAGCGGGGTGCACAGAATCAAGAATTCTGTCTTCCACGCGGTTCTTCACAGAAACAGAGTGGCGATCAAATAGATGAGAGGGCAAGTATCAAAGGATATCAACGCCCTTCACAGATTCCACCACACAAGTCTGGTCACTCTGCTCGGCATCTACATTGGAGCATCGCTGGACCAGGACTCGTACCTTGTCTTTGAGTACGCTGAAAATGGGTCCCTTAGCGACTATATCCATAGCGCACAGTCACATGCAGGGGGTTTGAACCTATCATGGAACCAGAGGCTGCAGATCGCTCTGGACATCGCAGAAGGGTTGGAGTATCTGCATCAACTCCCACCTACATTCACAAGGACCTTAATAGCCGCAATATTTTTCTGGACAAGAATTTTCGAGCAAAGATCGCCAATTTCAGATTGGCCAAATGCGAAGCAGATGCCGGTTCTTGTCCATAGAAGTGGTTCCAAGTTGAAGGCAGAAGGTGAAAGGCTCCCGGGTAAAGGCTTATTCCTTCCTTCTCCTTCAGAGCCAACCCTGTACTACCTTCCTTCTCCTTCCTTCTCCTTCAGAGCCAACCCTGTACTAGTCAATGACACAATTAGATGAACCCTGGAATATTCCAGGGTGGCAGGCTGGATAATACAACAATACTGTAAAAGCGTTCAGCAGTTGAGCAGGGTCAATCACAGAGCGCTGGCGATGGGTAGAAGTAGGAGGTAACTTCTGTATTTTTTTTCTTCATGATTCATTTTCCTTTCTTCATGAATCATTCCCCCTGTATGGCGAGTTTCCAGTGCTGCCAGTCCTGCAATTCTTGCAATTCCAGTGCTGCCAGTCCTACAATAAGATTTGGAATAAGATTACACCTGGTTACATGCAAACATAAGAGATGGCACCTGGAAGTTGTGGCAGGCAGGAGTGGCAGGCGTACAAGCGGTGATAAGTAGTGGTGGCAGGAGTACCCTGGCGTACAAGCAGGGCTGATGCTTCCTCTATTATACCATGCAGTCCATGGAAATCCAAAATAGTGGAGCTAACATTTAGTGTCGTCGACTAATGCCAGCATTAGATTAGGTAGTATTTTTACCAGTTTCAAAATATCAAGCAAACACAAAATTATAACATATGCTTTAGCTTCGGATTAGCTTCGGTCCTCGGGAAGAGGCCAAATAACATGATTTATCAATATGTGTCTACAAAACTTGGTTAACTTGGTTTATAGTTGATAAGCAAAGAGTAAAAGCAGCACTAATAATGCTAAAGTGCTCATTTTCAATTACTATAGTCCATGCCTAGAGGGCAGGGACTAATAAGAACACCCCAAATGATCTTCTTCTAGTACGATCCTTCATATTTGTTTATAATATACAATTGTGTTAATTATCTAATGTAACACTATTAAACCTATAGAATAGAATAAATAAGGCATGGATTTATCCAAAATGGGTTGTAAAACATCTACCATATCAAAGATAAATCCTTGATACTCTATGTACAAATTCTAGGGACCATATTTCTTATGATTCTTGTTGCATATCTTAACGAGGTTTATTATTAGATATTATTTTGGGATTTAACTGCATTAAGTAAGTCATTCATCTATGACCATTTCCATGAGAGGTAGTCGTAACTGACTAAATTCTCATGATTTTGAATAGTTCACTTAGAACTCATTGCATCGGGTGATGCTCATAGGGGTGAAGAAGTGGGATTGAAACTAGTGAAATGAATCACATAGTATTAATCATCACTTCTGGGGCTTGCAGCTGGTAACTAGGACTGTTTTGGAGGTCACCCATCCCAAATCGCCTCTGGCTCAAACGCGCTTAACTGTGGAGTTTTCCCCAGAATCAAGACCACTTAGCTTGCTACCCCATTTGCAAAACCTTAGCAAGTATTGTGCCTCATGAACGATTCAAGTAGGGTTCCCTTCACTCTTTTTGAATTTAATTATCAAGGGGTTTCCGCAATGCATTATATTAGATATTATTTTGGGATTCAACTGCGTTAAGTCATTCATCTATGACCATTTCCATGAGAGGTAGTCTATCATTTTATTTTTATCATTTGTTCTTACCTTGTTCGATCAAAAATATTATTTTTGAAACTTATATATCTTCTTTTATTTTTTCGTACTAATTTTCTCTTTTTACAAATGACATTTCTCCCAACTATATATATATATATATATATATATATATATATATATATATATATATATATATATATATATATATATATATATTAAAGTTCCATGTCTTTAATGTGCATGGTCTACCTTAAAAACTAATTCATCTTCATTGAGTATATTTTTTTTTATTTCTTATATCTAATAATTGTCTAACTTAACTGTTTTTTTTTTGGTTTTTTCCTTAATGATTTTTGGAAAGTTGGCATTTTTTGGATGGCTGGTGGCAGTGAGTGTATTGGCATTAAAGTCAACAACCATGGGGGAGATATGTTGGATAGTTGGCATTATCTCACAGTTGGCATGTGTGTTGACATTGATGTCAGCCACATTACCATTTATGTTTGTGGCAGCAGATTTTGGAATCAGCTCAAGGGAAGTCTCATAGTTGTTGCAGTCTCTTATACAAAATCATCATAGTAGTAGACTTGTTGGAGAAGCCATATTATGATGACTATGATGGTTGGGAGTCCCATGATTTGAAGGAATTTCTTCCTCAGGAGCTTAGCTCAAATTCTTCTTGAAGTGGCATAGTTAGATAGTGCTTGGAAAGATCTTTCCTATGGTATATTAATGCTTGCAAATGACCTCTTAGCTTGAGAGATATTTCTAGTCAAATTTGAGGTGCGCCAAAGTTAAATGTGACCTTTGTTCAAAGTGGTGACCAATTTTAGCAGTGGCCAGAGTTGGTAGAAATGCTAATGAAACTGCTAAAGGAAGTGTAGAGTAGACATGGGCAGACAACAAAGCAGTGAGAAGGATTTCTATTAGCGTAGGAGGAGCCCACCTGACAGCTTGGCCCGGTAGAGTTACCCCAGTGGTATAGGTTTGGTACACAAGCTAAAGCACCAGGATGCAGTTAGGAGGGTTGATGAGGAGTGCCAACAGAGTAGTGAAAGCCTTATTCATTGTCCATAGGTGGAGCCAACTTGAAATCCTTGCATAGTGGAGTTACCTCGACAATATAGTTATGGTGCGAAAAGAAAAAGTGTTAGGTGTTGGTCATTGGAACACGGAGGAAGAACACAAACCAATGAGGGTCGAGCAAGATGATGATGGCACTAAGGTTGGTAGCGGAAGCCAATGATAAAGGTGTTGGGAGGGCCCCAGAGTGACAACAAAACCCACAAAGGTTGGCCCAGAGGAAATCTAAGAAGAGCACAAGCTTAAGCACCCAGAGATAGGTTTCAAGCTATGCACTGACATTCCAAACACACTTGAGATGACAATCTTGTTAGGGTTGTTGGTCACAGGAAGCAGTTTCCCAAACCACCATTCGCATATATCAATGAGAGAGAACCATTTTGGGACCACTCCCCCTAATACCACAAATCAAAATGGAGTTGTGTCGAGGGTGGGTTCTTGAAATTGATGGTTTTGTCAAAAGAAGATGGCCATAGCACTTTAAATATTTTATAAAGAATGTTGGTGCAAAACCAAGGTCTCCGGGACCCTTTCTCTCTCCTTCGACCAGAAGGGTGGCAACAGTTAATTGGCTCTCAAGAGATGACCTGGGTAGATGATGTTAGCATGACATAGCTATATGGGGGACATGTCACATGCAAATTCATAATTTTTTCATGGCCTAATTAGCCAAATCCAAGTGACATGTGTGACTAGTCACAAGGCACCACGTGGGGTTGATTACGTAAGCATGACATCATCCCAGAAGGGATACCTGAGATGGTTTATAAAGGCATACAAGAAGAGGCGTTTGGAATAAATTTTCGGGACAATGTGGCATCTCACTCAACCCTGATGTGTTTTTATTGGGTTCCAGATATAGTGGGCGACTGCTACCAAACACATCATCTCGAAGGTATTTAGCCTATAAGTTTGATATGGATGCACAAAGGGAATTTTCTCGGAAGATAGAGGAGGGACACATCATTTAGAAAACTCAGCCTAGTGGGACCTTTGATTGGCTAGTCAAAGTGCAAGCCAGAACCCACGAGATAGCTAAGCCTGCTAAGAGGAACCTCGAATAAGTTCTTTTCACAATTTAAATAAGTGTTAGGATAAAATCGTTTTCCTTGGAAGCTATAGTGTTAGTTCTAGGCCTTGGTCATTGTGCGTAGAAATGAGACAAATGGCACGAAGCCATTAACAAATGAAATTCAGACCACGAAGGGTGTAGAGTGGTTCAACGCCTATAGGCTTAGCCAACATTCACAATACTTGGTCCAATGGAGGGAAAATATGTATATGTGCAAGCAGAAGGGAGTTATAGGCTAAGATCCATATGAAGGCTTATGCAACAAGTAAGGACTGAATGCACGAGAGAAATTAACAAAGTAATTCGGCCCATGAAGGGCTTAAAAGGGGCTTGTCACCCAAAGGCCTAACCAACAGTCATAGACAATGGTGCTATGGTGGAAAAGAGGCTAAGAGGCAACATGAGAGGGGCTATGATAAAAAAATGTTGCAAAGTTATATTTGGTAGCACTGTTAATGGAAAGATTCTGGGCTTTGGCTAAACGAGTCAGTAACAAGGACCATGACTACATAGGTTTAGCTAATAAACTCAATATTGACTATAGAGATCACTGGATGAAGGAAACAAGGACCATGATTTGCAGAGATAATTAATGGAGATCAGATCAAGCTCAGAGAAGCCATGCTAGTGTACATCATAATCTATGTGAGTAATAAATAACCATGGAGAGCTTCCTTGAGTGTGCAGGTTGATGGAGATTTAATTGTCAGTCTGGAAGAACCCTAAGGTGCCTATCCTTATGTTTATTGCAACTGCAATGGCCAGGAAATTTGATGTAAGAGTGGAATGTAGAGCCATGCTGAGAGTATGATCTAGGGTATTGTAGCTGGCAACAAAGACAACATTGACCATTGTGCAATAGTGGAACAAAAATCAGGATTACAATTTACCAACTGGGGGATTGTAGAATTTTTGAGAGATAGTAGTGTGGAGATCTCTGCGTGTGAGTGTTTCTAAGAAGAGGCCATGTGTGTCTATCCTAGAGAGAAGATGACGAGAGTGCCTATGTAGAGGAAAGAGGTTGAGAGTGCCTATGCAAAGTAAATAGCTCGAGATTTCCTATGCAGAAGGAGAAGGATGAGAATAGAGAGACCTCAGTGAGACTCTAGGATATTGCAAAGTGGAAAAAGTGCAGAGAGGGTTGTGTATTGTTTGATGTTGTTGAGAAGAGTAGTGGGCTTCTACAGAGTCAGTAGACGATAGAATGTTGTTTGGGGTGAGCAGAGGAAAGGTTGGAGAGGAGAACAAAGTTGATATCAGCCATTTACAGAGAACATTAGTTCCTTATTGAGTGTGGGTTGGAGCCTACATACAAGAAGTTGGTGCTTTAATCTTAGCGGGTGTGTGAGGAAGACATGGGGTTGGTTCATGGAGGCTTCACTCAATGAACATTTGACATATCACATACGTTCATGGCATACTAAATAATACCCCTAATTTGACTACATATTGGAAAATACCTCGAAAAATCACATTATTTAACCCCCTACCAATACAAACCCAATGCACCTTCCCAATTAAAAAAACCCCTACTTTCACTAGATATTGTAAGTATCAATTTTTTCATTAACTTTTTGTGTACCCCTTTATATTTTTTAATTAACTTTGAGCTCCATTTTTTATACTTTCCAATATAAAAACCCTTTACCCACTATTATATTCTCAATATATTATGTCATTTTCCCCTCAATATATATACCCCAATATGAATGCACGTAGTATGGTATTGCTCCCCCATTGAAGCCCCCGTGGGTTGGTGCCTCTTGCAAGTTGGTGCTTTCATAAATCCAAGGATCTGCAGTTGGTTCTTGCAACAAATCCGTGAAGTTAGTGCTTTTGGTAAGTTGATCAGGTCTATACAAAATGAGGGAGTTGGTGCTAGTGAACAATAAAGGAGAGTTGGTACCTCCTATGAGTTTTGTACATAAACATAATGATGTAATAGAGCAGGTGCTCTTATTTTTTACATCAATAACATAACAAGTTTTGGTGGTTTGGAGAGGGAGCAGTTCTAGGAAAAAAGATTTTTTTGGAGAAAACCCTGGTTCTTGAACATGAACCCTAGCTCTTCCGTCGATGCTGCCTCGACATTGGCCGCCGTCCGGCCTCTGGTCTGCCATTACGGAGCTGGAGAGGAGCGCATCAGGCCAGGATTACGGGACTATTCTACCAAGAAACGCCCAAACACACCAAGAGCATCGAAGGCAAGACTGGAGCAGGATGTTGTTGTTGATGGAGCTTCCAGCGGGGGTGCCGTCAGGGCGGCCGTTGCACAGAGGGTTAGGAGATGCGTTTTCGTGTCTGCCATTATCCGAAAACAGCAGGGTATGATAGCGCTCGTAGGGGCTATATTTCACGCCGATCTTCCGCCTCTGCAACCACCTGCACAAATCAGCCCAGATCTGATCGATCCCCCTGTTTGCCATGATCTGACAAGTATGGGTTACACCCAGAAGACGATGATTGTCGATTACCCTAGGATCGGCACAAGCGTTTTGAGCGAGGGAGCGTTCTTCAGTAAAAATGGAGCCCTCGGGATGGAAAAACGCAGATTGTATTTAAGGTATGAAGGAAAAACCCATTTCATAGAATATCAGAATGCTGTTCTGTTAATATATGATGCAGATCTGAGTACCTACATACCATGGGGCTCTGCCTGGGAGCCATTGCCAAGGGACCTGTATAAGCCAGACCTGGAAACCCCATGGGATGGACAAAATAAAAAAAACAGGGGAGCAAGTTCTTCTTTACAGAAAACATTCAAACTACCGCAGCTCAGCCACAAAGAGGCCGAAAATTTCTGCCAGGGTAAAGATTGGATCCAGATCTTCATCAAACAAACAGGGGGCAGCCACTGTTGCATGCGACTTAGCAAGAATTCAAACATACAAGAGCTAAAAAACAAAATACAAAACCAATTTGGAATACCCACAAGACACCAGAACCTGATATGTGCAGGTCGTAGCTTACAGGACCATCTTACTCTACAGGAATATGGGATCTGTCAGGATACAACCATATACCTTAACCTAAGACTGCGTGGTGGCTGCAACGGATCTGGCTCAAAGACTCCAGGCTCCTTTCGTGATGCAGTAAAGGGGAAAGGGAAAATGCAGGACAAACCAATGTTACCACCAGAACAACCTGGGCCACATATAGTAGAACAAAAACTGGAACATACAATGCTCCAAGTTACTATACCAGAGGTAACTGCACTACACTCTGACTTCACAAAACATGCTGTAATATGTAGATTTAATGGTTTCTGGCCAAAATCAGATGCTTTACATCAATGGATACATTCCCGCTGGACACCAGAATGTAATATATACCTATGTTCAAAAGGTTTTTTCATTGTACACTTCCACACAGAGGAAGAAAGGGACAACATCATCAATGAGGGGCCTTGGTTTTGGGGTAGTGCAGGTCTCTTTGTTACCCCTTGGTTTGCTGAATTCGACCCAAACACTATGAAAATCTCAACAACGCCTGTTTGGGTGAGGCTTCACAACCTCCCATTACATCTCTGGCACCCCATAGTATTATATGCCATTGGGAATTCCTTGGGGAAATTCCTAAAAGTTGATGAAGACAGATATAGCAGAGGGATTTACACATTTTCCAGAATTTGCGTTGAAGTGGACTTGAGTCAGGGGCTGCCTGATCAAATATCATTAAACTATAATAAATCTGAGTGGATATAGCCCCTAGACTATGAAAACACAGCATTCAGATGCCGCAGCTGCCGGCAAACAGGACACCTTCAAAATTCTTGCCCACTGGCCAGAAAGAATACAAAAGGAAACAAGAAACATCCAAAAAAGACAAATGGGTGGCAGAATACAGAACCGCTGGAAGAAGAGGACATTTAGCCAGAGCATAAAGTGAATCAAGAGGAACCGGATATAAATATGGAACAGAATGGCACACATGAAGAAAAAGCACTAGACCCACAAATGGAGGACCATATTAGGCAGCAGGAAATGCCACAGTCGGAAGATAGTGGCAACAAAAGAACCCATGGATCAGAAGGATCAGAATCCGACAAAGAACCTCCAGTGAACACGCAGGAATACTCACAGGCCATCATTGTTCCCCCTTCCGACTCACAGGGTTGGCGTAGGGTGGAGAAGAAGAAGGGCAGAAAAGTCTAGGCTTTGATGTAATTGTAACTTTTTTTATTCTTTTTACGAGTGTACTTGTCCTATACAGGGACAACTATCTGCATATGCTCTAAGCATCTACAAAATGTAATTTATTTCAATATGAATATAAATTACGATTTTTTCTACGGGAAAGAAAAACAAGTTTTGGTGGTTTGTCTTCCATAAGGTTTTCCATGTTAAACCTCTGTGTCCAGTGTGTATGTTGCTCATGGTGTGTGTTTATATGTTGATTTCATATTGCTATGGCATGATATGTTTTTGATGGTTATATGGATAGCTTCCAATTTGGAATGGAAAAATAAATTGGTATAAAAGTTTAAATTAGCATTAATACTGATTCAACCCCCCCTCTTAGTATTAACATTGTTTCCAAAAATTGGTATTAGACCTTTGTTCCTTCAGGAACAACTTGATTGTGCAAAGGTACATCAGAGGGAAAAAATGGCTAATCACGTTTGGGTAACAACATAAGGAGTTCTCTTTATAAATGGATCAAACTATGAGCTTCAGAAGATTAGAATGGAAGCCTATTTGATGGAAATAAATGAAAATATTTGGATGCATGTGATATATGGTGAGAGGAATTAGTTTAATGCAAAAGTGAAGGAGATTATCTTAAAAGGGCTACCAAAATAACATGCTGATAAAGTGAGGCATTGTGAGTCAGGAAAGGAAATTCTGGACATATTATGATGTCTACATGGAGGAGAAAGCCACCCAACAACAAAGGAGGTTGATGAACCTTTTTTCTCAAGAAATGAACCTGAATATGTGAAGGCTGCTGATAATGAAAAGAAGAGAAGGAAGAAGAAGAAGAAGGTATTCCAAAGGAAATTAACTCAAAATATTGAGGATCGTTCTTCCAATAAGGAAGTTCCTACCCATCACACTCGATTTAATGATGAATATGTCTCAGAAGAGAGACCATCATGCTTTGAAGGTAAGTTATTGTTTTTCTATAATTGTAAAGAGATAGATCATTTAGAAACTAGATGTACATATTCTTCTTTTGAAGATAAAGACATTCATACATCTATTTGTTGTGAAGAAATACCTACATTTCTAGAAAAACTAATGATGATACCTTAGGGGAAGAGGAAGGAACACCTGATGAAGAAATTGAAGAGATGTCCCATGAGTGCTCATATGAAATAGAAACTAGGAGTATCCCTGGTAGTTATGAAATATGCAATACTCCTGAGATTTGTGTAAGGTTCCATGGACATAAAAAATAATTTAGATCTTTCTGGTGACTCAACTAGCACCTATGATATTAAAGAGGAGTATCTAAATGAAAGGATCTACTTTAGAAAGAGGTTGATCTCTACTCTAAAGTAGATCAAGGACCTATTACAGGAAAATATCAGGCAAGAGGAGAAATTGAAAATTTATGAGCTTGAGAATGAAGAGTTGAGAAAAAAAAATAATTGATCTTAATTCTCAACAAGAAGGGGCTAGTAGATTGAATAGGAGGTTAAACATTCATCTTGGTGAAAGAGAAGCTCACTGTGAGAGACTACAAGATAAAGTAGTCTCATTGAGATAATAACTAGAAAATAAAAATAGAAGGTTGTCTCAATATCATAAGCTTGAGTAGAGGAGGAAAGCCTTGAATGAGATGCTCGCTAAGAAAATATCCTTGCTCATCTATGCTGGTCTGGGGTTAAATGAAGTTTCAAGCCTCGAAAAGGAAGAGTTTGAAGGAAAAACCAACCATGCCAAGGTAATTATGAAGTCCAACAACAAAAAGGGAAAAGAAGTTGTTGGACAACAATATCAGTGAGGATAGCAACAACAACAAGAGAAGAAAAGGTAGAAGCAACAAGAGAATAACAGGCAAAAAAAACAAGGGAAGAAGTAGCAACAAGATGGTCAACAACAACATTAAGGAAAAATGATGAATAGCCATAGGAGGAAGTTGTAGCAGCATAGGATTTATCAAGGCAAAAAATCAATCAACCATGGAGGTTACATGAAGAATGAGCAAAATTCCTTTCTCTCTCAAGGAAAAAGGCTTCAAAGAAAACGCATCTTCAGTTATCAAAATGCTTTTTATGGATATTGTTTTTCTTGCAATAATTTTGGAAATAAATCCATAGACTGTAGATGGCATGGAAGAAAATAAAATGGGTTGGGTAGCAGTAACCCAGGAATACACAAAGTATCGAGCAAAAGACATGTTTCCCATGAGAGAGGCTTTGACAAAAATGCATCCAAGTATCGAAGTCCTATTGCTCCATTCCTAATCCATGTCGAATGCTACAACTATAGAAATTTTGGACACAATGAAGCAAGATGCACAATATAAGAAGAAAAAGAATGCTTATCAGCATATGCATGCAAATATAGCAACTCGGGTTTTGAAGAAAAAAATAAATAATAGAGAAAAAGAATACGAGTTTGTCTTCAGTTCTTTGTGTCAAAAGAGAAATATTAAAAGAGGAAGAAGAAATCAAAAGAAAACTAGGAAGAATAATCCTCTTACGCTTGTGGTGGACCCCTTTGTAAGGCAAAAAGTTAGAAAGGCAACAAGAAGATTTGGGTGAAGAAATAGAAATCAAATAAGAAATGTGTTTCTGATCTTTGCATCCAAGATGAGAACCAAAATATGTTGAAAATGAAATTAAAAGGAAATAATTTTGTTTGGGCTCAACCAAATATGTTATGGAAGAATAACGAGGACAATATGCTCAAGGGTAGAAGAAGCTCTATTTATCTTCAGTAAAGAAAGAGAATGGCCTCAAGCGAGACTGAATAAGTCAGACGCAGGTAGACAGGAAATGATAAATAGAGAGGTGCATTTGATTGTTGAAGGTTTGGTCAAGTCCACATGCTGATTCAAATAATGGATTTGTTTATTCCAAATTAATCAACATTGAAAGAGAGAGGAGGAGTTCCACTAAAATGGTTTCAGGGTGAGTACACAACAATACTCTATGTTGTAGAAGAAGAGGATGAGTTGCAGCAGAAGTGTGGAATGACAAGAAACTCTCAAATAAGTCAAGTCCATAGGATTAGTCCCCACATAGAAGCAATGAAGCATTTGTACAAGATCAAAGAGAATTGGCTTAGGGGGAGATTCTTTAGTAAGTTGTAGTAGGAAACAATTCTCAGCCTGATGAAGAAATATTATCGAGTAAATGAAAGGTTAGCATCTTGGGGAAATACCCTTGTTTCATTTAAGTTGTCAATTTTATTTTTCCTAGAATACTTATGTTCATTGATCACAATTGGTATAAGCTTTGCATGCTCCTTAATTTTCAAATGATATCGCTATTTCAACTGGAGTTCTTTGGTTTATGTGGAGGAAACTCCTCGTGTAAGTGGGCATTCATTTTTGAGAAGGAGCTATAAGATTTTGTTTGGTACATTTTCCAAATTGTATCAATTTATTGATGCAATTGGCATTATTTCAGAAACAACCCATACATGGAATATGTTTGATATTAAATGGAGAAATGACTAAGATGCTGAGGAGAAGTGGGCACGGTTCTAGCAGTAACAACAACAATGAAGAGAAATTTGAAACACATCACTACTGATTGGTATTTACAACAACAACAATACCATGAGAAATTTCAATTCATATCGATTTATGTTCAATTGGTATAAAAGGTGTAGTAACAGAGAGATTAACCGACCAACAACCATAAGGTTTCCAAAACTGGAGGCATTCAAAGCAGAGGAATTATCTGTTTAGGGGGAGAATATCACATATGTCTAGTTTATAGAGCAACAACAACTGTTAGTGCTTGAAGAGAATTTTGCAGAGCAGAATGCACATTAGCAGGCAAATCCTCGGTCATTGACATTCAGTGATTGCATGGAGGAGGAAATGAATCTTGCAACTCTTTTCCATTTATGTCAAATGGGGAGAGAATCTTATTGGATAAGATATGATGGCCCATGCAAAGGAGAAAAACCCATTGGTGGCTCATTCTAGAAGAAGTGTGTGTTGATTTGGGGTATCATTGGATGTGATCTAGGCATAAAATTTTGCAAGGAGGCTTGGGAACACGTATTCCAAATAACCCAAAAATTGTTTTGGTAAATTCCATTGAGAAACAATTTTATTAAAACAATTAATTATTTTTAAAGGGCCCCTAAGTCTAAACTTAGGAAATTAAAAATATTAATGGGTATTAATCTAATTGTGGGTGTAACTTCTAGAAGAAGATGAGGATCAAAGTAAAATTACCTTAGCCATTGATTAGCTTTTAATCTCGGCTGTTGAATGTCAACAAGAAGATTATCTAAGGAAGCTTGAGGGTCATTTGGAAGATACACTAAGATATCAAGGGATCGAAGTTCTGAAGTGAGAAGTTCTCAAGAAGAAATTTTGATCGAATAGATTCCTTGCAGTTGAGGGGTAGGGATAACATCCAGAGAGAGAGATATTCTCTCAGCCGAAGAATCATCAGTAGAGAGAGGTAGAGAGTGATCCAGCAACTCTCATGTAGATATTGACATAGGGACACATTGGGCCATGTGAGAGAGAGTTCGAAATTTTGCAGGAGAGTTAGTTTCAAAATCCGAGAGCTGGGGTGTGAGACCGAGAGGCTGAGAGTAGTGACCTCGGGAAGAAAATCGATGAGTATTTTGGGTGACATAGTTCCTAGAGGGATTCATGCAGGGATTGCTGAGGACTGTGCAGAGGCAGCGCATGGATCAGTCGATATTCTTCTTAGTGATTATGTGAGGTAATATCACAAATATTTTTTCTAGTATTTCTCTCTCTGTAATTGAATAACATGTGAGGTATTCAAAGATGTATTACGAATTTGTTGCTGCTTAAAAATAATAAACCCTCATAATTGTTGTACATGTTTTACTAAATTGGGGTTTTTTGGGGACATTTGTCCAAAAACAAGGGTTTCATTTGTGTTGTATTTTCTTTCTTTCTCAGTCTCTTTTTTCCGCATAATATTTAATTAAGTGAATACTGCAGTGTATATGTTTCGATATTTTTCGTAGGAAATTGCAAATAATTTGGTTGATTAATTTAACAAATAGAAGAAAATTGTTAGTTGTTGCAGTAGGGATTCTTGTTTTGGAACTTTCATATGGTATTAGAGGTGCAGGTGAAGAAAGAAGAGAAGTGTCATAGAATCCAACACTGAGCAGAAGAGGGAGATCGAAAAGTTGTAGGAGGCTGTAGTTTGAAAGCCTAGAGGGTTTGTGCAATTCTAGCCGGAGGGCTGAAATTTCGAGGCAATCTCTCTCTAAGTGAATCAATGTGGAGAAGGACTCCCATTTCAAATTTTTGTTGGGACAGAGGGAGCAGTGCTAAAGCCTCAGCATGAGGAGAAGCTGATGAGACGCATATTTTTTCTGCAAGCAGTTAGCTGGGCAGAAAATCATCAGAAGAGAGAGAAAAAGCATGGTTGAGGGAATTTGTTCCTCAGAGAATTCCCAGCCAAGGAATTCGAATTCTCTAGAGGTGAGCGTAGTAAGGGGAAACAATTTTACTAGCTCCAGTAGGGAGTGTGTAGGCTAGCCCAGCAACAACACATAGGAGAGAGGATATTTTCGACATTTGTGGAAGAAATTGTAACTTGTGGCTTGAGGGATCAAGACAAATTGGATGGATTGCCCAACTATTTCATATGGAAGGCTATAATTTCATTCCTGCTAGATGAGCATGCCCTGAAGACATATGTCAACAACGTGGTGGTTGTCTGTGAAGATCCAGATCCGTTGAAGAAGTACCAAAGATAAGTGATGAAGGCCAAGAGGATGATCTTGAATGGAGTAATGGATCACGTGCTTTTTCATGTTGCTAGCAGAGGGACTTCTAAGGAGATGTGGTATGCCCTGGTTACATTATAGTAGGGATCTTTTGAGCAACAAAAGATGTACTTGGAGCAGAAGTTAAGATCTACTCAGATGCAGAAGGGGGAGTGTGTGCATCCATTCCTCGTGGAACTCAAGGAGACCCCTGATGAAATTTCTGTTGTGGGGCATACACCTCAAGATTCAAAGTTGGTTATAGTGGCCTTCAGTTTTGTCTTAGATGAGTGGCAAGCCTTTGTCCAAAGTATCCTAGGCAGAGAAGCATTCCAAAATTGGGATGAGATGTGGGCAACTCTAAAACAAGTGGAGATGAGTAGAGACTTAGTCAAGGCTAAACTTGATGGATGCAACAGAAGTGGTTCAAAGCCCATGGAGGAGGAGGATAAAGCAACCCTTAAATTGAAGGGACACCAGGAGGAGTGGAGACGTAAGAAGGATGTCTCAAAGATCAAGTGTTTCACGTGTGGTGAGATGGGTCACTACGCTACACAGTGTCCTCCCAGGAAGAAGGAAAAGGATGAGAAAACAAGATCTGAAGGTTGTGCCCACGAAGATCAAGGAAGAGGAGTTCACCTAAAATTCGAGATACCTCAAAGAGGGAGGTGGGAAGATTTGGAGTTGTAGTTCGAAAGAGCTACAGATGGACAGGATCCCTGAGGAGTCCACCTCTAGGATCATTTCCTTGCTATAGGACCTTATATCAGAAGTAGGAGGATGGAATAGTGTCAGATGGTGTCGAGGAGTGTCGAGAAGACCACTGCAGTGGCTAGGAGCATCAGACATTAAACAACAGAGAGCAGGGTTGGTAGCAGTGTAGATGGCATAGAGCAAAGCTCAACAACCACACAGTAGATTCAGAGGGTCAATGTAGAGACCTGCAGCAGTCAGGCCCCAACATTCACGTGGTATCATACTAAAGACAAATTTTAGTTAAGTAATTTTAGATGTTTTTCCATTGTTGATAGAGTAGTAGCGACAATTTTCAGTGCAGTGGCAGTTGTAGTGCTAGAAGTAGCACAAATGCAACACTAAAGAGGGAGTTGTAGTATGGTTTCACTATTGACAATTATAGTGTTAGTAGTAGTAAAACTACAACAATAGTGTAGTAGATGGTTGACAACATGTCAGACATCAGCAGTGTAGAGGAAGATGCTTTAGAGTCAGAGCAGTATGTAGCAGCATATATTTCTAGAGCACATTCTTCGCTAAGAGGGAGTGTTGATTTTGGGTAGCATCAAATGTGCTCTAGGCCTCAAATTTTGCAGGGAGGCTTGGGCACATGTATTTCAAAGAACCTGGAAAATGTATTGAGAAATTCTACCCATAAACAATTTTATTAAAATAATTAATATCTTTTAGTGGGCCCCTAAGTTTAAACTTAGGAAATTAAAAATATTAATGGGTGTTAATCTAATTGTGGGTGCAACTTCTAGAAGAAGACGATGATCAAGGTAAAATGATCGTAACCATTGATTAGCTTTTAATATGGGTCATTGAATGTAAATGAGAAGATTATTTAAGGAAGCTTGAGGGTCATTTGGAAGATACACCATGAGATCAAGAGATCAAATTTCTGAAGTGATAAGTTCTCAGGAGGAAATTCTGATCGAGTAGATTTCTTGCAGTTGAGGGGGAGGGATAGAATCCGGAGAGAGATATATTTTCTTAGTCGGAGAATCATCAGTAGAGAGAGGTAGGGAGTGATCTATAAGATCTCACATAGAGGCTGACACAGGTCCACGCAGAGGCAGTGCAGAGGGTGAGAGAGAGTCCAAAATTTTGCAGTAGAGTTAGTTTCAGAAGCCGAGAGTCAGGGTGTCAGACCGAGAGGCTGAGCGAAGTGACTCCAAGCAATAAATCAATCAGCTGGCTTGGTGATGTAGTTCCTCGAGAGATTGATGTAGGGATTTCATGAGGATTGCACAGAGGTAGCACAGGGCCTTCCAGAGATAGCTCATACAGTGTCCGGATCAGCCGAGATTTTTCTTAGTGATTGTGTGACGTAATCACACAAATCTTTCTACCAGTATTTCTCTCTCTACAATTGAATAATCTGTGAGGTATTCAGAGATTTATTCAAAATTTTCTATTGCTTAATAATGTTATGAAACTAGCTCACAAAAATATAGAAAATAAAGATCAACGACCTAGAAATCAGCCTCTCCGAGGGGGCAACCTCCTTTACATTACACAAATGAACAATTCTTGGATGATACAAATGACAAGCCCTCCTTTCTATGTATAGGAGTCTAAGGGGTCCCAATACAATCAGATCCTACATAAAAATAATATTGTAGGGGCACAACAATAACAATAGTGGGCTTCTATGGGGCATAATAATAACAACATGGGGACTATATGGGCACAATAATGAAATAAGGGGATTGCACTAATAACAATAAGGGGTTACACTAGTAGTATAGGGACCTAACATGCCCCTATCCTTCAAAAAGTGTTGTCCTCAATTCTTGAGTAGTTCTGGATGTTTCTATATAAAATTGTCATCCTCCCACGTCGAATCTTCAACAGATAAGTTCTTCCACTTGATGAGATACTCTAAAATTTATCGATTTTGTAAGTGTCGATTTCTTGTTTTTGTGACAAATTCCAGTTCCAATATGATTTTTTCTTCCTCATCAAGTTTTGGCCATATTGTTCGCACTGGGATCTTCGCACCTATAACCTTTTTTAAGCATGAAACATGGAAAACTGGGTGCACTCCGGAAGATGCATGAAGCTCCAATTTGTATGCCATAGTACCAATCTTTTGTAACAACTTGTATGAACCATAATACTTTGGTGATAATTTATTATCCTTCTTAGCTTAATTGAGGGACATTTTCTTGTATGGTTGTGGTCGTAGAAATACCTAGTTACCTACATCAAACTTCTTTCGCTGCGATGTTGATCTTCCTGTTGTTTAATTCTATTCTGCGCCAAAGTGAGGTTATCCTCAAAGAGTTTGAGAACTTGTTGTTGATGTTTGATGTGATCTTCCACTACTTTAACCTTAGAATTTTGTTTTAAATATGATTTGATGGACGGTGGATGATATCCATCAAGTGCCATAAATGGGGTCATTTTTGCTGCAGTATGGAAGGAAGTGTTATACCACCATTCAGCCAAAGGCAACCACCTGACCCATTGTGTCTATTTATCATATATAAAGCAACGAAGATATCCTTCCTAACATTTTCTCACTATCTCATTTTTTCCATTAGATTAAGGATGATAAGATGAACTATGAGCTAACTAAGTACCTAAATATTCCACCTCTTGTACTCCAAAGAAACATTTGGATCCTTTTGCATATAATTGTTTCCACTCCAATAGTTTGAGCACCCTATCAACATGTTGAACATGATTCTTCGAAGACTTGTTGTAGATTAGTATATCATCAACAAATACTAACACAAGTTTTCTAAGGAAGGGTTTGAAAATGGAATTCATGAAACCTTGACATGTAGAAGGTGTATTGGTAAGGCCAAAAGGCATGACCAAAAATTCATAATGACCCTCATGAGTTCTAAATGTTGTTTTTGGAACGTCTTCAGTCTTAATTATGATTTGATGATATCTTGAACAAAGATCCAACTTGGTGAAGTAAATTGCTCCATGTAATTCATCCAATAATTCATTAATGAAAGCAATGAGAAATTTATCTTTAATAGTAAGCTTGTTGAGCTCCCTATAATCCAGACACATGCGCCATGATCCATCCTTCTTATGTACCAATACCACAGGAGTAGAGAAAGAACTTTGACTAGGTTGAATTATACCAGCCTCTAGCATTTCTGCAACCATACGTTCAATTTCACTCTTTTGGGCATATGAATATCTATAAGGCCTGATGTTTGGGGGAACACTTCTTGGAATCAAATGAATAGCATGATCATGATCACGAATAGGTGGGAGGCCTTTGAGAGTCTCAAATACCTTGGAATTATTGCCAAAAATGTTTTGGAGATTTGGAGAAATAGATGATTTCGATGTGGGAACCTCTATTGAACATAATAGTGCAATTACGCTTCGCTGTTCTTTCTTTAGAAGATTTGTCATGCTGGTAGAGCTGATTATATTTCCCAATTTCCCTTCGATACCCCTTAATTCAACTTCCTTTCCTTCCCTAAAAGTATTCAAGAAAAGTTCTTCAAAATTAAAAGTTATCATACCAAAAGATTGAAGCCATTAGACTCCTAGTACAGCATCTACACCACCCATTAGAATGGAAAGCATTGAAATATTCAAGATATATCCTCCCATTGATAGCTTGATATTATGGCACTTTCTAGAGAAATTTATGGTTCCTCAATTTGCAGCCATTACTTGACACTCTGGTGTTGGATATAGGAAGCAATTCAATTCCTTGTCTATACTACAAAGAATAAAATTATGGGTACTACCCAAATCAATCAACATTATTACATTTTTTTTCTTGATATGCCCTTCTATCTTAATAGTTTGAGGAGTGGTAATTCATGTCACTGCATTACAAAATATAGTTAGATTCATTTCTTCTTTCTCTGGGATTGGTTCCTGGTGTATATCCTTTTCTTTTGATGTTTCTTGTTCCTTTTATTGCTCCTCTTCCCCATCTATGTAAATTAATTTCTTCTCAACACACTTATGACCTTTAGTGTGTTTTCTATCACAATTGTAACAAAGACCTTTTGCTCTTCTTTCTTCCAATTGTTGTGCTTTCAACCTTGTAGGTGGTCAAAGGATAGGAGAAACAACATTTCCATCTATATGGTTGTGAGTACAAGGCTTCCTTCTTGCCATAATTTTGCTTTCAATTTTTCTTGCCAACCTGAATTCCTTCTCCAATGAATCAGGTTCCCAAAGGTGAACCTCATGTTTGATGTTATCCTTAAAAGTCCCTATGAAGACATCAATCCTCTGCTTCTTTGGAATATCATTTACCCTTATATTCAATTTTTGGAAGTCCTCAATGTGCTCTGCCATTGAACCCTTTTGTTTGAGATTTATCAATTGGCTAAAGAAGGTGTTTCTCTTTGTATCCTGATAATGTGCTATAATTTCCTCCGTGTAAATTGACCAAGTGATAAGTGGTTTATGAGAAAAAATCCATTTATACCATAAAAATTGATTCAGTTCTAAATATAAAGATGCTATACGTACCTTTTGTAACAGTTGCACATCATGTAGATCAAAATATTTGTCCATCTGTAGTATCCATGTTATGGGATCCTTGCCATCAAACTTCCTCATATCGATATTTGGAATATGGTGGGTCTTCAATCCAATATTAGATTCTATAAAATCATGATTAACATTTTTTTTCTCATCATGGGCTTCCTCTACTACCTTTTCATAATTAGGAGGCCTTTCTTGTAGCAACGTTGTCCCACCTTCCTTTAAACCTTCTATGTCTTTCTTCAAATATTCCATGCCTTTCTCCAAATATGCTTTCATAACATCGATATTAGCTTTCATGCCACATATAAAACTATTTATCTTAGCTTTGATCACATTCTTCAAATCATCCATCCAATTTTTCTTATTAGGTGTTTCTATTTTCTTGATTCGAGTAATTATTTTTCTTTCTTTTCGGAGCTCGATATTTAAACGATTGTAACTGTGTAATCTCAGATCTTCAAGTTCTAAAATTTCTTCCTATGGTAGCTATATGAGTCCTCTTACTGACCCCAATAGTCTGATCAATATTGTATTCTTGAAAAAAGTGTTATTCCAAATCTCCTACGAAGACCTGATTATAGACTCGTTCAATAGAGTGAACTTGTACGACCTGCCATGTCTCCCTTTTTCAATATTCGGACCTAAAAACAATAAAAATAAATGTAAAGTCCGTCCTATTTCTATAACTTCTTACAAAATTTCAATCTGATGCTCAGAGAGAAAGTTATGACGATTTTCCCAGGGTCACCTCTTTGGAATGTAATTTGGGAGTCTGAAAAAACCCTAAATGTCTTGGACCGCATATCTGAAAATATAGTGAAACAAGATTTTAAATTCGAGCCCAAATGTCACCAAGATTTCAGCTCAAATGGGTTTTTATTTCAAAGTCTGAACCTTCGTAGAAAACAAATTATAGTGAAAATTCCACGATGACATGTTTGAGTTGGAATTCTAGAGCTTGCAAAAACCCTAACTTCCTCAGATCATATCTCGAAAAATATAGTGAGACAATATCTGAAATTAGAACCGAAGGTTCATAATGATTTCAGCTCAAACGGGTTCTTTTTAGCTTCTAAAATTTTGTAGAGAAAAATTTATAGCGAAAATGGCACGATGACCTCTTTGGAGCAGCGAAACCCTAGGATCCAAAGCTCTGATACCAAATGTTATGACACAAGTTGACAAAAAGATACAAAAGATAGATCAACGACTTATAAGTCAGCCTATTCTAGGGATAAAACTCCTTTAAATTACACTTGGATGATACAAATGACAAGACCTCCTTTCTATATATAGGAGTCTAAGGGGTCCCAATAAAATCAGAGCCTACATAACAATAATATTGTAACGACACATCAATAACAATAGTGGGCTTCTATGGGGAATAATAATAACAACATGGGGACTATATGGGCACAATAATACAATAAGGGGGTTGCACTAATAACAATAAGGGGTTACACTAGTAGTATAGGGACCTAACAAATGATAATAAATCCTCAGATAAGTTGCACCAATTTTCCCGAATTGGTTTTTTTGAGGGACATTTGTCCAAAAAACGTTGTCATTTGTGTTGTATTTTATTTCTTGCTCAGTCTCTTGCTTCCGCATAATATTTAATTAAGCGAAGGATGTAGTGTATATGTTTGGATACTTGCAGTAGGAAACTACAAATAATTTGGTTGATTAAACTAACAAATAGAAGAAAAATTATCAGTTGTTGGAGTAGGGATTTTGTTTCAAGAATTTTCACAGTGTTTAAGCAACACAAGGATTGGCCATCAATGCCAAAGGGATATATTTTTAGATAGTTGGAATTGCCCAAATGGCTAGTCGTAGTGAGTGTTTTTCCATTGATGGAAACAACCATGGGAGAGATATGCAGGACATTTGGCAAGTGCGTTGGCATTGGTGTCAACCAAATCAGCATTGATGTTTATGGAAAAATCTTAGCATAAGCTCAGGGGGAGTCTCATGGTTGCTGCAGTATCTATTAGAGAATCATCATAGTAGCAGGATTGTTTGAGAAGCCATAATATGATGACTATGATGGTTGGGAGTCCTAGGATTTGAAGCCATATTTTATTCAGGACCTTAGCTCAAATGTGTCTTGAAGTGGCATAGTTGGATAGTGCTTGGAAAGAACTTTCCAACGGTATATTGAATTCTTCCAATGGCCTCCTTGTTTCAGAGATATTGCGAGTCAAAGTTGAGGTGCCCCAAAGCTAAATGTGACCTTGCGTAAAAGTGGTGTTCAACTTTGGCAGTGGCTAAAGTTGGTGGAAATGATAATCAAACAACTAAAGGAAATGTCAGGCAGATGTATCGAGATGGAAAAGCAATGAGAAGGATTTTTGTTGGCGCAGGAGGAGCCCACCTCATAGGTTTGCCTGATGGTATAGATTTGGCGCACAAGTTAAATCACTGAGATGAAATTGAGCAATATTATGAGGAGTGCCACCAGACCAGTGAAATCCTTTTTCATTGGCAACAATAAGAGCCCACTTGAGAGCCTAGCCTGGTAGAGTTACCCCGACAGTATAGTTACGGTGTGCTCGGAGATGGAGGCAGAGTAGAAGCTAATGAGAGTTGACCAGTAGGATGGTGGTGGTAAGGTTGGTAGTGGAAGCCAATGATAAAGGTATTGGGATGTCCTGATAGTGACAACAAACCCCACAAAAGTTGACCCAGAGGAAAATTAAGTGTAGTCCAAGGTTAAGCACCACTAGATAGTCATCAATCCATGTCGCGGTATTCCAACAAAACTTTAAACGAAACTTTTGTCAAGGTTGGTCGTCACGAGAAGTGGTTTCCCAAACCGTTGATCCCGTAGATCGATGGTGGAGAACCATTTCAGGACCACTTCCCCTAGAACCAAAAACCATAATTGAGTGGTGTCGATGCTGGGATCTTGAACCTGGCGGCTTTGCCAAAATAAGATGTCCAAATTTGTTTAATGTTTTTATAAAGGAAGTTGGTGCAAAACCAAGGCCTCAAGAACACTTTCTCTCTCCTTAGGCAGGACAAGTGGAAACAATTGATTGACTCTCAGGATATGACGTGGGCAGATAACATCTACATGACATAGTTGTATGGTTCCTCTACTTGCAACCATTACTTGACACTCTGGTGTTGGATATAGGAAGCAATTCAATTCCTTGGCTATATTACAATGAATAAACTTATGGGTACTACCTGAATCAATCAACACTATTACCTTTTTTTTCTTAATATGCCCTTATATCTTGAGCATTTGAGTGGTAATTCCTTTCAATGCATTACAAGATATGGTTAGATTATTTTCTTCATTCTCTGGGATTGGATCCTGGTGTATATCCTCTTCTTTTGACGTTTCTTGTTCCTTTTCTTGCTCCTATTCCCCATCTATGTAAATTAATTTCTTCTCAGCACAATTATGACCTTTAGTGTATTTTCTATCACAATTGTAACAAATACCTTTTGCTCTTTTTTCTTCCAATTGTTGTGGTTTCAACCTTGTAGGTGGTGAAAGGATAGGAGAAACAATACTTCCATCTTTATAGTTGTGAGTACTAGGTTTCCTTCTTGCCATAATTTTGCTTTCCATTTTTCTTGCCAACCTGAATGCCTTCTCTAATGAATCAGGTTCCCAAAGGAAAACATTATGTTGGACGTTATCCTTAAAAGACCCTATGAAGACATCAGTCCTCTGCTTCTCTGGAATATCATTTACCCTTATATTCAATTTTTGGAAGTCCTCAATATTCTCTTCTATTGAACTCTTTTGTTGGAAATTTATCAATTGGCTAAAGAAGGAGTTTCTCTTTGTATCCTCATAATGTGATAAGTAGTTTACGAGTAAAAAACCATTTATAGCACAAAAATTGATTCGGTTCTAAATATAAAAGATGCAATACGTACCTTTTGTAACAATTTCACATCATGTAGATTAAAATATTTCTCCATCTTTAGTATCCATGTTATGGGATCCTTGCCATCAAACTTCCTCATATCGATATTTGGAATATGGTGGGTCTTCAATCCAATATTAGATTCTATGAAATCATGATTAACACTTTTATTTTTTCATCATGATTTTCCTCTACTACCTTTTCATCATTAGGAGGCCTTTCTTGTAGCAACTTTGTCCCACCTTCCTTCAAACGTTCCATGTCTTTGTTCAAATATTCCATGCCTTTCTCCAAATATTCTTTCATAGCATTGATATTAGCTTCCATGACACATATAAAACTATTTATATTAGCTTTGATCGCATTCTTCAAATCATGCATCCAATTTTTCTTACTAGGTGTTTCTATTTTCTTGATTCGAGTCATTATTTTTCTTTCTTTTAGGAGCTCAATATTTGAATGAATGTAACTCTATAATTTCAGATCTTCAAGTTTTGAAATTTTTGCTTGCGGTAGCCCTCAGAGTCCCCTTTCTAACCCCAACAGTCTGATCAATATGGGATTCTTCAATAAAGTGTTATTCCAAATCTCTTACGATGACCTGATTATAGACTCGTTCAGTAGAGTGAACTTGTAAGACCTGCGAAGTCTCACTTTTTTGATATTTGAACCTAAAAACAATAAACAGAAAAGTAAAGTCTATCCTATTTCTGTAACTTCTTACGAAATTTCAATTTGATGCTCAGAGAGAAAGTTATGATGATTTTCCCACGATCACCTGTTTGGAATGTAATTTGGGAGTCTGCGAAAATCCTAAATGTCTTGGACTGTATATCCAAAAATGTAGCAAGACAAGTTTTGAAATTCGAGCCTCAGCATCACCAAGATTTCGTCTCAAATTGGTTTTAATTTTAGAGTCTGAAACTTCACAGAGAACAAATTATAGCAAAAATGCCACGATGAGATGTTTGAGTTGGAATTCTGGAGCTTGCAAAAACCCTAACTTCCTAAGATCATATCTCCAAAATATAGCGAGACAAGATCGGAAATTAGGACTAGAGGTTCATAATGATTTTGGCTCAAATGGGTTTTGTTTTATCTTCTGAAACTTCATAGAGAAAAAATTATATCAAAAATTGCATGATGACCTATTTGGAACAATGCAACCCTAGAATCCAAAGCTCTTATACCAAATGTTATGAAAACAGCTCACAAAAAGATACAAAAGATAGATCAACAACTTAGAAATCAACCACTTCGAGGCATAAACCTCCTTTAAATTACCCAAATGAACAATTCTTGGATGGTACAAATGACAAGACATCCTTTCTATATATAGGAGTCTAAGGGGTCCCAATACAATCAGAGCCTACATAACAATAATATTGTAGGGGCACAACAATAACAATAGTGGGCTTCTATGGGGCATAATAATAACAACATGGGGACTATATGTGCACAATAATACAATAAGGTGGTTGCACTAATAAAAATAAGGGGTTACACTAGTAGTATAGAGACGTAACAAATAATAATAAACCCTCAGAACTATTGCACCGATTTTCCCGAATTAGGTTATTTGAGGGACAATTGTCCAAAAAATGGTGTCATTTGTGTTGTATTTAATTTCTTTCTCAATATCTTGTTTCCGCATAATATTTAATTAAGTGAAGGATGCAGTGTATATGTTTCGATACTTGTAGTACGAAACTGCGATTAATTTGGTTGATTAAACTAAGAAATATAAGATAAAGCATTAGTTGCTAGAGTAGGGTTTCTCGTTCAAGAATTTTCGCAGTGTGTAACCAACATAAGGATTCGCCATCATTGCCAAAGGAGTATATTTTTAGACAGTTAGAATTGCCCAAATGGCTAGTGGTAGTGAGTGTGTTTCCATTAATGGCAACAACCATGGGAGAGATATGCTAGACATTTGGCATTGTCTAATAGTTGGCAAATGTGTTGGCATTGATGTCAACCAGATTAGAATTGATGTTTGTGGTAGCAAATTTTGGCATAAGCTCAGGTGGAGTCTCATGGTTGCTACTCTATCAGAGAATCATCATAGTAGCAGGATTGTTTGAGAGGCCATAATATGATGACTATGATGGTTGGGATTCCTAGGATTTGAAGGCATATTTTGCTCAATACCTTAGCTCAAATGTGTCTGGAAGTGGCACAGTTCGATAGTGCTTGGAAGGAACTTTCCAATGGTATACTGAATTGTTCAAATGGCCTCCTTATTTGAGAGATATTGCGAGTCAAAGTTGAGGTGCCCCAAAGTTAAATGTGACCTTGGGTAAAAGTGGTGTTCAACTTTGGCAGTGGCCAAAGTTGGTGGAAATGATAATCAAACAACTAAAGGAAATGTCAGGCACATGTGTCAAGATGGAAAAGCAATGAGAAGGATTTTTGCTGGCGCAGGAGGAGCCCACCTCATAGGTTGGCCTAATGGTATAGATTTGGCACACAAGTTAAAGCACTAAGATGCAATTGAGCAATATTATGAGGAGTGCCACTAGACCAGTGAAAGCCTTTTTCATTGGCAACAAGAAGAGCCCACTTGACAGCCTAGCCTGGTAGAGTTACCCTGATAGTATAGTTATGGTGTGCTCGGAGATGGAGGCAGAGTAGAAACCAATGAGCGTTGACCAGTAAGATGGTGGTGGTAAGATTTGTAGTGGAAGCCAATGATAAAGGCATTGGGACGTCTTGCTAGTGACAAAAAACCCCACAAAAGTTGTCCCAGAGGAAAATTAAGTGTATTCCAAGGTTAATTGCCACTAGATAGTCATCAATCCATGCCGCAGTATTCCAACAACACCTTAAATGAAACTTTTGTCAAGGTTTGTCGTCACGAGAAGTGGTTTCCCAAATCGTCGATCTCGTAGATCGATGGTGGAGAACCATTTCAGGACCACTTCCCCTAGAACCAAAAACCATAATGGAGTGGTGTCGATGATGGGATCTTGAACCTGGCGGCTTTGCCAAAACAAGATGTCCAAAACTGTTTAAAGTTTTTATAAGGGAAGTTGGTGCAAAACCAAGGCCTCAAGGACACTTTCTCTCTCCTCAGGCAGGGCAAGTGGCAAAAAATGATTGACTCTCAGGATATGACATGGGCAGATAACATCTACATGACATAGTGTTATGGTTCCTCTATTTGCAACCATTACTTGACACTCTGGTGCTGGATATAGGAAGCAATTCAGTTCCTTGGCTATATTAAAATGAATAAACTTATGGGTACTACCCTAATCAATCAACACTATTACCCTTTTTTTCTTAATATGCCATTCTATCTTGAGTGTTTGAGGAGTGATAATTCCTTTCAATGCATTACAAGATATGGTTAGATTATTTTCTTCTTTCTCTAGGATTGGATCCTGGTGTATATCCTCTTCTTTTGACGTTTCTTGTTCCTTTTCTTTCTCCTCTTCCCCATCTATGTAAATTAATTTCTTCTCAGCACAATTATGACCTTTAGCGTATTTTCTATCACAATTGTAACAAAGACCTTTTGCTCTTTTTTCTTCCAATTGTTGTGGTTTCAACCTTGTAGGTGGTGAAAGGATAGGAGAAACAACACTTCCATCTTTATAGTTGTGAGTACTAGGCTTCCTTCTTTCCATAATTTTGCTTTCCATTTTTATTGCCAACCTGAATGTCTTCTCTAATGAATCAGGTTCCCAAAGGAGAACATCATGTTGGACGTTATCCTTAAAAGTCCCTATGAAGACATCAATCTTCTGCTTCTTTAGAATATCATTTACCCTTATATTCAATTTTTGGAAGTCCTCAATGTTCTCTTCTATTGAACTCTTTTGTTGGAAATTGATCAATTGGCTAAAGAAGGAGTTTCCCTTTGTATCCTCATAATGTGATATAATTTCCTCCGTGAAAATTGACTAAGTGATAAGTGGTTTATGAGAAAAAAACCATTTATACCATAAAAATTGATTCGGTTCTAAATATAAAGATGCAATACGTACCTTTTGTAACGATTTCACATCATGTAGATCAAAATATTTCTCCATCTGTAGTATCCATGTTATGGGATCCTTGCCATCAAACTTATTCATATCAATATTTGGAATATGGTGGGTCTTCAATCCAATATTAGATTATGTGAAATCATGATTAGCACTTTTATTTTGTCATCATGATTTTCCTCTACTACCTTTTCATCATTAGGAGGCCTTTCTTGTAGCAACTTTGTCCCACCTTCCTTTAAACGTTCCATGTCTTTGTTCAAATATTCCATGCCTTTCTCCAAATATTCTTTCATAGCATCAATATTAGCTTCCATGGCACATATGAAACTATTTATATTAGCTTTGATCGCATTCTTCAAATCATCCATCCATTTTTTCTTACTAGGTCTTTCTATTTTCTTGATTCAAGTCATTGCTTTTCTTTCTTTTAGGAGCTCAATATTTGAATGAATGTAACTCTGTAGTTTCAGATATTCATGTTTTGAAATTTTTGCCTGTGGTAGCCCTCAGAGTCCCCTTTCTAACCCCAACAGTCTGATCAATATGGGATTCTTCAATAAAGTGTTATTCCAAATCTCCTACGATGACCTGATTATAGACTCGTTCAGTAGAGTGAACTTGTAAGACCTGTGAAGTCTCACTTTTTTTATATTCAAACCTGAAAACAATAAATAGGAAAGTAAAGTCTATCCTATTCTATAACTTCTTACGAAATTTCAATCTGATGCTCAGAGAGAAAGTTATGATGATTTTCCCACAGTCACCTGTTTGGAATGTGATTTTGGAGTCTGCAAAAACCCTAAATGTCTTGGACTGTATATCCGAAAATGTAGCAAGACAAGTTTTGAAATTCGAGCCCGAGCATCACCAAGATTTCGTCTCCAATTGCTTTTAATTTCAGAGGCTGAAACTTCGCAGAGAACAAATTATAGCAAAAATTCCACGATGAGATGTTTGAGTTGGAATTCTGGAGCTTGCAAAAACCCTAACTTCCTAAGATCATATCTCCGAAAATATAGCGAGACAAGATCTGAAATTAGGACTGGAGGTTCATAATGATTTTGGCTCAAATGGGTTTTGTTTTAGCTTCTGAAACTTCGTAGAGAAAAAATTATATCAAAAATTGCATGATGACCTATTTGGAGCAACGCAACCCTAGAATCCAAAGCTCTTATACCAAATGTTATGAAAACAACTCACAAAAAGATACAAAAGATAGATCAATGACTTAGAAATCAACCACTTCAAGGCATAAACCTCCTTTAAATTACCCAAATGAACAATTCTTGGATGGTACAGATGACAAGACCTCCTTTCTATATATAGGAGTCTAAGGGGTCCCAATACAATCAGAGCCTACATAACAATAATAATGTAGGGGCACAACAATAACAATAGTGGGCTTCTATGGGGCATAATAATAACAACATGGGGACTATATGTGCACAATAATACAATAAGGTGGTTGCACTAATAAAAATAAGGGGTTACACTAGTAGTATAGAGACGTAACAAATAATAATAAACCCTCAAAACTATTGCACCGGTTTTCCCGAATTGGGTTATTTGAGGGACATTTGTCCAAAAAACGATGTCATTTGTGTTGTATTTTATTTCTTGCTAAATATCTTGTTTCCGCATAATATTTAATTAAGTGAAGGATGCAGTGTATATGTTTCGATACTTGTAGTACAAAACTGCAAATAATTTGGTTGATTAAACTAATAAATATAAGATAAATTATTAGTTGATAGAGTAGGGTTTCCCGTTCAAGAATTTTCACAGTGTGTAAGCAACATAAGGATTGGCCATCAATGCCAAAGGAGTATATTTTTAGATAGTTGGAATTGCACAAATGGCTAGTGGTAGTGAGTGTGTTTCCATTAATGGCAACAACCATGGGAGAGATATGCTGGACATTTGGCATTGTCTAAGAGTTGGCAAGTGTGTTGGCATTGATGTCAACCAGATTAGCATTGATGTTTGTGGCAACAAATTTTGGCATAAGCTCAAGCGGAGTCTCATGGTTGCTACAATCTCTATCAGAGAATCATCATAGTAGTAGGATTGTTTGAGAAGCGATAATATGATGACTATGATGGTTGGGATTCCTTGGATTGGAAGGCATATTTTCCTCAATACCTTAGCTCAAATGTGTCTGGAAGTGGCACAGTTGGATAGTGCTTGGAAAGAACTTTCCAACGGTGTACTGAATTGTTCAAATGGCCTCCTTGTTTGAGAGATATTGCGAGTCAAAGTTGAGGTGCCCCAAAGTTAAATGGGACCTTGGGTAAAAGTGGTGAACAACTTTGGCAGTGGCCAAAGTTGGTGGAAATGCTAATCAAACAACTAAAGGAAGTGTCGGTAGGATGTGGTCAGATGGAAAAGCAATGAGAAGGATTTTTGTTGGCACAGGAGGAGCCCACCTGATAGGTTGGCTCGATGGTATATATTTGTTACACAATTTAAAACACTCGGATGAAATTACCCCAGACCAGTGAAAGTGCCATGAGACCAATGAAAACCTATTTCATTGGCCACAAGCAGAGCCCACTTGACAGCCTGGCCTGGTAGAGTTACCCCGACAGTATAGTTATGGTGTACAAAACGAAAGCATCAAGCGGCGGTTTCTCGGAGATGGAGGCAGAGCAGAAGCCAATGGGAGTTGACCGATAGGATGGTGGTGGTAAGGTTGGTAGTGGAAGCCAATGATAAAGGCATTGGGAGGTCTCGATAGTGACAACAAACCCCATAAAGACTGGCCCAGAGGAAAATTAAGTGTAGTCCAAGGTTAAGTGCCACTAGATAGGCATTAATCCATGCCGTGGTATTCCAACAACACTTTAAACGAAAAAATTTCAAGGTTGGTCATCATAAGAAGTGGTTTCCCAAACTGTCGATCCCGTAGATCGATGGTGGAGAACCATTTCAGGACCATTTCCCCTACCACCAAAAACCATAATGGAGTGGCGTCGATGTTGGGATCTTGAACCTGACGGCTTTGTCAAAACAAGATGGCCAAATCTATTTAAAGTTTTTATAAAGGAAGTTGGTGCAAAACCAAGGCCTCGAGGACCCTTTCTCTCTCCTCTGGCAGGAAAAGTGGCAACAATTGATTGGCTGTGAGATGACGACATGGGCAGATAGCATCTACATGACATAGTTGTATGGTTTCTCCATTCGCAACCATTACATGACACTTTGGTGCTGGATATAGGAAGCAATTCAATTCCTTGGCTATATTACAATGAATTAAATTATGGGTACTACCCGAATCAATCAACACTATTACCTTTTTTTTCTTAATATGCCCTTCTATCGTGAGAGTTTGAGGAGTGGTAATTCCTTTCAATTCATTAAAATATATGGTTATATTCATTTCTTCTTTCTCTAGGATTGGTTCTTGGTGTATATCCTCTTCTTTTGATGTTTCTTGTTCCTTTTCTTCCTCCTCTTCCACATCTATGTAAATTAATTTCTTCTTAGCACACTTATGACCTTTAGTGTATTTTCTATCCCAATTGTAACAAATACCTTTTGCTCCTTTTTCATCCAATTTTTTTGGTTTCAACCTTGCAGGTGGTGAAAAGCTAGGAGAAACAACACTTCCATCTTTATAGTTGTGAGTACTAGGCTTCCTTCTTGCCATAATTTTTCTTGCCAACCGGAATGCCTTCTCCAATGAATCAGGTCCCCAAAGGAAAACCTCATGTTGGATGTTATCCTTTAAAGTTGCTATGAAGACATCAACCCTCTACTTCTCTGGAATATCATTTACCCTTATATTCAATTTTTGGAAGTCCTCAATGTTCTCTGCCATTGAACCCTTTTGTTTGAGATTTATCAATTGTCTAAAGAAGGTGTTTCTCTTTGTATCCTCATAATGTGCTATAATTTCCTCCATGAAAATTGACCAAGTGATAAGTGGTTTACGAGAAAAAAACCAGTTATACCATAAAAATTGATTCGGTTCTAAATATAAATATGCAATACGTACCTTTTGTAACAGTTTCACATCATGTAGATGAAAATATTTCTCCATCCGTAGTATCGATGTTATGGGATCCTTGCCATCAAACTTCCTCATATCGATATTTGGAATATGGTGGTCTTCAATCCAATATTAGGTTCTATGAAATCATGATTAACATTTTTTTTCTCATCATGAGTTTCTTTACTACCTTTTCGTCATTAGGAGGCCTTTCTTGTAGCATATTTGTCCCACCTTCCTTCAAACCTTCCATGTCTTTCTTCAAATATTCCATTCCTTTCTCCAAATTTGCTTTCATACCATCGATATTAGCTTCCATGACACATGTAAAACTATTTATCTTAGCTTCGATCACATTCCTCAAATCATCCATCCAATTTTTCTTACTAGGTGTTTCTATTTTCTTGATTTGAGTCATTATTTTTCTTTCTTTTAGGAGCTCGATATTTAAAAGATTGTAACTCTGTAATTTCAAATCTTCAAGTTCCGCAATTTCTACTTGTGGTAGCCATCTAAGTCCTCTTTCTAACCCCAACAGTCTGATCAATATGGGATTCTTCAATAAAGTGTTATGCCAAATCTACTACGATGACTGAATTATAGATTGGTTCAGTAGAGCAAACTTGTACGAACTACCACATCTCACTTTTTCGATATTCAGACCTGAAAACAATAAAGTGAAAATTAAATTCCATCCTATTTCTATAACTTCTTACGAAACTTCAATCTAATGCTCAGAGAGAAAGTTGTGACGATTTTCCCAAGGTCACTTGTTTTGAATGTAATTTGGGAGTCTGAAAAAACGCTAAATGTCTCGGACCGTATATCCGAAAATATAGAGAAACAAGATTTGAAATTTCGGTCCAAGCGTCACCAATATTTTTGCTCGAATGGGTTTTAATTTCCGAGTCTGAACCTTCATCGAAAACAAATTATAGCGAAAATTCCACGATGACATGTTTGAGTTGGAATTCTGGAGATTGCGAAAACCCTAACTTCCTCAGATACTATCTCCGAAAATATAGTGAGACAAGATTTGAAATTAGGACCTGAGGTTTTGAACAATTTCGGCTTAAATGGGTTTTTATCTAGCTTCCGAAATTTCGTAGAGAAAAATTTATAGAGAAAATGGCACGATAACCTGTTTGGAGCAGCGAAACCTTAGAATCAAAAGCTCTGATACCAAATGTCATGAAACCAGCTCACAAAAAGATACAAAAGATAGATCAACGACTTAGAAATCAGCCTCTACGAGGGGGAATCCTCCTTTAAATTACACAAACGAACAATTCTTCGATGATACAAATGACACGACCTCCTTTCTATATATAGGAGTCTAAGGGGTCCCAATACAATTAGAGCCTACATAACAGTAATATTGTAGGGGCACAACAATAACAGTAGTGGGCTTCTATGGGGCATAATAATAACAACATGTGGACTATGTGGGCACAATAATACAATGAGGGGGTTGCACTAATAAAAGTAAGGTGTTACACTAGTAGTATAAGGACCTAACAAATAATAATAAACCCTCAGAAGTCTTGCACTGATTTTTCCGATTTGGGTTTTTGCAGTGACATTTGTCCAAAAGGATGGTGTCATTTGTGTTGTATTTTATTTCTTGCTTAGTCTCTTGTTTCCGCATAATATTTAATTAAGTGAAGGATGCAGTGTATATGTTTCGATACTTGTAGTAGTAAATTGAAAATAATTTGGTTGATTAAACTAACAGATAGAAGAAACATTATCACTTGCTGGAGTAGGGATTCCAGTTCAAGAATTTTCACAGTGTGTAAGCAACATAAGGATTGGCCATCAATGCCAAAGGGGTCTATTTTTAGACAGTTAGAATTGCCTAAATGGCTAGTGGTAATGAGCGTGTTTCCATTGATGTTACCAACCATGAGAGAGATATGATGGACATTTAGTATTGTCTTATAGTTGGCAACTATGTTGGCATTGATGTCAACTAGATTAGCATTGATTTTTTTGGCAACAAATCTTGGCATAAGCTCAAGGGGAGTCCTATGGTTGCTGCAGTCTCTATTAGAGAATCATCATAGCAACAGGCTTGTTTGAGAAACCATAATATGATGACTATGATGGTTGGGAGTCCTAGGATTTGAAGGGATATTTTTCTCAGGACCTTAGCTCAAATGTGTCTGGAAGTGGCATAGTTGGATAGTGCTTGGAAAGAACTTTCCAGTGATATATTAAATTTTCAAATGGCCTCCTTGTTTGAGAGATATTGCTAGTCAAAGTTGAGGTGCCCCAAAGTTAAACGCGGCCTTGGATAAAAGTGGTGACCAACTTTGGCAGTGGCTAGAGTTGGTGGAAATGCTAATCAAACAACTAAAGGAAGTGTCAGGCAGATGTGGGAACATGGAAAAGAAATGAGAAGGATTTTTTTTTGCACAGGAGGAGCCCACCTGATAGGTTGGCCTGATGGTATATATTTTGTGCACAAGTTAAAGCACTCGGATGCAATTCAGCAATATTACGAGGAGTGCCACCAGAGCAGTGAAATCCTTTTTCATTGGCCACAAGTAGAGCCCACCAGATAGCCTGACCTAGTAGAGTTACCTGAACAATACAATTATGCTGTGAAAAATGAAAGCATCAGGCGGTGGTTTCTCGGAGATGGAGGTATAGCGCAAGCCAATGAGAGTTGAGTGGTACGATGGTGGTGGTAAGGTTGGTAATATAAGCCAATGATAAAGGCAATGGGAGGTCCTGATAGTGACAACAAAGCCCACAAAGGTTGGTCCAGAGGAAAATTAAGTGTAGTCCAAGGTTAAGTGCCATGAGATAGGCATCAATCCATGCCACAATATTCCAACAACACTTTAAATGAAAATTTTGTCAAGATTGGTCGTCACGAGAAGTGGTTTCCCAAACCGTTGATCTCGTAGATCGATGGTGGAGAACCATTTCAGGACCACTTCCCCTAGCACCAAAAACCATAATGGAGTGGTGTTGATGGTGGGATCTTGAACCTAGCGGCTTTGTCAAAACAAGATGGCCAAATTTGTTTAAAGTTTTTATAAATGAAGCTGGTGCAAAACCAAGGCCTCGTGGGCCCTTTCTCTCTCCTTCAATAGGACAAGTGGCAACAATTGGTTGGCTCTTAGTAGACAACATGGGAAGATAACATTTGCATGACATAGTTGTATGGGTACACGTTGCAATTCGAGTCGACATTTTTGGGTGGCCTGATGGGGCCAAATTTGGGTGAAATGTATGAACACTCAGGAGGTGCCAGGAGTTGATGACATAAGCATGACATCATCCAAGAAGGGCTACCCTAGAAGGTTTAGAAAGGTAGACAAGAAGAGTCATCTAGAAAGAAGTGTCAGGAAAACGTGGTAGTTGACTCATCCCCATTGCATTTTTATTGGCTCTCGGATAGAGTGAGAAGACCCTACCAGACACATCATCCAGAAGTTATTGAGCGTGGAAATTTGGTATGGACACGTAAAGGGAATGTACCAGGAGGATAGAGCTAGGACACATCAATTAGAAAACTCATCCTGACAGGGCCTTTGATTGGCCAGTGAAAGCACAAGGTAGACCCCGCATGAGAGGTAAGCCCACTAAGAGGAACCCGAAATGAGCTATTTGCGTAATTTAAACAAGTGTTGGGATAAAAGTGTTGGGCTTTGTTAGGTCCCTATACTACTAGTGTAACCCATTATTGTTATTAGTGCAACCCCCTTTTTATATTGTTGTGCCCTTACATTATTATTGTTATGTTGGCTCTGATTATATTATGACCCCTTAAACTCATATATATAGAAAGGAGGTATTGTCATTTGTATCATCCAATAATTGTTCATTTGTATAATTTAGAGGAGGTTCCCCCTTGAAGAGGCTTATTTTGAAGGCGTTTATCTATCTTTTCTATCTTTTTGAGAGCTGGTTTCATAACATTTGGTATCATAGCTTTGGATTCTAGGGTTTCGCTGCTCCAAATAGGTCATTGAGGAATTTTCACTATAATTTTTTTTCTTCAAAATTTAAGAAGCTAACAAGAAAACCCATTAGAGCCGAAATCTCTCTGAACCTCGGGTCCAAATTTCAGATCTTGTCTTGGTATATTTTCGGAGATATGATCCACGTAAGTTAGAGCTTTTGCAGGATCCCGAATTATATCTAAAACAAGTGACCTGGGGAAAATCGTCATAACTTTCATTCTGAGCATCATATTGACATTTCGTAAGAAGTTATAGAAAGAGGATGGACTTTAGTTTTATGTGTATCATTTTGGGGGTCTGAAGGTTGAAACAGTGACACGTGGAACTTTGTACATGTTCGCTCTACTAAAAACGTATATAATAAGGTCATCTTGGGAGATTGGGCATAACTCTTTCTTGGAGAATCCAATTTTGATAAGACTGGTGGAATTGGAAATAGCATGCAGAAGGATATCGCAGAATGCAATTTTAGACTTTGGAGATTCAAAATTTCAGAGATACAACAGAATCAAGATCAAGCTCCTCAAATCAAGAAAAAACGATATGAGGAAGTTTGATGGCAAGGATCCATAAATTGGATACTATAGATGGAGCAATATTTCGATCTACATCATGTAAAATTATTACAAAAGATACATATTGCATCTTTATTCTTAGAACCAAATCAATTTGTATGGTATAGAGGGCTTTGTTCTTGTAAACCACTTGTCACCTAGTCAATTTTCACGGAGGAAATGATAGCACATTATGAGGATACAAAGAGCAACACCTTCTTTAGCCAATTGATAAATCTCAAACAAAAGGGTTCAATAGCAGAGCACATTGAGGACTTCTAGAAATTGAATATAAGGGTAAATGATATTCCAGAGAAGCATAGGATTGAAGTCTTCATAGGGACTTTAAAGGACAACATTCAACATGAGGTTCGTCTTTGGGAACCTGATTCATTGGAGAAGGAATTTAGGTTGGCAAGAAGAATTGAAAGTGGAATTATGAAAACAAGGAATCCTACCACTCACAACTATAAATATGGAAGTGTTTATTCTCCTATCCTTCCACAACCTACAATGTTTACACCACAACAATTAAAAGAAAAAGGAGAAAAGGGGCTCTGTTATAGTTGTGATAGAAAATACAATAAAGGTCATAAGTGTGCTGAGAAGAAATTATTTTACATAGATTGTGAAGAGGAGGAAGAAAAGGATCAAGAAACGTCAAAAGAAGAGGATATGCACCAGGAACCAACCCTAGAGAAAGAATAAATGAATCCGACCATATCTTGTAAAGCATTGGCATGAATTACCACTCCTCAAACTCTTAAGATACAAGGACATATCAAGAAGAAAAAGGTTCAAGAAGTTAAAGATCACATCGAGCATCAAAAAATGAATCCGACCATATCTTGTAATGCATTGGAAAGAATTACTGCTCCTCAAACTCTCAAGATAGAAGGACATAGCAAGAAGAAAAAGGTTCAGCAGTGAAATATCACATCGAGCATCGACAACAAGTTCTCCAAATTTTAAAGGATAACCCCACTTTGGTGTAGAATCGAATGAGATGAAAGGTAGATCAACATTGCAGTGAAAGAAGTTTTGATGTAGGTCGTTGGGTATTTTTACGAATACAATCATACAAACAAATGTCCCTCAAGCAAGCTAAGAAGGATAATAAATTATCACCAAAGTATTGTAGTCCTTACAAGGTGCTACAAAAGATTGGTACTATGTCATACAAATTGGATCTTCCTGCATCTTCCCGAATGCTCCCATTTTTCCATGTTTCATGCTTAAAGAAGGTTATAGGTGACAAACTCCCAGTTCAAACAATATTGTCGGAACTTGATGAGGAAGGAAAACTCATATTGGAACTTGAAGCAGTCAGGGAAACAACCCGACAACTATGAAATCGATCAATTTTAGAGTATCTCATCAAGTGGAAGAACTTACCTACTAAAGGTTCCACATTGGAGGATGAGAATTTTATACAAAAACATCCAAAACTACTCAAGCATTGAGCAAAACACTTTTTGAAGGAGAGGGGCATGTTAGGTCCATATACTACTAGTGTAACCCCTTATTGTTATTAATGCAACCCCCTTACTATATTGATGTTCCCATGTAGTCCCCATATTGCTATTATTGTGCCCCAGAGAAGCCATCTATTTTTATTGTTGTTCCCTTACATTATTATTGTTATGCTGGCTCTGATTATATTATGACCCCTTGGACTCCTATATATAGAAATGAGGTATTTTCATTTGTATCATCCAAGAATTGTTCATTTGTGTAATGTAAGAGAGGTTACCCCCTCAAAGAGACTTATTTTGAAGGCATTTATCTATCTTTTCTTTCTTAATGTGAGTTGGTTTCATAACATGCTTGGGAGCTCAGACCTTAGTGCTAGGCCTTGGTCATTTTGCATAGAAATGAGACTAATGTCGTGAAGCCATTAACAAAGGGAATTCATCCCATGAGGGGTGTATAGCGGATTAGGGATTATAGACTTAGACGATGGTCATAGCACCTGGTCCCATGGCTGGAAAATAGGTAAGGGTGCCTGAAAAAGGGAGTATGCGACAGGTAAGGAACAATGACGCAGGAAAAATTAACAAGTAATTTGGCCCGCAAAGGGCTTAGAATGGGCTTATCACCTAAAGGCCTAGTAGATGGTGACATGCAGTGTTCCTATGGTAGAAAAGAGGCTAAGTGTCAACACGAGAGGGGCTATAATAAAAAACGGTCATGGAGTTATATTTGGCAGCACTGTTAAAGGAAAGATTTTGGGGTTTGGGTGAATGGGTTGGAAGCGAGGACCACAAATGAATAGTTGGGCTAATGAATTCAACATTGATAGCAGAGATCGCTAGATCAAGGAAATGAGGACCAAAATTTGCATAGATAATTAATGGAGATCAGATCAAGCTCAGAGAAGTCATGCTGGTGTACATCTCAAGCTCTATGAGTAATCAATAAGCATGGAAAGATTCCTTGAGTGTGCAAGTTGATGAAGATTTAATTCTCAATATGGAAGAACACTCACGTGCCTATTCTTAACTTTAATGTAATTGTAGTGGCTAGGAAATTTTTTGTAATAGAAGAATGAAGAGCCTTGTTGAGAGTACGCTCTCGAGCAATGTGGATGGCAACAGAGATAACATCGAGTAGTGTTCAAGAGTGGAACAAAATTCAGGGTTTCAATTGAGAAACTAGGGGCACTACAAGATTGTTGAGAGAGAGCAGTGTGGATAGCTCTGCATGTGAGTGCACAACTGAGAAGAGGCCAAGTGTGTTTGCACTACAGTGAAGAGGCTGAGAGTGCCTATGCAGAGAAAAGAGGATGAGAGTGTCTATGCAAAGGAAATAGGTTGAGAGTGCCTATGCAGAGGAAAGAGGTTGAGAGTGCTTATGTACAAGGACAAGGCCAGGAACAAAGAGCTCTGGGCAAGAGTGTAGGATGTTGTAGAGTGGACAGAGTGCAAAGAGGGTTATGTATTACTGTATGTTACTGAGAAGAATAGCCGGTTGTTGTAGAGTGAGTAGAGGACATAGTGATGCATGGACAGAGTAGAAGAAAGGCTATAGAGGAGAACATAGTTGATATCAAGTAGAGTAATTTCCATCTACAAAGAAAAATAATTCCTTATTGAGTTTTGGTTGGAACGCGAATAGAGGAAGTTGTTGCTTCCATCTTAGTTGGTGTTTGAGGAAGGCTTGGGGGTTTGTGTCTCCTGCAGGTTGGTGCTTGCATAAATACAAGGAGATGAAAGTTAGTGCTTGACATGGTGCTTTTGGTAAGTTGATTAGGTGTCTACAAAAGGAGAGAGTTGTGGCATCCTCCTAGTGGGTGTTAGAAAACAATTAAGGGGGAGTTGGTGGTTCCTATGAGTATTGGCTTACAAACAAATTGATTTAATAGAGTAGGTATTTTTATTTTTACATTAATAATAAAATAAGCTTTGGTGGTTTTTCTCCCCGAAAAGTTTTCATGTTAAACCTCGGTGTCCAATGTGTATGTTTCTCATGAAGTGTGTTTATGTGTTGATTTCATATTACTGCCACATGATGTGTTGCTAATGGTTATATAAATGATTATCAAATTTGAATAGAAAAAAAAGGGCATAAAAATTTAAATTAACCTTAATATAAATTCAACCCTCTCACTATTAACATTGTTTCAAACAATGATATGTTTTCCCTTTCGTTTCCGTGAACCCAAACTCTATATTGCCTTATCTTGATTAATGTCAATACTCAAATCTTACACTCAAATTTTAAAAAATCTTATTTTATTTTTTTCATTGGAGAAAAATAGGATATTTGGACAACAAATCGTTGATTATTTTCTTAATATTATTATTCAAATGCCAGAAAAAGATATTCCTATTTTTTGTTCATATGCGGAATCTATGATTATTGGGCTAATGATTCATCAATTTGAGCAAAGTACATTTTCTTAATATGAATACGTAAACCTGCAGAACTGTGACTAAGAAATCATTATATCTTAGCTCAGGATTTCTTTTTATGCAAGAGCTATATGTGAGAATCAATGAATAACCATTCTTACATAATTTTATCATTTGCGCCTTCAAAAGCATACTATTTTTTAATCATCTTCTATCAAATCTTAAATCTGTTTTATATTGATCTTTAAAGTCCACCATCGTTAGTTCTTAATGATGCATTTGATGGGTTTACCAGAGGTTACGGAATAACTTGTTCTTACTCTGATGCATACTATTTGCGCCTTCAAAAGCATACTATTTTTCAATCAATCTTCTACCAAATCTGTTTTATATTCAGTTGTGCCCTCAAAAGCATATTATTTTTCAATCATCTTCTATCAGATCTTAAATCTGTTTTATATTGATCTTTAAAGTCCACCATCGTTAGTTCTTAAGTATGCATTTAATGGTTTTACCAAAGGTTATGGAATAACTTGTTCTTACTTTGATTCTTGTGTTTAAGTATATTGGTTAATTTTTGTGTTACAGTAAGGTCTTGTTCTAAATAAAAAAAAATCTTGGTGATTATTTCCTTGGTAGCATGTTTATTACTGAGATGATTCTTGTTATACGTCAAAAATTTTAAAAACTTCCTTTGAATATTAGAACTAACTTAACCTTGTCTAAGAGTACAAATCCTTAGAAAACTAATGGTGTTCGATAACATAATGAACCACCTACAATGTGAAATAAACTATTATATACTTTCTCTCGAGGCTTTTTTTTTATGGAGTTTTTTTAATGAGGCTGAGGAATTGTCTGGACAGCTAAAAGTGGCCAGAATCTTTGCAAAAAAAATTCAAAAAATCTTATAAAGACACTGTTTGAATCATGTTTTTGATGGTGAAAATGGATTGAGCACCATCAAAAACTTCTAAAACGCCTAAAATTTTGAAGTTTAATAACTTTTACTTGAATTTACAAAAATCCCTTTGACAACTTTTACTTGAATTTAAAAAAACCCCTAATTTTTTCAAAATATAACTAAAATTTCCATAACTTTCAAAGCAAAAGAACATAATACCTTTCTTTATATAATTTATGTTAAAAATATGCCAAACCCATATTTAAGTTTTTCAAATATTTATTAGCAAGTGCATTTTATGATGGACAGTTGGTTAGTTTTATATGTTTCTATGGTCGGTTACTTTTATAAAGTAATAAATAAAATTAATGCACTTTGTTTTTTAATTATTTTATTGTTAAAAAAATTAATTAATTGATTAGAGTAAATCAATTTTCATCCTTATCATTACTAAAATCAATGCACCGTGTTTTCACATTGATACAACTATGTAATTCTTACGCTCTATACAAGTTTTTAAATTAATATTTGATTTCTTCAAGTATTTTCGAGTGTATCTTTATTGAAATCGATGTACCTTAATTCAAATGTAATTTATATATATGTCAGAAATCATTTTAGAGTGTAATTTATGGTTGGAAATATTGTTTTTAATATTATCTTGAAGTTTAAAAATAGTTCTTAATATGTAAACTATACATTTTTATTGATGTATTTGTAAAATTATTTAAATTTATAATGATTTTATATATACTCTATATAATGTCGGTGATTTTTAACTTAAAATAATTTTATATTGTAATATTTTGGCAAATCATCTCTATAAAAAATGGAAATTAGCGAATCTATTTTTTGGAAAAATCATGGAAAATTAGCCCCTATAATTTTCCATGGTTTTCTTTGTTTCCAAAGGTAGGGGGACACTACATATGTCCAAGATAAATATTGTAAGATGAAGATTGTTGGAAAATTTGTTTTTGAACTTTTGATGTCCAATTTGGATACCATATCTTTGAAGGAATTTTTACTCTAATATCATAGCTCAAATTGGAGTATAGAATATATGGTTGGAAATCCTATGCGAAGACCTTTCTAATAGTATATGGAACTCCCTTTAAATCCATAGGAATGAGGACATATGGAAGATTTTGTGGAGATGACCCAACCAAATTACAAATAGCATATATCAACGAATTTTACAAGTTGGACCATAATTAAATGTAAAAACACTATAAATATATGAAAAAAGATATGACTAATACTTTTTGCAATGATTGTTGGAGTTTAAAGATCGACACAAAATTGTGATTTATGGGTTGAACGAGTTATCTTAGAATTTTCACTATAAGTCTTCTTCTGTCTCAGGATGTAATTGTTGGAGGTGCTAGATAGAAGATATTCATGTACCCATGCGTAAAATTTCAAACCTTGGTTTGCTATAATTTCAGAGATATGCTCTAAGGAGGTAAGACCTCATGAATGATCCTAAAAGTTTCTTCAAATAATTAATCTTGGTATTTTCACTCTAACATTTATTCTGTGATGTTTCCATATTGGAAACATGGAGGATACAGAAAGAACCTATTCATGTACATCAGATTAAAATTTTAAACTTCAGTTGGCTATAATTTCAGAGATATGTTCAGAGGAATTTAGGCTTCCTAAATTCTCATAAAATATACTTCAAATAGGTTAGCATTGTATTTTCACTAAGAATTCCTTTCTATGATGTTTTAGACTCTAAATTTGCGAGGAGGCGAAGAAGATATCTCAAGGAATATTTAATAGACCTTTCAGATCTTGTTTCACTACCATTTTGGAGATACAATATAAGGAAGTTAGTGTTCTCGAATGCTCCTAAAACATGCCTCAAATGGGTTATCTTGTCATTTTCCCTGTAACTTTATTTATATTAAGTCTCAGACTAAGAAATCTAGAGGGGACAAAGAATAAAACTCTAGGTACACATGGTAGAAATTTCAAGCATTCTTTCACTATAATTTTGGAGCTACAATTCGTGGAATTTAGGATTCCTTAATGATCTTAAAACATGCTTCAAACAGGCCACCTAGAAAATTTTTCTATAACATTCTTTCTAATATGATTTAGATGGTGAAATTTAGAGGAGATGGTGAAAATATATCTAGGTAGCTATGGTACATGTTTTAGCACTAAATTAGTAGAATTAGATATGTGGCATGTTGTGTAGGCTTATTCTTGAGAAGAATAAAAAAGAAACAAGTTTTGGGAGATGTACAGTTGGTGAGTGAAGAAGAAACAAGTAGACCGAGGGAATTCATAAGTAATTAATGTACTCGGTGAAGGAAAAAGCAACAAGCAAACTTAGTGAAATATGAAGTAACTAATAGACATTGTGAAGAAGTGAGCTGACATAGTGAAGTAGGTTGAAATCTATAAATATTTTCACTAGAGGGGGTTAGTTCCTACTATAGGTTGATGAATATAGAGTAGCAGAGGGGATTGGTGTCTCATGTAGGTTGATGCCTATAAAATAGGAGAGGGGATTCATGTCTCTTCTAAGTTGGTGCGTAGAAAGCACCAAAGGGAATTGGTGCCCCTTATAGTTTGGTTCCTATAGAGGGTATTGGTTCCTCCTATAGGTTGGTGCCTACAAATAAGAAAAGGAGATTCGTGTCCCATGTAGGATAGTTCCTACAAAGCAATAGAGGGGATCAATATCACCTATAGGTTGGTGCCTACAAGATCCTTCATATAAATAATTTTGTGGCTTTAAATAATTTTATAATGTTTAATCGGCTTTAAAGAAGTAAAAGTTGTCATTAGATTGAGTCACCCCCTCCCCCTCTTAGTATTATTGTGAATACAATATTCCTTAGAAAAACATTGTTTGATAGTGTGCAATAAAACAATGCATCAACCATAGTGGGAAACAAATTATTTATGTACCCTAGCTTAATGGATTTTCTAATACCAAATTTATGCTTAAGATCTCAAATACTCACCTCTAAGTTCTGAAAGTATTTAGAGTCAATTTTTTTATAGTTTATTGTAAATTTTCTTCAACCCAATCTCCCATCTTGAGCTCACTAGTTGGTAGGAAAAAATAACAAAACCTTAGTCAACATAACAATTTGATTACATTGTAATGCCATGATGACAAGGTCATAACTTCCTATTGAGATTGATGTGGGAAACAAAAAGTATACGTTTATATGACTCATTCATTTTTTGGTAATATTCATTAAAATTAATGCATCCCATTGTTTTGCATTATGTCATAGTTAAAATTAATGGAACTACTTGATTACTGTAAATAAATTTTCGTTATATTATCATTAAAACCAAAACACTCTATTGTTCTCTATTATATCATTATTGAAATCAATGGAATATATCATTGTTAAATCAATACAATTACTTGATCTTTATAAATAATTTAATATAACCTTAGCTTTGAACATTATTTATTTCCACAAGAATTAAAATCTTCATTAAATTATTAAACTTTTGTAACTATATATATAAAAGTGGTATATTTTCAATTGGGTTAATCTAGGGTGGTTGGGAGGAATGATTGTTCTCTTTCCCACCCAGGTTCAATTCCTCAAACATCTATTGAGTTCAATCAAGTATATTTTTGTAATAAATTTGAACTTTATCGTTAAATGACATGAGTCCTTAATAATATTTTACGCTTGCTTATGAGTTGGAGAATGAAGTGCTTGGTTACATGGGAAAAAAAATTATCTCCACATATATTTGACATTTTATATATTATAAATTAAAAACATCTCCAATGTATTTCCGTGTATAATAAGAAAAATAACAATATTTTAATATAATCTTTGAGATTCCTTATGATACTAGAGAGTACTAGTAATTTCTACAGCTTAATATTATGATTTTTTTTTCCATTCATTAAAATTGAGATATTTGTCTAAAAATTAACTAAGAATATTTTTTTTGTAAACTAAGGCGAAATTCTATTACTTTATCATAAGGTAAAATATATAAACATGAGCAGGTCATAGCCCGCCCTTAAGGGAAACCGGGATCCATCGATAGTTTTTAACCGCCATCCACAAAAAATACATGTCCAGACTATCTAGCCATACAAAATATCCAACTATATGTTCCACAAGCAGACTGTTTCGTGTTTGAGACACTATCATTCAGGATTACCAAAATTCAAAAACTGAAAACGATAAAAAACCTCTTGACAGCATTGTTCATCTCCTACTTAGTCGGGGTGTCCAGCTTTGGTCCGCTTTCGGTCTTGATCTCAAAGCCATTTTCCTTGAACAACTACAGAATTTTATCCATCTTTCGGTCCTGCATAATGAGAGTCATCTGGATGTTCCGTAGTTCCCTTTTAAATGTAGGGAAACCCTGAGCTAATTCCACCATTTCAACTGCTACTTGCTCCATAGCTTTCGCAAGGAGTCGTTTCATGCCCCAGTAAGCATGCAGAGACTATTTTTATAGTGACAGCCGTCCTCTAGTATGTCCTGGATCAGGGATGAAACTCTCCCAGTCTTCCATTTCCGGATCCGAAGCTGCCTGCAGAGCCTCCTCTTCCAAATGATCAATAATTTTCCTGATATGTGGGTTAGTCTCCTCCACATAAGCTTCTTCTGCTTCATTCAATTTCCTTCGCATGTCCCGCTTCCCTCGTCCTCTACCTCTGCGCTCCCGCCCTACTCCATCTTCCTCATCCATTCTGGGCTGCCTACTCCCTCTGCTGCCGCCACCACTGTTTCTTCCCCGACCGCCATGAGTCCCCCGTCCCTTCGCTGGCCGTCCTCTCCCACGCCTTCCACCCGCGTCCTCCTCAATGTCTTCCGGCTCCTCCCTCTGATCTTCTGAGTCCTCTGATTCAACACTCCGACGCCTCCATTTACCAACCTTCCCTCCTGTCGCCCTTCGCGGTTCCTCCTCAACCAGATAATCCTTGAGATCAAATTCTTTATCGGATTCATCTGTAATATCCAAATACATCCGCGGTAAGAATTTGTCGGAACCACCTTTGCCTTTCACTTCCTCCTCAGGCACACCCTTTCCTTTCTGCTCGACAGACTTGCCCTTACTCCGTGTCCAACGGCCTTCTCCCTGCACCAGACTCCCGTCCTTGCTTGACACTGTCGATGGCTGCATACTGCAGTCTCGCTTCCTCTGTATCCAGGAGATAACTATGAATTTCCCTCTACGCTCCTCGCGCTTGCATACAGAGCATAAGAAGCCCCTCATCCGCCACCCTTTCAACTTAATGCATAATGCCCGTCTGTCATCTTCATGAACACTTGCCCCATCTGTTGAATGATGATGTGAAATGTACCCAATATGTTTAACACATCTCCCTCGCGTCCTCGAAGACGTACCCAAATCTGTCCTTGGGATGAACATCCCGCTCGTTTGGTAATTACCGTCGCCACCCCTACGGTTACTCCCAGCCACGCGCTTCACAATCTCCTGTCCATCCTTAACTAACATGTCAGTTCTCCTCTCATTCATATTAGGGGAGCAATTAATGATTTTCGTGTAATGCCTCATCATAATCCTTTTGAAGTATTTTTTGTAGTGCCTCCCATCGTGGGTCATCCTGGTATGCAGCCCAACTCCCATCCACTACTCTGCTGGACGCTTCGCTACACCAATTAGCTAGACAATCCGCAGCTTGGTTACCATTCCTAAGGACGTGGTTCACCATCGTATACTCAATCTGATTAAGCAACCCTTCGATATCTTGTATGATCGCAGCTGTTCGCCAGCTCGTCGCCACTTGGTCCCACCGTTTGCCATTCCGCAGTTTGCTTAGCATATCAGTTGTAATTTTGGAGTCGCCTTCCACCTCAAGATTCCGGTATCCATTTCTCACGGCAATTCGGAGTCCATTATAGAGGCCCCATAGTTCTGCTTCATTATTAGTCATATCTCCACCCCATTCCGCATACACCCACCGTGTACTCCCAGTATTATCTCTGAAAAGGCCACCCCAACCTGCACAACCAGGATTACCCTTTGATGCCCCATCAAAATTCAGTTTGATTCTCCTATCTCCTGGAAATCTGAAATGGTTTGGGTTGTGTACCTGATATCTATTACCCCTTTCAAGGTTAGGGAAAAGCATTGTATAATCTATATTCAACTTTGTAATTATTCGTTGCTCCTCCTGGGGCATTTTCCAATCATTCTCATCCCATACATCGGATAAAACCGTCTCCTTGAGCGATTTACATATTACTTCCCAAACTCTTGATTCTTGAGAAGATTTGTCTCTAAAGATCCTTCGATTGCGCTCCTTCCACACTTCCCATATTGCAAAACCAATCACCAAATTCCATAATCTTCTAACAACTTTACTCTGGAAATTCCCCTTGCCCCAATGAAATAAGGTATCCCTGAGACTAGTTGGATCCCTATTCGTTTGACCAAAGAGTACTCTGATTTCTTCCCATATACTCTGAACATAGAGGCATCGATTTAATAAATGCTCCTGGTTTTCTTCCTCTTTGCAACACAAATAACATCGTGAGGGTCCATGTATACCACGTTTCTGAATATTCTCCCATGTTAAGATCCGTCCTTTGCAAACCAACCACACAAAATATGTTATTTTAGGCCACCATTTACCCTCCCAGAGCTTTTTCCAGTCCAGTTGATCCTCAACCCTTTCCTCCCTCGATTTCCAGTAATATGCTTCTTTGACAGTAAACTTTCCTTTCATCGTTTTACCCCATCTTAGGATATCTTGACCATCTCTGATCTTAATTTTCCTTGATTCCATTTCCTGGGTATACCGTTGTTCTGTTTCCAAGCTGATGCGATCTGTCCATTCCCTAGGCTACTTCCACACTCGCCAGGTATCGTTTACAACTCCTCTACGCCAATAATCTCTTACATATACCATTCCTGCTTGTTGCCCTAGCAATTATACTTCATGAAGAGATTGGATGCCATTTAACTTACGCCGTTGCTGCCACCCTTCTTCCCAAAATTTTGCTGTACCACCCTCATGGATTTCCCAAAAAGCTAGATCCCCCACTATATCTTTATTGCTGCTTGCAAAGTTCCAGATTTGTGACCCTCGGGGAGTTTCTGCTAAACGTAAGCGATCTTCAATTGTGCCTGGCATGTTATATTTTTGGTTCCAGATTCTTTTCCATAGATCAGTACCCCCCTGTACCCATCTCCACCACAACTTCGCTCCCAACACCTGATTGATAATTTCGGGGTCTCGAACTCCTAAACCACCATCCTCTTTTCGTTGGATAACCTTCTTCCATGAAACCAGGACCCATTTTCTCTGTTGTTGCGGACCGCCCCACAGGAATTTTCCAAATAGTTCCCTTAGTTTAGAAAGGACACCCTTGGGTGCTGCCATAATAGACAATGAGTATATGGGGATAGACAGTAAAACAGATTTTAAGAGAACAATGCGACTAGCCAAATTCAACACCCGGAACGACCAATTAGCCAAGCGTTTTCTAACCCTTTCCAACAAACTCTGCCAATTCTTTATGCGATGGGAGTTTATATCCAGTTGGATCCCCAGATATTTAGTTGGTAATTCACCCTGTCTAAAGCCTAATACTCGAGTTAAATGTGCTTTGACAATTGCAGGAGTATTAAAAATAAAAGTACAAGACTTATCATTATTTACCGCCATACCTGAAGCCTTCATAAAAACTGCTAGAACAGACTTGAAGTTTCTTACCTCCCTAAGCGACGCTTCTCCAAATAGCATCAAATCATCAACAAACTGTTGATGTGTGATAACGAGATTAGGCCCCCACAATCTAATACCTTTGATTCTTCGTTCACTTACCTCCCTCTTTAGCTTTCGACTTAATCCTTCCATCGCTAAGATGAATAAAAATGGAGATATTGGATCACCCTGCCGAATACCCCTGGTGGCATTAAAGGAATCCGTTGGGATACCATTGACCAGAATGGAGAAATTGGGAGTAGAAATCATGTTAGTAATCCATATTATCCACCTGTTATCAAATCCAAAAGCTCCCAATACTTCTCGAAGATACTGCCAGTTTAATCGATCATAAGCCTTAGATAGATCCAGCTTCATAAGCATTCCCTGCTTTTCCCTCACCTTTAAAGAGTGTATCACTTCCTGCGATACCACAATACCATCTAATATTTGGCGTCCTTCCACAAAACCGGTCTGCTCAGGCGATATTAAGCTGGGTAAAATTGATTTCAGCCTTTTCACAATCACTGTAGAGATAATCTTATAGATGACGTTGCACAGCACGATGGGTCTAAATCCCTGAGGTTCATCAGAGTTATTACTTTTAGGGACTAGGGTCAAAAAGGTTGAGTTAATACCTGGCCATATATACTGTCTCATTCGTGATTCTTCCACCGCCTCCAATACCTCTTTTCCTATAAAATGCCAGCTAGCCTGGAAAAATTCCACCGTATAACCGTCCGGCCCTGGGGCCTTATTCTTACTCATATTCATCACCACTTCTTCTAATTCTTCCATAGTTACTATCCGCATTAGTGCCTTATTTTGGTCCTCGGTTACTAATCTCGGTATCTCCCTACAGATATGATGAATAGCCTCCCTTCGATCCTGTTGATCTTCCGTTAAAATTCCTTTAAAATAATCAACCAGGAGCTTTTCAATATCTTTCTGCTCTAACACTCGTTCTCCTTCCTCATTCTTAAGTGAAAAAATCCGATTCCTCTGCCGATGTTGGATCGTGGCTTGATGAAAAAATTTTGTATTGCGCTCCCCTTCCCTTAGCCAGCGGACTCTTGATTTCTGTCTCCACAAAATCTCCTCTTGTTTTCTTCTCTCCTCCAGCAAACTAAGAATTCGTCCTTCCTCGCGACTCTTTTCTTCATCTCGACCCTCCAAGATTATCCTTTGTTGGATGTCCTCCATTTCTCCTTCTAATTTCTGCTTTGCCTCAAAGATATTACCAAATTCTTTTCGATTCCAGTCCTTAATTTTCTGTTTGATTGCCTTGAGCTTCAGCTGAATAGTATGCATTTTACCTCTGCCAATAATGTTACTTTGTTTCCACCAGTCTTCCAAATTTCTGATAAACTTTGGATCCCGCAACCAGAAAGATTCAAAACGAAAAGGTCTTCTCCCTTTGACCTGTTTCATATCAATCTCTAACCGGATGGGCCAGTGATCGGACCCCAAGGTAGGTAGAATCTGCGCTTCAATAAAAACATCACTGTTAAGAATTTGTTCTGATAGCAAAAATCGATCCAATCTGGATGCAATTTGGTGCTGACCTCCCCGTCGATTATTCCAGGTATATATCCCATTGATTGTGGGAATATCAACTAACCGTAGATCTCTTATCATATCATTAAATTCCTCCATTGACCCGTCCTCTCTCCGTAGCCCCCCTCTCTTTTCGTCTAAATGCCTGATCATATTAAAATCCCCACCTATTATCCACGGGATGTTGGGAATTAAACTTCTCATGATATGAAGGTTCTTCAAAAAATATCTGCGGTCTCTACAGTTATTAGGCCCATACACCCCAGTGAACAAAAACCGTTCCCTCATCCCTACCATTCTAAACAAACCTGAGAGCATCCTAGGCATAGTATACCAGTGTTCAAAAATTACCTGTTCCGGGTTCCACAAAATAGCTAAACCTCCAGCTGTTGCAATTGCATCTAAGGCCATAACCTCATAACCTATTTTCATCTTCCGGATAATATCTGTCATCATCTGACTATCCATTTTCGTTTCCTGTATTACCATAATACTTGGCTTACCTGTTTGGATTCGTTCCTTCAAATATCTCTGTTTCCCACGACTATTTAAACCCCTTATATTCCAGCTAAGAACAATCATTTATAACTTTTTGGGAGTTGGTAAAAAAACCTCTGATAGAGGTATCACCCGTCCTGAATTAACAAGAGTCTCTCCAACAGCTTGAATTGATTCATTCAAAGTTCTTCTACCTTTTTTCCTACCGCTCTTACCTGGGCTTTCTCCTTCCAGATTCTGTAAATCCGGATTATCGACAGCAGCTACCCTCTTCTCTTTATAGCGCTGAAAAGTCTCCTTGTATAATTGCTTCTCTTTTTCTGGGATAAACCGTTCATCTAGTTTTTTCCAATCAGCAAGTAATTTCTTCAATATATGTTCTTCCTCGGTTCCTACTTCCTTTACAATCTCCTTTCCTTTTTTAGATTGATCAATAGTTACATCATTTCTTACTCCTACCTCCCCTTCCGGTTCTCGGCTTGGACTTCTGCTTTTCCTCTTACCATCCTTTATGATCTCCATGGGAGCGGCCACGCTAGTGTTTTCTTCCGGTTGCGTTCGATTGGGCGCATTACACTCCTTATCATGTTGTTCCTCTTCTGTCTGCTCTTCAGACTCGTGGAGGATATTAAAGTCGTTCTTACTCTCAATTGGTGATTTCACTACCTTAGTATGCTTGACTGGAGCCCCAGGATTTTGTTTCCTTTTCCTCTGGACCTCTTGAAATTCTTGTTCTGCGCCTTCCCTTCCTTCACGTGTGTGACTAACCTCCTTCGATTCCCGGTCATCTACCCCCGCAGTAACTTGTGGACAATCTCTTGCAAGATGACCATACACATGGCAACGCCTACAACGAAACGGTACATGCTCGTAATCAATAGGTTGCTGCCAAATTTCATCCTGATATTCAAGCTCGATAGGTTCTGGTAGTGGGGCTGAAATATTCATATATACACAAATTCGAGCATAAGAATTATATTTGCCCCGTTTCGTAGATTCAGCTACCTTCACAAACGTACCAATAGAATTTCCAATTCCTTCTAATATTTCAGGATTCCAGAATTCATCTGGTAGCCCAAATAGGCGAACCCATAAAGGGGCTGCCATGATTTTCTCTTCATTAGGGTTATAGCGATCCTCCCAGTACCGTATAAACAACCCTGCATTGTTCATAAAATATGGGCCTTCTTCAAAGACCCTTTCTTTATCCTGTAAATTTGTGAAAATGACAGTAAAAAATCCCTTGGCTCCCAATTTCAGATCGATATGCCCCTTTGGCTGCCATCGCTGATGAAGCCACCTCGTTAAGTCCCTTTCAGAGGGCCAGTATCTGATAAACTTACATATTAACGCGTGATCCCTCGTGTAGCACCGATAATCTTCCAACGTATTTTATTTAACAATACTTACATATTATAATCAGTTCAATGTGTTCTTACATATTTTTCTTATTCTTATTTTGGGAAGAATTTTATGTGTATCTATCTTCTCTTTGATCTTTAGTATATTTTATGTCAGCCTTTAAATGCGCCATCTCTAATCCTTACCAATTTTTTTTACGATTTTTCTTCCTCCAATAATTGTGGTGTAATCTCTTTTCATTGTTATATATATATATATAGATATATAAACCCATTAAAATTCTATATAAATACTTTTTATTTATAACAGAATAGTCTAGCGATGCCACTTTTTAACCCGGAAACTGTGCCCGTCAAAAAACTTATGATGTCCTTCAATGAAGAATGTCGTTGTCGTCGAGTGCTTGGGGATCACCGCATACATCCACATTGCCAGACCTAGAAGGTGGCGACTATTTAATACTTCAGGTGGCATGTAGGTGGGTGACCATTACCCACCAGTCATCGCTCCAAAATGGATAAATTCATGCATGCCCCAGCTCAAATTCCAATATTCCAACCTATTCCTCCAAAATCAAAACAGAAGAGGGTGTTTGTTACAACCATTTCCCATGTTTTTGATCATTTGGTTTGGGAACTGCTTCAGCGATGAGTTGTGCACAGGATGGCCATTCTTTGTGCCAAAAAATTTCAAATCCTTTTAGATCAGTCCACAAACTTTAATCAGAAACTGAATGCCTCTGAGATTTCCTTAACAAGAAGAATAAAGAAATTCGAGCCAAAGGTTCTGAAGACATGGACATGTTCATTAATCTGTCATTGATGCAATAAGCCATGGGGTTTTATTTGTTACACACGTAGACCTGAAGATTCTTTTTACAGATCTCCAATTCCCTGCAAGAGAATGGAATGAAAAAGGATCGACGAATACCTTGATGACACTGTAAATCTTTTATGCATTTGTCTTGCACTGAATTTTGAAATTTCAAAGCTTCCAGCTTTTGGTTCATTATGATTTGCATTTTTTTGACTTTTCAGATGATGTTTGGTCTAATGACAAGCTCTTTCATCTTAAAGGTTCTCTCCCAGAGTTGAAGGGAAAAATGGCGCAAATATGTAAAGGAACAGTATGATTGAAAATTGCATTGTGATATTACCATTTACGAGTAAATGCCTTCAGGTTGGGAAGGTAAAGTCATCATCAAAGGGTAGTTTTTTTCATGAGAGCGATGTATGGAGTGAAAGAAACAATAATATTTCTCTGTAATGTTGGCTTCTTCTCTTGTTGGGCACTATGGCTCATTGATTGAATTGCATATTCCTGATCAATTTTCATGGTCCACAACATTCATGAGTTTGCAATAAGATATTAATGGTGAAATCAAGAGATTTTTTTCCAATGGCCGAGCTGATTTTTGAAATAGCTATAATTGTTGGATGCAACCATTGAAAATGTTCGTCCTATAGTTAATAAATTATCTCTTGCTGACATTGTCGATGGAACAGAGAAATTGGAACTATACCGTAATTACAACAAATTATACAATTGCTTTCCCAGGGTTTAGGTCCTCTCTCTAAATAGGTTAATTACTTATTCCATGTTATTTTGAGTGGAAGGAGTGCATTGCTTGATAGTCTCATGTTATCCGCAGTCCAAAGACACCCATTTGAGATGATCAGTCATGAATATATCAATAAAGTTGAACAACATGAAATGTTTCATTGAACAACATGGTATTAGCTTTACCCCTCTATTTTAAACGGGTGCCTCGATGGTGGTTCAGCGAAGCGGGATTTGGGGATATTTTTAGGGGAATTTGGGGATATTTTTACGTATGTAATGGCCGACTTGTAAAGGGTCATTTGATTTGATGTTTACATTTTTGGTTGTAGATTTCTAGGTCTGCAATGACGGACTTGAGGTCGAAGAGCTTTGGGGATCTGAATAAGGAGGTTGTGCAGTCTCACCTTATTTTTCTGCTTTTGCTCACAGCCACTCGTACTCTGAGCCCGGGCCAAATCACATGCCGAATCCAAATCAGAGTGCCAACAGTGCAGGAAATTTCAATGGTATGAAGAATTCAAAAAAAAAATCTGCGAAATCTTGGAGTTTAAGTGACCCTGAAGTGAAGGCCCCGGTCCTTACGAGCTTTCGCTGGATCGAGGACAAGTATGCAGATTAACTAGAACGATGGTGATCAAATGAACCATTTTTACATTCATTCATTCTCTAAAGTTAAACTTTTGGTTTATGCTGTTCTGGGTTTATGAAGACCAAATTCTTATTTCCATTTTTAGTTGATGAATCCTCACTTTGCTAAAATTGGCTTTCGTGTGCTCTTCATGAGGCTCTTTGGAAGGGAGAATACATTGCAACTATGTACATGAGAGCTCAGATCCTGATTATTGCCCCATTCTTTTCATATCAATTATATATGGAGTAATGCATTATCATTTCCAATGCAGTATTGTATCTTATGTTCACTTTTATGGAGGCAATGCTTGCTTTTCTTAAATACTCATTGACATGAAAAGAATTACAATATCTTTTCGCTGTTGTTTTAATTTTTAGTTGCAAATATCTCATCTCTTCAAGGATTTTATGATAGATGGTATCAGGTTATAGGTACTTTGTGTTCTATGGTTGGTATATGTTTTCACAATGGCATTCTCCTCTGTAGATTGATGGGCAAATTTTCTACTGCATATGCTACAGATTGAATCTTCTTATTTGGTATTTTGGAAAGGGTTTTAATATTTATATAATGTGTAATGAGTTTTGAACCTTAACACCCAATTTAATATAATACATTAACCTATTTTAGCATGGTCACCAAATCAACATTAAAACAATACAATAATTCATTTTAACATAGATCCCCAACTTTATATTAACAGTGGTAACATCAAGGTTCCATGTTTGCATCAAAATGATACAATAAGCCACTCTAAGATGGGAAGGGATGGAACATTGATGACATTCCTTGAAAGATCAATGGCTTTAGGATCAAATATATGGGCTTAAGCTTAAACATATATTGTTTGTTGTATATTAGGCACATAACATGTTTTCACCCTAGTTTGGGCACTTCCAGATATGAGCAGGCATTGAAGTTTGGCAGGATCAAGACCTTACATGTATTAGGCTCCCAACTAGATAGATATTGGAAATTGTGTCATTTTTCAATTTAAAATTCTTTTTAGAAAATGTAAATGTGATATTTTTCATTTTTGGTTGTAAAATTTGTAGATTCCTAATATTTAGCTACGAAAGACATGAGTATATACATCCTATGGTGGACATTGATGTCATATTAAAAGTTGTTTTTTCTCCTCATGAAAATTTATAACTTTTTTTCATGTTATGTATTAATATCTTTTCAATTTTGGTTCAAAATTTCGCTCGATGAATGAAAATTAAATGGGAAAATGTGTTCCAACATGAAATTTTACTTATTTTATAAGAATAATTTGATGTATAACATTAAATGGATTTTTCCCACTCATATTTTCTGATTCATTGCCACATTTCTAACTGTTTTATTAAACCATTTACTATTGCAATTTCTAATATCTTTGTTCCATAGAAATGTTTAATCTATTTTTCATTGATTTAAACAGTGAAAGCATAATTCTTTAGTGTTTCAATAAGATTCCACTTCGACAATGGTGGTATAATATAGTCTAAATCTTTTATGTTTTGGTGTATATTGTGGGTATATATTTTTGGTCAATTTGTTGAAATTTTATAAGCATTGGTTGGAATCACAAGTTTGAGTTGTAAAATCTGCATAATCTTAAGTCTGTGAGGAGAGAGGATTCTTAGAGTGAAAAATCCATTTATCTATTCAAAAACACGTTTTAAATAATACCAAATCATAATGTTACAAAAAATTGTAACACAAAGAAAAGCCAAAACATAAAACAATTAAATTATACTTAATTAAAATAATCTTGAAATTTGTGTACAATGTTAACAATGTTGTGGATTGTTTCTCTTTACCAATTATTCCACTATTTGGATTAACAGTGTTGGAGATTCAACTAAGTCATATTAGATTTGAATAGTTGGCATGACTTCTGCCTTAACAAATCTATTGTTAGTTTAGTTGCCACATGTTTATGTCATGTCATAGAGAAATAGAGGATTCTGAGTGGAGGAAGTAATCCTAATGATATATTTTGTATGTATGTGTGTGTGTGTGTGTGTGTGTCACAACTCTTGAAGATGATAACACTGGAGTATTATTTGAATATGCAGAGTTCATCCTAGAGGAGAACTGTGAAGTTAAAGTGAACAGAGATTTGAGTCACTGTGTGTATTATTTTGAAAGGAACTAAATTTGAGTGCAGGATAATTTAGAAGCATTGTTGCATGGGCACTCCCATCCCTTGTTGTACTATACCTGTACCACATCCTGATGTTTTCATCCTTTACAAAGGAAATCAACATACCCATACCCATAGTTCAAAAGGTTTTCATCCCTGTACCCACATCTCACTCAGCTGTACACATGCAACATAGGTTAGAAGCTTTAGATCCAATAAACTTTTAGTGCACTTTTATTAATAGAGAATGTTATCCTGTGTCAAGTCAATGTGGATGCAGGACATGAGACAATTACCGAGGCATTCAAGGTAATTGTAGAGTGTTGCATTTATTACAGTCAAAATGTAATTTTGGCATTATTGGTTGTGCCTTTAAATTAGCTATAGAATTTACTAAGCCTTTTGGTTTTGCTGATGTTTAATGGTAATTTTGGTATCTTGGAATTTACAAGATCCCATCATTCATGTGTAAAAGCAAAGAAAAAATGAGAAAAAAGAGATAGATCAAGTGGTCTCCTCTCATTATCACAAAGATAGTGTTATGTAATAATACATGAGATATTGAATGGTTCCTGCAGTTATGTAACTTGCAAAGACAAGTAAAAGAACTAAGCTTACATGCATTGCTTGTATCTAGAAGGATCAATGGATCCCTAGGATCAAGTATGTAATGAACTACATTATAATGGAAACAGTAACAAAAAATAACATGAACTCATTCACCATCTCCAGGAAAAACCATACACAAATTATGTTACTTGAATAAAATAACCATACAAGAGGAGATACAATTGTAGGCGAGGTTTCAATTACAATTACTAAGTATATATATACACTTTGAAATGAGGCCCAAGAAGCTAAATTATAGTAAATCTGGAAATAATTGTTCTCTTTATTTTGTTTGTTGTTGGCATTTAGTTATTGCATCTACTCGCTCTACATAACATGCATTAGTTTTTGTCCCAAGAATTACTGCAGCCATCACATCTTCATTGTAATAGCGTGCTCTAGCTATTGTTTCAACAATATCAATAACCATTGAAAGCTTCCAAAATCCACAAATTGTTTCCCTGAATAATATCTTCCATTGGGATCTACATAAGTTGGCCCTTTCTTCAAATACTTTTCAGAATGACGAGGGGAGTTGACATTATTGATAGTATAGGTTTGTCGGGCATCGCTTGCCTTAAAACCCAAGTGGAATGACCTTTGAAAGAACCACTCTCTATCATCAACTCTGGTTGTAACCACCTTGTAATGAACTAGAGTCCAAAGTTGTGATCAAAACCCATACCAAACATATTATTCTTTATAGGTCTTGTATGATAAATGGGCACAAATTCTTTCAGGGCATAAAGGAGGTCATCTCTTGTCCACTTCATAGTCGATCCATGTTTTGACCTGCCTTTAGAAAAAACAATTAATGTAGACATAAGATTTATATCCAATAAATAAATAAAAAGAATCCAAACTTGAATTACAGAAACTTGAGCGACGAATTTTGCTAAAGAGGACAAAGAAGAAAGGAAAAAGTAATATTCCAATTCATAATGAAGGTAACAAAGTTATTGATGAGGTGTTCGCATTTTCACTCACTACTTAAAGGTAAGCTATAACATGGAACCTCCAAACATGGGGAACATTAGCTGGATTGATGTGCAGCATGGATGATTGCTTAGATGAGTTAATGGTCACTGCACTAGGCTTCTACCTTCAATATAAGGGTGATGGAAAGCTAATGGAGCGACATGGATAACGCCATAGGTGGAGGATACATGGAGGTGATGGAAACTTTATAGCTAGTACCAGATGCATTAAAGGGAAGTAGAAGAAATAAATAATCTAAATTGGTTGCAAATAGTTCACATGTCATGATTCTTCTTTCTAGTAAAAAATATTGAGATTTTGTATCAAGGGTGGGGTGTAATAACATAAATAGATATTGTGATCATTGGCGAGGGTGTTGGGATATAATGATCGAATTTTGTTAATAATTTTACCCTATATTATGTGCCTTGTCACTCGTGTGTGCTCAAAACCAAAAAAAGGACCCATAAAATTAAATAATGACACTAATAAAAATAGGCTTGGATGTTATATTAACCTGAATAGAGCTATGGTTACAATCTCCAATGTGGATGTATCTATCAGAAAATAAATTTCAAAACAGGAAACTAAAAATATGTAAATGTTGGTTTTTCATCGATGGCATGTCTGAATTTCAATTTCTATATTGTTTTCCCATGTCTTCTATCATATTTCACTTTCTACTTTCCTTCTTTATATTTGTGGGTGGATCCCATAGCAACAAAACTTTATTTTCTGAGGCTAAAAATGTTCCTTCTGTACAAGAAACTGCCCAGAAATGTCTTACACACATTTTTCCAAAAGTTTCAACATAGGAAAGAATTTGAAAATATTTCTGGATAGCTTTTCAATTTCTTTTGCAACAGTTTCACAACTGTGAAAAATTTCAGTACAGAAATGAGGGGGTCAGACCCAGGTTTTAGTAGCATCATTGAGAAGTGAAATCTTTACATTTCCTTTTCAAAGAAATATGCATCAAAATGGTGACCATAAGGGCATCAATAAAAAATAGTGACGGTAAAAATATAATAGCAAAAAGTGGTGGTTTTTGCATTTCAGTGTTCATTCAACTAGTACTTTAATAAATCTAGAATATGTGCCTATGTGCAAGTGCATGCCTAAACATTTGTACGAATGTACTTGTGATTGTGTCTACAAGTGCTACATCATAAAAAAATTAGGATAGAGAGAAAATATATATAATTTTGGAGGCTTGAATGGATAGTCAGGTGGAAAATGAATAGTAACTAAAAAAACACCTCCTGCGTACGGACTATCACCAGGACCCATAATTGTTGCTTTCCAATGAAACATATCTTCAGCCACAGGACCTGTCATGTATAGACAATAAGACAAGGATTAGAACAAAATATATATAACATATTGTGAAACTACTCTTTTTTGATATCAAGTTACCTTTGAGAAAAAAATTCAATCATAATAAGAATGAATTCAAGATATTAATTCAAACATTGATCCCTCTACATAATGGTTAAAACTTAAGACTCAATGCCCACAGACAGATATACAGTCCGCCAATATACTAGAAATAGAACCATCACTAATGAATGGACAATAAACATTAAAATCCCTATGAAAGATTGAATCCACAGTTAGTCACCCTTCACAAAGGAAAATTCTATTTGACCCTATCATAGGATCCTTGCTCATAGGGACAATTATATATAGTTTGCGTTGAATTTGGGCCTCATATTGTAATTGAGGTCCCTCTTTCAAGACAACTATACAATAGACAAGGGAATTGCATTCACATTGGACATGTACAATGGACACTAGACATGATTAGCACAGAAAGATCTCATTTCTTAGCATGTTCAAGTTCACCAAGTGAATCGTGTAAATCTCAATTTCAAACATGATTCCAACCTTATTCATCTTCATGGATACAATCTGATTCAATGACTCCACAACATTATATGACAATCATTCTTGAGTGAAAGGAAACTATCAAGTTATCAACTATAGTAAGCCAAGCTTCCTCCATGATTATAAGTAAAACATCCTACTCAACTATAATTTCCAGCTTATATAGTTACCCTTTTATAAATTCCACATTGGCATTGCAATTAATATTGTGTTTGCATGCAAAGACTCCACTGGATTGAAATAATGATAATACTGAAACAACTTCATACTCGGGTTGCAACAAATTAGTAGCATTAAGGATGTATTTTTATTGTGCATACAACAAATTAAAAGGAGATGTGTTAGGGCCTAAATCTACTTCAGGTTGAGAAAGACAGGATCTAGGGTAAAATCAAACCACGTTTAACCTGGTAACTAGCCCTACCAGGTCGGGAGAGGGCTCTCTCCTTGTCAATCTTAGGAAAATATGGCCAATAAAGCTTGAGATGACTGATGTAAATAATAATTTTAGGCTAGGTATATGCTTAGAGAAATTTGAATGAATTTAATTTTAGTTTGCTGGCTCAAATGTGAAAGGCAGATTTGGGTCCGGGGAAAGGACACAGTCTTGCAGAGGTTTCTGTGGGGCAAGGTAGGCAATGGTTTAGTACTTTGAAATAAGTGAGATGGACAGTCTTAAGACTACTGAGGAGTTGGAGAGGGCATGAAAGTCTCAGTGATCCTCTTCAAACAGTTGAAAACATAAATAACTAAACAAACCCTAGGTAGAGCACTGCAACATCAATGAATTCTACATTTATCCTTGATTCATTTAGTTAAGCTGAATAGAAAGAGATTATGGCATACATAAACACATGTAAACTTGCATTACAGAAGGAAAAATAATACCAAATCAAGTTGCCACATGAATCCCACAGAATGCTACAAACCCTAGTCTATTCCTTTGCCAAACTGCAGAGAGGAATGTACAATAATTCTCAAAGCATTCACAAGAGTCCAACCTTTACAAATGACTGAAAAACTACTAAATATAGACAATAAACAGCTCATGCTAGGCTTTAGGGGTCGAATTCATGAGTTTAGGAGCTGTTTCAACAAGATCTAAACTAAGAACTGAAAAGTAGGTAGTGGAACAACTTGCCTCTAAAACCTAGGAAACTCATTCATTCAGTTCAAAACTACCTTTTCATGATGTATCTACCTTCATGAGTAAAATTTTCATATTTTTACATCAAATTCCATCAAGTTACATCAAATTACATCATGAGTTTGACTATGAGAGAGATAAAAGTAAAACTGAGAAAAAACTAGGCGAAAAAATAGAGTTTTTTGGCAAAAAAGTCAATTTTCCATCCTGTGCGCTGCACCACTATCCCTGTGCGTAGCGCCTTTTTGCATCTGATTTTGGAGGCCTTCCCGTGCACCAAATTTTCTCTAAGTGGGCTTGTTGGAAAGGTATGTTTGTCTACTTTCTAGAACAGGTGGAATTTCTAAATTTGGTGTCCATTTTCCATCCAAAAGTGAGTTCTCCCAAAACTACTTCCTGTGTGGCCAAAAAAGGGCGCAAAGGGCATTTTGAGGTGTTTTTGACCCTTTTGGAAGCTCAAAACTTGACAAAATTTCTGGGCAATTTCTAGGCATTCATATTTTTGAATGAGGAATCCAAAAATTTTGAGTTTTCCTTCAAAGGAGGTCCCTAGAAAAAGCAAGCACCAGGTGGGGCTACGCACCACGCAGAAAAATCTATGTTTTGCTCCAAAAATTCAAATAGTGTGCCAAATTTCTTGAAATTTGGGCTGAGTGTCCTACATCAAGTGCTATGTTGAGCTGAGGAAGCCTCAGCCAAAATCTTGAGCTTGTCTTGCTCTTTCCTCTTCCTCAAAGCTTTTCTCAATTTGGCCTTCAAAGTCCTTATTCTTGCCTTGCAAACTTTGTTTCTTGCCAAATAGTGATAGGCCATGTGCCTCAACATATTTTTCTCTTTGTTGGCCTTCTCCAACATCTTCTCCAAGTGCATGTTTTCCCTTTCAATCCAAGATTCACAATCAGCTTCAATCTCTTGCTCTAGTGGTGTTAACTTGATTTTCCTCCTCTTGGTTGCTTGCTAGTTTTCTCTTATATTTTGCAGCTCCATGATAGTTTGCTGATCCTCTAACTGTTTGTTCCTTTGCTCAAGATAGTTTATTATCAACTTGTCTCTTTCCAGGTTGAGAGACAAGTCATGAATGCCAGCTTACTGTTCTTGGATGATCTCCTTGAGCTTTGAGCTTTGGGAGCCCAAATCAATGTCATCATCCTAAATGAGAGTGAATTCCTTCTCTTGACCTTCAGAAGGCCCCTCATCATGGAATGGTTTTTTACTTTTGTCCTGTACCTTCTTTTTTGTTGAAGGAAATGAGACCCCTTCCACCCCGGGTGGAGATAGTACTCGTTTTTCTGCTGCAAACAGCCTCCTTATGCCCTTTTGGTAAGGGACAAACACTAGCACACTGGTGGTTTGAGTCTCATGCACCTCTTGCTGATGTGAAGGCTCTCCTGCCTCACGAAAAACTAGTGGGGGAACTTGAGGGCTTGTGAAGACCTCATGTGAAATGAAATCATCCCATGAAACATTCAGTCAACTAAGCTAATGCAAAACCACAATCTTGATCAATGCAAAATGATAGATGTTGTTATATTGCTGATGAGGAGGTTTCCTTTGCACCAATGTGGTCATTTTCTCAATATTCTGGCATATGAAATAGGGGATGTTCATCATCCTCACTCTAGTAAAATGCATCAATAATCTGACATGATAGGTGTATAGGCGAGAAAATCTGCCTTCACAGCTGAAATATTTGATTATGAGTTTCATAAGGGGAGCATATGTGTCCTGTAGGTATCTAAAAGGGAAGACCCTACTGATATGCCTCTAAAAGCCAGCCTTGATATAAGGCTCATAATGATCTTTGTCCACCAGCTGTCCCTTGTTCCACTGCTCACCCACATTCGGAATGCCTGTTGCTTCAGCTATAGTCTCAGGTGTCAAAGTGAATGTCACACCTACCAAATTGACCTAGCCATTATGAAGATGGAGCACAAAAAGTCTAGCAAGCTCATGGTGGTATTTGACTCTTTCCACCATCTCACAAAATTGGTAGCAAGATTGATGTTTGAAGCATGCTACAGCAAGAGGGCAAGCCAATAGCTCAGTAAGTGTAGTGGGCTCCTCCCGGATGTGTTTTCCTCCCTTGTGAGGTCTCCTTGGTGCATGAATTTCTTGGAGGAATCACTTACTGTTTCCTCATTTTTGTCATAAGATGAATCTGTCTCCATGTTTGCCATTGTTTGATGTTTTTTGATGAGTATGAAGAGATTTTATAGGAACAATAGGTATTTGCTGTTAAATGACAGGGATTTGATGATGGGGACTATGAATGTGGAATTTTGTGATGACTGTAGGGTCTTTGGGAATGGCAAGGTTTGGGGAACAAGGATTAGGGTTTAGAGATGTTAATTAGGGTTTGGGAGTAGTGGGATTAGGGATTAGGGTTTTCAGTTTTGGGGATAGGGGGATAGGTAAGTGTAAGTAAAAGAGGGAAGCAGAAAAGAGGTGAATGAAATTGTAGTGAGGGAATGTGAAAATGGTAGAGGGGGACAGAACAACAAAATTGCAATTTTGCAAACCCTAGGCAGGTTTTCAATATAATTGTGCAAGGAACTAGGGTTTTGTTTTTTACCTATTGAAACATCATAAAAACTTATGAAAACCCTTAGAATGGCAATATGAGATGCTTGACTTACTTGGAAGGAGGATGTTTGCAAGTTTGAAGCTTGGAGGAAGCGATTTGGATGAGTTTTGGGCTTTGAAGGCAAGTGCGTCGTACCCACTAACAGGTGTGCCTCACCTCTCTGGTGCATCGTGCCAGTTACAATTCCAGTGTTAAACCTGTGCTATGTGCGTCGCGCTGACCAGGTGCACCGCGCCTCGACCCAAGTGCGCCGCTCCTCAAGAATTTTCACAGTTTGTAGCAAATTCACTCCTTCGGCTCAAAAACAACTTGGATCTTGTTCTCTTTCACCCCTTGGACACAAATGAGCTTCTTCAACATGAAAAAACTTTATATACAAATTTTAATATAATGTTTGGATTTCACTTGCTTTTTAAAACTCTGTTTTGGCAGTTTGACTTGCTTTTTGCTTTTGATGGACTAAATGCCTTGAAATTTTGACTCTTTTGTAGGAGTTGGAATGCAGGAGCTTGGAAAGGTGACCAGGGCTGCATGTCGAAATTATTACATATAGGAAAAATGAAATTACATGTAATTTTGTACATAAAACATAAAAAAACTCTATTTTTCCTCAAAACAGGGTTTTGAGGAAAAAGCAATCATTGAGCATGTGATTATTGCAAATTTTGTTGTTGAGACATTATTTGACCTCCTCATGTGCCTGCTGACCATTATTGAGCTTTCAAAAGACTTTATTGACAAAACCCTAGACCTAATGAGACCTAAAACCCTAAAAATTACTTTTGCATATGTAAAGGTAAAATTGACTACAAATGACCTAAATGTATGAAAATGGGCCAGTAGGTAAAGATCATGAGGGAAAATTTATAATATGCCACTGCCATCAGATGATCCATGACCCTAATGGAATGTAGATGATCAGATGAGACACCTAAAATGCAATGCAACAAGAGAATTTTGATCAGTGATGGAGGGATGAAGATACTGACACTAACAAGATGAATTATTAATACTATCTATATCTAGATGTTTATCAGGTGAGGTTGTAAGTTCTAGACTTGTTTTCATGGAAAAGTATGTAAAAAAATTTACACTTTGAAGGCACCAATCGAAGCCCAGTTCGTTCAGTCTGCTACAAATTGTAGCACTACTGCTTACAAGTAGCTCCACCAAAATCCCAAGGGGTTAGCTCAACCAGTTGTCACTTGTTGGGAATTTGTCTAGTACGAGAAGCTAACTAGTTTAATCCCCTAGATTAGGCTTACTGGTCTACATCAATGGGTTTACAAGAGATGTCATGCACAAATGCTAGGAAGCATCCCTTGGGTCTCCCAACAGGATTTTCCAAGAGCAACTCCACCAACAATGGACACATATTTACAGGGTCTGTGTTTCGAGATGTACTTCATGTGTTTGGAGGTGTCAAACTTGTTTCCATAGTGAATTATGAGGTAAAACATCTACCCCTTTATGGGATTAAATGGAAGGAAATATGGAAAGGAAACCTCACCAGGTGACATAGGCATATTTCCTATAGTATTTTACATTGTGGTATTAGTATATGTGCACTCGATGTCTTCATGAGAATCTACATCATGATACAACTGAAGTTGATTACTAGCCTAAATCCATCTTAACTTCACATGTATTAAGTGTTAATAGGGATTAAAGCACTCAACACACAATCTTCCCTCCTATTTTATTATTTTTTATTTTTTAATATATGGTCAACATAAAGTATTCCCTATATTATTTTTACTTTCTTTAATATATGGTAGACATACAATATTTTGACCAACAAGCACCAACATTAACTTTTGGGTTCTGTTATTTTCTTTCCTCGACTAGCCCACGTAGTGAGCCGGGGGGTTAGAGGGGGGGTGGAGCCCCCCCTTCGTTGCACCGATTGCGCAACGGGGAGGGGGGGTCACAGGGGGGGGTGGCAGCCTCCCCTATCTGGGGGGTTTGAGTGGGGTGGGTAGCCCCGGTCTATAGGGTCCAGGGCAACCTATATTAGGTTGGATGGACCTACCTATGGTTTTGTGCATGATTTTGCACATGGTTTTGGACGCGATGGTTTTCGGACCATGGTTTTGGATGCGATGGTTTTCAGTCCATAGTATTGGATGCTTCAACATGTATAAATATATATTGTAACATTGAAAGGAACATACTGAAAAATCAAGCTGGTAGTCCCATTTTTTGGATCTAGGGGAAATCTCTATGTATATGTGTTTTATGTGTTATGCTCTTGCATTGTTTATTTTCTATGTTTTTGAATTCATATGCAGGTAATTTCTATACAGGGTTAAAACCTACATTTGGAATCAGAGTTGTTTGGGCTTCAAGGGGACACCTTTGTTGCTGAGGGGTTTCGCTCGGACCTGTGGTAGACCTTGTTCAGTGGGAGATCTACGGGATCGATTATGGTGGTGAAAGAAGATGGTGAGTAGTGGAAAGATAGAGATCGAAAAATTTAATGGTTAGAGCTTTGAGTTGTGGAAACTTGGGATGGAGGATCTGTTGGTGGATAAAGATAAGTGGATCGCGGTAGATCTGAGTAATAAACCAACAGGAGTGTCCAGAGGGTGAAATAGATATTAGAGCTTGTGCACACTGATGTGTCTGGACCTGTGAAGGTTCCATCATTGGGTAAGTCTGTGTACTATGTATCATTTATAGATGACTTCTCAAGGAATACATGGGTATATTTGCTTAAGAATAAATCTAAAGTCTTTGTCAGGTTTAAAGAATTTAAGGCTCTGGTGGAAAACCAAATAGAGAAGAAGGAAAAGTTGTTGAGGTCAGATAACGATGGAGAGTTTTGTAGCAAGGAATTTGAATAATTATGTAAGAAGTGTGGTATAGCATGACAAAAGACTACTCCATACACACTTGAGAAAAATGGAGTTGCAGAAATAATGAACAAGATGTTGATGGAAAGGGAAAGAAGCACGCTCAGTTGTGCCAGGTTAGGACAAGAATTTTGGCCAGAGGCGCTGGAGACTACATGTTACCAGCTCAACAGGTCACCTTAATCAACGTTGGAGGATAAGACTCCACAAGAGGTATGGACTGGTAAGAAACCCTCTCTTTCACATCTGAGGGTATTTAGATGTGATGCATATTGTTGAGCCCCAAAACTACCTCTCTTCCAAGCATTTTCTTTAACCCTTTCTCTTCTATTTTCCCATGTCATCGCATCCTAAGTTATCAAAAGTTGTTACATGTTGATTTCAAGAGTGTATTTGAGTAATTTTCAAGTTATATCATTGTGTGTGCTATTTGATCTAGGTTGTGTTTATCAGCTATGGAATGTAGCCACTTTGCACAGCTAACTGGCAATTCTGCAACCATTTCCATTGTTTTATAGGTTACAGGTGTCAAGAGGAGGAATGAGACACATTGGCAGCTCAGGAATTGTCCACACATGGATGAGGTCCTATTCACTTAGCCAGATTCGAAAGGAAAGGTCCCGGTCAAAGGGACGTCAACGGAGAATTCTATGCCAGCTAGAACTCTATTCTTGCATGTAAAAGAAGCCTGAAGTCGTTCCTAAACTCGTGGATTCATTTTTGCCACATGCATGCCATCTACATAATGCAATCCAACATTCACCTCACATAGATTTACTGGTCATGGCAACCGGGAGGTTAAATCCTCGGATTCTGACCTGTTCACGTGTCTATTGTTCAAGAAATTCATCTCAGATACAGTTATCCATTTTCTCTATAAATACAAGCATTTGCAACGCAGATAAGACATTATGGATATTGTTGTTATAGTGTTATTTTGTTGTTCTATAATTGAGAGACACATTACTTTATTTTTCATAATACAAACTCTATTTTCACATGTCTGTTTGAGCATATATTGAAGTAACATTGTGCTAGTCCAAAGCTATGCAGAGGGCCCCTGCGTAGCTGAGGTCCTTCTTTTTGTTTTTGTATAGTTTTCATGTATATTTTCTCTCATTCGAATTGTATATTTCTCATTTTTTGCTTATGATATTAATCCTTCTATCCTTGTATATGTTTTGGTAGCTTGTCATATTTCTTACTAACATTCATAGGTGCATTTTAGAATAGGTCTTTAAGTCTGGTTATGCTTAAGCTTCTTAGTGTAATTTTTGCATCAAGTGGTGTTATTGAGACTTACCTCCTCTGTTGAAACTCAGTTTTCAATTTCAGTTGTTTATGCTTTTACTTTGTGAGATTTGTTTACTATTCAAGATATTTTAGATGTCAGTTCTTTCATGCTATATGATGATATTTCCGAAGCCTTTAGCTTAACCCTGTTTTAGAAGTTAGTTGGCGAAATATTGTGATTACAGATGAAGTAATTGGCTTTGCTTTCATTAGTGTGCAATTAGATAATTTAGATGTCATTTCTTTCATGCTATATGATGATATTTATGGAGCCTTTAGCTTAACCCCATTTTAGAAGTTAATTGGCGAAATATTGTGATTATAGATGAAGTAATTGGCTTTTCTTTCATTAATGTGCAATCAGATAATTTAGATGTCATTTCTTTCATGCCATATGGTGATATTTCTGGAGCCTTTAGCTTAACCCTGTTTTAGAAGTTAATTGGTGAAATGTTGTGATTATGGATGAAATCATTGACTAATCATTAGTTTCTAGTTTCTTTACTTTTTGGTTTAAGTTGCAACAATTTATTAGATTTCAGTTTTTCAATTAGGATGAACAACAGAGATAGTAATCTCATTTTCAGTACTTAATTTTTAGTTTGGTTTACATAGCTGCATATTCACACTCTCATTCAAGTTCTAATTTTGTAGACAACATGTTTTAATATCTCCTAAGTTCAAAGTTTGGAAATTATCACAAGAAGCAAGAGGATAAGCCTTGTCTTCAACCCTACATCCACACTTGGTCTTTAAAAAGTATTCTTTAACCTTTTCTTTAATAGCAGATTAGGATTTCCATTGCATTAAACAACTTTAGGAGACCAACAGAACAAAACCCCAAAACAAGATAAAACTGAAAACAGTGAAGTAAGAAAAGGGTTGTCTAGCACATACAGTGCACTACACTTCATCAGTTTATGACTCCCGGATTTATAACTTATGTAGCAATTTAAGACATACTAAATTGACTAAACATTTTGGCACCATTTCTGGGGAAGTGTAACTAGGTAGCCTATCTCTTACATTAAAAAAAAAGGGGGGGAAATTAATAATTTCTTGAGTATGCTCTCCTCTTGCACCTAGTTTGATCTAGAGGATCAGAAAAAGAATTATTAGCCCAATAATTTCTTGAGTATGCTCTCCTCTTGCACCTAGTGTCATATGGAGGATCAAAAAAAGAATTATTATCCCAATTAAAATCACTAGAAACAAAAAATGACATGCATTGAGAAAGAGATTCTAGGGGAAGGCTTATAGCTAGGGACAAAAGTTCGATTTTTACAACTCCAACTACTTCAAGGAATAGACAAGATAACCTCCATCCTAGACTCATGTACCTAGCCTTAGGATTCCTAGAATTCAAGGGGCAGCAACTGAATTAGAAGGTTCTCCCACTCCATCTACTAAATCTGAGCTAGGAGAAGAACCCTTCTTCACCTCCATAGGGGAGCCTACTATAGTTGAAGAAGTAGAATTACCTAGAGAAGAAGAGGAGGTTGAAACTTTCTCTCATTAGCCATTAATAGAAGAGCCAGAAGATTCTGAGGAAACTATCATGGCAGAGGAAGAGCAAGACGGAGAATTTTCACTATTTGGAGGAAAGGGTAGAGGCAGAGGTAGAGGAAATAATGGAGGAGGTAGAGGTAACAATGGTGAAGGTAGAGGAAATAGGGAAGAAGATAATTCATTTGGATTCCCTATAGTAAATGAAGAGACCCATGCAACAATGAAAAACACTTCACCATCCGTCCTTTTATGGATTGGGAAGTGAGGATCCTGAAACATTTCTATTTGAGTTTGAAGTCTTATGTTGAACCTATGACTATCTAGAAGACTCTCAAAAACTCAAATTGTTCCCTTCAACATTGAAAGGGGCTACTATGAAATGGTTTATGGGATTAGTCATTCAATCTATTAGGACTTGGAATGATATGAGGCAGACATTTTTGGATAGATACTTGGATTATTGTATGCCTACCAATCATAAGGATGAGGTATTCAAAATGATGCAAAAAGAAGATGAGAACTTAGAGGATTTGCTTGAGAGGTTTCAATACAACTTAAAGAGGGCAAAGATGAACAATTTAGACAAGGAAACCTTGAAAGCTCTTTTATTGAAGCCATTAGAGATGAATGGATAGATATTTTAAACATGATGGGGAAGGGAGACATCTCTCAACTTCCATTAAGTGACATAGAAGAACTATGTGTCCATCTCTCAAGAGGAAAATCTAAAACTGGAAAAGGGCCTAGAGTCCTTCTCTTATTAGAGCAAACAATTCTGCAACTAGGACAATAAGTAGGGTAGAAATTGGCAATATGCTTGATGAGTTCAAAACTAACATTCTAGGCAGCCTTAGTGAACAGCTAGACACCCTTAAAATTCAAAACAAGTAGAAAACAGAAGTTGATGCCTTAGCCATATTTTGCCCAAAATATAGAAAGAAACATGCTCTAAGAGAATGTCCCTTAGATGAAAAAGTTGTAGAAACATGTATGATTTGCTCAGAAAGTAATGAGAGCAAGGATTGTCCTTCAATCCCATGTCTTAAAGCTATCTTTCAGGAGGAGGTAGTTCCAAATTCCGTAAAACCTCTTTGCTTTGTTTCAAGAAGACCTTGGCAAGGGCAACAGAATCAAGGATTTAACAATCCAATGAATTTTTGTCCCTCATCAAATTGGACTTCCTGGCAACAACCTTGGCCTCAACCTCAAAATCAGTATCAATCTTAATCATGGGTACAAGGGGTACAAAATCCTTATGGGAGATTTGCTCAATTTTATCAATATCCTCCATCTTATCAGAGCTATCCTCCCCCACAAAACCAACGAAGTCCATAACCACAAATTCTAAATCAAAGCCCTCACCTTTCATTGCCATTTCCAGAGCAACAACCTCCTTAACAAAATCAAAATCCTCAACTCTTGCTTCCATTTCAACAGAAGCCAAATCAACTACCAGCCCAACCATTACCAAATCCCAACAACAAAAACCCTTAGAATTCTTATATGGTAGAAGGACAACCATTTCCTACCTACATGATTGTTCCTCTAGATCTTAATGATGTTCAACTTAGATCTGGTAGGATTTTAGAAAAGGAAAAACCTTCTATAAATATTCAAGAGCAAGATGCTTCTGAGGAGGATTCTCTGAAAGTCAATAAAAGTTTTGAAGAAGCATCCCTTTAAAACCAAACCATTCAAAAAGAAAAACAAAAAGAGTCAATCCACACAACTCCTATAGTTGAGCAACCTGTATCTACATCCACACCTCCTTTTCCTGAGAGATTACAAATTGACAGGGGGGTGGAAAAACAAATCTTGTTGCCTGACTATGATTTCCTAGATGAATTAAAGAATGTTTGTATCAAGATTCCCTTGCTACAAGCCATTAGATAAATTCCTATTCTAGAAAAAACAATAAAGTAGTGCAGTATCAAAAGACCAGGTAGGAAACCAAAAGACACAAAAGGAATCCACCTGGTAGGAAAAATAGCAGATATCACAATGGGAAAGATTACCATGAAGAAATATGTGGATCCAGGAAGTCCAATTGTCAAGACACACATAAATGGAATGGAAATTCCAAATACATTGATTGACTTAGGGGCTGCTATAAACATTATGAGTAGACAGACTATGGAACAGCTTAAACTTCCTAATCTTCTTTTCACACCTACCTTACTGCAACTTGTAGATAGATCAGTAATCAAACTAGATGTTGTACTAGAAGATATTTCAGTCTCCTTGGATTCTTAGGAATATCCAGTGGATTTCATGATTTTGACTCCCAAGAATAATCTAGGAGGACACACACTCATCTTAGGAAGACCTTGGCTAGCCATAGCTGATGCTTTTATTAGTTGTATATCTCGTGACATGTACATTTCTGATGGTAGTTCAACAAATAAATTTTCTTTGTATCCTCCAGTAAAAGCAATTATAGAAGTAGGAGATAATGAATGGGTCGATGATGAAGAAGTTATACAACCTATCTTTACTCTCTCTAAAGTTAGTGAGGATAGTCAAATTCTGAACACATTAGAAAATTTTGAAACATCTTCAGAATATGATCACACACAATTTCAGTTAGATTCTGATATTGAATATTTGTCATCCAGACAAATGTCTCTCTACTCTATGGAAGAGTTTGGTAGTTCTGCAATTGAAATTTTTCTAGGTAGAACATTGAATATCAACAAAAACTTGGGAAAGTTACAACAAGAAGACCTAACCAAAATCTTACAAAAACATTCTGCTGCATTTGCATTGAAGTATACTGATATGAAAGGTATTAACCCTAAGACTTGCATCCATCATATCTATATTGAGAAAAACAGTAGACCAATTAGACAACCTCAGAGAAGGATGAATCCAAATCTTAGGGAGATTGTGAAAGAAGAGCTCCAAAAATTACTCAATGTAAACTTCATTTACCCAATCTCAGATAGCCAATGGGTTTCTCCCTTGGTGATAGTGCCCAAAAAGAATGGTAAATGGAGGGTGTGCATTGATTATAGGGAATTGAATAAAGCAACCTTAAAGGATCACTTTCCTTTGCCCTTTATAGATCAAGTATTAGATACATTAGCTTACAAAAAGTACTTTTCATTTTTGGATGGTTTTAGTGGTTATAATCAAATTCAGGTAGTACCTGAATATAAGGATAAAACCACATTTACTTGTCCATGGGGAACTTTTGCTTACCGAGTGCTTCCTTTTGGATTAAGTAATGCACCCACAACATTCCAAAGAGCAGTACTAGGAATTTTTCTGATCTAATCCATGATTGTGTAGAGGTATATATGGATGATTTTACAGTCTATGGTAATACATTTGAAGAAGCCTTGGAAAATTTGGAAAAATTCCTCAAAAGATGTAAAGAAACAAACCTTTCATTAAGCCATGAAAAATTCTTTATGATGTTTACTGAAGGTATTGTTTTGGGACATCATATTTCAGGGGATGGGATTAAAGTAGACAAATCCAAAGTTGAAGTCATCTCCAAGTTACCTATTCCAAATTGTCAAAAAGATGTTAGAATTTTTCTACGATTTACTGGATATTATAGAAGATTTATAGAAAACTTTACAAAAATAGCATCTCCACTCTTCAAACTGCTTACAAAAGACTTTGAGTTCAAGTGGAATCATGATTGCCAATCAACATTTGAAGCCTTGAAAACAAGAATATCTGAAGCACCTATCTTAAGAGGACCGAATTGGAAACTTCCTTTCCATATTTCTACTGATGCTTCAGATACAGCTCTAGGAGCTATACTGGGACAAAAAGACTTGATTCCTTATGCCATTTACTATACAAGTAAAAAATTGACTCCCACTGAGTTAAATTATACTATGACTGAAAAAGAGTTCTTAGCTATTGTTCATGCAATTAATAAGTTCAGACATTATATATCAGGTTATGAAACTTTTATTCATACTGATCATTCTACAACTAGATATTTGATGAACAAACCTATTACTAATGGCAGAGTTACAAGATGGCTCTTACTTTTACAGGAATTCAATATTACTGTGCTAGATAGACATGGGAAACAAAACACAGTTGTTGATTTCTTGTCCAGGATTTAGAATATCAAAGAAGACTCTCCTGTAGAGGATAAATTTCCTGATGAATACTTATTTGCTGTAACTACTAAAACTCCTTGGTTTGCAGAAATGGCTAATTATTTGGTTATAGGGAAACTACCTCCACATTTATTTCCTAGAGAAAGAAGAAAGATTATTCAGGATAGTTCAAGATATTGATGGATTTCTAATGAATTGTATAAAACAGGGCCAAACTTTGTGATCAGAAGATGTGTCAGGGAAGATGAGATTCCTGATATTTTCAAAGCATGTCATGATGAACCATGCAGTGGACACTTTGTTGACAAGAGGATAGCTTATAAAATCCTTTCTTTAGGATATTATTGGCCGTCCCTCTTCAAAGATGCAAAACAATATGTCAAAAGGTGTGACAGCTGCCAAAGGGTAGGGAAACCTACCCCCTCAAATGAGATGCCATTACAACCTCAGGTACTCATCGAACCCTTTGAAAAATGGGCTTTAGACTTTATTAGACCTATTAATCCTCCATCCAAGCAGAAAAAGTATATATTGGTATGTACTGATTATGTCACTAAATGGGTAGAAGCCAAAGCATTATTTTCTGCTAATGAAAATATAGTAGTTAATTTTCTTTATGAGGATATTTTTACTCGCTTTGGTGTTCCAAGGGAAATTGTGACAGATCAGGGAACTCAATTCACATCCAAAATGATGGAAAAGATTAAGGAAGAGTACAAGGTCAAGCATAGGAAATCTACTCCTTATCATCCGAAAGCAAATGGTCAAGTGGAGTCCAAAAATAAAGTAACTGAAGGGATCATTACCAAGACTGCGCATCTACATAGAAGATATTGGGCAGAAAGGCTTCCTGAAGCCTTATGGGCCTACAGAACTACATGGAGGAACACAACGGGACACAATCCTTATGAACTTGTTTATGGGAAGGAAGTTCTGCTCCCCATTGAGTTCTAAGTTAAAACCTTCAAGATGGCAGTTCAGTTGGGAATGAATCTATCAGAAGCTCAAAAGCATAGACTGGAGCAGTTGAATGAACTAGATGAGATCAGATAAGAAGCAGTTCAAAGAACTGATCTAGTTCAGCAGTAGAGAGCTAAGTGACATGACAAATACATCAAGGACAAAAGGTTTCAAGAAGGAGATTGGGAATTGCTATTTGATTCAAAGTTCAAAGATTTTAAAGGTAAATTTTAGACTCATTGGCTTGGGCCATATGAGATTGAAAAAGTTTTTAGCAATGGAGCAGTAAGAATCAGAACAATTGATGAGCACCAAACTCCTCTCCTTGTGAATGGTCATAGATTGAAGATCTATTAGAAGCCAATCTCAAAGGATGAGTTTATCAAAATATTTCAACATAACTCTGCAATGAGGCTGATGAAGAAGAATCATTCTTCTCCACCAGCCTAGTCTTTGTTTTTTCATCATCATCTAAAAAATAATATATAATGTATAATCTTGAAAACCAATCACTAATTGGCATTCTTATACAGAAAATACATGGTGAAAATCAGAAGATATTGATGCCCTATATTTTCCAAAAAAAATCTCTCATTTCACTCATAGTTTGTTTCATTCCATTTCATTTCATTTCGCTCCAACTCGCCACCAAATAACATCAATAAAATTTCTTTCAATTTTCTTCATATTCACTTTTCCATGTTTCATCCATCCAGTCATTTTCCATTTCCATTCATTCGCCAAGTTTTTTTATTTACACTGTTACATTCCGCAACTGTTTTCCAATTCCACAGCTGATTTCTGATTCCGCAGCTAATCTGCAGTGGCAGTCAAGGGACTAGCCAAAAAAATATGTAGGTATGGAAGGATAAGATCTTTCGAGACATCAACACCTGAAAAACACCTACAAAGGCAAGCAATTAAAAGTTAGCAAAAAGAAAGAGGTATGATTCTAAGGTATGGACAAAACCATTCCAAATAGCATTTCAAAAGCATAATTGGTATAGTTTGTAAAATCACAGCTTCTTAACATGTAATGATTTAAATTGATGGCTGCCTTAACTCCAGCATATCCTTCACGTTAATCCTAACGGTCTCATAATCTATTCCCAAGTTTAACTCGTACTTAGTCGTACACCCTCGTTACATTTGTTAAAACGGCTAATTATGCAGATGTGAGCCGATTGAATACGGCTCTCCTCCACTGACGTTCCGCTTCGAAGCCTTTTTATGAACTCAAAATAATAAAATCCATTCAATCTCACACATTTTCAAGAGTGACACTCTGCCTCCATGCTTGCACACTAGGTTTTACAGTCTTCGGTTCAATTTTCGTTTACACAAGTTTCTACTCCGTAAACCCTCTTTTATCTCATGCTCAATATTTTTCCCATTTCGTAACCATCGACTTCCTCCACAGTCTTCTTCCATATCACTATTCTTGTCCTGTAAGACTATCATTTACAGAGGTGTTTTCACAGTGAAAAAAAGGAATGGGTCTTATTGTGAGAACAGAGCCCGAAGGAGTTAAATTCATGGAAGGATACTTGTAGCTTAAGGGAACATTGAAGAAGGCTGGATGGTTGAAATTCATCAAGAAGTTTAAAGGCCATCACAAGGAGGTTACAAAAATGTTTGCCAGATCTTTCAATGGTGCAGAAGTTGAAATTGGGGACATAAAATTTCCAGTGACAGAATCATCAATTGCAGCAGCCACAAAACTTACACAAGAGGGAGAGAGATGGTTTAAGAACAAGGATTTTGATGAAAAAGTCTGGAGGGTCATTCTTCATAATCCAGGTATGGACATATCAATCTTTAAATGAGGGATTCCTATTTCAGCCTTAAAAGATAAGTGGAGTAGTCTGCTTTTAATCATTCAGAAATTCATTACATGCGAGGGCAGGTATGGCTCCATGTATATGTATCATATCAGATTATTAAAGAATTTCTTGGAGAATGAAGATATCAACCTCCCTTTCTTCTTGTTGAATAGTTTAAGAAAAATGTCTGATACTATTCAAAATAACATAGATGATGTAGAACCCCATCTCCACCATCATGGCCTCATCAAGATCTTGATTGAAAATCATTTGAAAGAGAGGGACGATACATGGGAAAATTGCCTAGGTAGGAACTTTTTCCAAGACCCTCCTGAAGTGCTTGAGGGAAGTTCAGCAAAGAGAAGTAGGTGGAAAAGAACAACTTTAACAATCCAAGATACTCCTGCTAGTGTGACAAAGGAAAACAGTGAAGAAGAATTGCCTTCTGAAACATTGACTGAAATTATGAAACAAACAAAACAAAAAGGAAAGAGGAAAATTGAAGACATTTACCAGACTCCTAAGCCTTCTCTAGAGGAAAAGCAAGTGCTTTCTGAAATATTAGAAAAGTCAACTAAAGTAAAGGAAAGGAGAAACAGGTCATAGAAAAAGGAGATATAAGCTCACAAGGTCTAAGGAGAAGCTCTAGATTAAAGGGCAAGCTGAGGAAAACACAAATCAAAGGAGCTCAATTCATAGACCTTGGGGGTGAAACTCCAGATCAATCACCAGAAAACACTCCACTTGATCAAAGTCCACAATATTCTCCTTCTCCTCAGTTAGACTTTGAAACTAGTCCAAGGAAAAAAACTCCAGAAATTGATCAATACCAGCAGCAGATATATGATTTCATTGAATCATTCGAACAACATAAAACTACAGCAGAACAAGGAACTTCATCCAATCAGCCAGGTACAACTCAAGAAACCTTGATTCAGTCATTGAAGCAAGAAATTTATGAGCTGGAAGTCTTAAATAGACATATCTAAAAGGAGAATGAAACCTTAAAAGAGAAAAACAAATTGGACAAAGTTATCCATGACAATACCATGCTGCATTTAGGATTATGGCATAAGAAAAATAGAAAACTAAAGAAGAAGAATAGGAGGTTTAGTAGAGCCCTCATCAATCTCAAGTACAGATGTCTTATGATGAAGGCTAGAATGACAGTGACAGCAAGAAAGAAGAAGAAGTGGTTGGATGTCTTAGTAGAAGCTTCAGAGTAGATGCATTGAAGGGATGATTGTTACAATTTTGGTTTCATGAGGACATGCAACATCTTCACAGTGGGGGTATGCTAAGCCCCAAAACTACCTCTCTTCCAAGCATTTTCTTAAACCCTTTCTCTTCTATTTTCCCATGTCAGTGTATCCTAAGCTATCAAAAGTTGTTACATGTTGATTTCAGGAGTGTATTTGAGTGATTTCCATATTATATCATTGTGTGTGCTATTTAAACTAGGTTTTTTTTATCATCTACGGAATGTAGCCACTTTCTAGAGCCAACTGGCAATTCTGTGGCCATTTCCATTGTTTTATAGGTTACAGGTGTCAGGAGGAGGAATGAGACACATGGGTAGCTCAAGAATTGTCCACACATGGATGAGGTCCTATTCACTTAGCCAAATTCGAAAGGAAAGCTCTTGGTCAAAGGGAGGTCAACGGAGAATTCTATGCCAGCTAGAACTCTGTTCTTGCATGTAAAAGAAGCCCGAAGCCATTCCTGAACTCGTGGATTCGTTTTTGCCACCTGCATGCCATCTACATAACGCAATCCAACATCCACGTCGTATAGATTTACTGCTCATGGTAACCGGGAGGCTGAATCCTCGGATTTTGACCTGTTCACGTGTCTATCGTTGAAGAAATTCCTCTGAGATACAGTTATCCATTTTCTTTATAAATACAAGCATTTGCAACGCAGATAGGACATTCTAGATATTGTTGTTATAGTTTCTTATTTTGCAACCGAGAGACACATTAGTCAGTTTTTCATAATACAAAATCTGTTCTCACATGTGTGTTTGAGCGTATATTGAAGTAACAACGTGCTAGTCCGAAGCTGTGCAGAGCATCCCTGCGTAGCTAAGGTCCTTCTTTTTGTTTTTGTATAGTTTTAATGTATATTTTCTCTCATTCGAATTGTATATTTCTCATGTTTTACTTATGATCTTAATCCTTCTAACCTTCTATATGTTTTTGCAGCTTGTGATATTTCTTACTAACATTCGCAGGTGCATTTCAGAATAGGTCTTTAAGTCTGGTTATGCTCAAGCTTCTTAGTGTAATTTTTGCATCAAGTGGTGTTATTGAGACTTACTTCCTCTGCTGAAACTCAGTTTTCAATTTCAGTTGTTTATGATTTTACTTTGTGAGATTTGTTTACTGTTCAAGATAGTTTAGATGTCAGTTCTTTCATGCTATATGATGATATTTCCAGAGCCTTTAGCTTAACCCCGTTTTAGAAGTTAATTGGCGAAATATTGTGATTATAGATGAAGTAATTGGTTTTGCTTTCATTAGTGTGCAATTAGATAATTTAGATGTCATTTCTTTCATGCTATATGATGATATTTCTAGAGCCTTTAGCTTAACCCCATTTTAGAAGTTAATTGGCGAAATATTGTGATTATAGATGAAGTAATTGGCTTTGCTTTCATTAGTGTGCAATTAGATAATTTAGATGTGATTTCTTTCATGCCATATGATGATATTTCCGGAGCCTTTAGCTTAACCCCATTTTAGAAGTTAATTGGCGAAATGTTGTGATTATGGATGAGATCATTGACCAATCATTAATTTCCAGTTTCTTTAGTTTTTGGTTTAAGTTGCAGCAGTTTATTAGATTTCAATTTTGCAATTAGGATGAACAGCAGAGATAGTAATCTCATTTTCAGTACTTCATTTTTAGTTTGGTTTATATAGCTGCATATTCACACTCTCATTCAAGTTCTGATTTTTGTAGACAACATGTTTTAAGATCTCCTAAGTTCAAATTTTGGAAATTATCAAAAGAAGCAAGAGAATAAGCCTTGTCTTCAACTCTACATCCACACTTGATCTTTAAAAAGTATTCTTAAACCTTTGATTTAACAGCAGATTAGGATTTCCATTGCATTAAACCCCAGAACAAGATAAAACTGAAAATAGTGAGGTAAGAAAAGGGTTGTCTAGCACATACAGTGCACTACACTTCATCAGTTTACGACTCCTGGATTGATAACTTATGTAGTAATTTAGGACATAATAAATTCATTAAACACATATGTACATGTTACAAAGGGGAAAAGAACCAAGTTGGACAGTAAATCTAAAAAGTGCATTTTATTGGGTATAAGGATGGTTTAAAGGGTTATAAGCTTTGGAACCCAGTAACGAGGAACGTTGTCTACAACGGAGATGTCATGTTTAGAGAGTTGACAGATGTTATTTAACATGAAGTCCCATCAAAGGAACCTAAGAAGATAGAGTTTGAGCTAAAGGATGAAGAATGAGACTCTACAACATAGGATGAATCAGAAGGTGAAGAGCCACAAACTCCAGGCGTGAGAAGATCAGTTCGAGAAAGAAGGCAGCTAGAAAAGTATAGTCCATCTGCTTTCTATTCAAATTTTTCTTTGTATGTTACTGATGATGATCCCAGAACTATGAAGGAAGAAATAGATTTAGAGGATGGAAAACTCTAGAAAGAGGCCATGGTTGATGAAATGGCATATTTGCACAAAAATGAGGCATGGGATCTGGTGGAGTTGCCGGCTGGAAGGAAACCCATTGGCAGCAAATGGGTGTTCAAGAAGAAGAAAAATGAAGAAGGAAATGTGGAGAAATACAAATCTCGGTTGGTACTAAAAGGTTATTCCCAGGTGTCGGGAATTGATTTTGGTGATATTTTTTCTCCTCTTGCTAAGGTAGCTTCTATTAGATTACTTTTATCTGTTGTTGCTACTTTTGATTTTGAGGTAGAACAGATGGATGTGAAGACAACATTTCTTCATGGGGATCTGGAAGAGGAGATCTACATGAAGCAACCTAAAGGCTTTGCGGTGAAGGGTAAGAAAGAACTGGTATGCAAGCTAAAGAAGTCTCTATATGGGTTAAAATAGTTAAAAAGGATGTGGTATAAAAAATTTGATACATTTATATGAGGACTTGGCTTCAGCAGAAGCAAAGCGGATCACTGTGTGTATTTTAAATTAATTGGTGACCGTGTTATTTATTTGGTCTTTTATGTTGATGATATGTTGCTGGTTGGAAATGACAAAGAAATTATCCAGGATTTGAAGACCCAATTGTCCTCCAAATTTGACATGAAAGATCTTGGTGTTGCAAACTATATTTTGGGCATGGAAATTAAAAGAGATCAGGCAAAGAGGAAGCTCTGGTTAAACCAAAGGAAGTATGTTGAGACAATACTGCAGAGGTTTAATATGCAGGATAGTAAACTGGTGAAGGTTCCTATTCTTGTAGGTGTGAAGTTATCTGCTGAACAGTGTCCCAAGAGACAAGAAGAGGAAGAGGACATCTGCCCTGTTCCATATGCAAGTGCAGTGGGTAGCCTAATGTATGCCATGGTCTGTACTAGACTAGACATTACACATGTAGTGGGAGTATTGAGAAAGTTTATGTCAAAACCAGGGAAGGAGCATTGGACAACAGTGAAGTGGGCTTTCAGGTATTTGCGTGGCACTAGTGATTATGGTTTGTGCTACCAAGAAAGACCAGGACTGGACAAAAGTTTGGATATCTGTGGCTTTGTTGATGTAGACTGGGCTAGAGATCTGGATCAGAGAAGATCTACATGACTTTATGTGTTTAACCTATTTGGAGGTGCAGTCAGTCGGATGAATAAGAAACAATCTGTAGTGGAACTACCAACTTCAGAGGTAGAATTCATGGAAGCCACTCATGGATGCAAGGAAGTAGTTTGGTTGTAGAGATTGTGTTCAAGTATGGGGTTAGTAATGGGAGCTATAAGGATAGACTGTGACAGCCAAAGTGCAATTCTCTTAGCAAAGAACCCTGCTTACCATTCAAGGACAAAGCACATTGATGTTCAGTGTCACTTTGTGAGGGATATGATAGAAGACAAAAAGGTGTTGCTGGTAAAGGTGGACACTTTGAAGAATACTATAGATGCATTGACAAAATCTGTGAGCTCTGAGAAGTTCTCTTGGTGTAGAGAAATAATGGGCATTGCAGGGCTAGATATATGACTAATCTCTCCTTTGGCCCCCTGTGGAAAGAAAACAACATGTGGGAGAATGTTGGGTTCTGTTATATTCTTTCCAGGACTAGCCTACGTAATGAACCGGGGGGTTAGAGGGGGGGCGGAGCTGCCCCTTCATTGTGCCAATTACACAACGGGGTGGTCACATGGTGGTTTTAGGGGACTGGGTAGCCCCCCTCTACAAGGTTCGGGGCAGTGCCCCAAGAAATTTTTTTTTGGGACCTTATATTAGGTTGGGAGGACATACCTATGGTTTTGTGCATGATTTTCGCACATGGTTTTGGACACGATGGTTTTTGGTCCATGGTATTGGATTCTTTGGCATGTATAAATATGTATTGTAACATTGAAAGGAGCATAATGAAAAATCAAGCTAGTAGTCCCGGTTTTGGGCTCCAAGGGAAAATCTCCATGTATATGTGTTTTATGTGTTATGCTCTCACATTATTTATTTTCTGTGTTTTAGAATTCGTATGCAAGTAATTTTTGTACGGGGTTAAAATCTACATTAACCATGTTAGATCATAACATCTGTGTCATACTGTGATGTACAAAACCTCTCAGTGTAATCATAAAAAAAGACAAAAATGAAAACGATTAAGAAAAAATAGTGTGGCATCCCTTGGTGATAGAGCCTCGATCGCTTACTACATTCTTACTAGGAAAACACTATTTCTTACCCATTGACAAAATACTTTGACATTTAACACTTTGATAAACTATTGTCCAAAACTAAGGCAATATTGAACTCAATGTCATCATTTTTGTTGCCATTTATGTTATTATCATTAAAAAATGGATGACAAGGATGGAACAAAAGAATCAAAGCTAACTCGGTGAATGAAGCCCCAATTCCCACTTAGGTATAGTGAGAAATTAAGCCATGAGGCCTATATTGCATGCATATCTTGCACAAGGAGTCTTTGAGGAACTTTAAATTATGGCCAAGCTATAGTACAGATTTAACCATGTGTAATTAAACCATTAGGCCTATATCGTGTGCATATTTCGTACAAGGTACCTTTGAGAAACTTTAAATTATGGCAAAGCTATAGTTCAAATTTAAACATGTGCAATTAATCCATAACACCTATATTCACCAGCATGCATATTTTGCACAAGATATCCTTAAGGAAATTTAAATTATAGCCAAGCTATAGTTCAAATTTAAATATGTGTAAAACCACCGTATTTTAAAAGTGTGGGGTAGATATGATAAATCATCAAAACCCCTATCTAGAAAGAGTGATATTCTATATTATCAACAATGGGGTCTCTTATGTGATGATTTGAAAAAAAAAAAAAAAACTTTGTACATGTTAGTGCCTGGATCTACCTCAGGCTAAAGGGAGGCAATCCTAGGATAACCACAAACCAAGCTTAACGTGGTAGCTAGCCCTACCAAGTCGGGAGAGGGCTCTCTCCTTGTCAATCTCAGTTGAGATGACTGATTCAAAAATGGATTTTAGGGTAGGTATAGTATCTCTAGGGTTTTTTATTGGATTTGTTTTGGGTCGAAACAACAAGAGAAATGATGATTTTGGACCATGGAATCGATGTCAGTTTCTGCCGGCAAACCTGGGGCAAATTAAGTGCCATTTTAAGCCAAGTGAAGATTGTAAATGTGAGAAGTATAGGGGAGAAAGCCCACTACCCTATAAGCATCAAAGAAAGGATGGATCTGCAGCAGCAACTTTAGATTAAAGAGAATCACGAGGTTGCTCAACAGAGCATCTAGCAAAGGATGAATTCTACAAAGACAACCATTACATCTAACAGCAAAATCATCATGAAAGGAGCATCATAGGGGATGAATTCCTAACACATCTCTTAGATAACGCTGTAACAAGGTAGAAAAAGCATAATGTATAAATGAATTACAGGAAAAACATACTAAACATTAGCACCGTGATGAATCCCAGATCCAAAGGGCAAAAGACTACTTTATTAAAATGATATTCAGGAAAAAATTTACACAAAGCCAAGACAGGCTCTCTGCTGCCAAAATCCAACCTCTACACTATGAAATACATAAAATTTATACATTTAGCTCATCCCTGTATTAAGGGAATTGAGCTCAACCATCTTCTTCAAAATATAATTAGTTACATTAAACTTGGACTGAATTTCTGAAAATAGGTGTTGAAGATGAACTTGCATCTCCTAAACCATAGCATATTTTACAAAAATTAACGATGATTTTGTAGATAAGGTCATGTTGGAGAAAAACATCTCTCAAATTTTGGAAATTCATTTCCAGTTGCTCGGAATCTGTGCCACAAAATCATCTTTAAAACAGAAAATCATTAAAATTTTAAATCTGTGAAAATGAGTCGTAAAGATCTAGTCACATATCCAAATTCACGACACCTGTGAATAAAATGTAAGAGGTTTTTTTTATATAGCTCGTATTTAAAAAAAACCTCCTTGGTTTTTTCAAAATTACTTTCCATCTGTTGTAAAATGGCACCACACTAAAATGACTAAAACAGTAAAAAATATGAAAAATTTGCTTTGTTTTAATGTAGGCTCAGAATATCACTACATATCTCCCACATAGTAGCACCTGTGCATAAACTGAAGGAGGTTTTTTTTATTTGGTATGTAATGGACAAAATTTTCTTTTACTTTTGTAAAATTCCTGTGCAAACTGATTTTGTAGTAAACTTGTTCTTGTGTGCAGCAACTGACCTCAAAACATGCATAACCAAGAATCAATCATTCATTTCGATCATATCTTCTGATTCGGGAGCCGTTTACAGGAGTGTGATATACCGTTGGAAATATTTTTATGATCTTCTTTTGATGAACATATTGAGGATATGATTTTCACTGAAACTCATGTGCAAAACATCTCTGAAAACTAGACATATTAAGAGCCCATTTTGATCCCTGGTGACAGGCTGCAAAGAATAGAACTAAAATCACCCTTATTGGGGATGGCAGCTCCTTGGAGGTGTCAAGAACACCATAGACAAAGTGCCTCATCGATTGTGAAATACGGTCAAACAACTGCAAACCCAAAACAACTCATACCAATCCGAAAACATATACATACTGCAACATGTACATAAACAAATACCGAAAACTGAAATGCTGCCTCAGGCAGCTTATTTATGTACAAATCTAACCCACTTTGCTACAAAATTGATAGATCAAGTAATGTTGTAATTCCATATCAAGCAATCAAGTAACTCTGAGAAGGATGCTGCTTGAAAGTGCTTCAACTAGGACACAAATGTAAATGCTGAGAGCCATACATGCACATAATGAGTCTGGTTGTGTAAAAGACAATTTGATCTGTCATTCAAACTGAAAAAAATTTCCATGTACGCTGCAATAGGATCGAGAAAACCAAACTCTATTTTCTACCCCAACTCCTCAATACATGCTTCCAGCTGCAAACTATCAAAGCAAATATCCACGGGCAGCCTTACCTTTTGTTCCTTCTACTAAAAAAGTTCCCCAAAGAATCGGACTCGACAACCTAGATCCTGGGACTGTATTTGGGTCTCCAATTCAGTTAGATCTCCTTCAATTTTGATGGAAAACTCTTGCGAAAAATTGAGCTTAACTTCATGGCTGCATTGACAGGATTTCAGATAAGAAGAAAGAGATGAAGCAAAGTTCTCATCTATCTCATCATCTATGCACATATCTTTCCATTCTCTAAAACCTTGAATAGAGAGCACCTCTATTTTGAATTCTTCCTCTTTCTCCATCCATGTTTTAAGAAAGATATGCCAAAAATCTGCAAAGGACTTAGTGGATTTGATAGGAAAACCTTCAATCCATTTTCTACATTTTCCTTGAAATGAATCAAAGAACAATCTGATGAAGACATCTTCCTTTTTAACTCTAAGAATTTCCACAAATGTTTTAAAATTTTCTATATGTTCTAGAGTCAAAGTCAGATATTCCCCATTGAATTTAGGGCCATTACTCAAAATGTATGCATCCTTTGGTAATTGATTAGGAAAACCAGGAAGATTAGAAAAATCGACACATGAATACCTTGAACAAATAGAAGCAACATTTGAGTCCTTCATTTAGCCAGTGGAGCCACAATCAATACTTTGAAACTTGGGACTTCGAACAGTGGAGTCGCCAAGTAGATGATTTCAGCCTTCATATGTGTCTGACTGCTATCCACCATTAGCAGTCAGATCTGCAAGTCAAATGATCTTTCCTGGACGAGATCTGTCACCTCTTCCCCAATATGGTCGCCACTATGTTAGTTCCTGGATCTACCTTAGGTTGAAGGGAGGCAATCCTAGGATAACCACAAACCAAGCTTAACCTGGTAGCTAGCCCTACCAAGTCAGGAGAGGGCTCTCTCCTTGTCAATCTCAGTTGAGATGACTAATTCAAAAGTGGATTTTAGGCTAGGTATAGTAGCTCTAGGGTTTTTGATTGGATTTGTTTTGGGTCGAAACAGCAAGAGAAAGGATGATTTTGGACTATGGAATCGATGTCAGTTTCTGTCGGCAAACCTGGGGAGAATTAAGTGCCATGTTCAGCCAAGTGAAGATTGTAAATGTGAGAAGTATAGGGGAGAAATACCACTACCCTACAGGCATCAAACAAAGGATGGATCTACAGCAACAACTTTAGATGAAAGAGAATCACGAGGTTGCTCAACAGAGCATCTAGCAAAGGATGAATTCTGCAAAGACAACCATTACATCTAACAGCGAAATCATCATGAAAGGAGCATCATAGGGGATGAATTCCTAACACATCTCTTATAAAATGTTGTAACAAGGCAAAAAAAATAATAATGTATTAATGAATTACACGAAAAACATACTAAACATCAGCACTGTGATGAATCCCAGATCCAAAGGGAAAAAGACTACTTTATTAAAATGATATTCAGGAAAATTTTTACACAAAGCCAAGACAACCTCTCTACTGCCAAAATCCAACCTATACACTATGAAATTCATAAAATTTATACATTTAGCTCATCCCTGTATTAAGGGAATTGAGCTCAACCATCTTCTTCAAAATAGAATCAGTTACATTAAACTTGGACTGAATTTCTGAAAATAGGTGTTGAAGATGAACTCGTATCTCCTAAACCATAGCATCTGTTGCAAAAATAAAAGAGATGTTTGTAGATAAGGTCATTTTTGAGAAAAACCTTTCTCAAATTTTGGAAATTCATTTCTAGATTCTCGGAATCTGTGCCACAAAATCATCTCTAAAACAGAAAATCATTAAAAATTTAAATCTGTGAAAATGAGTTGTAAAGATCTAGTCACATATCCAAATTGACGACACCTGTGAATAAAATGAAAGAGGTTTTTGTTATATAGCGTGTATTTAACAAAAACCTCCTTGGGGTTTTCAAAAGTACTTTCCAACTTTTGTAAAATGGCACCGTACTAAAATGACTAAAACAGTAAAAAATATGAAAAATTTGCTTTGTTTTAATGTAGGCTCAAAATATCACTACATATCTCCCACATAGTAGCACCTGTGCATAAACTGAAGGAGGTTTTGTTATTTGGTATGTAATGGACAATAGCCTCTTTCACTTTTGCAAAATTCCTGTCCAAACTGATTTTGTAGTAAACTTGTCCCTATGTGCAGAAACTGACCTCAAAACATGCATAACCCAGAATCAATCATTCATTTCGATCATATCTTCTGATCTAGGAGCCGTTTATGGGAGTGTGATATATCGTTGGAAAGATTTTTCTGAGATCCTTTTGATGAGCATACTTAGGGCATGATTTTCACAGAAACTCATGTGCAAAACATCTCTGAAAACCAGACATAGTAAGAGCCCATTTTGATCCCTCATGATAGGTTGCGAAGACTAGAACTAATAATACATATCACATTTTGATCCCTCTAATTAAAAGGAGAGTCAAGGAAACAAGATAGGGGTACACTGAGGGAGTAAAAATATAATGAAGCTTCATTGTTTGTTTGTCCACCTCTAGGCAGCCCTTTAGTATTCTTCTGGATGAAATACATCTTCATTGCTACTGTAATGTTTTTTAGGAGTTATGTGAAACTCACTCAAAGAGTTTCTAAGCATAAATTGTTATGCAACCAGCTCACAAAATATAGGAAAATCTAGTTGAACAACTTCAAAATTAGCCGCTTTGAGGGGGAAACCTAATATACCTTACACAAATGAGCAATTCTCGAATGATACAAATGACAAGACCTTGTTTCTATATATAGGAGTCTAAGGGGTCATAATATAATCAAAGCCTACATAAAAATAATATTCTAAGGGCACAACAATAACAATAGTGGTCTCTATGGGGCACAATAATAACAATATGGGACTACATGGGCACACCAATACAATAACGGGGTTGCACTAATAACATTAATGGTCTAGACTAGTAGTATAGGGACCTAGCATGCCCCTCTCCTTAAAAAAATTGTTTTCCTCAACGCTTGAGTATTTCTGGATGCTTCTATATAAAATTATTATCATCCCATGTGGAATATTTAATGGGTAAGTTCTTCTACTTGATGAGATACTCTGAAATTGATCGATTTCGTAGTTGTCGATTTCTTATTTCGATGACTACCTCAAGTTCCAATATGATTTTTCCTTCCTCGTCAAGTTCTGGCAATATTGTTTGAACTGGTATCTTATCACCTATAACCTACTTTAAGCGTGACACATGGAAAACTTGGTGCACTCGTGAAGATGCAAGAAGATCCAATTTGTATGCCATAGTACCAATCTTTTGTAACACCTTGTACAGACCATAATAATTTGGTCATAATTTATTATCGTTCTTAGATTTCTTGAGGGGCATTTGTTTGTATGGTTGTATTCATAGAAATGCCTAGTCACCTACATCAAAACTTCTTTCATTGCAATGCTAATATTCTTGTTGTTTCATTTTATTTTACGCCAAAGTAAGGTTATCCTTTAAGAGTTGGAGAACTTGTTGTTGATGCTCAATGTGATATTCCACTGCTTGAAGCTTAGAATTTTATCTTAAATATGATGTGACGGATTATGGATGACATCCATAAAACATGGGGTCATTTTTACTGTAGTATGGAGGGAAGTGTTATACGACCATTCAGCCAAAGGCAACCAGTTGACCCACTGTGCCTGTTTATCACATAAAAAGCAACGAAGATATCCTTCCAAACATTTTTTCATTATCTCATTTCTTCCATCTGATTGAGGATGATAATATGAGTTATGTGATAACCGAGTGCCCAAAAAAGAAAATATTTCAGTGCAAAAAGTTCCAGTGAAAATGGGATCTTTGTCGCTTACAATAATCTTTGGGTTTCATTGTAGATTTTGAATTGTTTCCATAAATGAAATAGCAACTGTATTGGCTTTAAATGGATGAGATAATGCACAAAAGTGTGCATGCTTCGTAATTCTATCAACTACCACCCCGATGACACTCTTTCCTTTGGGCTTGGGTAAAATTGTGATAAAATGCATTAAAACATCCTCCCAATTTTGACTTGGAATGGATAAAGGTGGTAATTGTCTCAACTTATTTTGTTGGCAAACCAAACATTCCACCACAAACTTTTGAATATCATATTTTTAAGGCCATCCCAAAAAAATTCCTTCTTAACCCTGTGCTAAGTTTTTAAAAATATTGAGTGCCCTCCTAAGGGAGAGGTGTACAATTCCAGAAGAATCTTTTGTTTGAGTTGGGAATTCTTACAGAGGTATAAGTGATCTTTGTACCATAACTAATCATTTTTCCAGCTAAATGTTTCATATGTACTCAGATCTTGCTACAACTTTTGAATGCATTTCCACACTTCTTCTTCATTCTTCCATTTATCCCTTGCTTCGTTTAGACAATTTGGTTGGATAATAGAAATGGCATAGAACAATTCTTCCACATCATCATCTTTTCTTGATAGTGTATCTACAACAACATTTTTCTTCCCTTTTTTGTAGATGCTTTCAAAGTCATTACCCAACATCTTTGTGACCCATTTTTTCTACTCTTTTGAAGACAATATTTTTTCTAAAAAGTATTTAATACTATCATGATCCATGTTTAACTTGAAGTTTCTTCCCATTAGGTAAGGTCGCCATTTTTTAAGTGCATGTAGTATTTCCAACATTTCCTTCTCATAAATAAATTTGTTTAAATACCTTCCTTTGCTTGGATGACTTTTGAAAACAGTGGGTCTTCCTTCTTGCATTAAAAAAACAAAAATTCCATTTCCTGAGGCATTACATTCCATAATAAAGGTTTTTTTGAAATCTTGGCATAGCTAAGACCAGTGCTTGGCACATTTCCTCTTTAATATGTTCAAAGTCCTTTGTTGCTTCTGGAGTCCAAGAAAATGCATCTTTCTTAAGTAATGTTGTTAGAGGTGCTGCTATTCTCCCATAATTCTTAAAAAACTTGTGATAATACCCTATCAACTTGAGAAATCCTCGCAGATGCTTTACGGATGTGGGGATTTTCCATTCCTTAATGGCTTTAATTTTGCTAGGGTCTACCTTAACACCTTCATGAGATACAATATGACCCAGATATTCCACCTCTTTTACTCCAAAGAAACATTTGGATGCTTTTGCATATAAATGTTTCTCCTCCAATAGTTTAAGCACCCTGTCAACATGTTGGACATGATCCTTCCAAGACTTACTGCAGATTAGTATATCATCAAAAAATACCAACACAAAGTTTTTGAGGAAGGGTTTGAAAATGGAATTCATCAAAACTTGAAATGTAGAAGGTGCATTGGTAAGGCCAAAAGGAATCACCAAAAATTCATAATGACCCTGATGATTTCTAAATGTTGTTTTCAGAAAGTCTTCAGTCTTTATTTTGATTTGATGATATCCTAAATGAAGATCCAACTTGGTGAAGTAAACTGCTCCATGTAATTCATCCAATAATTCGTTAATGACAGGAATAGGAAATTTATCATTAATAGTGATGTTGTTTGGCTCCCTATAATCTGGACACATGCACCATGATCCATCCTTTTTGTGCACCAATACTATTGGAGTGTTGGCTACGTGGGGCCTGACCCAGGTTCAGCAGTGAGTTTAGCCAAGCAAATCCCGGTACTACTGGCCCTTTCGGCAACAGTCTACAGAGCGCAGACTGAGGTCTCACCCGAAGTAGTATGGGAGGGTGCTGGAACCAGGTTTCTGCACCCTAGGGATGTCTTGATGAGGGTTCTGGAGGTTCGCGATCCTAACCTGCGTGCTACGCTGCCCTGCACAACTTTCTATCCTTCGCAACTCGTGCGCACCTTTGTGAATACAGTATTATCCTAATCCCAATCTTTACTGTGCTATTATATTAGTGCTTTAACTTAGTTTGTGTGGGCCCAATATTCTTATTACTTATTCAACTTTCAGATAAGTGCGTGTAATCGAAAACAATATAAATGCATAAAGATAAATAGAACATAGAAATACACGAACAGATGCACAATATTCCAAATCAACCTTGTCTTTATTAATAATCAAGTTCAGTTCAGTTACAGACCTCACTCCGTCTAGCGCACTCAGCTATAGGGGTCCGCACATTTAGCTGCAGACTCTATTAGGCCTCTGCGCAATCAATTGCAGAGCCTCTTCCTACTACTACGACCCAGTACACTTCAAATATGCTTATATCGTCTAACCATTCCTTCGCATCTATCTATTACTTGCTTCTTCAAAATTAAGACTAACTTTACACTTAGAGCCTCGCTCTATTTATACAGTCCCATGGTCTGCAGACCATGGGTAGGCTGACACAACTTTACATTATTTTACATTATTTTAGGGCAAAGAACCCTAGACTTTCGCGCTCTACGCCTGCATTTTGTGGAATCTTTATGTTACATTGACCAAAACGCGGGCTTTAAGCCCCAAAAACATGCTATGGGGAGATCCGCTGCCCAATAGGCCCCCAACACAATCATCATGACTCGTCCTAAGTCACTCTACTGGTGCAACGATCTTTGTGCGAAGTCCATCTAGTAGGTCTCACGCAGCTTGGGTGTCCGCAACACACTGTTCAGTTGTCTATTGTACTTGTTGCAGACGTATCTCTGAACCTTCGTGAGTAGGTCACATTCCTATCCAACAGCATAAATTTCCTGCATCTGTGCCAACTTCCCTTCAATAGTAGCTGTAATTGTGAAAGCTTCATCGATCCATGGTTGGATGCGTTCTTTAAGCAGGGCTTCTTTTTGGCGCGCGACATCTAATTGGTCCTTTAGTGCCCTTTCCTGCTGTAGTTTGGTGAGTCGTTGAGTAAGGACAACCATCTGAATGATGCCACAGACACTTTCGTACTCCTACTACAACTTGCGCACCTCGCTCTCTAGGCACTGCAGATTCGGGTCTTCCTGCAGGTGCGTAAGCACGGTGAGTGCCTTCTCCAACAACCTGGTGCAATCCTGTGTTGCCTGGCCAATTTGCTCCAACCCCATATGGATAGTGCAATCATGCTGCTCTCTGACTTCTTGGGGCGTGGACGGCTGCGCCTTCAATCGTAGCTCAGCGATCTATAGGTTTAGCTCCAACTAAACCTTTGTCATTTCCTCCCGGGCCTCACAGACTCCAACTGCCAATCGATGGACCCGCTCTGCTATTGGTAGCTCTATTGACATGACCAACTCTCGGATGCTCCTGCATGCATCCTCTATGGCCTGCTCTAGTTCGCGGGCCTGCGCAACCAACTCATCCCGCTAGATGCTGAGCTGGTCCATGTTGATTTTCTGCTCATGCAGGACCTAGATCGCTCGGCCTTCCCAGGCGCGGAGCTCTGCGATGACCCCATCCTGTAGCTAGTACAAAATTTTGCATGACAGGGCAGCCAAGTTCAAGTCGACACCTTTCATGCTGCTCAATGCAGCCCGGTCACCCTCGCTTGTTGCTGCTAGCGCACCTTCGGGTAACACGAAGGTGTTGCCCATATGGGTGCGCAACATCTGTTCGGCCTCGGTGGTTCCTACTACAACATACTGGGCCATTGTACTTTTTTGTGGGGGCTATAACTATAACCCTTGTATCTGCGTGCTGAGCGCCCCCAACACAGTGTTCTGCTCCATCCTCAATTCTTGGAGCATGTCCTTTGTGACCCCACGAATCGTTTCACTGATGTTGAACAAATCACCTTCTGTGAGCATTATCGAGTCGATGAACATCTTTGTGGCTTTTACCTTATTCATGGGAGCTATTTTCTTAGGGCCACGCGGCTACTTGAGTTGGGTTGATGTGGAACCGCAGTCTGCGCATTCTTCCGCCCTATCCACTTCTCGAGTCTGCTGCCCGATGGACATCTCCTGTACCTCCTCAGGTTCTCTGGTTGGTGTTGAGGTAGTTTCTGCCATCTGCGCCACTGTTGTAGCATCAGCTGTCTTCTTTTGTACGGCTGCTTCTTGTTCCTGGCACCTCTTTTCAGCGAGTTGCACGATGTGCAGCTTGGTGTCCTTCTTTCTTTGCTGGGATGCGGCCTTCTCCATTTCTTCCAAGTTCAGGGTGTGCCACTCTGGAGACCATGACTCCATTACTATGAATATCATATCATCCATTGTGATGAATAGAAGCTTCACCCATTTTTGTGTTGGATCCTTGTGTGCCCAGATATACAGGTTATGCATATCCACCTTGAATTTTTCCGCGCTCTGCAAGCTGTTATGAACCATAGGGGATAAGTGTGGCCTTCAGTTGATCCATGTTTGGATGCTTGCCTCCATGAACACCCAGAACACCTTTATCTTGCAAATCCTCTTCGCGTCTTTTGTAGCCTAGAGCGAGGTGTACCTCACGGCTTTAGGCAGATCATCCTCAATAGTGGGAAATTGGATGTCCTCCGATAGCTCCCTGACAACCAATAGGATGGATAAGAGAAACCACATGTAGTGGAAGGTCTTATCCTGCTCCTGGGCTTCCCTACAGTTCGTCAAAAACTCGTCGCAGAGGAATTGCGCTAGTTGAACTAGACCCCCTCTGTGCACTGCTCTGCTAACGCAATCACAGATATTGGTACTTCGTTGGCGTGGCATTTCCTCATTAGCTTGCTGGCTAGTAGCTGGGTGGTTACGCACACCCCTTTGTCTTTAATGCTTGCTATTGTGTACCCCGACTTTTTCTTTCTAGTTTATACTTGGCCTTCATGGCTTCTACGAGGGCCAGATTGTTGGTTTTTCCTGCTATGGCCACGAGGTTATGTCCTTTGAATGGCAGTCGAGAAATTTGGTGAATTAGGTCGGCCGTGATGGGAATAGGCTCCTCCAGCCAGAGATACCCATCATGCACCAGGCACAACAGCTACCTGATGACGAAAATGGTGATGGGCGCACGGTGGTAGTGGGGTATCCATTGCAGATGGAGTAACCCAGCCTTCTCCACACTACGCAACCATTTCTTCTTCATTAACCTCTCCGTGGCCAAGTGTGGGAACTTCTCACTATCTACGAGGTCCCAATCCTTGAACTTCATGGTAGGTACTCGTCCCAATGGTGGACCTTCAAACCGTATATCATCGGGGAGGAGCAAGGTCTGGAGCGCACTCTTCGTGGCCTCCAAGTCCTTTGGTATCTTGGATTTCCCCTTCCACGGGGGGACGTATGGAGGTAACTTTGTCACGGAAGGCATTTGGGAGACATCCTCTGCCTCATCATCCTATGCCTCAATTTGAGTGATCAAAGCTTGCAAGTCTTCCTCCTCCTCGCCTATTTCCATGGTGACAACGTTTCCCTTCTCTGTCATTGACAATTTGCCAAACCGTGGGTTTCTTGGGGATACACGGATTGGCCCCATAGTTTTCTTATCTTTATGCAAATGCAGTGTTCGTGGTGACTTTGGAACTTGTTGCACAGCTGCCACCTCTCCAGGCTCCTCATGGGCCATATGGGGCTCCGCAGTAAATCTGGTGAATCGCACTCTTATTCTAGCAGTCGTCATCATGTCTATATTTGAAGGTGGTAAGAGTACATGGCACTCAATGCTCTATACTTGCTCAATTCTCAAACAACCAAGTGTTGCATTGTGGCTAGCCCTGGGGGTTTTATAGCATCTTTTGAATTTGAATTTATCCCTTCCCCCCACTTCTGAGTCATTAATGCCTTCATGGCGGTAGATCATCCCAAATCCAGCTCTTAATTCATGTCTTAATTTCCCATCGCCCACTCCTTTTTGCGTTAAATTGAACCTCTTGTCATGAACAGTGACATCAATGGTCACCTCCCAGCCCACCCACATGGCAGCGCACCCCCTATTTGTGGGCGCGACACCTGTGACATACTAATCCTGTGCGCAACCTCCTTATCATGCAGCTCCCATATACACTCTTTTCTAGTCCCACGCCCTCTTTCAACTACTCTGAGCACTGAGACTGTGCCCCCTACAGATAGTTAGGTGGTCGCACTACCTGTGTGAGGCTGCAATTCACCTTCCAGCCCAGTCCATGGGCATTCCTTAATTACCCTCATGACAGTCAGCTCTTCGCGAGGTTCCTTATGCGATGTGCGCCCCTGGTTACTCTGTCTCGTAAGGTGCGGTCACAGCCATGATAGCAGAGTCACACGTACCTGGTGACAATCTTCTAATGCAAGAGTCTGGCCGTTCATATCTTGTCTTGTCATTCTTAGTTTGTCAACAAGACCTGTTTGCGTAAAGTTGTTTTCTAGTTCTTTGATCTCTACATTCATTAACACAATTTTCTTCCTCAGTCATACCAAACCTTCGAGTTCACAAAACTTAAGGTTCCATCGCTGAATGGCTTCCTGAAGTCGCATATGTTCCCTCATGTGTAGCTACATAATTCCTTCGTCCGGTTCCTCGCATACTGTCCCAACTGTGAGAGCTATTACTTGTGGATTCCTTTCTCCCAAAATTATGGTCTCGACTCTGCTCTTCAGCTTCGGGATCGTCTTCATGCTTAGGTTTTTGTACATGGCCCTAGAGGCCCATCGGACCACTGGTACGCGCAAGTCCCAATCAGTCTGTCTCACCTGGTGAACGCTGTTCAGGATTCCGCATACCTTCTTAAATGCTTCTTCGTGGAATGCTTGTGATGCGCGTTTCCTTTCCTGCTGTTTCTTCCTATTCTGGTTTTCAATCCTTAGCTTGGGGTGTGCTCGAGTGGATTGCACAGCATACGTCCATACCCATCGACACAGGTGGGCGCACAAGCTCCTGTCCTGGTTGACCAACTCTTTTTTGAAGCTGGGGGCTTGCAAACTGTAGGCGTATCATCCTTCTACATTTGTGCCAGTCCTCAAACTCACCTTGATGTGTACTCCACCATCGTGCGGGTGTTGCACGCAATGCCTATTTCAATGCATCGAACTGCTGCTGTTCCGGTATTGCGCTTTCAAATTTTCTCAAGAACTCATCCAACGCTGTCAATCCATCATATGTCAACTTTCTTGGGTCTCTGTTGTTACGCAACGCAGTGATCTAATCATCATATTACAATTCAGCGTTGTCACTTCATGCAACCAATTCTTCCAACACTCTACTTCTTTGTCTGAATCCGAAGTGGAGGAGCTTTCGCGCTCCCACGAGATTCTCCCATCTGCAGTTAGATTTACCCAATCTTGGTCTCGTGCAGTTATCTTATAAATATAATCGAGATCATCGTCACTTTCATCATCACGCACTGGTTCAGTGTTGATCCAGATTTAAATAGGAACGCAAAAAATTACAGAGATAACTATAAACACAAAGACGCAGCAGAAATAATACTTCATTTCATTAATGTAAAATACTGAGATATGCTTACAAACAAAAATGGAAATAAATAGCTAGGGCGATGGTAGCTTATCTTTGAGAAGAGATGTGGTGGCTACATGCCTTTGAACTATGTTACAATGAGGCTCGAAGGCCTATTTATTGTTGAGAAACAATGGAAAACCCTTAACATCCCAAAACCTAACCCTAGAAGATGAAACGCCAAATTGTGGGCCCCGTTTGGGTAAATTGGTACATCAATTTCCCAGGGTCGTAACTTTGGCACCCAATCTCCATTTGACGTGTACAATAGCTCGTTAGAAAGATCTATCCGAGCACTACCACTTTGGGAAGGGAAACATCAATCCGTGGACCCATTTTGCCCCCATATTTCCCAAAAAAACGTCGTTTAGGGCCTCAAAACAGCTCCGGAAGTTGAGGACCCGAAAAACTGCTAAAAATAGTAAGTTGTGCTACAATTTAGGAAACTGAAAAACTAAAAGAAACAGTTGTGGGGGTCCAAATGGGATAGGTGGGTGGCCACCAACATCCACCTGGATCATTCCTCCCCGCTTAGGAAGCAATGGTCCCCATTGCGTTGAGTTCCTCCCTGAGATGAGGAAGCTTCTACTGAGCTGGGTCTCTGGTGAGCTATTCTGCAATCTCTGATGTATCCAGAAATGGTGGGAAGCATGGTCGACGATGGTCCACATTGAACACTCAGTGCAAGTGAAGGAATGGAGGAATGTTGTGCTTCAAAGCATTGTTTCCCATAGCCTTGGTACTAGTGTAAGGACCATGTCGGAGTGGTCTGAGTTTCTGATGGGTTCTGGTAAGGCGTTCTCTCTGCAGATGTAACCAAACTTTGTCGCCCACCTGAAACTTGTGTGGTACCCCTATGGGTGGGGAGAAGTTGTTCCTATGTTCTGTCATGATCATATCCCTTTGTTGTTGCTGCTACGTGGAGGAACCCTTCACTGCGGTCATGGGTGTGGTGACTATCTTCCCCTTTCTTTGGGAGTGAACCAGACAGATGAATTTCCTAGTCTGGGAGATGAGCTTGCTGCCTTTCTTAGCAGTGATCAAAGAGGTGGTGGTAGGTGGGGCTACCTCCGGTATCCTGTATAATGAATCACACAAGGAAATAATGACAGCACGAGGCCTTGACTCATACACAGCATGTCACCACCAAAAGTATGGCTGGCCTAATAATACATCACAAACATCGAGAGGTGTAACATCACACAATACCTCATCTGTGAAGGGCTTGATGCTGTAGGAAAGGCAGCACTATTGGTGAACTTTGAGATCTCATCCTTTGTGAAGCCCCCCAATACTGTACGGCTGTGGGTGTGGTGTAGTCGGTAGGCCCAAGCACTTCATGACCTCTGCTAAAACGAGGTTCTTTTGGCTGCCACTATCGACAATGAATTGCAATGGCGAACCCTTCACCCACATCTGTGAGTGGAAAAGATGCTCCCCCTCCTCTGGGTCTTCGGGCTCATTCTCTTGGATCTTGGCGGTGGCAACAATGACACTAGGATCCGCATCAATGATCTGCTTCCCTTTGCCATTCCCCTTGTCGGGTTCTAGCTCAGGGTCGGAACATGCATCTGATTTGGAGGCCTTCAACTCAGCCATGAGTGACTGCTTGGTTCGACACTCACTTGTGTTATGAGTGGGACGCTTTTGGAACTCACACCACTTTCCTGTGTCCTTCTTTGGCTTCGTGATGTTGTTCTTTTCTTGCGGCTTCATCGAGTTGTCTTGCATCACCCCGCCTTGGCTTTGTCCTTTGGGATTTGAATTTGCAGATCCGATGTCTCGCTTCCTCTGTTTGAACTTTTGCTCGATTTTGACAGCGTATCGATACGCCATGCAGAGCCAGGAGATGTTCAAGAACTCCATCTCTTCCTGGATGTATCTATGTAGGCAACCATGGTATTTGAGTACGCGATGCAGCTCAGAATCTTTGATACCCAACTGTGTGTGAAGGGTATGAAAAATGTTTGTGAACTCAGGCACATATTGGTCCTGGCCCTGCCGTAGTTTGGTCCATTTGATGTATTTGTCCTCATAGATTTTGACAGGCTAGTACTGCTCCTTGACAGCATCTCGGAATGAATCCCAAGTGGGTGCGGCTGAAAATAATGAGCCTGTACTTTCATTCTTCTGCTTGTAATAGGTTTCCCACCAGTCCTTGATGTGGGGGGCTTCTTTGAGAAGAACGAAAACAATATTTTCCCAACTCAAAAATTCATGAACAAAAAAATAACCCTCTAGCAGATTTAACCATTTGTCTATGGCATCTGCGTCTATTTGACCCTCGAATATGGGGATTTCAAAATTAACTTGTACCTTAAATGGTGTGGCATTTCTAGAGTAGCTGTTGGAAGTCGATGCGTCACCTCTGGGTAGCCGCTAAAGAATCTGCGCAAAGCTATCCATCATCGTGTTCCTTTATCGCTCGAGGTATTTTTCGAGCAATATTTTCATAGGATCTCCTGCCCCCTAGTCTTTCTTCTCATCCTCCATGGGAGGCCATCGAGATTTGCGAGGATGGTCTTGCAAAGGTTTGACCAATTCATGTCCTAACTCCTTATATCCCGACCTCGTTGGGGACATGCAAAAAAAAACAAAGAAAAAGCAGGTCGCTTTGATACTACTAATCCGGATTTAAACAGGAACGCAACAACTTACAGAGATAACCATAAACACAAAGATGCAGTGGAAATAATACTTCATTTCATTAATGTAAAATACTAAGATATGCTTACAAACAGAAAATGGAAGTAAACAGCTAGGGTGATGATAACTTATCTCTGAGAAGAGATGTGGTGGCTACATGCCTCTGAACTATGTTACAATGAGACTCAAAGGCCTATTTATTGTTGAGAAACAATGGAAAACTCTTAACATCCCAAAACCTAACCCTAGAAGATGAAACACCAAATTGTGGGCCCCATTTGGGTAAATTGGTACGCCAATTTCCGAGGGTCGTAACTTTGGCACCCAATCTCTATTTGATGCATACAATAGCTCGTTAGAAAGATCTATCTGAGCACTACCACTTTGGGAAGGGTAAAACCAATCCATGGACCCATGTTGCCCCTAGATTTCCCAAAAAACGTTGTTTAGTGCCTCAAAACGGCTCTGGAAGTTCAGGACCCAAAAAACTGCTAAAAATAGTAAGTTGTGCTACAATTTATGAAACTAAAAAAATGAAAGAGACAGTTGTGGGGGTCCAAATGGGATAGGTGGGTGGCCACCAACATCCACCTGGATCAAGTGTAGCATGCTCCTTCAGTTGGGTCCAGTGGGACTACTACGCATAGTGACCTTTTCTCGAAGATCATCTTATGCTTCTTAAAATTCATGACTCCGTTCATATTGATGGCATACTCTATTCCTAACAATGAGGGATAGGGATTTTTGTCATCGACAATCTCGATTACTTCAAAATCCTTATATGTTCTCACGCCTTCAATATCAATTGTTACTTTTTGCAACCTTCCCATGGGCACAATCTTCTATTGATTCACCATTCGTAATTGAATAGGGGGCCATTGTAATGAAGGCCTACCCATACGTTCCCTTGTTTGCTTTGGTAACACATTCATGTCCGACCCCAAATCTAGGATTACCTGATCCATTTCATATTCCCCAATCTGTGCAGTTAATCTCATTTCTCTTCCAGTGTGTAATGCATGCTTTCCCAACTTCCGGACGACGCGCGGTTCCCCTGGCCCCGCGCACCTAGTGATCAATTCCTGTCGTCCTTTAATCGCTTTGTTGTCACGCAGTAGTTTCATGCATGTCTCCAGAAAGGTAGTAAGCATTGAAGGATCCATTCCTGGCTCTGGTTGATCCTTACTACCTGAAGTGGAGGCCTCCGTGAAGCTCTTCTTAGCTTCCATGAACATCTCCTTTATGCGTTCTAAGTCAAACTCAGGTTCTTTTGTGGGAGCCTTGCGAACCCATGTATCTTCCTCTGGCTGCTTCCCCTTATCCTCCCCCATGGTCGCACCGCTTCTGAGCATCATTTTCACATTCAGGTCTTCTTCACACGGTTCAAACCTCATCTTTTGTATATTTTGAGTCGGAGGAGGTTGGAATACTCCTTTTCCATGCATCTGTGTGATCAACGTAGGGTAGTCTATTGTTTCATGATCAAACTAAGCATAGTACGAATAGGATATCCACATTAGGTTGGTAAAATCATGGGCATAGTGCCTTGGTCCTCCGCAATTGTAACAAACTAACTGTCTGCGGCCCCTTCCTCGTCCCATTCCTCTTCGTCCTTGACTTCATCCCTGAATTCCTGCGCGCACCATCCCCGAAGCTGGGTTGAGGGCTCGTGTTTCTATTTGCATCCTATAGGCTGGGGTCTGATCCATCATTAACTCGTAGCTGTGACAAGTGCACTTGTCATGGCCTACCGACCTGCAGAAATTACAAAACAACTATTGGGGAGTCTGTGTATACTTCTGCAACAAATGACAATTATCCATCGTGTGTTTTCCTCCTATCTGATAGATCGTGCACCATAACATGGGTGTCGCACTCGGCCTTGCCTATGCCTCTAGTCTCAACAGCATTGGCCCCCCTCCTGCCAATTAGTTCACGAAAACTGGATAGTGATCCTTGTCATGGCCCTGGCCTTTGCATTTTATGCACCATACTTCCTCGTGTGCCTCTAGCCGTGGTGCCCTATCCTACTTCAAACTTTGCATTTCCAGGCATAGATTCTTTAATTGCATGTGGAGTTGTTGAACTTCCAACCCAGGGTCTTGTATCGGGGTCTCATGCAACCTCATCGCCATTTCCAATGCTTCGGCATGGGTGGAAAGTTTCTGTTGTGATATCATCATCCTTAGGTGCAATGTCAGGAATGCCACAAATCATGCGCGATGTTGTCCATCTGTCAGTGTCATATTGGCTTCATGGATCATGCTCTTCAGCCACTGATCCAAATCCTATGGAGTCTCACCCAGGAGAATCATGATTTCTTTAAACCCAATGATTGATTGTGTTTCTGACTTTGGCCTACTGAACTCCCTGTTCAGCGTGATTTGGATCTCCGCTATCCCTGCATTTGTGTGGTCATTAGAGTGCTTGATATACCATGTCAATGGACGATCCTGAAGCGCGCTCGCCAATGTAGCCTTCTTAATATTGTTGTCTGTGACACCTTTCGCTTCCCATACTGCTCTTACCACGAACCAGAATTGGTCTGGATCTTCGTTCCCTACTCCTTTGAATATTGGTAACTTGATCGCGCTCACCATACTAAACTGTGGAGGCGGTGGAGGTGGAGTGGGTGGAGATGGAGGTGAGGGAGGTGAAGCAGGGGGTGGTGTGGGTGGAGGTGGTAACCGCAGAATGTGTTGCCTTATCAAACTGACCAAGCTTATCAGAGATACCTTAGCGAGCTCTTCCTCACTCTCTCACGAAGGTAAAATTAAGGACTGTTTTCTAAATCTTCGCTACTTTTGTAGATTTTTCCACTCCGCGTTGTCCCAAACATTAATGTATTTGCATGACCCTCTTTTCACACAACAACATCTTAATCCAAGTATTCGAAGACTTAATATACTTACCTCATGGTCCTTTGGGAAAGTGTCGTTCTGCTTCGCTGTAGCTCACAGTCATGTCTACGCGCAAAATCAGTGATAAATCCTCCTATTATTCGGTTGATCCAATGGTCCACAACTCATGTGATCTTATCTTCTAATGCCTCTAGTTTGTGCACTAATTCTAGAGTCCACACTATCGATTCTAGGTCAAGCCTACACCTTCCCTAGCTATCGGCTAACCTCGGATTTCTGTATATACGTAGTGATCCAGCCACCTTTTCTTAGATACTTGCAGAGTTCTGTTTTCCTATGTCACGAATTCATGAATCTTCTTGTCCAATCACTCTTTAATTTCCTTCTTTGTTGGGTTCCAGTGGCATGACATCAGACATCCCTTAGGCAGATCCTGGTCCCGACAATGGAACCATTTGTTGGCTACGTGGGGCTTGACCCAGGTTCAGCAATGAGTTTAGCCAAGCAAATCCTGGTACTACTAGCCCTTTTGACAACATTCCGTGGAGTGTGGACTGAGGTCTCACCCGAAGTAGTATGGGAGGGTGCTGGAACTAGGTTTCTGCACCCTAGGGATATCTTGATGGGGGTTTTAGAGGTTCGTGATCCTAACCTGTGCGCTGCGCTGCCCCGCGTAGCCTTATATCCTTCGCAATCCGTGCACACCTTTGTGAATACAGTGTTATGTTGATCCTGATCTTTACTGTGCTATTATATTAATGCTTTAACTTAGTTTGTGTGGGCCCAATATTCTTATTACTTATTCAACTTTCAAATAAGTGCGCGTAATCGAAAACAATATAAATGCATAAAGATAAATAGAACATAGAAATACATAAACATATGCACAATATTCTGAATCAACCTTGTCTTTATTAATAATCAAGTTTAGTTTGGTTATAGACCTGACTCCGCCCTGCACACTCAGCTGCAGGGGTCCGCGCACTCAGCTGCAGACTCTACTAGGCCTCTGCGCACTCAGCTGCAGAGCCTCTTCCTACTACTACGACCCAATACACTTTAGATCCGCTTATATCCTCTAACCATGCCTTTGCATCTATCTATTACTTGCTTCTTCAAAACTAAGACTAACTTTACACTTAGAGCCTCGCTCTATCTATACAATCCCATGGTCCGTGGACTATGGTTAGGCCGACACAACTTTACATTATTTTACATTATTTTAGGGCGGGAAACCCTAGACTTTTGCGCTCTGCACCCACATTTTGTGGAGTCTTTACATTACATTGACCAAAATTTAGGCTTTAAGCCCCAAACACATGCTGTGGGGGGGATCCACTGCCCAACATAGAGCAGAGAAGGAACTTTGACTAGGTTTAATTATACCAACCTCTAGCATTTCTGCAACCACACATTCAATTTCACTCTTTTGGGCATATGATTATCTACAAAGCTTTATGTTTAGAGGAACACTCCCTGGAATCAAATGAATAGCATGATCTTGATCACGAATAGGTGAGAGGCCTTTGGGAGTCTCAAATATCTTGAAATGATTGTCCAAAACTTTTTGGAGATATGGGGAAATAGATCATTTCGATGTGGGAACCTATAGAGAACATAATTGTGCAATTATGCCACATTTTTCTTTATTTAGAAGCTTTTTCATGTTGTTATATCTTATCATATTTCCCATCTTCCCTACAATACCCCTTAATTCAACTTCCTTTCCCTCCCAAAAAAAATTCAATTCTTGAAAATTAAAAGCTATCATACCCAAATATTGTAGCCATTAGCCTCCTAGTACAACATCAACACCACCCATTAGAATGGAAAGCATTGAACTATTCAATACATATTCTCTCATGGATAACATTATATTATGGCACTTTCTAAAGAAATTTATGGTTCCTCCATTTGCAACCATCACTTGACACTCTAGTGCTATATATATGAAGCAATTCAATTCCTTGGATATCTTACAATGAATAAAATTATGGGTACTACCCGAATCAATCATTGCTATTACCTTTTTCTTCTTGACATGTCCTTCTATCTTGAGGGTTTGAGGAGTGGTAATTCCTACCAATTCACTACAAGATATGGTTTGATTCATTTGTTCTTTATCTAGGTTTGGTTTGTGGTGTATATCCCCTTCTTTTGACATTTCTTATTCCTTTTCATCCTCCTCTTCACAATCTATGTAAGCTAATTTCTTCTCAGCACACTTATAATCTTTAGTGTATTTTCTATCACGGCTGTAACAACCCTTTTTGCTCATTTTTCTTCCAATTGTTGTGGTTTCAACCTTGTAGGTTGTGGAAGGCTAGGGTCAACAACACTTACATCTTTATAGTTGTGAGTGGTAGGCTTCCTTGTTTCCATAATTTTTCTTTCAATTTTTCTTGCCAACTTGAATGCCTTCTCCAATGAATTAGGTTCCCAAAGGTGAGCATCATGTTGGATGTTATCCTTTAAAGTCCCTATGAATACATCAAACCTATGCTCCTCTAGAATATCTTTTACCTTTATATTCAATGTTTGGAATTCCTAAATGTGCTCCACCATTTAACCCTTTTGTTTGAGATTTATCAATTGGCTAAAGAAAGTGTTGCCTTTTGTATCCTCATAACGTGCTATCATTTCCTCCATAAAAATTGACCAAGTGAAATTTTTTTTATGAGAGCAAAGCCATTGATACCATACAAACTGATTGGGTTCCAAATATAAAGTTGCAATGCCTTATGTGTGTTTTTCACATTATGGAGATCGAAATATTTCTCCATCTATAATATCCATGTTACGGGATCCTTGTCATCAAACTTACTCATACCAATATTTGGAACATGGTGAGTCTTCAATCCAATGTTAGATTTTATTAAATCATGATTAACATTACTTTTTTTCTCATCATGAGTTTCCACTACTACCTTTTCAACATTAGGAAGCATTTCATGTAGCAAGTTTTCCAAACCTCCTTTGAAACCTTCCATGTCTTTCTTCAAATCTTTAACGTCTTCTTTCAATATTGCTTCTAAACCATCCATATGAGCTTCCATATTAGCTTCTACACCATCCATCTTAGCTTCCATGCCTTTTTTTAAACCATCCACCTTAGCTTCTGTTACTTTTTGTGAGAATGAAATTTGTTGCACTTGGTCTCATAATTTTGGTATATATATCATGTTGTGTTTCTTCCTCTTCTTCATGAGTCATGGTAGAGATTTCAAGTTGCTTACTAGGTGTTTCCATTTTATTTTTTGGGGGAATCAACTAGTGATAATTATTCTTCATTATTCCCTTTGAATCACTTCAAACTAATTTTTCAAAGAAAACTTATGAAAATTAAAAACAAAACTACTCACATGTTTTCACTTTGTGGGAGTTCGATATTGAATTTGTTGTATCTTTGTATTTTCGGATCTCCAAGGTCCAAAATTTCTTCCTCCCATACCCCTATGAGTCCTCATTGTAATCCCACCACTATGATCAATATTGGATTCTTCAAGAAATATTTATGCTAAATCTCCCATGATGACCTGATTATAGACTAGTTCAGTAGAGCGGAATTGTACGACATGCCACGTGTCACTATTTGGGCCTTCAGACCTGAAAAATAATACACAGAAAACTAAATTCTATCATCTTTCTTTAACTTCTGATGAAATTTCAATCCGATGCTCAGAGAGAAAGTTATGACGATTTTCCCAAGGTCACTTGTTTGGGATGTAATTCGGGAGCCTGCAGAAGCCCTATCTTCCTTACATTATATCTCTAAAAATCTAGCGAACCAAGTTATGAAATTCAACCCCAAGGTTCCTAACATTTTTGTCTCAAATGGGTTTTAATTTTAGATTTTGAAATGTCATAGAAAAATAGTTATAGCGAAAATTCCATAATGGCCTATTTGGAGCAGCGAAACCCTTGAATCCAAAGCTTTGATACCAAATGTTATGAAACCAGCTCACAAAATAGAAGAAAATATAGTTTGACGACTTCAAAATTAGCCTCCTTGAGGGGGAAACCTCCTTTACATTACACAAATGAATAATTCTTTGATGATACAAATGGTAAAACCTCCTTTCTGTATATAGGAGTCTAGGGGGTCACAATATAATCAGAGCCGGCATAATAATAATATTCTAAGGGCACAACAATAACAATAGTAGGCTTGTATGGGGCACAACAATAACAGTTTTGGGACTACATGGGCAAAAGAGTAAAATAAAGGGGTTGCATTAATAACAATAATGGGCTACACTAGTAGTATAGGGACCAAACATGAATCTACAAGTATATTTGTTTTTTGATGTGATAAAACACTTTATAATCAAGTTGATCATCCCATTGCTTGAGTTTTTATAATATAAAGGCGAAAAAAGTATTCTAATGGTTATCATGAATCAATATTCTCCTCGCTTGATGAGATTCAAGGATTTTCAAATAATCAAAGAAAATTTTAAGTTCTAACCCTAGGATTAATGCACATGATTAACCAAATATTAAAGTCCTTGTAAATTCCCACATCTAAATTTGAGCATTGCCAATAGTTGTAATCCACATTCAGCATAGATTGAAGGCCTTTTAAGGTACCGAAAATCATGTTTGAGGGGAAATCATAATTACAGTCAAAATTCTTAGCAAATTCATGGATCTTTATAGTACCAAAATCAGACCCTAAGGGCTCTAGCAATGTGATGATACACAAATGAATCCAACATATACAGATGGAAGATACCTAATCCATTAAGAAAAAATTTCTACAACATAAAATATTCTTCTACCATTTCTGCACAACACAACACATTGTAACCCATATGGATGTTGAGAAGCAACAAAATAAGCCAAGTGATCCTAAAACAATTCGTTTTTTGGAACAAGAATGGTGCAAAGTAGAGAATAGAAATTACTCAAGTTAGTAAGTTTCTTACTGGAAGATGAAATGAAAAAAATATCCCACCCATTGGCCAAAATAAAAAACCTACAAAATTGTTGTAGGAATTACACAAAGTATACAATTTAGAACACAAAACAAAAGATAAAACAGAGATGCTACAAATACCATGAACTTTGATAATTAGTCAAACTACACCAAAATTGTGACCATATGAAGAATATTTTACCTCTCAAACCAAATAAATGAAAGAATGTTTTACAAGTTACCTATGCATTCAATTGTGTCTTCACTTTAGAAAGTACATGCGTACACTCTAGAAAATACACACCTATTTTTTTTGCCTAGTTCATTGATTCCCACTAAAGTTGAATCCCATCCAAGGATGGTCAACCATTATAGAAGATGATGCTTCTCCACATATTCCATAGTTACCTAACAAAGTTTCATGTGTTAGCACAACCGAATTTGTTAAACCATCAAGGTAAATGTGAAAATATAATTATATTGAGTGGATGGGATGGAAAAGTGACAAAGAAGGCCTAAATGTTGAGTAGATGGTCTTTCCGTGTTAGGTTTATAATTTTTATCCATTTGCATTACCACATCTCACTTTTTTCTCCTTTATTTAGGATTTCATTAGATGCACATTCATTCAAATGTACCTGGCATAGCAGGAAAGGTTGGATGATCATAGATGTCCCTTTCATCTTGGTTGATCACCATAGTTTTGTATTGTTGCATCACTGTATATAAACATATAACATGTTAAGTAATGGTGATGACTAAATACACAATTCTAAAACCATCATTATATTCAATACATGAAACAAGCCTAGAACCGTAGAAAATGCATTATTTGATTGAGGAAATCCTCAACTATTGAGGTATTGAAACTCAAATGGTTCACATTCTCATGGATGGACATTTAAATCAATTCCCAAACCATCTTTTTTTTCTCCTTTGTTTCTTTGTAGGGCTAAGGAAACTCTTCTTCCTCTTTAAATATGAACCAAGAGAATCGAACCGAGGTGTGAAGTCAAAATCCATAATGTGCAAATTGTTGGCTTCATCCAACATTTTTTAACCAGACTAAGAAATTGGTTTGTCTTTGTCAAAATAGTAGTACGGTTATCTAGGATAAAATGTACGTGTCTAAACAACTCCTCTTTCCAAATGAAGTGCTCCAACATCTAAATCAACAATATATGTGGCCATAGGAGTGGCATCAACATCTACATCATGGCTCCGGATCTCTATATTGATCTCAGGAGTGTAATTGAATATGTTATCCATTGCATGTTGATGAAGTAATGGGTATGAATTATCTGAGTGGAAATACAACAAGTTAACCTTTATGGAATTCTTTCAAATGTCTCCATGAGTAGACAATGAACAATCATACGTTATAAAATTGATGCAATGTTAGTTGAAAAGGTATTCATTATCTTGATCTGTATTGGGTTAAGTATTTAAGGATATTTCAGGCACATTTTTCACTATTTTTTTCCATTTTCCTTCACCGAATCCATTAATCCCTTAGTACAATGTCACTCTCCCTCGTCAAAAACCAATATTTTTCTCTGACACATTAATTACGACATTTTGTATCGAAAGAAACAATGTCTTTTTCGAATGACTAACCAGGGAGATTGTAGAAGAGATATTTTGGATGTTTTTGTTTTAGGCGTTGCTGTAATTCCTTAATACTATGGGCAAACAAATACTACTGTTACACCCTGAAGATTTTTCTTACACCCTGAAGGTTGTTGTTATATCACAAGTTGTTGTTACACCGTGACACTACTGCTACACTGCACACTATTAAAGACCATGGCCACTATTTTAGAGATAGTTTTTGAAGACTACGGAATGTAACTCTATGTGGAAGATCGAAACTATCTAATCGGTTATAGCTATAAGAAGTGGGGTAGCCATAATAGGTCTTTAATTCAAAACTGGTTCTAACAACTTGTATTTAATTTCATTTCTGTTAAATTGATTAGCATGAGAATCATGAGATTATCATGATTGATTTTTTCCCTAATTTTGGGGCTCTATAAGACTTTATAAAAAGGCTCAGACCTATGAGAAGGGAACAAAAACATCTTGAACAGTACCGATATTTTTATCTTGTATCTTTCAACTCTTTTAATACAACAAGTACTTGGTGATGATTTTTCAATTCCTGTGTTGAATCTTTAAGGAGTTCTGTTCCATTCGTTCCATTCTTTAAGGATCACAACATTAGTATTATACTTATTTTTCCATATATATTGACGTTGTTCTTATTTTCGTTTCATATGTTGTGGAATAGACACACTTATGTTTTTTAGATTCATGGTATGTTGTTTCATATTATTGTTGCACTCTAGTTAATAATACATGGCACACCTATTTCTTTTCTGAAGCTTATGAAGTGTGAATTTCTTCTTTGTTGAATGAGTTTCATTTCTGCAATGTGTTCTTTACTTCCTACAAGTGTGAGTTTCATTTATGCAAGAATGTCTTAAGAATTATGCAATTGTGTTCAATGTAATTTCTTGTATTTCCTAGATATTCATGTATCAACACATACAATGCAAACTCCTTTGAAATAAAAGACCTTCCCTAGTTGATAATTAATGGTTGTGATTCATCTATGTTAAAGAGTGATAAAATAGGCAAACAATCTATTTGACTTCTCATCTAGTAAGCATTGGTAATGCTCTCATGAGGAGAACAATCACTATTCAAAATTTTTCTTGCTCTTTCCACTGATGAGTCAAGTTGTTTCTCTTTCTCGTAGTTGTTTAGAAATCCTTCTTGTTTAAATATTTCCTTAATCCATTAACAAGGTTCAACACCTTTTAGCATCATATTCAACAACCAGTCCATCCTACGAGCACATTTATTTCTTCTATTAGATAGAAAATTTATTTTCAAATATAAATGATATGACTCAACATCACTGTTGGTCACCTGATTTTCATGAGTAAAAGCCCAAAAACCTTTCACTCACATCCCTAAGTGCAAAAATAATTAAGTTAGTCTAAATATATCACTTTTATAAAATACAAACATGGATACAATACGAAGAGTTTGTTTACTTACAAATCTTTGTTGGACATTAGATAAAACAATGCTCCCTGTGTGTTTCGTGACACGGACTAACCACCTCTCGTGGATCCTTATCTTTGGCGATGCAATCATTGACTAACACCTACGGGTTTTTTTCTAACGGAAATCATGATTCCCAACAAGTGGTATTAGAGCATAGGTCACCAGTTCGACACACACCCCACTCACGCTATGGGGTAGATTGTTGGACATTGGATAAAACAACACTCCCCCTATGTTTCGTGACATAAACTAACCGCTTCTCATGGATCCTTATCTCTAGCGATGCGATCATTGACTAGCACCTGTGGGTTTTGGTCTAGTGGCAATCATGATTCCCAACAATCTTATCACCAACAACCCAATTCTTCTATAAATAGTCTAAGAACTTCTCTTCATCTGCAAGCTTGATAAAAAATAGATTGATTACATCATCCACTTGAGCATTGAGAATGTGTTTCATGATGAAACCTAAATCAATGAATATGACATTAGATTTTTTGGAATTAGTGGCCAACCAGTTCACATGTTTTAATGAAGCCCTCTGTACATGCCAAACACACAAGATCACATCACAACCTATGATCCTCTTGCCATATTCATTGTATTTTAGTGCAAAAATTTTAGAATAAATGAAATTTTTATTATATCATGACAATATTAACGTTACCTCAAGGCAGTGATTTTAGCTAATGCATCATCAACCATGAATACATTGATGCTCCAATCATGATAGATTTGGAAGCACTCATACATGAGCTGCTTCAACCACAATGCAATATCATCTAATGTGTTTCGTGATGCCATGACCTATGCTACTGGCCGCTTTGTTATTCATCAAATGCCACAAGCATATACAAATGATACTATCATATTCAACGTAACTTAAAGTTAAATACAAGTTATTAATCATATTTAATGTCTACAACTTAAATAGGTATATTCAATTAATCATTACCATCCAAATTACCCCATATTTATTTATATTAAATCTTGAATCCATGGTTCTTAAGCTATTGTGTGATTGTTTTAACATTGTCTCCAACTTCCACTTTGCTTGAATCCCTATTCTAAAAGGGACCTCCACACCATTAGGCTTTTGGTAAAATAAAAAGTATTCCCGGTGCTTTTGATATCAAAGGTTTACACTCATTTCATCCTTTTTGTGGAGTTGATAATTTCCCTTCACCAACCTATTATATATGTTTACAATATCTTTCCTTCATAAGAAACAATCCCTATCCCGAGTTCTCACATGAATTGTAATGTTTTCCATGACAAGCCCAACCTTCTCCATCTTCATGTTTATACATATTGAAAGTCAATATTCCTATATCAAGACTTTCAATCATAACTTTCACAATAAAATGGCATTGGAAACCCCTCTTTTGCACAAATGAGGTCCTTCATTTAGTTTAAGACTCTCTTATTTTGTCCTCTCGGACAAATGAACAATAATATCTACACCAAAAAGTTTGGAAATGTTAGTACATACAAATAATGATAAATGTGGTTTTAAAGGACCTAAATAATGCATTTTTGACATACTTACACTTCACATCATGATGCAGCAGTAGCTCTCTGCCTTGGTTGTTTGTTATGTCCCCATATGAAATTACATGGAGCAATAGGATTTGCTTCCTCCCCTATGATAAAGTCCGAAACTCTTTTTAAAGGGATTAAAGCAACCTGATCAATACTATTGTTATTTCGATTTATTTCAGTCCAAACTAAGTCTTTACTAGAAAAGGTCGTCTTGTCTTTGAGGTCTTGCATCTCAAGATCCATGATATGATCCCATTTTTCTCGCTTGACCATTTTGAGCTGTTATTGTTAGAAAATATGCAAACACATCAGAGAAATAGGCTATATGAAAACATTTTAGCAACAAATCTATCCATTCTAGAGCATAAAAACAAAAGAAAATTGATGAGTGAAAGTTTATGATTCTTCATTGTTAGATATAGGTTATAGTTTCATGTCTATATACACCTGCCACATTACTAAATCCATTTAGTGAACGGTTCTATTTCACATGTATATTCAATGAATTCATTTTCTAAAGGAGAATACATATAATTTTTTCAATATGTTGTATGCTTATTTAAATTCTTTGTGTTTTTAAATATCCATATAACTAAGAAATAAGAAATTAGTATAAATAGGATATTATTACAGTCATTCAAATACACACAAATACATATGGTTATCTGATATTATTATTTTGTAGGTTATCCAAAAATATTCTCCATTTTCTAAGGAGATGTAGTGCAAGTCATGATGAACCTTATAATTTGGAGTTGTTTTTCCCATCTATATTTACTGTATTAAGTGTTTCCAGGGATATTTTGGGTTTATCTGGTTCATAACAAATTATGTCATAGCATTCAATCCATGACAAAAATTCCAAGGATTTGGCATTCTAGCTAGTTCTCCTGCAAGATTTCTGTGTTTATCTAGCAGTGCAACTCATGATCAGTATTACAGTTTGGAGTCGTGATCCCCATCTATATCGAGGGTATTTAATGTTTTTAGGATGATTTTTAGGTTTGTCTGGGTCATGACAAATTATATCATAACATTAAAGTCCATAACAAAAATTCCAAGGATTTGGCATTCTAGCTAGGTCTCTCTGTAAGATTTTTGTCTTTATCGATCCTCCTTTCAGACCCTAATATAATATATTTACAAGTTTTCAAAGAGTTTCTCTAGAGAAGACTGGTCTAACAATGTACAAAGCTTCTAACAATGTGCCTCTAGGATCTAGGATGTCTCTAATGATATTATCCAAATAAAAATGTTGCATTCTTTGAATAAGCTTGAACACTATGCACAAGCACTGTGTTTGAAACCAGACTGCAAGAAAAAGTGTGTAACACTAAAAAAATCATTGAGTGCATGTAACCATAAATCCACAAAAATGATATTAAAATATCTGATGCTCCATTCCAATAATGATCATTATCACTATTTTGCAAGCCAACAAGAAAAATAGGAAAAATCGAACATGTATATTATTTTATGAGATTTCCACGTGAAATAATGGGAAGTACTAAAATTTCTACCCACCTCTAGATATGATGACACTAGAAACTCTTTTTGACCTGATCCCAGATGGGTTGAAACCCAACAACCTTGTTGTGAACAATTTTGGGACAAAAGTGTCAACAATCACAACAAACAAACAATTTGAAATAGAACTGCTAATGATCACAATAAACAATTTTACTTCATGAGAGGCAGAGACTTGGTCTAGCAGAGCCATGTTTTCTAAAATGTGATTACACATATATTTGTACTTTGGATTTATAAACAATTTTGAGACAGAAGTGTCAACAATCACAACAAACAAACAATTTGAAATAGAATTGCTAATAATCACAATAAACAATTTTACTTCATGAGAGGCAGAGACCTGCTCTAGTAGAGCCATGTTTTCTAAAATATGATTACACGGATATTTGTACTTTGTATTTTCCAATGAAGGGGATTCAGAAGTTATCCAAGTCCTTTTTTGACCGCAAAGGTAAACATGGGATGAGGTGGAAAGACTGAGTTGTTGTGTTTGACTTTGAATACTAAACTGTAAAATCAAATAAAACTGTAAAATACAATCATAGTGGAGGACATTCTAGGTGTGTGAAAGCATTTTTGAAGGAATACCTATGAAGCCTACAATCCTGTATTTTGTTTGATGGAGCATACAAAATGATAATTGGAGACATGGAATTGCAAAAGATCAGACTAAACTGTAAATTAAAACACAATTGTAAAATACAATCACAATCGAGGACATTCTAGGCATGTGAAATTATTTTTGAAGGAATACCTACAAAGCATGCAATCCTCTATTGTGTTCTATGTCAAGTTGTGTAATCGCCACATAATAGTGCTCTGATGAGGAAAGTGTGCGAGAGTACATGGTTACAAATGACTCAGGATATAATTCCGACTAAATAGTGCTCAGGGTGGACTCACAACTACTCTCCTCCCACAAACATAGACTACAATTGTGTCAACCAAAACAATTATGATCCTACCACTATAAATTTAACTTGATTTTTGATTCTCTGATATATAAACTTGAAAAATATATAGAAGAAATTTTAGTTATTCATAGAGTTTTATCAGATTACACAGTCTCAGGATGGTAAAGTAGCCTCTTTAAGAGTTTTAACTAATTTTGAAATTTGAATCTATCGAAATTCTCAAAATCCAATTTGAATTCTAAATCAATAAGAATTTTCACATTTTGTACCATTTACAACAAGGAAGTATGCTAAGCTAAGTGATATTGTGCCACCTAATTTTTTTTCCAAGATTTATGGAGTTTCATTTAACTAAGTTCATTCTTCGTTGATGTTTAAATCAGATTTAACAAAAAAAAAAGAAAAAGAAAAAAAAGTGATGGAATAGCTTGTTGTTGTCTACAATTTTGGTCGGCTAGAATAATATTCCTCTGAAATCCACCTATCCATCTTCCCGCACTTCCCGATACTGCACCAACGGTAACATCTCACGTGCCTTCCGCCCCAACTGCTCCATGCCACGTGTCCTTATCCACTGTCGCCTATTCGTTACTGCCAATTTATTGTTTCCCATTATTGATATCCCTCCATTAAATACCAAAATAGCCAATCAATAATGAATTTCCTGTAACGGTAAGCTTATCACAATGATAAATATCCCTTCGCCCCGTTACACCGGCTTTCCTCAATTTCTTTTTCACTATTTGAATCCAATGTTCCTGTTTTGACAATGAAAGGGAAAGAATGCAAACGGATTTTCTGTAGGCTCAAGTGCCTTTTCCCAAGGCTTCTTCTGATTACAAGAAGACTATATTTTCTTTTGATGCTAATCAGATACACCCAATCGATCAAATGGACATGCATAGGCAGTCTGGTGAGATTCTTTTCTCAACCATGATCAATATTTCTATGGCATTGTCAAAATTCAAAAATACTCTGTCAAATGTGCAGTCACAATTGAAGATTGAAAAGATATAATCTTTAGTGAAGGATAGTAGGGTCAAGTCATTAGAGGACTTAGTGATTAAAATTGGATATGGCCCTACTGATGTTAAATCTTCTGAAAATATTATCAAAAAGATAAATACAGATATTGTAGCATTGAGGAAGCAAATTAAACTTCCTTCTATAGAGGACCCCTAGCCCAAGGAGATAGCAGAAAGTGAACAACACAAGGAAGAAATGCTCAAACGAATCATTGAGCAGAATGTACAGATAAAGACCATGGAGGATCAAATTGAGAAATTTCTTAAGGAAAAATAGAAATTTACTTAGTTAGCTATAGCTCCCATCACAACTATTCCTATTACAATGTCCATAACATCAAGGGAATCTACATCAGCCACAACAGAATCTACATTGACAGCAGGGGATTTAAACAAACTCTTACACGATATAACTCACCAGTAACAAGAAAATGGAAGGCTTAATAAGAAATTTGGGAATGTGGAAGATCAAGAGATAAAGAATGATACTCTGTATGTTGAAGAAATGCAAAAAACACACAGGTTGAACAGAAGAATAGCTATGTTACAGAGTGGGTCATTGATAGATCAAACCTTGGCCCAAGCCAAGGAAAGCATTTTGGAAGATATTAGTCAATCCAAAACTGAAGAATGGCCCTCCATTCAGATCATTTTTGAGTAGGAGGAACTTATAAATAGATCTTAGGTATCTATTGATGAAGTGAAGCAACTTCTTAAAGACAAACCATGTGAGGCTACTAATATGATCAAAGTTCTTAATTCAAAAACTAGGGCCGAATTGGAGTAGATTGACATTCTAGATAGAACAGAAACCATTTTGGAGATCAAGAAGATTTTACAGAAAAAGAACCTTATGACTCAATTAGAAACTAAGTGTCAAACCTTGAAGATATCTATCTAGAGGTTTCATTTTAAGTTTAATTTACTTAATCAGAGAGGACTACCAAGATTAGCGGCCCCAATTGACAGGTTGATCAATTTGGAGGAATATTGTCAAAAGCTTTACATTATAGCAATTGATTAAGCAATTTTTGCAGGCATAAAGCATCATATTACAGGAAAAAAATTGTTAGAAGCTTTAAATTTTGACTTGACTATTAAGCATGAGAAATACATCGAGGTTGATGAAGTTTACAGGAAATTGGTAAATCCTTTCATACCAAGTGAAGAGAGATGGGATCACTTGTGTGAAGTTAGCGAGTAACTTTCATCAACAGCTAATAGACATTTGGGCAACACTTTTGTGGACCACATCATCAACATATTTCATCATAGTGCTAGCACTTAGCAGTTTTGAAATTCCTATAGTTTTGTACTATTTTTGCATTTTTGTTTTGAAAATATTTAGAAGAAATTTTGTATAAATAACTCCTCCGTCCATTTATTAAGGGTTGAACTCCCAGATCAGATTTGAGAATAGAATTGTAGCTAATCCAAAGATTTGCCAAGTTAATGAAAGGATTCTAAATTTTCCTTCTATAATTTGTCTCCTAGTAAGTTTTTCATATGTGCTTATTTCATTATGGATTTCTTCATATATTTAAGTCTTTATGCAGATATTTGGGTAATATCATATTGAGTATGAGTTAGCATTAAATCCCTTGTGAAGTTATCAGTAATAACTAGGGACTAGTTTATAAGGCTATCTGTTATGATAAGATCCTCTATATCAATTAACTATCACACATATATGCATTCGTTTAAATATTTTTTGTTCTACATGAAACATTGTTTCCCTGTATTCTTTTCTTATAACCAATCAAATATTCTGTGTGAATATTTAGCAAGTTATATTTCATGAAGATTCTTCTATTCAAACATTTTAAATCAATTAACTATAGCTAGACAAATAGCAGCCCTTTCATTCAACTTAGTAATTATTAAGGCCTCAGCACCTGTTTTCAATAATTCATAACATTAGTCATCCAAAAAACATAAAAAAAAAACAAAACGTTTTAGATGCTCTAGCATGACTAATTGACGTAGAGTCATCTCATAGGACAACAAAAGACTAGCGTCATAGTCGAGGAGCGAAAATTGAACTATTTTCCCTTGGACAACGATTAAGATCTTTTATTTAAGGTGAATAAAGAAATTGTAGCTTAAAAATAACTCATGTATCTTAAAAATCATTCACCTAACAACTCCACTAGACCAAGTTGGCTTCTTCGAAACATACCAAATCTCATTCTAACTATCAAATTATATATCATTTATCTGATCCAGAGAGACTGGTGAGAGAGGCCTCATTTAGAAGGAGACTTGAAGCTTCTGCTTCTTCTTTTGTACCATTACAACATGAAGATATTTCAGTTTATGATTCCTTTAGCTCTATTCCATCCCAATTGGATTTGGTTGATCTAACACCTAGCATTTTACAAATTTTATCTAAAGGAGTTGATCTGCAGTCAACTCTCTTAGTCCAATGTTTGGAATCATACAAACTCCCTGAAATATTTTCAGATTCGCCCAAGTCAAAGGAAAAACTAGATGTACATTTTCTAGAGCTAAAATCAACTTATTTTATCTGCCCCACTCATTATACATTTCCATCTACTTCTGGCCAACCTGAAGAGACATTTTCTTTATATTTAAATCCTTTTTTTGAAAGTAAAGAATAGGTTGAAACAAAGGTTTAGAAGTGAGTTATTAAAACACCTTTCAAAACTTTTAGGGATCCTCCACTTTCCCATTCTCCTCCTCCCACTTTTACACCTCCATATTCACTCGCTACTTCACCACCTTCCTCTTCATCCTCCACTACATCATCTCCTAACACTTCTACTAAATCATATTCTTCTTCACCTTCAGATATGGCCTTTCAACCTATAATTCAAGCTAGATATGTTGCCTTGCATCTTCCCAACCAGCTCAACAATTTTCCTGATGGGTATCTGAAACACCTACCCAAGTTTAATGGGGAAACTGGTTTGTCTCCAGAAGATCATCTAACTGCATTTCTAGATTTTGTAGATAATATGAACATAGAGCATGATGATGTATATATGCATTTATCTGTTTAGTCTTTAGAGGGAAATGTTAGGATTTGGCTTAGACAGCTGAGAGTTGATTCAATTCATTCTGGGAATGAATTAACAACCATATTCAAGAACTAGTCAGGTGTTAAAAAGGATCCAGTTTACTATCTTAAAGAGTTTGAAGAGCTTAAAAGGAACCATGGAGAAATAGTGGTAGATTTCATTAAATGATTCAATAAAATTTACCACAAAATGCCTCTTGATTGTAAGCCTCTAGTTACAGTAGCAAAAGTTAGGTTTTCCAAAGCCTTTGATGATGACTTTTCAGTCATGCTTAGGGGAAGGACATCCCCTACCTTACAGGACATGCAAACTAATGCTATAGAAGTTGACGCTAATAGATCGGCTTCATATAAACTCAAAGACAAGGATGAAAAGGATGAAAGAAAAATGAAAGCTAAGGAGGAAGGGTCTTCCTAAGAAACCAAAAATGATGATAAAAAAATAGTTGAGATAACATCATTACTTATAAACCTTTCTAATAGAATTTCTAAGATTGAAACTTAGCCTAAAACGATACAAAAAATTGCTGCTAGACCACAAACTTAGTTTAGAAGAGTCCCTCAAACTCAAATTTTGCAGAGACCTAACACTGATATACTGATTCAACGCCCTCTGATGATTGATGACCAATAACAAGATTATATTGGAACTCTAATTTCTTAATATATAAATAATTTGGATTCTTCATCTATACATAATGCTATTGTTTCTCACCCTTTAAATTGGTCTTCTCAAAATCAAGAAGATAATCAAATTTCTAAATATCATGCCTTCTCTGAAGTCCTAATTGGAGAATTGAATAGAAGATACGATCTAAGACCTAGGTGAGGGCCTGGTAGACCTCTAAAAGTCCCACTCTAAATGAACCTCAAATCAAATATGTTGAAACCCAAACAAAAATCATTCAACCATTAAGTCAAACAACTGAAACAAACCAAATTGATAAAGTTGTTTTGACAACACTTAATGTTGAAAGAAAACTCGAAAGAGTTAAAATACCAATTCCCCTAGCTAAAGTGTCAAAGGACCAAGTTTTTAAATGGATTCAATCATCCAGTGTAGATGTTGAAGGAGATGTCATAAGCCTGTAGGACGAAAAAACCTCAGTAGTGTTTGGTCCTAGCTCTCACATGATAGATGAAAATGTACCACCGTTTTATGACTCTGAATATTTATGATTTCCTATTATATAACTCTATGTTCGATTTTGGGGCTTCCCATAATCTAATGCCTAAAGTAATCATTTTCTTGTTGCAATTAGAGGTCACTAGAACTTACAATGATAATTACACTTTTGACTCCAAGAAAGTACCTTGTCTTGGACTTATTGAAGGTCTCGTGGTTAACTTAGCTCAAATCCTTGTCAAAAGTGTGGTTTTAGACATAGTAGTCACTAACATCCCTCCCAAATTTGGCATGCTATTGTCAAGATCTTGTTGTGTTAAATTAGGAGGAAGCCTACAAATGGACATGTCTTATGCCGCTATTCTGGTATCTGGGGGTGAGCATCTTAGGCTATACAGAGAAGTTATATTTATGAATATTGTTTGTAGATCTATCAAGCTAGGAATCATCCTATTTATTTTTTTGACTAAGACTTTAGGTGTTTTGAACTATCAGTTAATAATTCACAAAATACTCAACTTACTATTGAAAACATTGTTGGTCAACCTAAAACCATTGAAACTGATTTTGGAAATTGTACTTTGATGGTTCTTGCTCAAAGGAAGGAGCAGGAGCTATAATTGTGTTAATTTCACCAATAAATAAAACATTACCCAATCATACAAACTTGAATTCGATGTAACTAATAATGTAGCAGAGTATGAAGCTTTTCTGCTACGATTAGAGTTAGCAAGAAGTCTTAAGGTGTAGAACTGAAGTGTATATCCAGTGATTCTGAACTTATTTTCAAAAAAGTTAGGAATTAGTGTCAAACTAAGCACCCAAGACTAAGATCTTATAGGAATGAGATTTTGGATTCAATTGAAAATTTCTTTTCAACATTCAATATTACTTCGATTCCTAGAGATCAAAACATGCATGTAGGTTCCTTGGCTATTTCTACAAGTTCCTTTAAAGTTCCTAAAAAAATTCTTGTCCAGTATCAAATTCAAGTCAAGTATAGACCATATCTTCCTCACAATCTTAAGCACTGGAAAATATTTGATGATCACGAGCAACTAAAATCATTTTTTTAAGTCATTGATGAATTCTCGAACATGCAAGTTGAGGAAGAACAACTTGATAATCTTGAAATTGACAACGAAAATCAAACACCACAATTTGATTCTAAAGTTGTTGATCATAGCATTATCCAATTTTCTAACAATTTTATTCCAAAAGGGTTGTTAAGTTATGGTATGTTCTATTCTTATAACAGTTTACTTCTTTTTCTTATTACATTCCACTGATTAGCAATCACATGTACATAAAGTAAAGTGCAGATAGAACATTAAACGATCGACAGAAAACAAGCCAAGACAAGAGACACAAGATGTGGCGGCTAGCCAGGGACAAACCCCACAATGTGTGGGGAAACCCTTTGATCAAATCTTCTTTTATCTTCAATAATTCAGCAGAGAGAAATAGTACAATAAATCTGATTCATATCAGCAGTAGCAAACCCTAGATGAGTAGCGACTTCATTATCAAACTAGGGCAGACCATATCTCACAAACCGACAGTCGGATTGACTTCATTCCACCACCAAAAGTTTCAGCTTCCAGAGGAGGTTCAGATGAACCTACAACACAGTTCAGATGAGGAGAACTTCTTGGCCATGCAAGTCAATATTTACTTCTGTAGTTGCAGCTTCAGTTTCAGCAGTTTCCGGCTTCAAACTAGGGCAGTCGATATCTTGCAAACCGTTCATCGGATTGACTTCATTCCACCACCAAACGTTGCGGCTTCCAAAGGAGGTTCAGATGAACCTACAGCGCAGTTCCAAAGAGGAGATCTTCTAGGCCACGCAAGTCAGTCTTTACTTCTGCAGTTGCAGCTTCAATTTCAGGAGTTTCCGGCTTCACATGTGAGAGAGAGAGAGACCCATTTTAGCGCAGTAGAGAAGAGACTCATATTTGCGCAGTAGAGAGAGAGAGATGTGATGATATGAGTGAGTCTAAATGAGGAAAAGTCCTCTTATATTTATACAGAACGTTGGTGGGTGAATAGATGCGACTGTTGGGCTTCTGAGCCTACATGAGTTGTAGGTCGGCTTGATAATAATTCCATAATCAAAATAAATTCATATCTCCATCAATACTTATCGGAATTGGATGATCTTTATATCAATCCTACACCTCTCGACGAGAGGAATCTAATAAAAATATTATTAGCCATGAATAAGATGACCCACATGAATTTTTGCCATGGTTGCCAATTTTAACACTCCCTCTCAACCATGGAGAACTTCATCTGCAATCTGTCTATCGGTCGTTACTATTCATCCATCAAATGCACTGCCTTGTACAGCCTTACCCTTGCCCTGCTCTACTCTATTCTGCCTATTCTTCTTTTTCTTGTTCTGCCCTGCACTGATCTGTACTGTTTTGTTCTGTTCTGCTCTGCTCTTGCATTGTTCTGTTCTACTCTGCTTTTGTCCGAATTGTGAAGAAGAAGAAATGATCGAGGATGTATCATACTGACTCAAAGTTAGTCTCAGAGTATGTACCACTAGTCCCAGACCAGTCTCAACCAAACCAAAGTCAGCGTCATAGCGAGTACAACTCCAATGGTCCCAGACCAATATCATCCTCCACTGACTCAAAGTCAGTCTCAGAGTATGTACCACTGATCCCAGACCAGTCTCAACCGACCCAAAGTCAGCATCATAGTATGGTACAACTCCTACCACTGGTCCCAGACCAGTATCATTGATCCCATATCAATGGAGGTCATCCTATCGTAGGGAGTACGGTAGTTACAACGATGCGTCCATCGGTACTACTATGGTCCCTAACTTCATTTCCCTACTCATTGATCAGATGAGAGGTACTTCCCATGAGTCCCAAACTGCATGGGTAGGATGCCTCGACAGGAGAACTAATCAATCCTGTCCTCACAGGAGAACACATCAATCTTGCTATAATTGCCATGGAGAACGCATCAATCCAGGCCTCACAGGAGAACACATCAATCCTGCTACAATTTCCATGGAGAACACATCAATCCAGGCCGCCATGGAGAACACATCAATCCAGGCTTCACAGGAGAACACATCATTCCTGCTACAATCACCATGGAGAACACATCAATCCAGGCCTCACAGGAGAACTAATCATCCTGCTACACAGGAGAGCGAATCATCCTGTTCCACAAGAGAGCGAATCATCTTGTCCCACAAGAGAGCGAATCATCTTATTCCAGTGTGCACCACCAGGGGAGGGTGAGTCACCCTGTGGTCGTATGTTGCTCCAGTAATAACCACAAGCCCTCAGAGCTCCTAGAGCTCAATGTATGCAACATGCAGGACCCTTGTACAAGGGTTTCTTACCGACTCCAAGTTGTTTGGGAAAATCATAGATTAGATCTTTCCTCGGGGCTTTGACAAGGTGTATCAACCTGTACATCATCTTAATGCGATGGAGCCTCCTTGCTCATCAACTTACCATATCCAAGATGATGTCTATCTGCTGGAGCAATCGACGAATACGGGATTCCTCAATAATCGAATCCCACCTCTGGTTGTTATAGAGAATCACAGTGGTATCCAATGTAAATCCAAACAGCTCACTGAAGAGCTTTTGCAACTAGACTACCTCACACGAGGTTATCCTAGCAACAATATATCCTGCTTCGGCGGTGCTCAAAGCCACCGACTTCTGCTTCCTTCTCATCCAGGATATTGAAGCAAATCCCAAGGTCAAACAGCACCCGGAAGTGCTCTTACGGTCCACCACACTGCCTGCCCAATCAACATCAGTATATCCAAGTAGTCTCACATCTCCGGCAGTGTATCTTAATGCATGAGAGATTGTGTCCTGAAGACATCTTAGAAGATTCCTGGCATCAATCCAGTGAGTCTCAACCAAATATGAGCTCACAATGCTAACTGCAAGAAATATGTTCGGACGGAGGTTCACCAAGAACATCAATGCGAATGAGTTTATGAAAATCAAAGGCATTTCCAAAATCTGGTCCGACATCACTACCATATAACTTCTAAAAGTTAAGATCCTCGAGGTAGTCACAGGCTTGCAGTCCATCATACCAAATCTTTCCAATATCTTTACCACATATTTCCCTTGAGATAGGAAAATTTCCCTTGGCTTCTGCCACACTTCAAGTCCTTGGTCCTTCATTTCAAATTCAGAAGCCATCTCCCTCTTACATTTGTGAATGAGAGGGTTTGCACTTGTTAGAAAGAGGTCATCCACATACAACACTAGTATGAGAGGCTTGTCATCTTCAACCTTAAAGTAGAGGTTAGGATCAGCTTCACTCCTAGTGAATCCCAGCTTCATCAAGTAGCTATTGATCCTCTCATACCATGCTCGGGGTGCTTGCTTCAGCCCATAGAGAGCCTTCTTCAACCTGCATACATGAGATTTTCAATCATAAATCTCAAATCCTTCAGGTTGCTCCACATAGACCTCTTCTTTGATAGAACCATGCAAGAACACGGTATTAACATCCATCTGATGTAGGTTCCATCCTTGTGAAGCCACAAGGGCTATGATTAAGCGGATGGTCGTATATCTGGCAACAGGTGCAAATATCATAGTCTATACCTCCCTTCTGGGATAAACCACGAGCAACAAAATGAACCTTATACTTTTCCATACTTCCATTTGCTGCATGCTTTATCTTGTAAAGCCATTTTGAAGTAACAATTGTCTTGACCAGGGTCTGGGAACTACTTCCCAGACATCATTCTCCATAATAGACTCATATTCTATGGTCATAGCATCCTTCCATAGTTAATGCTTGATGACATCTGATAATGATGAAGGTTCATTTTGTATGATCATGCTCATGATGGTCAGGTATCCCTGATACCTGTTAAGTTTCTTACTTTGATGGAAGGTTCCTCAGCGTGCAGCATGTCCTTCAGCATCATCAAGTATCCCCCTAAGCCATGAAGGCCTCTTCCTAGAAGAGGAAGGGTCATGTGGATGAGGATCAATCGGATCCATGGGTTCTTCTACATTAGGCATTGATTCATCATCCTCTTCTTTCGGTTCCCTGGTGTCGGCTTCTTGAGAGCTACTCAAAGTCAGCAGATTGTCCACCTTGCTGAGAGCCATATCTTTGTCAAAGGTGACATCATGACTAATCACGACTTCCCTTTGACTGGTGGTGAACATTTTTTCCGGAGTTTAGGAACCCAATGCTTGATGAGGGCATCGATTTTGTACATATACGGCGGTGATTGTAGTTTCAGCCCATAGAAACTTTGGAACTATTTGATCATGTAGCATGGCCCAGACAGCTTCCATCATCGTGTGGTTCTTCCTTCCCACCACACCATTCTGCTCAGGAGTATGTGGTGTAGTAGTCTCCCTCTTAATGCCAACCTCAGGTATGCCTGAGTAAACCAATTGTAATATATCGGAGGTCTTGCTTTGGCTTGAGGGGAATGGTCCCCTTTTAAGCTTTCCTTTGGCACATCCCAAACATGCACCTTCTTTCTCTACTTGGCATCCCTGTTACCATCTGTCTTACATCAGGTAGAGCTTTGTAATGAAGGTGGGCAAACCTCTGATGCCAAAGTTCGGACTGAAGAGTTGTGTCACAAGACATGACACCTAGCGGACTTCCATCGACCTGATATGATGAATCAACACTAAACCGAAGAGTAAAGGCATTTCCATATACATACCTTGCCATTGCTTAAGGTTACCTTGTAGCCTTTGTCTTCCATTACCGAGATGGACACTAGGTTCCTTTTGAGGTCAGGTGCATTTAATACATCCTGGACTTTCTAGCCTTTTTGCATGCTTGTCCTCTTCCTTGATTCCCAGCTCTCCTCTTACCTTCGCTGTTGAATTTGTCATTCCTTTGATTTGCCATCAGAGGGATTTTGATCATTGTCCCGGTGTGAGTCCTTTCTATCAGGGCACTCCCTTGCATAGTGACCTGCTTTATCACAGATGTAACATCATCATTTTCTTCCACCCTTAGGTCCAGCCTTTCCTTTTGATTTAGACCCAGAATTATTTATTTTCTTAGCATGAGAAGAAAAAGCAGCAGGAGGACCTTTAGGCAAGGGCATTTCCTGCTCTTCTACCCTTGTTTGTTCTTGAATGCATCTAGCCATTAATTCCTCGAAACTAGGAATTACATTATTGTTCAGAAGAGTAGTCCTGGAAACATACCATTCAGATGGTAATCCTCCGAGAGTTGTGATTGCCATTTCTCTGTCAGTAATGGTTTCCCCAATAGATAGGAGATCGTTCTTGATCTCAGTGATTCTTAAGAAGTATGCTTGCATACTTTCATCTTTACCCTTCTTGATTTCCCTCAACTTATTTCTAAGAAACAAAACTTGATTTACATCATTAACTTTAAATAAACTCACCAGTCTATCGTAGATTTCCTTGGAGGAGTCTAGATCAGAGATGTAGGCCACCAAGCACTTGTCGATAGAGTCCGGGATGATCTTCTTTGTTTTGCCTTCTCCATTTGTTCCAGGCAGCAGCAGATGCATTTGATGAAGGCTCAACAATATTGCCTGTTACATGGTCCAACACTCCTTGATCTTCAAGGGTTAGATCGATAGACATCTTCCATCCGTGATAGTCAGCTTTCTCACGGATCTTGTCTTTGGCAGGAAAGAGTGTTGAGGACCCCATAGTTCTTTTAGGATAGCCTTGCCAATCTTCTCTTCAATGATTGCTCTTGCTCTTGCTTGGGCTTTGTCTTCACCTCAGCTCCGATATCATGTTAAGTTATGGTATGTTCTATGCTTATAACAGTTTACTTCTTTTTCTTATTACATTCCACTGATTAGCAATCACATGTACATAAAGTAAAGTGCAGATAGAACATTAAACGATCGACAAAAAACAAGCCAAGACAAGAGACACAAGATGTGGCGGCTAGCCAGGGACAAACCCCACAATGTGTGGGGAAACCCTTTGATCAAATCTTCTTTTATCTTCAATAATTCAACAGAGAGAAATAGTACAATAAATCTGATTCATATTAGCAGTAGCAAACCCTAGATCAGTAGCGACTTCATTATCAAACTAGGACAGACCATATCTCACAAACCGACAGTCGGATTGACTTCATTCCACCACCAAAAGTTTCGGCTTCTAGAGGAGGTTCAGATGAACCTACAGCACAGTTCATATGAGGAGATCTTCTAGGCCACGCAAGTCAATCTTTACTTCTGCAGTTGCAGCTTCAGTTTCAGCAGTTTTCGGTTTCAAACTAGGGCAGTCGATATCTTGCAAACCGTTCGTCGGATTGACTTCATTCCACCACCAAAAGTTGTGGCTTCCAAAGGAGGTTCAGATGAACCTACAACGCAGTTCCAAAGAGGAGATCTTCTAGGCCACGCAAGTCAATCTTTACTTCTGCAGTTGCAGCTTCAATTTCAGCAGTTTCCGGCTTCACATGTGTGAGAGAGAGAGACCCATTTCAGCGCAGTAGAGAAGAGACTCATATCTGCGTAGTAGAGAGGGAGAGATGTGATGAGATGAGTGAGTCTAAATGAGGAAAAGTCCTCTTATATTTATACACAACGTTGGTGGGTGAATAGATGCGACTGTTAGGCTTCTGAGCCTACATGAGTTGTAGGTTGACTTGATAATAATTCCATAATCAAAATAAATTCATATCTCCATGAATACTTATCGGAATTGGATGATCTTTATATCAATCCTACACCTCTCGATGAGAGGAATCTAATAAAAATATTATTAGCCATGAATAAGATGACCCACATGAAGTTTTTCCCTGGTTGCCAATTTTAACAAGGGTTAATCCCGCTTGAGAAGCTCTTTGATCATAATGATGTACCCAAAGATACACTATCTGATTCACATGACGAATATATTGAAATTTATAACATTGGAAGTTCTGAAGAAATAAGAAATGTTAAAATTTCCACGTCCCTCTCAATGGAAGCTAAAGACAAATATTTAGCCCTCCTTAAAGCCTACAAAGATTTTTTTTCTTGGTCTTATAATGAATTAAAAACATATGATACACCTCTTATTGAAAACAAAATTCCATTAAAACTAGAGGCAAAACCTTTCAAACAAAAATTGAGGAGAAATAATCCTATCCTTCTTCCGTTTATTGAAAAAGAACTTAAGAAGCTACTGCATGCTAAAATAATACTTCCATTGAGATACTCTGATTAGGTAGCCAATCTAGTTCCAGTGAGGAAAAATAATGGTGAAATTAGACTATGTGTGGATTTTAGGAATTTGAATAAATCTTCCCTAAAGGATAATTATCCATTACCTAAGATGGATCAATTACTTCAGAAAGTTTCAGGAGCCCATAGAATTCCCATGTTATATGGTTTATCGGGATATAATCAGATTATGTTTAGTCAAGAGGATAGAGATAAAACTCCATTCATTACTCCTTGGGGCACATTCATGTATGCCTAGATGCCTTCTGGGTTAACTAATGCTGGAGCTACATTTTAGCATGTTATGGATCTAGCATTTGTAGGTAAGACAAACAATTATTTTGTTATTTATTTGGATGATTTAACTGTTTTTCCAACTCTAATGAAAAGAATTTGAAGAATTTGACAAATGTTTTTGATGGGTGCAGAAATTTTGGGTTTCCCTTAATCCCAAGAAGTCTATATATTTTGAACTCCAAGAAGGAAAATTCCTCGGCCACATCATTTATAAAGAAGGAGTAGTCATTGATCCTAAAAGAGTCTCACCAATTCAGGCACTCATATTACCAAGGAACAAGAAGGAAGTTCAAGATTTCCTTGGGAAAATTGTTTTTTTAATAAGGTTTATCCCTAATTATGATGAAATAGTTAAGGACATAACTGATATGCTAAAAAATAACCATGAAGTTAAATGTAATATTTTTGCTAGGTATGAATTGACCATATTAAAAAGGCCATTGCAAAAGCCCCCATCTTAGCCTGTCCAGATTACTCTGAACCTTTCAGTGTCTTTTCTTTTGCTTCTGAAACAACCTTAGCTACTATTATTTTGAAAAAGAACAAAGATGGAGATGACCAACCCATTGGATTTGTTAGGATGGTTATGAGAGATGTTGAGCTAAAGCATATCATCATTAAAAAACAAGCCTATTCTTTAGTTCAATCTCTGAAAGCCTTTAGATTCTATCTCCTCCACTCTTCTACCATTGCCTATGTACCCAATAGTGCTATAAAAACTATTTTAACCCAGTATGACACTGATGGAAGGAGAGGGAGATGGATAGCTAAAATTTTAGAGTATGATCTCATCATCAAGACTACCATGTTGGTAAAAGGCCAAGGCCTAGCTAAGCTCCTTGATAAATCCAATTGCAAGATCTTAGGAACAAATTCTATTTTTGAAATCCCAGCTGAGAAGAATACAAAAGAACCTTCTATAACCCCCTCATAGGAGAATCCACAAGAACCTTCTAAGAGCCGAACTAAGAAGAATCCACAAGAACCTTCTGAAATCCCAATACTGGAGAATCCACATGAACCTTCTGCATCAGATCAACCAATTCTGATTCACATTGATGAAAAAATTTTGTTATTAGATTGATACTTTGATATTGTGAACTTTCTTAGAGAATTTGAATGTCGACATGAATTTAGCAAAAAATCAATGTAAAACACTGAATTTGAAGGTTGTAAAATACTATATTGTAAATGAAAATTTGTATTGGAAGGATCCTCTTAACATCCTTTTACTTTACCTAACAAAAAATGAGAGGGAAGGGATCATTGACGAATTTCATGCAGGAATTTGTGGAGGGCACTATCCTTGGTGTCCTACAGCATACAAGATCTTAAGGGTAGGGTTTTATTGGCCTACTCTGATTGCACAGGTGGGATACAATGTTAGGAGTTGTACACAATGTCAAATGTTTGCTGCAAAGCAGAGATTAACAATTGTTACATTGGTTCCAGTATTATTCCAAGAACCATTCCTTCAATGGGGATTGGATTTCATTGTTGAAATTCATCCTCCATCAAGCAGTCAACACAAATGGATATTGATTGCTACATATTACTTTACCAAATGGGTACAAGCCATTCTAGTTAGAAATGCAACTGATACTATTGTTTTCAAGATTATTGAAGAATATATAATGTTTAGATTTGGATGCCCCAGACAACTAGTGACAAACAATGCACAAGCATTCAACAGTACTAAGATGATTGAGTTTTGTCAAAAATATTAGATCTTGTTGCATTATTCTACACCATACAATTCATAGGGAAATGGACTAGCAGAGTCCTCAAATAAAATTTTGGTAAAAACATTAGAGGGTCATAAAAGGAGTTGGGATAGTCATCTCATTTATCCACTTTCCGTCAAGAGGATTTCACCCAAAATATCAATAGGTAAATCCCCTATTCAACTTGTTTTCGGAAGAGAAGCTATATTTCCCACACATTTAGCTTTTCCTGTTATGAAGTTTTTGCAAGAGTCAAATGAAGAGCGTGGTGACTTCTCTCGAAGAATAAATTAGATTATAGAATTAAATGAGGATAGAGACGAAGTCCATTACAAGCTTAAGAAATATGAGAGTAAAATGAAAAGCTTGTTTTATAGGGAAGCTATGGAAAGATATTTCAGGGAAGGTGATTTGGTACTAAGATGGGATGTTAGGAGAGAGTACAAATGGAAACATGACAAGTTTGACAACCTTTCCTTGGGACCTTTTAACATTGTTGACGTCATGGGTAATAACACTTTCATTGTACAAAATTTGGAGGGCAAGTATTCCTCATTTCCTGTCAATGGGAAATACTTGAAGCATTACATTCAATATTGAGAGGTTTCCATTCATTTTTCATTGTATTATATCGAAGAGTTTTTATTTTACATGCAGTGTGTATTTGTTTCAACAAAGACCCTATTAGCCCGAGGAGAAGGCACATGGATTTGCAAGTTCTCTGGAACCTGCGAGAGGAAGCAGTCCCCAGTTGGAGCCGATGTTGTAACATGCTTTATTTTTGATAAGTTAGTTTTTATTTTATAAAAGAGGGTATAAAAAAAATAAAGAAAAAAATGGAAATATGAAAAAATAGAAAATAATAAAAATAGATGAAATAAAACCCCATCAAAATCAAATCAAAAAATTGTATAAGTGTTTCTGTTTAAATTCCACTTCATGGAATAAATTGCATTTGTAATAAATAAAGTTTTGTGTGCAGTGTATTTTTATGCCACAACCTTTTCTTCTGATTTAAATCAAATTGTTTAACCTTGTTCAAATCATTTAAATTTATGTATTAGATTAGTGAGTAAGTTCACCAAACTGTTTAAACTCGGTCGAACATTAGAAGATGGGATAGAATAAGATAAATAAATGGCCTAATATGCTCAAAATTTGGCCAATTTGTACTAGATTAGGCTTAATTAGTGAATTAGAAAAATAAGGGCTGCTAGTCTAAATGTGCCTAAATAGATTAAGTTTTCATTAGCACTTAATTACCTTCTGAAATGATTATTAATTTGTTGTAAATAATCATTTATATCTTTTTTGTTCAAAGGTCATATACGATGACGCAGGAAGAACTCGCTATACCCACAATATGCATATAAAAATGCATAATTCATTTCTCCCAGGAATTTCTATGACCTGCTTGGTTAAACCTTCATAAGCTGAGGTTGAAGGCCCCTTCATTTAATCTCATGCGGAGACATTTCATTAGAATTTCTATAGTCTAATCCTTCATTAATCATTCTATCGGGACTTTATAACTCAACCCTTCATCCTTTATGGCAACTTCAGTTAATTCTATAACCGCGCATGTTAACCGAACCCCACTATGTGTGCTAGCTCATCCTTTATCAAAACCTTTTAACTCAATAGGATATGCCTTCGGCACTCCTGACTTGCGATATGAGATTGCCTTTCCCCACCGTTGATTTCATTCATCAGATCAGCGACTCTCGCAATATCACATCATATCAACATGTACTTTCATCGCCTCTCACAAGAGACATGTGACAACACAACTAGAATTCAAATAAATTTAAAGCCACACATATAACCTCCTGCACCTTCACTGTAGCACTAAAGGCTTTCTCCTGTACTGTTGATGTGTACAAAGCCGTAACACAAGCTCTATGGTTCTCTCCTTGAACCTCTTGCTGACTAACAATTCTACCCAACACTTCTTTTGCTGGAATTGTTACCTCTAAGACAATTCTACCCACAATCGCAACTGTGGAGCTGCCCCAACAACTTTTACCCAACTGCAGTTGGAATTTGTTCTATTACTCTTCTCTGTATTTCACCTCTGATTCTACCCAAACTCCACCTGCATATATATACGATACAAAATCTCTAATTCACATACAGATTACAATTAACTTACTCCATACAGACACATAACTCAGAATTTAGTTGTTTGTATTAATAAACACGTATCTACACAAGAGTCTCTCTCTCTGTGACCTGATTTTCTTATTAGTGGCCTTCCTTATCCTGCCCATAGGCTTACAATCTGACTCTTTGACTCACTAACTACTCTCTAACTCCTTCTTTAACTACTTCTCTGACTACTGCTCTTTATGCCTTTTAGGGTTAGATTTATACAAAAGGTTTTGTTCAGCTAATTCTAGTTCAGATCCTTAATCTGTTGAAATAAATCCTAAATATCCTCTACGTCCAATTTTGACTCCTACTTATCCCTAAGAATCCTCTCTAGCTCCTTGAATCATGAAACCACTTTCTAGTCCAGGACTTACAATTGATTTCTAATTCTTTCATCATCATTAACCACTCATGTTCTCCAACATTCGAGAGTATTTACAAATATCCTCACACTTATCTAATTAATTCCTACTTTAACCACTCAAAACATTAATAATTACATACATAGGAATCTAACTTCCTTGAAAATACACGGCCCCTAAGTTAACTAGACTACGATGAAATTGTTGAGCTGAATGCTCTTGCATCAGACTCCAAGGGTTAAAATAATCATGATCTCCTGATCATGTGCTTTTGTCCTTTGTCTCCCTAGATCCCATACATTGTTCTGTAATTTAACTTTGGTTGTTGATGTTGTTTGTTTTTGTTCTCTAGGTTTCCACACTTTATGTTGCTTTTCTCCACTAGCTATGCTTTCACAGTCTGCTGCTCCTTGATATTCTTATTGCTATTTTCTTCTGAGGCACCTTCATCATCAATCTTATTGTTCTTTCAATCTCTATGTCCAATTTATCCTTTGACTGATGATTACCTTGCCAATTGTGTTGTACTCTGTCCACTCATCTTCAAACTGTTGTTTATATCTTCTCTTTGAAGTTGTTGGCTCCTTACTACCGCGCTTTCATCCTTACCCTCTTGTTGCTATCCAAATAACCTCTGTTCAATATCTGTAAATCTACTTTCAAAAAGTAAATTGTCATCCAATTTCCTTTGTACATGACTCCCCTCGAATACATCACTATGTTGTTCATCAGTTCCAACATATTTCCCTTCTTCTTCCTTGACAACCCTCAGTAATTGTCTTTCACTTTCTTGATTGATTCCAACAATCAATTTAACTTCTTCAAGCATAGTATCTTCATAATTTTCTTTTTCCTCTTCAGCATTTCTGTCCTGGCAACTTCCAGTCTTGTTCAGATCTAAAACTGACTCCTCAATTTGAAACATGTCTGTCTCATTTTCAACAAATCCTGTAATCATAAAACAAATATCAGAATTAAAAATATAAGGCCTCATTACCTTTTCCTTCTCTGCCAACATCTCAATATGCTACTCTGAGTTTTCCTTCAATTCTTTTGTCAACACATCAGTATGTTGATTTAAACTCTCCTTCGTATTATCTATTTTAATGATATATCTCTACTCTGGTTCACACTAATGAACTCCTCCTTCTGTAATGTCAATTTTCTAAACTTTCATTACCATATCCTTTTCCTTATGATTGTCATTCATGACAATTTATTTGTCTTCCTTTTTCAGCAATCTGTCATGAGTATATATCCCCTGCTTTTCCCACTACCTTCTTTGTTGGACTCTTTCCTCTTCCTCTCTTGCATATCCTTTGCAATCTTCATCAGGTTCTTTCTTCCCTACTAGTGCTTTTAGCCATTTCTCTAGTAGCTCCAATTCTGTCTCCCATTCATGGATCCTTTGATGAGAGTTTAGTCCTTCTTCTTTATTGACTGCCTCAACAGTTTCCCTAGTTATTTCCATTGTGCCTATCATCATGATGGAATGATGATCCTTTACTATGTTTTCAGCTAACATAGTATCTTCTTTAAATTTGCCTTTAACCTTCTACTAGTTACCTTCACTTTGTAGTTGTTGGTTTCTCTGTAACCTTTCTTCCAGAGCTATCCTTGTCTCATCATTAGCATTAATATCCTCCTGCATTTGTTCTTCATCAATAACATTAACCAAATTCATTAGATTACCTCTCTGAGACGATATTCCTTCATTCTTCATCAGAATAAGATCTTGATCTTCCATCTCTATGACAACTTTAAATGACTATCTTCTCTCATTGAGTAACTCATCCATTGACTCTTCCTGTTGTATCTAGTTAAATTCTTCCTCTTTTGAGAAATTTTCTTGTCACCTTTCACTTCTAGATCTTCATCTATTTTGAAGATATCTTCAAAAGGTTGTTTTTCTCCTGCAATACCTGCAAAAATACACAAACTATCAGTTTTAGAAACATAAGACCTTGTGGTCTCACTTGATGCTTTAGTCATCATATCTCTTCATTGTTCTGAATCCTTCATATGATTAATAAGATCTTCCATAGATCTCCAGTTTTCATCTTCACCCAGAACTTCACCCTATTCTGTTTCACAAATGGAAACTTCCATTCCCAGATTAGTGTCTCTGAGTTCTTCCACCAGCCACTTCACTTGTCTCTGGCATAGCCTTCTCTGTAACTTATGCCACTTCACTGGCTTTTTCTTCAAGACCCAACCTAGTGTTTGGCTTTCCTTAAGTATCATCCTTAATAAATTGAGTTGTTCTTTCATCTCAGCAATCTCTTTGTCAATTTACTCTTGACTCATCCTCTTGCCATTTACCTTGGCATTCTCTTCCTTCACTTTTCTTCTGTTATGGTCTTCCTCAGAACCTATGTTATTTCTATTATGACTATCAATAGTCATCTTCTTCTCTATCTTGATGAGTTACTCACTCACTTGCTATGAGCTGCATTAAATCCTCTGCAACATGAAGTCCTCCCTGCTGCCACTTACCTCACAAAGCTTTCCACTGTACTTGGTCTTTTGGCAAGCACATGGTTCTCTATTTTCTGGAACCTCTTTGAGCACTTCTCTCTGCTCCTTCTAGGTTTCAACTCATCTTCATCTTCTAAGAACACAACTTTCCTCTTGTACTTCAATTACAAATGAAATACTAGGTTTTGAACACCTCTTCTTTCACTAAGAAACTCTTACCAACTTTCTTCATCCCTTAGCAATTCTACCCACATCCTTTATGGAATTGCCTTTGTGAGCTGCAACAATACCTATGTAGTAACAAGTCTCCTTCCTGCTACATATGCCTCACTAAGCTTCTCTCCTCTAAGCTTAGTCTTTTAGCATTTCTCTGGTTCTTTCCTCCGGGACCAATTGAGCACTCCTTGCTCTAGGTTGTTGCAATCTTCTCACCTTCCCTTGTTGTCATCTGTGTATCAATGTTATTCAAACCAAAGATCATTCCCAAACTTTCAAAATCTTGCTTCTCAGCTTCCTTCTCAGAACACTCTTATCCTCTCTGTCCAACCATCAATTGGATTCTTCAGGTACACTGCCACTGCATGGCTTCACAAGTAGTTTCCATCCATTCTTCACATTTGAGTGAATCTCTATTCTTCTTAAGAAAACAACCATCGCTGTGTTTTCTTTATGCTTCCGCAATGTCTTCTTAAGAGTATCACTTACTCTCATCTTATCTCATGCCTTCTACTTATCAGATTCAAATAACCTGATCTCCTCTTTCTTTTGCAATCACACTTGTATTCTACACAATTCTGCTTTAATTAAAAAGAGCTTTAACTAGCTCTGATACCACTCTGACGTAAGAAAAACCTGCTATACCCACAGTATGCATATAAAAATGCATAATTCATTTTTCCCGGGAATTTCTATGACTCGCTTGATCAAACCTTCATAAGCTAAGGTTTAAGGCCCCTTCATTTAATCTCATGTGGAGACATTTCATTAGACTTTCTATAGTCTAATCCTTCATCAATCTTTCTATCGGGACTTTATAACTCAACCCTTCATCCATTATGGCAACTTCGGTTAATTCTATAACCCTGCGTGTTAACCAAACCCCACTATATGTGCCAGCTCATCCTTTATCGCAACCTTTTAAATCAATAGGATATGCCTTCGAGACTCCCGACTTGAGATATGTGATTGCCTTTCCCCACATATGCAAGCGACATGCAACAACACAACCAGACTTCAAATAAATTTAAAGCCGCGCCTATAACCTCCTCCACCTTCACTGTAGCACTAAAGGCTTTCTCCTATACTGTTGATGTGTACAAAGCCATAACACAAGCTCTATGGTTCTCTCCTCGAACCTCTTGCTGACTAACAATTCTACCCAACTCTTCTTTTGCTGGAATTGTTATCTCTAAGACAACTCTACCCACAGTCGTAACTGTGGAGCTACCCCAACAACTTCTACCCAACCGCAGTTGGAAGTTGTTCTGTTACTTTTCTCTATATTTCGCCTCTGATTCTACCTGAACTCCACCTGCATATATATATGATACAGAATCTCTAATTCACATACAGATTACAATTAACTTACTCCATACACACACATAACTTAAAATTGAGTTGTTTGTATTAATAATCATGTATTTACACAAGAGTATCTCTCTCTGGACTGATTTTCTGATCAGTGGCCTTCCTTCTCCTCCCCGTAAGCTTACAATCTGAATCTTTTACTCACTAACTACTCTCTAACTCCTTCTCTAACTACTTCTCTGAGTACTGCTCCTTATGCCTTTTAGGCTTACATTTATACAAAAGGTTCTGTTGAGATAATTCTACTTCAGATCCTTAATCTGTTGAACTAAATCCTAAATATCCTCTAAGTCCACTTTTGACTCCTACTTATCCCTAATAATCCTCTCTAGTTCCTCGAATCATGAAACCATTTTCTAGTCCAAGACTTGCAATTGATTTCTAACTCTCTCATCATCATTAATCACTCATGTTCTCCTACGTTGGAGAGAATTTACAAATATCCTCACACTTATCTAATTAATTCCTACTTTAACCACTCAAAACATTAATAATTGCATACAGAGGAATCTAACTTCCTTGAAAATACAAGACCCCTAAGTTAACTAGACTATGATGAAATTTTTAGGCTGAATGCTCCTGCACCATATGACAAAAGCAGTTTGTCATGATGTGATAAAAGGCAAGCAATAACTGACGGTGATCTGACTCCCCACCCAGATCAACGGTGCGGAAGCCACTTTGTACGTCCTCACCATGCTATTGGATAATGGTAGGGGGCGGGGGGGTACAAAAAGTTTATTTAACCAAGGAGTCCCCCCAACAACATGTCATCACCTCTGCATTTTAGAACCCCCTCGCTGCTTACCGCTTACCACTACCCTCCCTCAGAAATCCACCTATCCATCTGCCCACTCTTCCCGATATTGCGCTAACAGTAACATCTCCCACGCTTCCTACCCCCAGCTGCTCCATGCCACGTGTCCTTATACGCTGCCACCTATCCATTACCTTCAATTTATGGTTTCCCATTGCTGATATCCCTCCATTAAATGTCCAATTAGCCGATCAGTAACGACTTTCCTGTAATGGTAAGCTTATCAAGATGATAAATATCCCTTCGCCCCATTACATCGGCTTTCCTCAATTCCTTTTTAACTGTTCGAATCCATTGTTTTGGTTTTTACAGTTCATACCACTGTCGAGCTGATATTGTAAACAATACACATTATCTGAAGATATCTCTACAACGTTATTCTTATCCTCCATTTCAGTTCTATTATCATGGCTCCAAAGAAGAAAGACAAGCCATCTGCCAGTTCTTCTGCAGTACAGGAAACCCCAAAGGCCTTTGATGCCTTAGACCTAGACCACATCCCGTTAGCTGACCAATATTTTAAGATTGCAGACACAGAATGTGAATTCGACATGTTCAAATTACATAATTGGCTAAAACAGACATACTTTGACTCTAAAGATGACATAAACCTATGGGAATCCCTTCTACCTCTGTATATGTTTCCTTAGACCTATTCCTTTCCTGATTTAGTCATGTGGTGCCAAGCCAAGTATAATCCTTTACAGAGAACTGTGGTAGCTCAAAATGGAGACATTCTGATATCTATCACCCCAGAAACCATTAATAAAATGATTTTGATCCCTGAAAACGATTCCCTTAGATTTTTCTCCACTGCAACATTAATTGACCTATATCATAAGCTCACCTTCCCTCAAAGAGCTTAAATTTTTGAGATCTTTCTCCCTGAAGATGCTAAGATCCCTAAAAAGAATCCTCCTTATCCATCACTCATGTTCCCTAAGAGAGCTAAACACATAATTTCCATAATTTCTTGCTTGTTAGGATACCAATCAAATCACTGGGTAGATGAAGCTATCCTATGTTATCTATCAATTTTCTCTAAAGAAAAGAATCCTTCCTTCATGTATAATTATAGTCAATTCTTGGCTCAAGTTATGCATGAGCAATTGATGAACATAACTATTGAAGGAGTGTTTAAATACTCCTCTATGCTAGTTCATATGTTTATTTTTCAGTAGCAAGATAGGTTGCCTATTGTTTTGCACAAGCAGGATGATCAGCAAGAGAATCAACCAATCACATAATGGACCTCATTGATTAGGAAGAACTCAATTGAGTTCATATTTTCATACTTGATTGATTGTTTCATTCACCCAGTTGCACAGCTTCTCAGTACTCAGAGTGAACCCATGATCAATACAGAAATCAAAAGGATCCTGCATCTCAGTGATTAAATAGGAATATGAGACTGGTATCTTTACCAAAACTACACAGAGGTAAGAGTATATGGTTGCAAATTGGATCCATATAAGTTGCCCAAATATGTTCCAATGAGAATTTTCTCCCTGGAATATATTAGGAAAATGATGAATATGGATGAGCTTCATTTTATTTTAGGGAAGAGGAGATCTCAGTTGAAGATAAAGGCACAGGTAGCATCATTCATTTGTAATACTAGATCAACAACTTTAGAAGCAGATGTAATACTAAAATAGATGGGTTTTCAACCATGTTTCACTCGGTCTTATGACCCATTCAGTATTATCTCAGATTTAATGGTGGAACTCAAAACCACACCTTACAATGACACACCGGGACTAGAGATTGAGAAGTTTAGAAATCAAGAACAATGGGAGGAGAATACTCCTCAAGAAGTAGAAGAACAGGTTTTACCTCCTTTTACTCTTCAGACTCCTACTTCTCAAACCAAGAATGACAAGAGGCCCAGAGAAGGATGTTCAAAATCAAAAGTTGGAGAAAAGGAACTCATTCACTATCAGAAGAAATCAAGGACTGACTCCAAAGACAATATAATTATTGAGGGTCAGAAGGATCCTATCGTCATCAATTTGGATAATTGACAGGTTTCCATAGGGACAAAAGAACCTGTAATCACTACTCCATGTTCTTCCTCCGCTTCACAGAATTTGTTAGAGATCACTCAATTTGTAGGAGAAAGTGAAACAGAGGAGCCAAATGTCTTCACTGATTTCCTTGAAATTAAGCAGAGGAATGAAGCTTTAAATGAAAATGTTGATGCATAGTTTTGGAACCAGACTTCTACATCACAACACAGGTTGTTGACAGCTTCTGATAGCGAAAGGGGAAGAATGCAAATGGATTTTCTAGAGGCTCAAGTGCCTTTTCCCAAGGATTCTTATGATTACAAGAAGCCTGTATTTTCTTTTGATGCTAGTTAGATACACCCAATTGATCAAATGGGCATGCATAGGCAGTCTGGTGAGATGCTTTTCTCAACCATGACTAATATTGCTATAGCATTGTCAAAACTCAAAACTGCTCTGTCAAATGTGCAGTCTCAATTGAAGATTGAAAAGGTGTCATCTTTAGCAAAGGATAGCAAGGTCAAGTCATTAGAGGACTTAGTGATTAAAATTGGATATGACCCTACTGGTGTTAAAGCTACTGAAGATATTATCAAAATAAAAAATACAAATATTGCATCATTGAGGAAGAATCTTAAACTGCCTTCTATAGAGGACCCCCAAACCAAGGAGATAGAAAAAAGTGAAAAGCACTAGGAAGAAATGCTCAAATTGATCATTGAGAAGAATGTACAGATAAAAACCATGGAGGAGAAAATTGAGAAATTTCTTAACGAAAAAGTGAAATTTACTCAGTTAGCTATAGCTCCCATTACAACTATTCCTATTACAATGTCCCTAATAGAAGAGGAATCTACATCAGCCACAACAGAATCTACATCGACAACGAGGGATTTAAAAAAAATGTTACAGGAGCTCACTCACTAGAAACAAGAAAATGAAAGGCTCCATAATAAATTTAAGAATCTAGAAGCTTAGAAGACAAAGAATGATACTCTGTATGTTAGAGAAATGTAGAAAACAAACAGGTTGAACAAAAGAGTAGAAGATTTGTAGAGTTAGTCATTGATGGCTCATAGCTTGGCCCAAGCCAAGGAAAGCATTTGGGCATATATTAGTTAGGTTGTAACTAAAGTATGGCCCTCCATTCAGATCATCTTTTAGGAGGAGGAACTTATAAATAGATTTCAAGTAGTTATTGATTAAGTGAAGCAACTTATTAAAGACAAACCAAGTGACGCTACTCACATGATCAGAGTTCTTAATCCAAAAACCAAGTTCGAATTGTAGGAGATTGAGATTTTGGATAGAACGAAAGCCATTTTGGAGATCAAGAAGGTTTTGCAGAAAAAGAACCTTATGACTCAATTTGAAACTAAGGGACAAACCTTGAAGATTTATGTCCAAAGGTTTCATTTTAAGTTTAATTTAATTAATCTGAGAGGAATGCGAGGATTAATGGCCCCAAATGACAGGTTGATCAGTTTGGAGGAATATTGTCAAAAAATTTACACTATAGCAACTAATGAAGCAAGTTTTGTAGGCATAAAGGGTGATATTATAGGAAAAAAAATGTTAGAAGGTTTACATTTTGACTTGAATATTAAGCATGAGATTAAACTTCTTTTTGTAAATAAGCCCACTTTTGAGAAATACACCAATGTTGATGAAGTTACGGGAAATTGGTAAATCTTGCCATACCAGGTGAAGACAGATGGGATCACTTGTGTGAAGCTATCAAGTAATTTTCATCAACAACTGACAGACATCTTGGCAACACTTTTTGTGGACCACATCATCAACAAATTCCTATAGAATAGTTCCAACACTTAGAAATTTTGAAATTCCTATATTTTGTACTATTTTTGTATTTTTGTTTTAAAAATATCTAGAAATTTTTTTGTATAAATAAATCCTCCTTCGAGTTATTAAGGGTTGATCCCTTGGATGAGCTTTGAGAACAAAATTGTAACCGAGTTGGATATTTGGCAAGTTAATGAAAGGATTCTGAATTTTCCTTCTATAGTTTGTCTCCTAGTAAGTTTCTCATATGTGTTTATTTCATTATGTATTTATTCATATATTTAAGTCTTTATGCAGAGATATGGGTAAGGTCATACCGATTCTCAGTCAGTCTTAAATCCCCTGTGATGTTATGAGCAATAAATAGGGACTGGTTTATAATACTATGTGTTGTTATAAGCTCCTCTATATCAGTTAATTGTCACACAAATATTCATTCGTTTAACTATATTTTTTTCTACATGAAACATTGTTTTCCTATATTCTTTTCTTATAACCAATCAAATATTCTGTATGAATATTTAGCAAGTTATATTTCATCAAGATTTTGTTATTCAAACATTTTAAATCAATTAAAAATAGCTAGACAAATAACATCCATTTTATTCAATTTAGTAACTTTTAAGGCCTAAGCCCCTGTTTTCAATAATTCATAACATTGGTCATCCAGACATCTTAAAAACAAACAAAACATTTTAGATGCTCTCACATGACTAACTGACCTAGCTAACCTAGAGTCATCTAAGAGGACAACATGTTGGAAATCAAAACCCAAGGTGGACAACTTAACAGAACCCACAATTTGTTTACAGGAGGAAATAAATTATGGTAAGAGTTACCCAAGGGGTCATTATTGCTAATTTATGTAAATTAAATGGAAAATCCATGTTGTATAGAAACACAAGATAAAAAAAAATACTTAGCTATCAAATCCTGAGGAATATTGTCATGGGTAGAGACAAAATACCAACAAATGTAGCCCAACAAGAACTTTTGTTGAAAAGAGTGGGAAACATGGTGATCCATGAAAACTAGGATCCAAGAGCACTCAACGAACATAAAACATAATCGCTCCAAAACATTTCCTCTCGTTGAACATTCCAATAACACTAAACATCAAATTATAAACTAACAAACATCCTAACAACCTCAACAGAGACGAAGAATGGAGCATAAGTAAAAATTAGATTCCCACATTAACCTCTAAAATAATATCCTCACAAGCCTTCCCATGAAGATAATAATTTATCTTTAATAATAAATTTATATAATTACAACAATTTTATAACAATATAATAATAAATATTATTTAGCTAGATTTTTATCAACCATATATAATATAAAATTAATTTTATCACATTCCAACTCATTAATAACACATATATTAATATATGATATTAAAATAACATTATTAATATAATCAAATTAAGATACATTAATAATTTACGTTTACATCATATATATATTAATCATTATTCACATTTAATTTAATTTGATCTCATTTTTTATTATTTTAAGGTTTCCATATTAGATTTTTTTTTCTACTCCATCCGTTACATATTTATTTGAATTTCTCATGAAATCAATCTTTCACATCTTTTTGCATCTTGATAATGAACCACAATCATTGTTAGCAACCTCAATCATAACTTTTATGAATGCGATCCTGATATCATATTACAACAAGAATGGGGAAGGCTTGTTTGTCAATCACAAATAACATCATACCATGGTCATGCGATGATCTCTAGACACTCGGCGACGTGAAAATGACGTCAAATTTTGTGTTGAAAAACAACCTAAGTTTTTCGACAAACATGATTAGGTTAAAATGTAACGTAACCCGCGAGGTCAGGGGTCAAATCACATTGAGTATATTATCCTGCTATGGTGTGTGGCTCAAGGAGTAGACTCCCCTTATCCATGAGTCTCGACTCTTGCCAAAATCATAAGAAATTAGTATATTTGCTTGCAGGTTGTTGGATGTACTCTTGGTGTTATAGTGGCAACTACGAGAATTGATCCTGGGTCTTCCTTAGTTAGGTCTAATAGTTACCGATTCACCCTGTGCCTAAAAAAAAAAAATGTAACGTCACTAAACTACTCCATTAATAACTCATTCTTAAAGCCCATCTAAACTCATCCTAAAATGCAATTTGTACTTTATATGTATAATAAGAAAAATAACATTTTTTAAATATAATCTTTAAAATTCCTTACAATACTCGAGAGTATTAGTAATTTCTATATCTTAATATTATGAATTGTAATTTTTTTGTTCATGGGTGAAAATGGGATATTTATCTTAAAAAATTATCGAGAATATTTTATTTAACAATACTTATTACGATCAATTAAATAAGCTTTTACATATCATTTTCTCAAGCTTTGGTGTTTAGAATCGATCTGCAAAAAAACTCACTAGTGTTCTTATTCTTATTTTCGGAAGGCTTTATTTGTGTCTATCTTCTCCTAGATCTGGAATATATTTTATGTTAGCCCTTTAAATGCCCCATCTCTCATCCTTACCCATGTTTATGACGATTGTTCTTCCTCCCATACTTGTGGTTGAATCTCTTTTCATTCATTATATATATATATATATATATCTTTGAAAATATCTTTTCATATTTTATATATATATATTACATAAATCTTTTAAAATTTTATATAGATATTTTATATTACTTATAACTTATGGTTAGAGTCTATTTCATATAGAAATCACTCTTTAATTGTATCACTCTTTAATTGTGTTTAATAAATAATAATTGTATCACTTACAATTAAAACAAATTATTTAACTACTCAACTTAATGTTTTTGAGCCAACCTTTGAAGCAATGTGCCTTCCCCTTTAAAATAAAAAATGAAAAATATAAATTATGTTTTAATTTGAAAAATAGTGTCAACTATAACAAAAAAGAATGAATATATTGTAAAGTAATTAGAAGTGAAAAAAAATGTGAATAAGAACATCTTATACTTTTCAAAAACATTTCAATAAATAATTTAAATAAACTATATATATATATATATATATATATATATATATATATATATATATATTAATTTATGTCGATATCAATTTCATATATATGTATATATAGAAAAAACTTATTAGAATACAATATTTTAATGCTGTATATAAAAAAATATTCAATGTAGATTATCAATAAAATATTTTAATATGAATTAATACTCACATATAGTTAAAAATATATTAATAATAAAAACAATTTTAATTTGCTAAAATGTCTTGATGTACATGTTATGTAAAATATTTTAATATCAATTATGTAACATTTGAAAAAAATTATATATATATGATGGAAAAATTAAGTTTTTATGGTTAAAAGTTTGATTTGGTCAAAAAGTTTACTTGGTCATATATATACTCTAGTTACCATTCACAAATACAATTTAGATAATGAAAAATAACACATTGTATTTTGCACTCTAAAGAATTTTGCAACTAAAAAAATTGGAAGTTTAGAGGTGAAGAACTTTGATTCCTCAGACTTACAAATTAGTTCAGATGGAAGATTTCTTGCTCCTAAAAAAAATTAAAAAGTAGAATGTGAAGTGTTTGAGTTTTTTTATGGTGGAAATGGATTTAGAATTATCAAAAATTTTCCAGAGCCCAAAATCATGAGATTGGACACCTTAACATAAATTTTCAAAAAGTTCTATCGAATTTTATTAAAATATCGTCAAATTTTCCATTATTCTCAAACTAAGTCAAAAATTTCCATTATTTTAAAACTAATTTGTCTACTCTTTAAAATAGGTGCTTTTTGAATACTGTGAGGAAATTTTGTTACAATACGGCCAAAAAAATGATAAGAATCCATTATTTAAAGTAAATGATTATAAAACTCATGTGGTTCATTAAGAGATGTGAATGAAGGTAATGGAACGCTGTTTCACAGGCGTGGACTTTTAAATGGTGTTACACGTGGTTAAAAATATTAATATTTTATGTATCCGCAACTCTTTTTGAACTATACCCACGTCAGTTACGTGTAAAGATATTTTATCATGATAACGTAGCGTCTTTTAAAACATTTAATTGTGTATCTGGTTCTGTGCAAATAAGGTCTCAATTCTCAATACAGTTTCTTATCACCGGTCAAATAAAAAATCATTATTTTATATTAAAATAATTTTTAAATTTATTGATTATTAACTTATTTCTGAATAAAAACAACTATTGGAAAAAATATTTTCTATTGATTACGAAGGTTAACATTGAAAAGATAGCCTAGGAAAATGAATTTGTTTCAAGTTATTTTAGTCAATATAAGATTATTTAATAGGATTCTGTAAAATATTTAATGGGAAAATTACAATATTATTTAATAGAATTTTGTAAAATATTTAATGGGAAAATTACAATATGTAGCTGTAAGGAAAATTTTAAACATGGAAATTTGTTTTAAAGTTTAGAAACTATGAAGAATATCACTAGTATATAATATTCAATTTGTAAAATGTTTCATAATATTTTTGTAAAAGTATTTAAATTTCTAATAATTTTATATAGTCTTTATATAAAATTTTGGTTATTTTTAAGGTAAAACAATTTTATCATATAAAATTTAAAAAAATAATTTTTAGAAAAAATAAAAATTAACAAAATATTTTTTTGAAAAAAAACCATAAAATATTAGTCTACTTACAAATATTAACCACTAAAAATTTCCATAATAACTATCTTTTTCAAAGTTTCCTATCATGTACATCATGATGATATAATTGTTTGAAATTTACATTTTTAACTTTTCTTAAATGAATGTTAAAATTTGCCTCTTTCAATGAATATGATCGTTGAAATTTACCCCTTTGACTTTCCTTTAAATTAAGAGGATCGTTGTTTGTACGGTAAACACATGAATGATATAAGTAATCTATTTTTGTTAAATAATATATATATATATATATATATTAAAGTTAACGGTTATCCAGTTCTCTGAACGGAAAGAAAGTCAAAGATTTTCTGAATGAAAAGAAAGTCAAATTTATAAGTATTCAGCTTAAAATAATTTTCTTATCGAATAAAAAAGATCTCAGAACTTCTTTATTGTAAATTATATAACCAAATGAAATGGAAAATAAAAAATAACAAAATCAATTTATTTTATTATATAAAATAAATAAAAACATACTGCTTATATGCATAGAAAAGTGAAAAGTTGATTACAGATTACGTTTAGCGGTATATAATAACAAAGTTAGAAAGCTTACAAAGAAATAAGGACAAACTATCGATGAAAATGTGATCAATTACTTTTAATTATCCCAATGAAATGAAAATAAAAATTAACAAAATAAATTTATTTTATTATACGAAATAGATAAAAGCATACGCATTACAGATTACGATTAGCTATGTATAATAAGAAAGTTAGAAATCCTACTAGGAAATAAGGACAAACTATTGATGAAACTGTGATTAATTACTTTTAATAATAATATTGTGATTAATTACTTTTAGTAATAATATTGTGTAAGTAAAAGATAAAAAACTATAGATAACAGTAATTTTTTTTATATGATGGGTAATGTTTTTTTAAAAAATAAAACAAAATATTAAAATTATTCACTATATATTAATTTTAATTTTGAAAAACCGTTTATTTTTATATTTATAAAAATTAAATATATTATAACATATTTTTTTATTTTATTGATATTAAATTTTAAAATTAATATCAAAAACGTATTTTAATCATTTTAGTAATCTTTCTCTAAAGTCAATATAAAAAGAGGTTTTTCTCTGGGGTCAATATAAAAAAGGTTTTTATAATGATAATATATATTTTATTTTCCTAGTATCCTTTAAAGTAAATAAGAATTTTTTCATAAAGATAGAAATACTTCATGAATAATGAAGTCTCTTATGTGACGACCATATATTTTATAAGTTTTTAATTATGATATATTTTAGTAATCTTTTTCTAAAGTCAATATAAAAAGGTTTTTCTCTAGAGTCAATATAAAAAGGGTTTTTATAATGATAATATACATTTTATTTTCCTAATATCCTTTAAAGTGAATAAGAATTTTTTCATAAAGATAGAAATAATTCATGAATAATGAAGTCCGTTATGTGACGACCATATATTTTATGAGTTTTTAATTAGGATATATTTTAGTAATCTTCTTCTAAAGCCAATATAAAAAGGTTTTTCTCTAGAGTCAATATAAAAAAGGTTTTTATAATGAATATATACATTTTATTTTCCTAATATCCTTTAAAGTCCATAAGAATTTTTTCATAAAGATATAAATACTTCATGAATAATGAAGTCTCTTAAGTGATGATCATATATTTTATGAGTTTTAAATTATGATATATTTTAGTAATCTTCCTCTAAAGTCAATATAAAATGTTTTTTTCTCTGGAGTTAATATAAAAAAAGTTTTTATAATGATTTTATGCATTTTATTTTCCTAGCATCCTTTAAAGTCAATAAGAATTTTTTCATAAAGATAGAAATACTTCATGAATAATGAAGTCTCTTAGGTGATGGCCATATATTTTATGAATTTTTAATTATGATATATTTTATTATGTTAAATTTTAATTTTTAAAGAATTCAAGTTAGATTGATTTGCTAGAATTTAACTTTTCATTTTGTATTTTCTAGAAGTAAGATATTTTTTTTTGTGAGTCATGCAAAATATTTTTCTTTTTAATTAAAACTTTTGGTATGATGATTCAAAATATCTCTACTGTGTATGTTAGAAGTGTTATTTTTAGACTAGTATGCATAAAAATATCTTTGAGATGAAAAACATGAATTACACCATGTTTTGAGATAGCACAATTTTGTCTGATTTTATTACTGACATGGGAGTTTCTTTTCTGATTTTTTCACTGACATGGGAGTTTCGTTAGCCCTTAGAGAACTAAAAATAATGGATAACTCATCATTTTGTCTCGTTCCATGCATATGGACAACAACTACAAATTTCAAATTAACAAGGGCTAGAGGAGCCAATTGGCATCCCCATGGACCAACTACAAATTTCAAATTAACAAGGGCTAGAGGAGCCAAGTGGCATCCCCATGGACTCAACAGGATGCAAATATCATGTTATTTATTAGTGGAGTAGGTTTGGTACAACCACTCCAATACATATGCATGTAAATTAAAGCATGCAAAAGTGATGGTTCTCTGTGGTTCCTAGGGATATTTATGTCTGCACTCCTCAATATGATGAAATTCATCGTGGTAAAGATCATATTCGATGTGGTGACGAAGGTTCACATGGAATGAAGCCTATAAGAAATATGTGGAAAATATGTCCACACTTAGTTCGAAGTTTGGGAGTTAGTATTTGAGGAATAGCACAATGACAAACTAGGGGTGGATGAGGTAGACAGAGAAAGGAGAACCTTTAGTAGGAAATTTTCCCTATTTATCACTAGTTGAATCCTCTATAGAGGACTTTAGAAATGACAAGGATATTCTGAGAAGGTTCAATAAGAATTATACACTTTCCTCCTTCCATTTGGAACTTTCTTAGATTGTTCTCTTCCCATGCTTGGAAATAAGCATTCTAGGATGTTCCTTGCTTAAAAAAAAGACAATAAATTTAAACTTTATTGAAATCTTGGGGGACAATATTCCATGTCTCGGGATTGAATTGCCAGGTTCTATGATTATGGATAGATTCTTGCCTATTCTATTGTCTTATTTGATAGCTCTATGTTTTGGAAAAATTGGCATTTTCAAGGCGGGCATATTTGCAGTTTACTTGCTATGCTTTGGTGTACACTATTAGCAGAAGCGGGTTTGAGAACGTAGTTGCTGCTAAATGTAGCTATCAAATTTATTTCATTTTGGGGAGAAATTGTTCTTTGTAAAAGGTTCCAATATGCTTGGCTGGTGCGCTAACATTTGATCACTTCTAGCTTATTCACTAGTGTCACTTGATATCTCTGTGTTTGGAAGGAAAGGCTCTTTTCAAGTTTGATAGTTTTTTGTTATACTTGTTATGTTTTGTTGAATATAATTAGTAGGGGAGAGCTTGGGAATGTGTTATAGGATTTTTGGGAAACCAAGAAAGGCACATGAATTAGAACATCTCATTGATTTAAAAGGAAAGAAAAAAGCACTCTTTCCTTCGCAACATGTAACACAAAAAAGAAGGAAACATCTAAAACTAACAAAGAAGGAAGAATCTTAGTGTAAGTCCTTTATCTAATAAAGTATTTTATTTTTCTGCAATATAATTTGTAATTACATTAATAATAAGAATGTTTGCATTTCTTATAAAATGATCATGTCTCCTTGTGGTATTGTTTTCTAGAAATTTTATTCTCTTCTTTGCATCTAAATTGTTATATATATTTTTTCTTGATAAATTTCTACATATGCATGTAGATCAATTGATATGAGAGCATAAGAACTTGGAAGCCATCCACCTATTGGAAGCTTCTTGTTTTGTGTGTCTTAGCAATTCAACAACCTTCTCCCCATACATTTCAAGCCCTTTGGTGGATGAAAATTATGTGCCCCACTGATAATACTCAATTGAGTACTCACCATTCCATGAATTATCCACGGCCCTTTAAGAGCTAATCATGTGGTAGAAACAAAGTCACCCTCTAGGGAAAATTAAATTGGATACAAATATTCTATCGCTGAAATGCTCAAGCCAAATGAATGCACATGCTATCGATTCTTGGCTCCACTATCTCTCTACCATTTTTAAAACATGTCTTGCAATGATAAAGTGCATGAAGCTTTAAATCTCTAGTCTGCAGTTGGATATGAAACCTCCAATGGTAGTACTCATGGCAATCCAAGAAAGCCATCAATGATAGTGATGGGGGAAATATCAAGTTCTAGTAGCATTAATGTTGAATCAGTTGGGGAAAATTCAATGTCAACAACTTTTGGGTAGAGTGCAGACAATGTATTGAATATCAATAAGACAAATAAAGAAGAGTAGTCACTAAAGGGCCCTACTAATGGGCCTCCCAATTACATACAACTTAAGGCCCATCTAACATTTCCTAGGCACGTTTAACCCCTACTTATATACTTAATAACATATTTCACATCTTTAATAAGTTCTTATAAAGGTTAGAGATGATGATCATGATTTGTGTGCCTAATGTGTTTATTCTGCAAGATATTGAGTATATTTGATCCAAATTAAAAGGAATCCAACTGAAAGAAAAATATGGGACCTATCCCTTACTATAGGATGACCAATCTTAGCTATCATAAGGTAATTTCTACTCCTACCTATAGTTTTGAGGTCACAATGAACAAGATCCTATTTTATAGGGATTTTGGAGGGAAAACATCCCTTTCTCCAAGTAATTTGATCCTCAACCATTTGTGTATAAATAAGGGCTTCAGTAGGCCTATTACGAGTCAAATTTTCGAGTTAGAGATCAATAGCGGTTAAGCGAATGCTTTTTCCTAACATCCCAATCTTGTAATATGTATGTATGTGCACATTTTCTAATCAATGAAAAGTATGTGTTGTTCGTAGCCTATTATATCTTCAGGTATCTGAGTCTCCTTAGGATAGATCCCACGCAAGGTGCTCACGACCCCTCTTTGCAACATTATTTTTCATGCATTAATTCAAGCATTCACTTTTGTAAAATCACTTCTCAATATTATTTTCTACACTTTAATGAGTTAGTGTGTTTACAAGTCTTTGTATGCATCTTGTTTTAGCATGTTTAGAAATAATTAATTTATGAATATAACATTCATTTTCATGCATCATTCTATTTAGAATGTTGTCCCTTTCTTCTCTTTCATGCATTTTGTATTATGTCATTGTACAAATTCTTATTTTGTAGAGCTATAAGAAACTCCATAATCACTCTTTCAAAAAATGAACTAATCTATTATACGTATAAGGACTTGGTGAAAGAGCCCTTGACCATTTATCCTTTTTTTAGATTTCCCTCCCTTCAAAACAAATCTAAAACCAGTTTTTGTGCTCACCAGACTGTCTCCTATAACAAACTAGGAACTCTTGTAGCAACCCACATTTTGCATCAAAAACTCCTTTAAATTTACATCCAAATGATGTTTAACCTTAATTGGAATCATAAAAATCCATAAGACATCTAGGATGAAATTCATAAGCCCAAAGGCCTCATTGAATACTTGACCTAGTTGTTGTAGCATAACTGTGTTTTTTGTTGTAAATTAGGGTTTGATGTTTCAACTCTTTCTTTCAACTGCAAGTTTGTTTCTAATGTAGAGTAGAGTAGATTTACTTTTTTTCAACGTGATTAAATTGTTTTTCCTATTATTCGTAAAAATAAAATATATTTTATTATCATTATCTTTTTCTTGTAATTTTGCAGAATTTATTGTAGCATATACAATAAAATGGTTTGTGTAACTTATTTTCTCTTCAGTTACTTTCATTGAACAAATAATAGAAACCAAAGAAGAATACATTACATGATGAACACATAGTGTCAACCCCTCTTAAGTTTATACGAATCCTGGGTTGACAATTAATGTTGAGACCCCTTGGGAGGTGTAATATTATTGATGTAATGTTGAGGACCATCACATTTTGGCTTCATTTCTAGGGAGGTGTCAAAGTATGGTTTTTTTTGTTCCCTAGTTGATTTAGTTATTTTATTTTCTACAAAAATACAAAAATATGCCTTAGGGATTCTTCACTTTAAGGCCAAAAAACATCATTCCATTAGCATTATCATTAAAAAAATTTACAAAAAAAGAAAAATATATTTTTCTTTCTTTATGCCTCATAGAACTAGGGATAGCCCACTAAATTATTACCAAAGCCCTCCCGTCTACAAGAAACCAACCTTAAATTGATGAATGTGAGCCTCTTATTTTATACATAGAGGATATTGAGGCATTTTTAGGTGAGCAGGAAAGGATTTCTCAGGAGATTTCTATACGAGAAATGTCTCCATAACCTAATAATACCATGTGTATGGAAATATGAATCCTAAAGTTGTTCCTATTAGCGAGGAAAATGGGGTAGCCATAATGAAAAATATCAATCCATATACTCTCTCACATTTTCATGGATTGGATACTGAAGACACTAATAGTTTCATATTTTAATTTGGTGTGGTTTGTAGGAATATGAATATACAATAGATGAGCATAAGATCAAATTATTTACCTCTACATTCAAGGATGCAACCCTTCGATTTTTCCATGAGCATAAAAGGGGGAAACATCACTTCATGGGGAGAAATGCAAAAGTCTTTCAACACCAAATATAGGATTATTATAGAACAAGAGACACTGGGGAATAAATATTTAGAATGACTCAATGAGTAGATGATTCCCTAGAGGATTTTGAGGAAAGATTCTAGTTGAGTTACAAGAAGGCACATAATTGCACTCTTGACCTAGGTTCCTTGAAATCACTCTTACTCCAGGGAGTTAGAGAAGAACTAACAGAGACCTTAAACATGTTGGCCGATTGAGATATTTACCAAATCAACTATGAAGACATCAAAAAAATATTCAAAACTCATTCTAGAGCTTCTAGAAAATAAGGTAGAACAAAGAAGGGTTTGGGAAGTTCCTCCTCCTCCACTTCAATGACTAAGAATGAAATAGGAGGTGTGTTGGAGGATTTAAAAATTGAGATGTTACACACCTCTACGATACAAATCGACATACTACCTATTAATAAAAGAATAATAAAACACATAAAGGAAACTAGCTATATTTTTCCCTAGACGCACTAAAAGAGATCCTAGAAATGAGTGTTCAGACACAGGTGATGAAATATTTATATGATTCAAGGAGTAGATGAGTCCCCAGAGGATTTTGAGTAAACGTTATAGCTAAGTTACAATATGACACATAACTGTACTCTTGACCTAGATTCGTTTAAATTATTATTACTCTAGGGAGTTAGAGAAGAACTAATGGAGAGCTTCAACATGTTGGAAAATGGATGTACTTATTAGCTCACTATCAAGACATCAAAATAGTATTCAAAAATAATTTTAGATCTACTAGAAAACAAGTTAAAACAAGCAAGGGTTTAGGAAGTTCCCCCTCCTCCACTTCAATTACTAAGAATGAAATAGGAGGTGTGATAGAGGATTTAAAAACTCGTCTTTTACACACCATTTCTATATAGATGGACACACTACAAATTAAGAAAAGACAAGAAGAATACAAATTGAATTAGTTATATTTTCCCCTAGATGCACTAAAAGACATATTTAGAATGAGTGTCCCTTGGATGTCATAGAGATACCTTCTATATGTGAATAAAATCACTCAACTGATAAATTTCCATATTTTCCAGGTTTTTAATCTATGTACCAAGGAGGAGAGGGAGCATGAAGTAGTTATGCTTTGTCAATAAAAAGAGGCCTCAAGGCCCTAAATAATATAAAAATTGTATGAAGTATCCCTCATCTTTTATTACAAGTTATAATTTCCATTTTTAACCCTGGTATCCACTCAGCTCTTCACCATTTCCTATTCCCACTCTGTGATCTTATCCTTCACAAAATGTCACTCCTATTTTTCATCCATATCAACACCAACCTCCTTAATGGGTTAATACATATTTAGGATGGATGCCTAAAGAATCCCAACCACCTACCTTAGTTCTCCTCTTCCTTAGACACAAGTACCCAAAAATAATTCTCCAAAAAATCCTTGAGTGCCCCTAAATGGAACGTAAATCCTAACCAAAAGCAGGTTGAACATATCTACAGTGGAGAAACCTCCTATCCATCCTACAATACATAAATTAAAGAAATCAACCTCAGGTTAAGGAAGGTTTTTCCAAAATCTCACACACCCTCTCCAACAAAAAATATAGAAGGAGAGAAGGAATACCTTGCACCCCAAGTCAACAAACCTATGTATCCTGAAAGGTTGACAACTCACAAGGAACACACCTTAGACGAAGCTAAAATTTTGGGATAATTGGAAAGGATGTGTGTTAAAATTTCCCCTACTACACACTATCAAAGATGTCCCTATATACAAAAAATTAATCGAAGAGGAATATTTTAGAAGTCTAGGAAGGAGGAAGAGAGATACCCTTACTATTAATGTCATTGGGAAACTAGCTAATCTTATGCTTCAGAAGGTCATCATCCCAAAATACCTAGATCATAGAAGATCAATAATAGATGCCCACATTAATGAAATTTTAGTTCCTAAAGCTCTTATTGACTTGCAAGTTGCAATAATGTCATGACTAAGGAGACTATGCTTAAGTTAAATCTCCAAGGATCCCTAAGGAAAAGCATCACATTATCACAACTTGCCAATAAATCCACAGTAGCACTAGAAGGCATCATTGAAGATAGTAAGTGAGTGTCCCCCTTAGTTATTGTCTCTATGAAAATGGAAAATGGAGATCCTATATTGATTACAGAGAGCTAAACAAGGACACAAAAAACTACCATTTTCCCTTGCCCTTTATTGACCAAATTTGGATGTTCTTGTAGGAAAAAAAAAAATTCATTCTTGGATGGATTTAGCGGGTATAATTAGATCTATATCAATCATAAATATTAGGATAAGACCATTTTCACAGGCCCATGGGGAACACTTTCCTATAGGGTTATTCCATTTGGTCTATGTAATTCCCATACTACCTTCCAAAGGGTTATGTTGAGAATTTTCTCTGATCTTGTACATGACCCAGTAGAGATCTATATGGATGATCTCACACTTTATGGAGATACTTCCCAAGAATCTCTCTCCCACCTATGTAAAGTTTTGAAAATGTCTATATATATGAATATTTCCTTGATCCTTGAGAAGTTCTATATTTTTATGAATGAAGGGATTGGTTTACGGCACTTTCTCTCTAAGAAAGAAATTCTGGTTTATCCCAATAAAGTACCCATCATTTGAAAGGTTCCCGTTCCTCAAAAATAAAAATATATTAGGAGTTTCTTAGGACTTTTTGGGTATTATAGAAGATTCATCAAAGATTTAAGCAAGATTTCTTCACCTTTGTTTCCTTTTCTAATAAAATATTTATAATTCTCTTGGAGAGATCCATGTCATAAGGAATTTGAGGATGTCAAAGAGAAATTGATGATTACGGTAGTCCTTAGAGGTCCAAATTGGACTATTCCCTTTCATATCCACACATATGGATTAGAGAAAGAGGTTTCTCAAGGATTAGGGAAAATTGAAGGTAAATTTCCTTATACCATCCATTTCATTAATAAGAACCTATCTAAAGGTGAGCTCAATTGCATAGTCATTGAAAACGAACTTTTAGATATGGTACATTCTATGATTAAATTCATACCATACATGACAAGTTATTACGTATTTTTACATAATAACCATGCAACAATTAAGTACTTGATGAATACACCCGATATAAATTCTCAAATAATTAGATGGCTATTGATTCTACAACAATTTGATCTAACTATTGTTCCGAAACTGGGGAAGTAAAATGTCGTTGCATATTTTCTTCAAGGCTAACAATGTCTGCAAAAGATGGAGAGATGGTGGATGAACACTTTTTTTTCCATCTCACTCCTATATCCATGGCATTGACATAAATAGCTTCCTAACTACTAGCCTATTTCCATCTCATTTATCTTCAGAGGAGAACAACAGAGTTATCAAAAACAATACTCCTTATACTTACATTAGGGGCAACCTATTCAATTTCGAGCATGATTAGATCCTAAAAATATTTGTGAGGGGATATTATGTTTATGACATTCTCTCAGGCTATCATTATAGACCCTGTGAGGGCCATTTTGTTGCAAATAGAACATCCTACAAAATATTATAAGAAGGATACTACTAGCCTACCCTTCATAGAGATTCCCATAGATATACAACACAATGTGATGAATGCCAAAGGGTGGGGGGCCTACTCAGAGGGATAAAATCCCTTTACAACCTTAGGTGACCATTGAGCCATTTGGAAAGTGGAGCATGGATTTCATAGGCCCTATTGATCCTCCATCTCGATACAAGAGATACAACATTATGTGTACAAAATATTTGACTAAGTGGGCTAAGGTAAAACGAGTGAAGATGAAAACAAAGCAATAGGTAACTGAATTCTTAAGGGGGAACATCTTTTCCAAATTTGGTTCCTAAAGTGAATTGGTGATAGGCCAAGGATCCCAATTCACTTCCAATATAATAGATGGAATCATGAGGTAGCATCATATTCGACACAAAAATATACCCTATATCACTGTTACGAAAATGGCCAACTGGACATGTGTTACATGTCAATTTGGGCACATCAACCCTAGTTTCCAGATCCATATATTATGGTCCATCAATCCCTAATTCAGTTGTTTTCATTCCCTAATGAAGTTAACCTACATCATGCTTGTCTCCCAAGAGTTTCCATGTCACCATTCATCCAAAAAATCCCCCTAAGGAGATCAGTGCAGGTGGCCTCTTATCAAGCTGCATTGCAATGTAGGAATTGCACTATCTGGGTGCACTGCAGCACAGTTGGCCTTTGTTTCACCCGTGCTGAGAAAGATTCATCGAATTTTTGAAATGAATCCATTGGATTCCTCATACAATGGATGCTTCTGGAAGTTTCCAGATGGATTGAGCTTGCTTTTGGATGGGGAAGAGGATGAATGAACCTTAATCCATTATCCCTTCCTCCATGGAACCACTTCCCAATTTTGGCGGAGAATTCATGAGGGCAATTAATGGCTTAACCTCCTCCATTCAACTATAAATTGATCAACCATTCAAAGGCTGGTCTAGGATGGAATTTCTTGAGCTAAGGAAATGCTATTTGAATGAGATTAGCAAGAGTATTTTAATGATGTTGAAATGTTGCTTCATGAGGAGAGAAGCGTTTGAAGCTGGAAGGATGACACTGAATCGAGCATGAATCCTCATGGGTTGTAATCTTTCCTTCTATTAATAAATAATTCTAATCTTTTTCCATTCATGTGTTTATATGATGTATATTGTATTCTGGATTCTATGATATGTTTAGTTAACAAATTGTTATTGCATGCTTTGATGGGTTTCTCTCTCAGCTTGCCTGCAGGTACTTTCCAAGCGAGTTAAGTATGGAAAGGAGCGGAAAAATTGGTTAAAGGAGAGAGGGATCGAGTGAAAGTTACAGGTTGGTTTCTTCTTCCTCCTTCTCTTATCTGTTAACTATAGGAAAAGCAATGAATTACTTTATCTGTTGTTTCTAGACTAGCTACTGGGTCTAGAGGGTTAGGCGTTTGAAGAAACACTAAATTTTCCCAAAACAAAATGGAGACTCCATTGTGGAATGATCCTATCCCTTGTAATAGCTTATCACCTCCTTAAACACCTTGACATACTTTACTTGTTGTAATTTAGCCTTTTGCATTGAATTTTGGTCAAAATTTGAGGTTAGATGACTCTTGAGTGGCCGCACAGGAATCAGTGCAGGCTAGCCTTAGAGATAGTGTGTTGCAGTGCACTTAGGCCTTCTTTGACCCGCGTTGATTAACAAAGGAATATTTTAATGATCACAATTTTTCCCTCTTTGGCCTACACTGATCAATGCAGATTAGCCTTCTTTGACTTGCACTGATCAATTCTGAAATCATTGAAATCAGTGTAGTCTTTAGTGAGAGCTAGTGCACTGTAGTGCAGTTAGCCCCTCTGTGACCTGCGCTGATCAACACTAGGTTAAATTCCCACTTTTGGATTGAGTTTTTTCCAAAATTCTTCTGATTGCTTGCTTGTTGAAAATCAATGATGTCTTATCTCTGAAAATAGTCTTTTCATCTCCTTAGCCAACCAACCCTTCTTTGATTGGATTGATTAATGTTTCTTTAAAGTTTTCTTTGTCATTATCAGTCTATAGTCAAAGTTAGAATATAATCGATTGTGTTTGTCCATAGAAAAGTGTCGTAAAAACGTGATTTTCTTCGAAAAATGAAGTGTCGTAAATTCTTCCTTCATAAATTATCGATTGATTTATATGTGCATTTGATTTGTATTTTCATTTAAGGTGTCAAGAATCTTCGTTTCTTTAATATCGAAAGTGTCGTACAGTCTTCCTTTCCCTTTAAAAGAAATTTTCACAAATCATCATTTTTTATGAAAAGAGTTCTGAATCATTTGTGCAATAGTTTTTCTTATTGCATCATTCACATTAAGAGAAACTGAAACGAAAAACATGCATTGTGCATATTAAAGTTTGTGAATCCCTGAAAGGAATGGTTTAGAGAATTGCATCTAGTTTGTACTCTTTTTTGATTGATCAAAACGTACTTGTATGCTCTATCCCTCATAGCTAGGATTTTCATTGCTGAAATTAAATGGAAAGATTGCTTCTCATTCTAGTTGCATTTTTAGGAATTTCGGAAAACATCTCGTGGTGAACATTCAAAGGTGAAATTTAAGTAAGATCAACCTAAATTTTACATTAATTAATCTAATAACGCATTGGAACTTAATGAAAACATCTAGAGTTCTAGGCTAGAGACGTGTTCCGGCGTCTTTCAACCTAGTGGCTATCGTTTTCACTGAGGTTGGGTGATTCCTCCTCTCTGATTCGATAAGTTCTAGTACAAACTTATGCTCCCTGTACCATCGAGTATATGGTGGGAGACCACAATAGGTTGAAATCCTTTATCCCTAGGAAGCCAAGTTTTCCGCCTTACCGATCGCAATGCACCGAAGACAGCATTCAGGAAGATTGACTGTTGTATGTAAAGTCCTTGGTCATTTCTCTTTCATTTATCACCAAGGTGTATATAGCAATTTTGCGATTTTTCTGGCAAACCCTCTTGTCTAGTATCTCCAGAGTAGTCACTTTCATTCCTTTTCAACTCTTTAAAAGTGAAAGGATCATCTGAGCACTTGTCCTTTCAGGCTTATTGAACATCGAAAGTGACTAGAGTCATCTTTTGTTTTTTCTCGACTCTTTATAAATGAAAAAGCGAAGTTGTGTTCCAGTGTCGTAAAAAGTAATTGACCACGGATAACATCCTCCACGCTCGCTCCTTAGTTGATCTTAGGTCAAAACATATGGCAACAAATCCGGAGTCCACCAATCAAGGAATTCCTTTAGATGGGAATCCTAGTCCTTTTCCTCCATTTGGAAATATTGGTGCTCCATATATGGCTACATTGTCCCTTCTGGGATTTACCACTGGCTTGCGAGTATGGTTGTTTTCAACCTCCTTGGTTCAAAATGTCGTGATTCCTCCACAATAGAGTACACCTCCAACTGGAGAAAGTCAACCTCTAATTGATCCTAAAGTTGACACTTTTCCTTCTTCCTCGGTTGTTTCTTCCTCCCCTTCTTCCTCTTCGCCTGGTGAAAGTATTGGTACTAGTAACCAGGTGGCTAAAAAGAAGAAGAAGAAATGGAAGAAGAAGAAGAAGAAGCAAATTCAGTAGAGGGAAAACCAAGCAACCATTGCTTTAAATGCAACATCTGATGAGAAACCATCCATCAAGCCTCACAAAGTTCGATATCCATGCAAACTTTGTGCGGGAGACCATCTTCTTTGAAATTGTCCTGATATTCCTTAGATCTTAGAAGAATGGTCTTCTTGTTCACATCATCCTGTGTCATCAATTTCTATAGATCATGTTGGTGACACACCATCAACGAGTGGTAGTAAAGATCACGGAAAGAAGGGCAAAGATAAGTTTCCTTGTAGGTTATGTGAAGGGAATCATCCCATTCACATTTGTCCCTATCTAGATGAAGCCCAAATGGTGTTGGATAATCATCCTGCTTCACTGCATCGATTTCCATCTGGTTACAGGAAACTATCCCTAAATCCTTCACTAGATGATGAACTGACTGACCAAAATCAACCGTCGGTCAAAACCACTCTCTCTGAAAGTGAATCCTATGAGTCTATACCCGACCCAAATCAACAGGTCCAGGTAACAGTTGACCCGATTTCACCTTCAGCTAATCGTACATTTCCAGAAGAGAGTGAAAATGATACCACTAAAGTTATTTTTGTTTCTTCAGGTTCTAATGAGCTTGGGGGTAGTCCTCCTGTTCCATCAAGATAGGAGGAAAATCCTCCAGTTGTCATAACTCAAGGGGTTAATTCTCCCATTTCTATGGTACCCCCTCCAATTAATCTAGTCACTTCCTTTGATTGGAATCGACTAGAAGGATTCTGCCTTCCTTCCTATGTGCCTTTCCAGATCATAGTATAGGTTTGTGATATGATTGTATCAGGCACTATTATAGATGAAGGTGCATTTGTGAGTATCCTTTCCTCAACTGCTTGGCAAGTGCTCAGTTCGCCGCCACTTGTGCCTGCTACCCAGAATCTGTTGGCTTTTAACAGAGGAACCAACTGACCATTAGGGATCCTCCCTTAGTTACCTATTACATTGGGAGGAAAAATTGTTTATCTGAACGTGATGGTAGTCCTAGGCCCATTAGATTATAATTTACTTCTAGGGCGCGACTATGTTTATGGCATGGGAGCTATTGTTTCCACACTCTTTTGAGTGATTTGTTTCCCGCATGAAGGTAGAATTGTCATTGTTGACCAGCTTTCATTTCCCAGTCCAAATATGGCTTCTATTCAACCATCTTCCCTAAATGGTCCTTTTGTACCAATGGCATCATCCCTGCCACGGGTTAATTATGTGGCAACATGTTCCATACCTACATCAACTGACGATCAATTCAGTGATGTGGTACAACAAGTACGAGGGGCATTGGAACCAAATCTCTAATTCATGACCTCTTATGAGTTGTGATTGGGTTCGAGGATAGTTCTTTTACTATGTCAACCTCGTTAAAAAATGAAACAAATACATGAGGATAGTTCTTTACTATGTCAACCTCGTTAAAAAATGAAATAGGTCCATGAGGATAGTTCATGGTCTTGTGTTAATCCCGTTAAAAAATAAAACAAGGAATATGAGCATAGTTCCTTGTCTTGTGTCAAGCTCATTAAAAAATGAAGCAGGGTCCCCTAGAGAAAAGTTCCAAGTCGAGTCTTTGATTAGATCTCGTAAAATCCCAATTGAGTCTTTCACTTGATCTTGTAAAAGAACCTTCATTCCATCCACCTGATAGCCACGAGTAGTCTACTCAGGTGAATGTAATGAAGCTTGGGGGGCATGCACATAATGGTAAAGATAAGTTTCCCTATAGTTTATGTGAAGGGAATCATCCCATTCACCTTTTTCCTTATCTGGACGAAGCCCAAAAAGGTGTTGGATAACCGTCCTGCTTCACCACAGCGACTTCCATCTGGTTACAGGAGTCTCTCCCTTTCATCATGCCAGGGGCATGTAAACCAATTCCAAGCATAGTTTTTCATTTCAGCTTGTGTAAAATGAAACTGAATCCAAGCATAGTTTTTCGATTTAAGCTTGTGTAAAACTGAAACTAAATCCAAGCATAGTTTTTCATTTCAAGCTTGTGTAAACATGAAACTAAATCCAAGCATAGTTCCCTATGGTTCAAGCTTGTCTAAAAATGAACCCATTTCCATTTTTAACCCATTGCCACCATCCCTTTGGCCAATCATACGCTTTCAATTGGTTGTTTTATCCTTTTTTGAGGAACAATTGCAATGATTGGTCTTCTTAGCTAACGTCTTCACATAAATCAACATGTTTTGAGAAGTTCCAACATCACCGGAACCTGTTGCTACCCTAGAACCCACTCGTTCCTCAAAGTGGAGTCCTCTTTAAGCTCTCTTCAGACTCTCTAAACATGAAAAGATTGTCGAGCGCTTGTCGTTTCTAGCTCGGTAACGGATTAGAATCGATATCTACTCAGTATAGTCTTACCCCTTCTTCGGGCTGAGATAGATTAACTACAAAAAAGGTACTCGTTGATTGAACATGGTCAATAGGTTCTCTCTTGTATTATTTTATTCTTTTTTAGGCTTGAGAGACAAATTTACGAAAAAGAACTTGCGGTGTTTCTGTTTAGTCCCTTTTCAGACTCTCTAAATGTGAAAATGACCAAGTTATCTTTGTCTTTAAACTCGTTAAAAACATTAAATAGCAACAAACTTGTCCATCTAGACAAGACCGAGTTTCACCTTCGCTAGACTCATTAAAACATCAAATAGCGATGGATTCACCCGAAGGGTGGAATTATACAACAAGCATATGTTATCCTCCTCAAGCTTGATAAAAATAAATAGGTAGTAGTCAGAAATGACTGGGGAAAATGGGAAAAAGCCTAGAAAACTTTATGTTTGCAGGTCGCTTTTCAACATGACACTTTCACCTCATCACTGTGACTATGTGGGTTGGGTCATTCAGCTTGATGGTTATCACACCATTGGTCTATCATACCATCCATCACTTTGTTTTGGGTCAATGCTACCAATTTACTTCAGTGTCCCCGATATGTTCGATAAAACTAAGCTGAACATTCTGATAAAACTAAGCACCAAATCTCTATAGAAGATACCCGTATCTTAGCTAGAAGTGATCACTACTTCATAATGGAATTCAGAGAAGCCATAGAAATCAAAAAACACCCTAATAACCTCAATATAGACGATGGATGGACCATAAGCGAAAACTCGATTCCAATGCTATCATCTAAATCTACCCCTACCTAACTATAATCCTCCTCTAATTAACCTAGAACAAACATAAAAGATCTAATCTATTATAATTAAATAACACACTAAATGGATTAGCCATAATAAATAATTAAAATAAATATAATTAATAAATAAATTGAAATAAATATAATTATAACAATTAAAATTAATAATTAATCAAAATAAATATAATTAAAATTATTAAAATAAATATTTAATTAAAATTAAAATAATTAAAATTAAAATAATTAAAATAAATAATTAAAATTAAAATAATTGTAACAAATAAGTAATTAAAATAAATAGAATTAAAATAATTATAAAATTAATTAAAATCAAAATACCAAATAATTAATACAAATATAATTAATATAAACATAACCCTAATGAGAAATAATAATAATTCTATAATAATATTAAAAAAATACAATTAAATTTACAAAACATAATATAATAATTAAATTAATTCTATCACAATTTTAAACCCTAAATATCTCAAAAATATAATTAAATTAACAAAATATAATAAAACAATTATAATTATAATTAAAACAAATAGAATAATTTAAAAATAATTTAATAAATCCTAATATATGTCGGCTAAGCATCTCACACATCTCTATATATTTGGAAAAATGAGACCAGTCTTTCAATATTCTTTCACATCCTGGAGATGAACTTTCACATCCTGGAGATGAACCACCATTTCTAGTTCGAAACGTCGATAAAAAAGAAGCCTAATGCGATGTATCCAGAAGATAATCTACATAATCATGAAACTCGCAGAAACCTCAAAGACAAAATACTCACCCAATACGGAAGGGAGATAATGAAAGAAGTTCGCAGATTTGAATGACATATATTGCTCTTAACAAAAAAGAGGACTCACCTTACATTCTTGAAGAGATGTAGAGATTCATCGATCATTCCTACCTTTGCCAAAATCAATCATTCTCTGAGAAGCCAGCATAATAATCAAATATTCATCAAAGCCAACATTGCTCTTATTCGAAGTGAAATCAGAAAAACCAGGTATGAACTCAGCACTTTATCCCAAAAAACTTATAATCTTCATACAAATTTAGCTAATTCAATCAAACCAGAGTTATGGGTATTAATTGACTCGGCTTCGGCATTAAAAGCTATTAGACTGGAACAACTTACAATCACTAAACAAACTCAAAAATTCTCCAAACTCTTGGACAAAAAAGCATCTCTCCACAATATATCTGACTTTAGCTCTCACTCTAAAATCAATGCTTCACAAATTTCCTCATTAAAATCCCTCATCAGTCATAATATTTCTATCAAAAACAATAATCAATCTTTAGAAAACACTGGATACCTACCCTGAACAGACCTAACAACAAACCCAACACAATGCGGCATGCCCTATCCCTCCATTCAGAACAAACCCCTCAACAAATACAACCCAGCCGCCTCGCAGTCCACTCAACACACACCCCATAACCTGACCACACAGTCCAAACAAAGCTTTAGCAATACCCAACCTACGTTGTCCTCCTATAATATTTCCGCACTCCATCCCATGCTACATGCTCCCGCTATTCAAAACCCAGCCCCCTCGCAGTCCACCCAACGCACATCCCTCAACAAATACAACCCAACCCCCTCGTAGTCCACTCAATGCACACCCCATAAACTGACCACGCAATCCAAGCAAGGCCATACCTAGCCTACGTTTTCCTCTTGTAATGTACCTACTCTCCATCCCACGCTGTCTACTCCCTCACATCAAAACCTAGCCCCCCCACAACCTACGCTGTCATTAACAGCACTCACTCAGCCGCCATCACCCACGCAGCTGCAAATTCAACACAGAAACCCCCATAATACCATCTAGCCACAAAGAATAACACAACACAACAACCCCCACAATAACATGACCCTACCCAGCCCACGCAATCCCAACCAGTGCTGTCAGGCTCCAACATTACGCTCCAACCCACACCTCCATTCGAATTTGCATTGTCCCAACCTATGAAAGCAACATCACACAAACACCAGAAAAAAGAAAAAAATAGTGAACCTATGTCACATACCAATAATAATAATAAACCCAATAATAACAAAGACAATCTAGTCATAAATCTATCTAACCTCCAAGTAAATGAACACATCCTAAACCTATTAAGAAAAGGATTAAATTTTTCCATCACACCACGCAAGATCCCTGTGGAAGACATTCTATGCAATATTGAAAATGGTATCAAAAACCTTCCTGACAACATAAAATAACAAATCAGACAAGACTGCTCCATTAGCCTTAGGAAGGCAAACCCCCCCAAAAGCAACGTCAGCAAACAAGAGTATCTAGCTCTCAAAACCTTGAACTCCAACCCTGATATTGTAGTGTTGAAAGCAGACAAAGGAGGAGCCACCGTTATCATGAACAAAAGTGACTACAAAGAAAAAATGCTAGATCATCTAAATAACAGTGGCTGCTATAGAAAACTCAACAAAATCCCATTAATCAAGATTCCCAAAAAAGTATGCAACCTAATGAAAACTAGTAAGATACAAGACAACAAAAATCTCATAGTCAACAATCCATACACACCGAGAATCTATGGAGCCCCAAAGATTCACAAGAAAGAGATCCCTCTCAGACCAATAGTAAACACGATTAATGGACCTACATACCATCTAGAAAAACAACTAGCCAAGAAACTAAAACCACTAGTGGGAAACACAGACTCTTTTGTCAAAGACTCAACCCAATTCATTAAAGAAATCAAGAACATCAAACTTGATCAAAATGACATTTTGGTTAGTTTTGATGTCACCTCACTATATACCAATATCCCCATTAATGATGCCATGGAGGTCATCTGCAAACTAACAGATCCTGACACATCAAAGCTCATAGAAATTTGCCTAAGATCAACCTTTTTCAGCTTCATGGAAGATATTTATGAACAGACATGTGGAGTTGCCATGGGGTCACCTCTGTCCCCTATTATTGCCAATTTATTTATGGAGGACTTTGAAAACAAAGCCCTTATGACCACACCCCTAAAACCTAAATTGTGGAAAAGATATGTGGATGACACATTCATCATATGGCCTCATGGAAGAGAAACCCTAGAAACCTTCAAACAACACCTAAATAGTTTATCCCCTTCCATAAAATTCACTATGGAAGTTGAGGTCAACAAAAGCCTCCCCTTCCTTGATATCCTCATCACTAGGAATGATGATGGCTCTATATCCCACCAGGTTTATAGAAAAAAGACTCACACCGAACAATATTTACATGCCTCCTCACATCATCACCCTACCCACAAACTAGGAGTCCTCAACACATTAGCAACCAGAGCCCTTAGAATCTCTGACAAGGAACACCTAGAAAAAGAAATAGAACACCTTATTAAAGTTTTCCTAAAAAACGGATACAACAAACATCAAGCTATCAAATCCATAAATAAGGCAAACACTCGACCTAACAAAAATAGAAACTTTGATAACATAATAGGAAAAGTCAACCTCCCTTACATACTAGGGACTACAGACAAAATCTCCCGCATCCTGAAAAATAATGGAATTCTAACCACTTTCAAACCCTTAAACACTATTCGTAACTGCCTTAATCCAGTCAAAGACAAAATTGATCCTAAATTCCATAAAGGTGTCTACTTAATTCCCTGCTCATGCAACAAACCCTATGTAGGTGAGACTGGGAGATCCTTTAACACAAGAATCTAGGAACACTCAGCTGACATTAAACATAATCGATCCAAATCCTCAGCTCTAGCTGAACATTCTAATAAAACTAAGCACCAAATCTATATAGAAGATACCCGTATCTTAGCTAGAAGTGATCACTACTTCATAAGGAAATTCAAAGAAGCCATAGAAATTAGCAAACACCCTAATAACCTCAATAGAGACGACAGATGGACCATAAGCGAAAACTGGATTCCAATCCTATCATCCAAATCTACCCCTACCTAACTATAATCCTCCTCTAATTAACCTAGAACAAACATAAAAGATCTAATCCATTATAATTAAATAACACACTAAATGGATTAGCCATAATAAATAATTAAAATAAATATAATTAATAAATAATTAATAAATAAATTGAAATAAATTTAATTAAAACAATTAAAATTAATAATTAATAAAAATAAACATAATTAAAATTATTAAAATAAATAATTAATTAAAATTAAAATAATTATAACAAATAAGTAATTAAAATAATTATAAAATTAATTAAAATCAAAATACAAAATAATTAATACAATATAATTAATATAAATATAACCCTAATGAGAAATAATAATAATAATTATATAATAATCATAAAAAAAAATACAATTAAATTTACAAAACATAATATAATTAAATTAATTCTATCACAATTTTAAACCCTAAATATCACAAAAATATAATTAAATTAACAAAATATAATAAAACAATTAAAATTATAATTAAAACAAATAGAATAATTTAAAAATAATTTAATAAATCCTAATATCTGTCGGCTAAGCATCTCATACATCTCTATATATTTGGAAAAATGAGACCAGTCTTTCAATAATCTTTCACATCCTGAAGATGAACCACCGTTGCTGGTTTGAAACGTCGATAAAAAAGAAACCTAATGCGATGTATCCGGAAGATAATCTACATAATCATGAAACTCGCAGAAACCTCAAAGACAAAATACTCACCCAATACGGAAGGGAGATAATGAAAGAAGTTCGCAGATTTGAACGACAAAGATTGCTCTTAACGAAAAAGAAGACTGACCTTACATTCTTGAAGAGATGCAGAGATTCATCAATTATTCCTACCTTTGCCAAAATCAATCATTCTCTGAGAAGCCAGCACAATAATCAAATATTCATCAAAGCCAGCATTGCTCTTATTCGAAGTGAAATCAGAAAAACCAGATATAAACTCAGCACTTTATCCCAAAAAACTTATATTCTTCATACAAATTTAGCTAATTAAATCAAACCAGATTTATGGGTATTAATTGACTCGGCTTCGGCATTAAAAGCTGTTAGAATGGAACAACTTACAATCACTAAACAAACTCAAAAATTCTCAAACTCTTGGACAAAAATGCAGCTCTCCACAATCTATCTGACTTTAGCTCTCACTCTAAAATCAATGCTTCACAAATTTCCTCATTAAAATCCCTCAGCAGTCATAATATTTCTGTCAATAACAATAATTGATCTTTAGAAAACACTAGATACCTACCCTCAACAGACCTAACAACAAACCCAACACAATGCGGCACGCCCTCTCCCTCCGTTCAGAACACACCCCTCAACAAATACAACCCAGCCCCCTCGCAGTCCACTCAACACACACCCCATAACCTGAACACACAGTCTAAACAAAGCTTCAGCAATACCCAACCTAAGTTGTCCTCCTGTAATATTTCGACACTCCATCCCACGCTGCCTGCTCCTGCAATTCAAAACCCAGCCCCCTCGCAGTGCACCCAACACACACCCCTCAACAAATACAACCCAGCCCTCTCGCAGTCCACTCAACACACACCCCATAAACTGACCACGCAATCCAATCAAGGCCACACCCAGGCTACTCTATCCTCCTGTAATGTACCTACACTCCATCCCACGCTGTCTACTCCCTCACTTCGAGACCTAGTCCCCTCACAACCTACGATGTCATTAACAACACTCACTCAGCCGCAAATTCAACACAACAACCCCCATAATACCACACAGCCGCAAAGAATAATGCAACACAACAACCCCCACAATAACATGACCCTACCCCAGCCCACGCAATTCCAACTAGCACTGTCAGGCTCCAACATTACGCTCCAACCCACGCATCCATTCCAACCTGCGTTTTCCCAACCTATGAAAGCAGCATCACACAAACACCATCAAAAAGAAAACAATAGTGAACCTATGTCACATACCAATAATAATAATGAACCTAATAATAACAAAGACAATCTAGTCATAAATCTATCTAACCTCCAACTAAATGAACACATCCTAAACCTATTAAGAAAAGGATTAAATTTCTCCATCACACCATGCAAGATCCCTGTGGAAGACATTCTATGCAATATTGAATATGGTATCAAAAACCTTCCTGACAACATAAAAGAACAAATCAGACAAGACTGTTCCATCACCCTTAGGAAGGTAAAACCCCCCAAAAGTTATGTCAGCAAACAAGAGTATCTAGCTCTCAAAACCTTGAACTCCAACCCTGATATTGTAGTGTTGAAAGCAGACAAAGGAGGAGCCACCGTTATCATGAACAAAAGTGACTACAAAGAAAAAATGCTAGATCATCTAAATAACAGTGGCTGCTATAGAAAACTCAACAAAATCCCATTAATCAAGATTCCCAAAAAAGTATGCAACCTAATCAAAACTAGTAAGATACAAGACAACAAAAATCTCATAGTTAACAATCCATACACACCGAGAATCTATGGAGCCCCAAAGATTCACAAGGAAGACATCCCTCTCAGACCAATAGTAAACACGATTAATGGACCTACATACCATCTAGAAAAACACCTAGCCAAGAAACTAAAACCACTAGTGGGAAACACAGACTCTTTTGTCAAAGACTCAACCCAATTCATTGAAGAAATCAAGAACATCAAACTTGATCAAAATGACATTTTGGTTAGTTTTGATGTCACCTCACTATATACCAATATCCCCATTAATGATGCCATGGAGGTCATCTGCAAACTAACAGATCCTGACACATCAAAGCTCATAGAAATTTGCCTAAGATCAACCTTTTTCAGCTTCATGGAAGATATTTATGAATAGACATGTGGAGTTGCCATGGGGTCGCCTATGTCCCCTATTATTGCCAATTTATTTATGGAAGACTTTGAAAACAAAGCCCTTTTGACCACACCCCTAAAACCTAAATTGTGGAAAAGATATGTGGATGACACATTCATGATATGGCCTCACGGAAGAGAAACCCTAGAAACCTTCAAACAACACCTAAATAGTTTATCCCCTTCCATAAAATTCACTATGGAAGTTGAGGTCAACAAAAGCCTCCCCTTCCTTGATATCCTCATCACTAGGAATGATGATGGCTCTATATCCCACCAGGTTTATAGAAAAAAGACTCACACCGAACAATATTTACATACCTCCTCACATCATCACCTTACCCCCAAACTAGGAGTCCTCAACACATTAGCAACCGGAGCCCTTAAAATCTCTAACAAGGAACACCTAGAAAAAGAAATAGAACACCTTATCAAAGTTTTCCTAAAAAATGGATACAACAAACATCAAGCTATCAAAGCCATAAATAAGGTAAACACTCGACCTAACAAAAATAGAAACTTTGATAACATAATAGGAAAAGTCAACCTCCCTTACATACTAGGGACTACGGACAAAATCTCCCGCATCCCGAAAAATAATGGAATTCTAACCACTTTCAAACGCTTAAACACTATCCGTAACTGCCTTAATCCATTCAAAGACAAAATTGATCCTAAATGCCATAAAGGTGTCTACTTAATTCCCTGCTCATGCGGAAAACCCTATGTAGGTGAGACTAGGATATCCTTTAACACAAGAATCAAGGAACACCGAGCTGACATTAAACACAATCGATCCAAATCCTCAGCTCTAGCTGAACATTCTGATGAAACTAAGCATCAAGTCTGTATAGAAGATACTTGTATCTTAGCTAGCAGTGATCACTACTTCATAAGAAAATTTAGAGAAGCCATAGAAATTAGCAAACACCCTAATAACCTCAATACAGACGACGGATGGACCATAAGCAAAAACTGGATTCCAATCTTGTCATCCAAATCTACCCCTACCTAACTATAATCCTCCTCTAATTAACATAGAACAAACATAAAAGATCTAATCCATTATAATTAAATAACACACTAAATGGATTAGCCATAATAAATAATTAAAATAAATATAATTAAAATAATTATATTTATTTTAACACACTATGACCTTAATAATAATTCATTTAAATAACACACTAGGACCTTAATTATATTAATTAATAAATATAATTAAAATTAAAATAATTATAACAAATAAGTAATTAAAATAAATAAAATTAAAATAATTATAAAATTAATTAAAATCAAAATACGAAATAATTAATAAAAATATAATTAATATAAACATGACCCTAATGAGAAATAATAACAATTCTATAATAATCTAAAAAAAAAAATACAATTAAATGTACAAAACATAATATAATAATTAAATTAATTCTATCACAATTTTAAACCCTAAATATCACAAAAATATAATTAAATTAACAAAATATAATAAAACAATTAAACTTATAATTAAAACAAATAGAATAATTTAATAAATCCTAGTATCTGTCAACTAAGCATCTCATACATCTCTATATATTTGGAAAAATGAGACTAGTCTTTCAATAATCTTTCACAGCCTGAAGATGAGCCACCATTGTTGGTTCGAAATGTCGATCAAAAAGAAACCTAATGCGATGTATCTGGAAGATAATCTACATAAGAAGTCATTTAGTTCAAAACTTCATCCTTTGCAATACAATAAACCTTCATTTTCATTCCCGCCATTCTTGAACCTTGTGTCGTCAGTCGATGTTTCATCTCCAAAATCATTTACCTCGTTTCGTGTCATTGATGTGGGATACATCAAGGCCCTCCTACGATGAGTCGCTTCTTGTCGACATCAGCACATCATCCAAGAAGTTGACTTAGAAACACCCCTTCAGTACCTTGAGGCTTGCATACATCAATGGCAGGTTTCTCGCTTCTGGCGATAGGTTGACATCACTGGCCTTTAACCGAAAGACTTTGTATGGTGTTCAACATCAAATCATTTATTCACACCTTGCAAAATGTACTGTAGTACCTTGAGGGTCATTATCATTATCAGTGATTCCTCTCGCATCTATTTACGGCTCACGTCATTGGTTGGTAATCAGACGATGTCTCTCCATGTTCGTCCTCACATCATCTATTCACATGGTTAGACTTGTACTTGAGAGAAAGATTGGACGAGATTGAAGACCCTGGATCTAGTTTCATCCATCCAGGCTACGATATATTTTCAGGAGTACTATATCAAATGTACAAATGGCCTTACATTTATGGTCATCCATTCATGGGTCTATATCTATAGATGAATATATTTGTACATGTAATGAAAGTTTATAAGTTGAGCATGGGTATGCCTTCCCTCAGCTAGTTCGTGAGAAAAAATCAAATTATCATGACATTTGTATTGTAACTGATGCAGGTCACCTTCAACTTTGAAACCTTCTCTCCAAGTGGTAAAGTATCTCACTCGACATGTTTATTTTCCACTTCATGCTTTAAGGGGCAACTGTTACAGGTCAATTTGGGCACATCAACCCCAGCTTCCAGATCCATATATTAGGGTCCATCAATCCCTAATTCAGTTGTTTTCATTCCCTAATGAAGTTAAAATACATCATGCTTGTCTCCCAAGAGTTTCCATGTCACCATTCATCCAAAAAATGCCCCTAAGGAGATCAACACAGGTGGCCTTTTATCGGGCTGCATTGTAATGCAGGAATTGCATTGTTTGGGTGCACTGCAGCACAGTTGGCGTTTGTTCACCTACGCTGAGTGAGATTCATCGAATTTTTGAAATGAATCCATTGGATTCCTCATCCAATGGATGCTTTTGGAAGTTTCCAGATGGATTGAGCTTGCTTTTGGATGGGGAAGAGGATTAATGAACCTTAATCCATTATCCCTTCCTCCATGGAACCACTTCCCAATTTTGGTAGAGAATTCATGAGGGCCATTAATGGCTTAACCTCCTCCACTCAACTATAAATTGACCAAGCATTCAAAGGCTGGTCTAGGTTGGAATTTCTTGAGCTAAGGAAATGTTGTTTGAATGAGATTAGTAAGAGTATTGTAATGATGTTGAAATGTTGCTTCATGAGGAGAGAAGGGTTTGAAGCTAGAAGGATGACACTGAATCGAGCAAGAATATTCATGGGTTGTAATATTTCCTTCTATTAATAAAGAATTCTAATATTTTTCCATTCATGTGTTTATATGATGTATATCGTATTCTGGATTCTATGATATGTTTAGTTAACAGATCATTATTATATGCTTTGATGGGTTTCTGTCTTGGCTTGTGTGCAGGTACTTTCCAAGTGAGTTAAGTACGGAAAGGAGTGGCGAAATCGGTCAAAGGAGAGAGGGATCGAGTAAAAGTTACAATTTGGTTTCTTTTTCCTCCTCTTATTTGTTAACTATAGGAAAAGCAGCGAATTACTTTGTCTGTTGTTTCTAGACTACCTACTAGGTCTAGAGGGTTAGGCGTTTGAAGAAACACTAAATTTTCCCAAAACAACATGAATAACATAGCACTAAAAAGAGCTCTAACCAAATTATTCAGAAGAAGAAGAAAATATTGGGAATAAAGGATTGTTGAAGCCACCTAGGCCTACAACACCACTTACAATACCACTATTGGGTTCACCCCTTACAAGCTAGTATATGGAAAGAAGTCCTTGTTGTCCATGGTGTTTAAGTAAAACATTCTAAGAATGACATCACAACTTGTTATGTATCTCACCAAATCACAAGAAGAAAGGCTACAAAAACTATATGCACTTGATGATATTAGAATACAAGCCTCATTACACATCGAAGTGGTTCAATGGTAAATAAATGTATGACATCATAAACATATTAAGACCAGAGCCTTCCTGGAGGTTTATTGGGCCCTCTTGTATGACTCTAGGTTCAAGGATTTCAAAGCAAAAGTCATCACCAAATGTATCAGACCTTATTTAGTTGAGAAACATCATGATAATGGTTCTGTTAAAATTAGGATAGTAGATGATGAACACATCCCACTTCTAGTGAATGGTTACAAGCTAAAGTTTCACAATAATCCCTTCTCAAGGGTTGAGTTTATTGATGCAATATGTAAAGGGATAAATGTGATTTACAGCATAAAAGATCCCAATCCATTCATCCTTTAATCATGAAAGAATTGAAGAAAAGATCAAAGATAAAGAATCAAAAGAGAAAAGAATAAAAAATAAAAAGAACTCAAGTGAATACTTTTGTTAAGGAACTTAAGGAAAGCTCATTTCTTGAAAACCTCCACAATGAAACTTATGAGCCTGAGAAAATACAAAGCAATAAAGGTCCCCATGTGGAAACCTCCCCTAATGTACCTAGGATAGTATTATTAGTTGAAAACCTCCATGATGGAGCTAGTCAGCCTTAAAAAAATAAAGAAGAGAAAAAGAGAAAGAATAGAACAGAAAAAATAAAAAAATGATAAAATAAAAGTTTTCTTACTATGATGAATATGCAGATATTCTAGGAATCAGATAAACATGGTCAAATAAGAAATCCAAATTCCACATTTGGTTGCAAGTAGTAATTCACTCATCTACAAAAATATGAGGAAGCCTCCTTACATCATTTTCATCCATCCAAACATCCACCCATCATTTCAAAGTACTTTCTATTTATTTTATCCTTCTTTCCTAAGTTGTTACAGGAAAGTCCTATATTGCTATAGTATGTCATGGAATCAGTAAAAAGACATAGGTTTGAGGATTTCCCTACATGGAAGCATAGGAAATACATCTAGGGTTTCCAAAAAGCTATCCACTCCACCACCATGTCTCACCCCTCCTTTTCCCTTCCACTGACCATCATTTTCAATTCACAACACATGAACATCATTAATTTTTTCCCTTAATCACCAGAAAGAGCATTTCCAACACTTCCATAAGATTCCCTTTGTATTATTAGAGTTTTTGGTGTCTTATAAGATGAAATAATGAGTCTAAGTACTTTTGTGACTATTATAGGAAACTACACAATTTTGTAGCAGCCTTCAGAAGCCCTACAAGCCCATGTCTCCGACATTTTTTAGGGAATCCACCACATATCACATCTCAAAGTCTTTGAAAGAATCTCTAAGAAAATTAATCACTACGAATAGCTAAAAGTTCTCCTATAGGCCATTATAAGATATTTTTTCGACCGACAACAGTCTAAAGAAGAGTCCACAATAGGATTTTCAGAGGAAAGTAGAAGGAACATTAGAATCCACAACATGATCTTAAAATGTAACGAAAAGAAACAACTAATATATGATAGCTCTAGTAAAGTCATCAAAAGCAACCTCAAAGTCAGTAATAGCAACATATATGAATCACTAAAGGTAAACCACAAGTACAAATCTCTCAAGCCTCACCCTTTGAACTTATCCTAAACTTTAGGAGACATTAAAAGTGTAAGAAAAAGAGGACTTTGTAAGCCAAATTTTGTTAACAGGAGGTCTTATCCACATCTAGCAATGGACTACACCTTTTCACCAAAGATACCCACATGTGGGGGAGAAGAATAATACAAAATATGAAAAATACTTAAGAAAGTGGGCCATTATAATTTACTAATGAGAGATTGTGGAGTATGAAGGGGTAGTTGGGGGCTAGCTCACTATTGCAAGTTGAGGCCATTCCCTCTCATCAACCTAAAAAAAATCCACTCCAATTAAAATCACTTCCCGTTTTCTTGCATGCAATACCATTTAAATTCCTAACAAGACCTTTCCATTTCGACAAGAGTTCAAGATCGCTACCAAGCTTCCGAAACAGTGTGTTGCAGGAACCTACAGGTGTTTCTATATGAGATAAATAGTTTACTATAGGATATAGAGAAATAGATACAAGAAGCCAAATTTTTGCCTAAAACATCCACCAAGACTTCAATTGACTTGAAAGACAAATGGATTTGAAGAAAAATTGAAGTAAAAAAAGTTTTCCCCACTCACATTTTGCAAAAGTGCTCCAATCATCTCAATTATCTAGGATAATTTTTCTACATTACATAGTCTAAATTAGAATAGGGATGAAATATGGCGGTTAAATGCTTTTCAAAAGCATAGTTTTTCAAATATTTATGAAGTTGCATGGTTATGAGTAGTTAAAAAATATTCTCTTATACTATTCCTAGAAAAAAGTTATGCATCTCAAGTCTACTACATGATTCCTCGCTGGCATAGGAAAGCCTAAATCATGTAGAATTCTAGGACCTGTGCTCTATTATATAAAGTATCTTTCTAAAATCTACATGTAAAACCATGGGTGTAGGTTTTAATAGAAGAGAACTAATAGATTCCTCATGGATTCATAAAATTATTGAATTTATAAATATATGTCTTTGAAAATTGCAATTCGTTAGGGTTCTTTTAAAGGTTGAGAGTTTACGATGATGAAACTTGTTTAGACTTTTCCTTGAACCTCAAAAGTACTAAATGGAATGAAATTGTTACGACATTCAAAGGTTTAATTATATTTCTTGATGGTGATCTCATTAGAAAGGTCACAACCTCTCGAAGGGGAAGAAATGGAGCAAGAAAGAGATACATGAAGCATTTAGTGGTAAGACATGATTTTTCCTCCCCAATGAATATCTCGTGGAGGATAAAAATGGGATAGGAGAGAGAGATTATGTAACACTCCTCCCTTATATGTAAAAAATTTCTAACCTAAGCTGAGAAAAGTTAGGTCTGATGTGTAACAATAAAAGTAAATACTTTATGAAATAAATAAAATAATTAATCACCTGGAAAAGTGAGACAACAATAGATGAGATTCTTGCCAAATCTATAACGTACCTCCTTAGCCTACCAAGGAATTTCACCCCTAGGCTCTATTTAATTAAATATTTCTTCATTTACAGCTGAGTTTTAGTGGCCATCACAAGTGTATTAAATCAATCATTACAGATACAATGATTACAGTACTCTTTAGATCATCCCTTAGTCATTAAGACACAACTAGGACAAAGGGTTAGCATACAGTTATTAGAACTCTTTGATATCCCTATCCTATCATAATTGGAATAAATATTGATTTTTTGCTATAACTAATAAGGCTAGGAACAATTATTAAAATCCTAATACCCATATGTGACATGGCACCATCAGTTCTTTATGCAGCGTGCAAGAGTATCAAACTTCCTTATGCATGACATAGATAGCGGTGAATCATCGACAATCCAATGGAAGACATTTCTGCATAACTTTTCCACATGCATGAACCTTTTAATTAATAGCAAACATACTATCCCTCCTTATCAAATGTAAATATGATCATAATAACCTTGACATGCATGTGCGATCATACGTGAGACACATTCATTATTCCATCCATCGTTCCCATCAGAGAAGTAATTAAGCAATCCATATAATTAAGTTGTATGATTTAACATCCTATCAAGTAAGGATTAAACATGAAACACATACCATGCAAGTAATTCTCATCTGAATAGAGGGAAACACCATTAAATATATTAATATCCAAGCACATGTAATTCATTCAAATATTCTCAGAACTAAGAAACTCCTCATAAGTAAATTGGAACAGTAACATACAAACATTCCATGCAAATTACACTAACTAAATCTCACTTGGAGGGAGGAGAACCACCACCCAGCCATGAATCACATATGATTCCCCCCGTGATGAAGATCTTACCAAGGATCAACTCTCCTTAATTGATTGATGCACTGGGTATTTAATACCCTCTTTCAGGATTTAGTTACCATTAGCAACGTCCCGCTTTATAGATTTTTCCATTTGCCTAGGTCTTTTATGGAAAAGCTCATCTTTATATCCCATGACATTTTTCCACTTAAAATCTGGCCTTTATCTCCCGCAAAGATTTTATGTCCAATGGATATTTATCTCTCATCCATCTGATGGATCCACAATCCACCCAAGCTTATCTAGAATCAAATCTAGAAGCTTTATCATGAAATATTCATCTCTATCCCATTCCTCATGGGATTTGGCAATCATATGCTCTCTCTTGGTGCTCCACCCTCCAAGTGATTTATTTTATTAATTTATTTAATGACACATTTGCTTTTCATATTACATATCACCTACCTCTCCTCAGCTTAGGTTTAGAATAGTTAAACCCACAAAGGAGGTATCAATCCTAGCTTTCCTCAACTTAGGTTTACAAACATTTAACACACAAGGGAGGATATCATACCTAGTTTTAACTTAGCTTATGTTTACAATAATTTAGTATACAAGGGAGGGGTGTTACAAAATCCCATTGGTGAATGGGAAGGGATTATTCTTTCATGTTAAAACTTCTAGATATAATTCTAGATAAAGCTTAATGGGTTGGGAGATAAATATCCATTAGATTTCGTAGCTGTAAAATGATGCCAAGTTAACATAAAAGCCTTACAGGAGAGAAAGGCAAGATTTTATGGGAAAATCCTTGTGGGAGAGAAAGGTGATATTTTCCATGAAAAGCCTAGGCAAATTCATAAAAACATCAACCTAAAATAGGGACGTTGCTAAAGGAAACCATATCATGAAGGAGGGTATTAAACACCCATTGAAGAAATCAACAAAGGTAGTTGATCCATGGAAGGAACTCTCGGGTCGAGGGCGAAGTAAAAGCAGGCAGTTCTAGGTTGGGTGGCGGTGCTCGATTTTCCAAGTGACATCCTTTTAAATAATATGGTTTGCATGGGATGTTTTTATGTTGACTCTTACTCTCTATATTGTCAATTCTGAAGCATATAAGAGAAATTTCTTAGGTTGTTCTTGCATATAAATTGATTGAATAATGTGCATGTGACTGCTATGCATGAGTAGAATTTCCTATGTTAGTTGTGGGCATGAGATGATTATATATGAGTGCATGTGACAACCATTTCATATAAATTCAATCCCAATTAAGATTAGTAAAGAAACATAATATGTGGATCTTATGCAGTATTGGTGCTATCCTGTCTTTTGTTTAAGATAGTGAATAATCATGCTTGAGACAACTATGTAAATTGGGTAACTGTGGTTAAGGCTTAAAACTATATAAACTATGGTTCAGGTTATCTATGTTATGCATTATGCATCCAATGCTGCTCTTTTAACTAATTGTGCATATTACATAAGATACACATGTTAACATTACATGCGACTATGGAAGTAGGACTATGATTGTGTTATGGGAAATACTAGCTTTAGTATATTTATGTTGAAGTTTTCATCTATGCTAATATTGAGGTAGCAAAGGAAGTAAGTCTTTATGCATAATCTTGTCTTGTTGAATGCCCATGGTTGATCGTTCCTCTGAGTTATAATACGTGCATAAGGGTTGATTTGGAAGCTTGTATTAAGGTTCTATTTATTGAACCTAAGAGTCCAAATCATCAACTTAGTAAAGCATAAAAAGAGTGTGCAGTATTGTGCCTAAGGGGTATGGGTCATTACTTTGATGTTGTCAAAAATTGAGGAACATGAGTATAGTGCATGATAAATATTTGTTCATGTAATACTTGTGACAACTATTTGAATCTAACTATAACCAAAGAAACAATATGGAATCAGAGCCTAGTAGGTAATTGTCAAATTACGCTCAGGGGTATGTGACAAGAACTCTCAGATTGGGGGTGAACTGGAAGAAGGAAGTTATATGTTGGGTGGCAATCCTCGATTTTACAAGTGACATCCTCTCAGATAATCTAGTTTGCATGGGATGTTTGTATGTTGACTCTCACTCTCTATATTGTCAATTTTGAAGCATATAAGAGAAATTTCTTGGGTTAATGTTCCATATAAATTGATTGAATAATGTGCATGTGACTGCTCTACATGAGGATAATTGCATATGTTAGTTGTCGGCATGAGATGATTATATATGAGTGCGTGTGACAGCCATTGCATATAAATTCAATCCTAGTTAACATTAGTAAAGAAACATAATATTCGGATCTTATGCAATATTGGTGCGATGCTGTCTTTTGTTTAAGATAGTGAATAATCATGCTTGAGACAACTATGTAAATTGGATAACTATGGTTAAGGCTTAAAACTATATAAACTATGGTTTAGGTTATCTATGATATGTATTATTCATCCAATTATTCTCTTTTAACTAATTGTGCATATTACATAATATATGCATGTTAACATTACATGCGACTTGTTAGGTCCCTATACTACTAGTGTAACCCATTATTGTTATTAGTACAACCCCCTTATTATATTGTTGTGCCCATGTAGTCCCCATATTGTTATTATTGTGCCCCATAGAAGCCCACTATTGTTATTATTGTGCCCTTACATTAATATTGTTATGTCGGCTCTGATTATATTTTGACCCCTTAGATTCCTATGTATAGAACGGAAGCCTTTTCATTTGTATCATCCAAGAATTATTCATTGGTGTAATGTAAAGGAGGTTGCCCTCTTGAAGAGGCTTATTTCTAAGGTGTTCATCTATATTTTGTATCTTTTTGTGAGTTGGGTTCATAACATTTGGTATCAGAGCTTTGGATTCTAGGGTTTCACTACTCCAAACAGGTCATTGTGGAATTTTCGCTACAACTTTTTTTCTGCGATGTTTCAGAAGCTAAAAGAAAAACACATTTTATAAAAAATAGTGTTGAACCTTGGGTCTGAATTTCAGATCTTGTCTCACTATATTTTAGGATATATGATTTGAGGAAGTTAGAGTTTTTGCAAGCTCCAGAATTTCATCTAAAACAGGTCATCGTGGAATTTTTGCTATAACGTTTTCTCTATGAAGTCTCAGAACGTAAAAGAAAAACCCATTTGAGAAGAAAGTGTTTTTAACCTCTAGTCTAAATTTCATATTTTTTCTCGCTATATGTTCGGAGATATGATCTGAGGAAGTTGGGGTTTTTGCAAGCTCTAGAATTTCATCTAAAATAGATCATCGTGGAATTTGTACTATAACTATTTCTCTATGAAGTTTCAAAAGCTAAAATCAAAACCCATTTGAAAAGAAATCGTTCTGAATGTCGGCTCTAAATTTCAGATCCCGTCTTTCTATATTTTCGGAGATATAATCTGAGGAAGTTAGGGATTTTGCAGACCCCCAAAGTACATTCCAAACAGGTCACCTTGTGAAAATCATCATAACTTTCTCTCTGAGCATTAGATTGAAATTTCGAAAGAAGTTTCATAAAGAGGACGGACTGTAGTTCTCTGTGTATAATTTTCAGATTAGAAGGAAAAACAGTGAGACGTGGAACTTCAGAAAAGTTCACTCTTTTGAAAAGGTATATAATCAGGCCATCTTGGGAGATTGTGCATAACTCTTTCTTGGAGAATCCAATTTCGATCAGAATGGTGGCATCAGAAAGAGAACTCATAGACCTACCACGGGAAGAAATTTCAGAACTTGGAGATCTGGAATTACAAAGTTATAGTCGTTTCAAGATCGAGCTCCTAAAATCAAGAAAAATTGAGATGAGGAAGTTTGATGGCAAGGATCCGGTAAATTGGATACTACAGATGGAGAAATATTTTGATCTACATGGTGTACCGCTATTACCAAAGGTATGTATTGCATCTTCATATTTAGAACAAGATCGATTTTTATGGTATAAATGGCTTTGTTCTCGTAAACCGCTTGTTACGTGGTCAATTTTCAGGGAGGAAATTATAGCACATTATGAGGATACAAAGAGAAACACCACAACAATTGGAAGAAAAAAGATAAAAAGGGCTTTGTTACAATTGTGATAAAAAAATACATTAAGGGTCATAAGTGTGCTGATAAGAAATTATTTTACATTGATTATGGATAGGAGGAAGAAAAGGATCAAGAAACGTCAAAAGAAGAGTATATAAACCAGGAACCAACCCCAGACAAAGAAGAAATGAATCCGAACACATCTTGTAAAGCATTGGAAATAATTACTACTCCTCAAACTCTTAAGATAGAAGGACATATCAAGAAGAAAAAGGTTCAAGAAGTGAAAGACCACATCAAGAAGAAGAAATGAATCTGACCATATCTTGTAATGCAATTGGCCAGAATTACCACTCCTCAAACTATCAAGATAGAAGATAGAAGGACATATCAAGAAGAAAAATATTCAAGAAGTGAAAGATCACATAGAGCATCAAGAAATGAATCTGACCATATCTTGTAATTCACTGGAAGAAATTACCACTCCTCAAACTCTAAATATAGAAGGACATATCAAGAAGAAAAAGATTCAAGTAGTGAAAGATCACATTGAGCATCAACAACAAGTTCTCCAACTTTTAAAGGATAACGCCACTTTGGTGCGGAATCGAATTAAACAACAGGAAGATCAACATCGCAATGAAATAAGTTTTGATGTAGGTGATTAGGTATTTTTATGGTTACATACATACAAACAAATGTCCCTCAAGAAAGCTATTTATGAGAAGGAAATGTTGTCAATACTACACGCACTTAAGAAATGACGACCTTACCTAATGGGAAGACACTACAAGGTAAAAACAGATCATGATAGTATTAAATACTTTTTAGAACAAAAATTATCCTCTAAAGAGCAACAAAAATGGGTTACAAAGATGTTGGGTTATGACTTTGAAATCATCTACAAAAAATGGAAGCACAATGTTGTGGCAGATGCACTCTCAAGAAAGGATGAGGATGTGGAAGCATTGTTGTGCGCCATTTCTATTATCCAACCAAATTGGATAAACGAAACAAGGTATGAATGGAAGAAGGATGAAGAAGTGTGGCCACTCATTCAAAAGTTGCAAAAGATCCCAGTTCAAACAATATTCCTAGAACTTGACAAGGAAGGAAAAATCATACTGGAGCCTAGAGCAGTCACAGAAACAATAACCCGATAGCTACGAAATCAATCAATTTCAGAGTATCTCATCAAGTGGAAGAACTTGCCAGCTAAAGATTCCACATGGGAGGACAAGAATTTTAGACATGAGCATCAAGAACTACTCAAGCATTGAGGACAACACTTTTTGAAGGAGAGGGGCATGTAACCCCTTATTGTTATTAGTACAACCCCCTTATTATATTGTTGTTCCCATTTAGTCCCCATATTTTTATTATTGTGCCCCATAGAAGCCCACTATTGTTATTATTGTGCCCTTACATTAATATTGTTATGTCGGCTCTGATTATATTATGACCCCTTGGACTCCTATATATAGAACAGAGGTCTTTTCATTTGTATCATCCAAGAATTGTTCATTTGTGTAATGAAAAGGAGGTTGCCCCCTTGAAGAGGCTTATTTCTAAGGCGTTCATCTATCATTTGTATCTTTTTGTGAGTTGGGTTCATAACACAACTATGGTAGTAGGACTATGATTGCATTATGGGAAATACTAGCTTTAGTATATTTATGTTGAAGTTTTCATCTATGCTCATATTGACTTATCAAAGAAAGTAACTCTTTATGCATAATCATGTCCTGTTGAATGCCCATGGTTGATTGTTCCTCCGAGTTATAATACATGCATAAGGGTTGATTTGGAAGCTTGTATTAAGGTTCTATTTATTGAACCTAAGAGTCCACATCATGAATCCAGTAAAGCATAGAAGGAGTTTGTAGTATTGTGCCCAAGGGGTATGACTCATTACTTTGATGTTGTTGAAATTTGAAGAATATGAGTATAGTGCATGATAAATATTTGTTCATGTAATACTTGTGATGACTATTTGAATCTAACTTTAACCAAAGCAAAAATATGGAATGGGAGCCTAGTAGGTAATTGTCAAATTAGGGTCTGGGGGTATGTGAAAAATGGTATCAGAGTATAATTTCAAATACTACGGCCTATGGGCTAATCCGTCCTTTAATATAGGAATGAGGGTGTTAAATTAGGTCCTAAATAAATAAGGGGTTTCACTGAAAGGTTTTGGTTATAAATTTTTTATAAGAAAAATAACCCAAAAGCCATAAAGGATTGAACTTAAATCTTAAAATAATTTGGAGGATGACTTTGAACCATGCAAATATCATATGATTACTTGCAATCAAAGGAAATTAGGATTCCTTAAGGTTGAATCTAAATAGTAAAATGATTTATTTGAGGGAATGTGGAAGTAATAACATGTATATGTTAATCCACTTGATATAAAATATATCAAATCATTTAATGTTGATTGTCGAGAAATGGGCAGTTTCTATTCATTTTGAAAAAGTGCGGCCCTTGTAAGATAATCGTTCTAATTGTTTTATTTTTGTGGCATTATGGGGATATTTTTAAGGAGTCCCTTTAAACTCTATCCCATCTAGGTCATATATCAAGACGTGTCTTCTTTGAGGGTAGTACCCTATCAAGAATTTAGTATTGGGTCAATTCTAAATAAGTTTGTGAAGGAATTTGACTAACCATATCTCAAATTGATATCAAGGTAAAGTGCAGCTCTCCTAATACCTACATTCAAAGGTTGCATATTTTTGAGATATATATATGAGTACATTCAAAGGTTGCATATTTTTGAGATATATATATGAGTACATATATTGATTTCTTAGAATCAAAGGGGAATTATAATTAAAGGTTTGTGCTTGAAAGATGACTGAAATCTCTTGTAAGTATGTAACTACCTAGAAGTACTTCAAAAACTTGAGGGGATCAATAGAAGGTTGTAATTAGTTCATGCTAGAACTGAGTATAATTTGATAAAAATATAAAATAAATTAGAACCCACTTACAAAGAATAATCATGGGGAGAGAAAAAAACATGACCTATCTCAATACGGGAGACAAACTAACTGTTACAATGTTCCAATTTATGTAAGCTTTGGAATTTCTCCAATCTATTATGTGGAAACACGTTCATAAAGATGATTGTGCACTGATCTTCAGATTGATAAAATTAATGGAGATAATGGATTTACTAGATCTAGAATCAAATGAGTCTATGTTGACTCTACCATACTCCATTCCTTCTCTGGAACATTAAACTTTGATTATATAAAAATATTGGCATCCCATTTGGCTCGTGTATTTTTCATGATGTTGAAATACAAAAGATAAATTATGGGTTGTTTCTGTCATTCCAAGAAAACATTGTATCCAGATATATCAACTGAGGGGATTCACAAGGTGTATTCTCATATTTCGTCATTAACTTACTATTACTAAAAATAGTGCTTGTTGTGTCATAAATACAGAGAAGAAGTCAATTGAAATAAATTCAAGAGGAGTGTAATGTCTAAGATCGTAGTGTGCCTAGGAAGAAAAATGAAGATGGGCATCCAAACAGTGTTCATTTGTAAGCTGTTTGACCTGACTGATTTATATTTCCATAATATGAAACCGAAATAAATTCATATACAATAGTGGCGGAGATCGTTATCTGAAAGTCCCACTTACAAGAATTACAACATCCAACTCCCCCTAATTGTTGACATTCTTAAAATATTTTTGCGAATAGTTTTGGCATTTCGGCTGCTCTCCTTCCTCCAGAGTAGTATGTCGGCGTGTTCCAATTACCCCATAAACACAATCTCTGCCACACCCACTCCATAGCCAGGGATGGACAACATTAAGTGGTCAGGCCTTCACCAACCAAGTATTCGATTGAATAACATCATGTGAATCTCTCTCCCCAATGCCGCAATTCCTGAGAACGATTATGGCCCATCGGTCACCTATGTCCACTCCTTACTGACCAACCAACACAGAATTATTATCATTCAAGTGAGAGAATCCGACCAGTCAAAGCTCTTCTCCCATCTGTGAGAGCATGGGGCATTGTTTGGTGGAAAAACCATTCCTATCGATGTTATGATTGGGCGTTGTGTTTCATAACAGCATTGAATGGATCATTCTTATCTGGGTATTACACCAATCGGTCTGGGAAAGGGTTATCTAGTTCTTCTAGCGGAGCTCTATCTTATCAATTGTGGGGTTGGTGCTGAATAGATGGCATAATGAAGTAAATCTGAAAAGATACAGACTCCATGCATGAATAAGAAGATAACACCATAATTGTTAATTTCAAGCTTTCCAAAAAAAACACACCTTACAACTTTAAATCAGGCTCAAAATGGGTAATATGTGTTACACCACGCAAACAACACCTTGCCAAATGGAGTGGAAGTGAATGTTCCCCATTCATCTACCTTAGCTATCACTATAATGTGGGAGATGTTTCCATGCAGGGCATAGCTATATGGATAATGTTTATCCTTTGACAATGCTCATAGCTATATTTGTCTTTTCCATGAAAGATTGGATCGGAAAGGCTGATGTTTTTTAGTGTCACTTTGTCTGAACACCCTATCGACTAAGTTTTCTATAGGATAAGGATTATCTAATTATATCAACTTGTTGTACAATAGTCTTGAGGGGGGATTCTCGTTGACTAGTTTTACCCACTCAGAATTACACTTTGAAACTTAAATTAGTGGTAATATGGCTCTTCCATGACAACACCCTACATTTTTTGTTGGGTTAATTAGATTGTTACTTAGATAAATGTATTCAAGCTTTTAATTACTAATGTTCATCAACATCATACTCAGGAGTTAATTGATGATGGGGTAAGTGATGTACAATTTTGTTTTCCTGATGATGAGCCAGTGCACATCTCGTCTTCTTCTCTTCTGCACATGATACCATGGATTTTGTTGTTTTGACATCTGTATGTGTTTAGTCCAGTTGGCATAGTCGATGAAGAAATTGGTATGACACAACAAGAATAACGGATAATCCTTCTATATTTTGGTAATTTCTAATCCTCATGGATGAGAAGTTACTTGAAACTACCTTTTCTTTGTTCTTAACATCAATTTTTTGTTATTAATGTCTCCTTCAATTATAGAAGTATTTTTTTGCTCCTCAATTTACTGTTCTTAACCCCAGTGCTATTATTTCTGAATATCCTCTTCAAAAACCATTGGAGTGTGTAAATTTTAATGTTGGAAATCGTGGGCGGTGCCAACAAAATGTAGACCAATGCACTACGTGAATCATCCAATATAAATGTAAAATTTATGTTGTTTCCCTCAAAGGTAGTCCCCCGCCACCAATGAATTCTCTGCATCCAAAAGGGGATGGGGGTTAGATGGTCAGAGAATGGTATAGTAAAAATGCGATGGAGATTATATCATAATGCAACCACTACAATAGATATCAATTGATGTGGTGAATTTTATATCAAATAAAATTTGTTTGAACAAGATTGATATAATACATATGGATTGTGTTTTATAAAACATGCTTCATTAGACAACCAAGGACATGTTTCTTACACAATGAGGCTATTATTTTTTAACCATCAAGGCACACAATACTATTGTCCTAGAAGTTTATTCCAATCGAAATGACTTTGTTTTAAGTTTTAATCAACCTTCAACTTGTTAAGCATATCATGTGCTCTCGATAAACTGTAGTGGAGTAAAGAGTAATACAAAAGGATAACCAGAAATTAACATCTTGACTAATTTGAAAAGGTCGAACTCAATTGGTTACTATCAAATGATGTGAAGATTTAAAATTATACTTATTGTATGTGCGAAAGTTTTCAAAAATTAATCTATTGTTGAATTATATTATCGGGGCATAAAGAGTGTATACCAAAAGCTAGAATTGTTACCTGCATAGTTATAAATATGCATAGCAGAGTGGGAGAAATAAACAATTTTGTACTAATGGTAAAGCATGGTTATGGCCTTGGAAGTGGGATGTTATAACCATCATATTATTGAGATATTAGATGTTGATAACAAGTAGTGCATCTCTAAGAAGAATATATATATATATATATCATTGAGGAAGGAGAAGATTCAAATACTAAATGTCTCTACATAAGAGGAGTAGAACATATAACCATTTGTAGGAGGAATAATGGATATAGTATGAGTTGTATGACCTCTATGCAAGGACATAGCTTAATAAAGTGAAAATTAATGTTGGTAAAGATAGTCCAGTCAAGGACACAACTTAATGGAATAAAGTTATGCATATAGATCCTGAAGCTTTATGAGATAAAATATCAGGTGTTTCCTCTTAATAGATCATGGACCACATGAGGAAAAATCAAAAGTAAAAGTATATAAAAGGAAATTGTATACTTCATTAGGTAAGAGATCTAGGACATACTATCCACATTAATAGAAGTAGGGCCAATTAAGTGGGTTCCACCCTAGAATAAATTATAAGGTTTTATGTAAGGATATCTATTCGTAAAGGTTCACATGAAATATTGTTAAGATCATGAAGGATAGGTCATTGTATAAGACGAATCATGTTGTAATTGTACAAATTGTATTTCAATTTGATATTTTGATTAGTGCATCTATATCTAATTATGCAATCAATTTTGGAATGTAATTTTTTGTTGGGGAAAATGTTATTAAAGGGAACTTAAGCTTAACAGGTCACATATGCATAGTTTGGAACCACAAGTTCTTGAGTGAAACCATACATAAGAAATTGTAACTAATAAGAAGAAAAATTTTTATGTTCAGATCTAGACTGAAATAGGGTCAGAGTGTGAAGAGTAGGCACACATGCAATACAACTTACTGTATGCAGGAAGACATGATACATTAATAATTGTATGACCTTCATAAGAAATTCAATGGGATCGATAGAAAAATTACCTCTAGTGTAAATACATAATGGGAGTGTAAAAACAACTCTTGGTGCTTCTTGGTTAATAGCAGAAAGACAATATTAAGCTTATGAGCACATTCTCAAAAGTTCACTCAAATTTATAATATGACTTAAAATGTGCAACCTCAAACTCCACAACCTTAATGAACATATCCATCTAGATATAGATGGGGTTCTATTAATATCTCATAAAGAAGAACCTTTCATAAAGGTGCTTACAGTAGGATGATTGAAGATCTTACAATTATACTTTTTGAGGAAAGTGATAAGGGAATAATGATCAATGGGTTTCTACTTAGCTGAGTAAAGTATACTTGTAGATTAGACATGATGGTTCTTGATGCATTAGAGAAATTCAAAGAAACCTAATGAATAACAAGAATGGTACACTAGATTCGAAACATGATGGTCCAAATTAATAAGAAAATTCTTGATAAACCCAAAATGTTTTTTGCATTAATACAACTTATGATGTTCGAAGGATATTATGCTAGTGTTGTAGCGGATACTACCACCCTCCAAAATTTTTCCTTGGCTTCATTTGGAGCCTCCCTACCAACCATCCTCAACAACATGTCTTGCATTGTCAAGTACATGAGCTTCATTTGTTTTCTAGCATCATGATAGCGTGTGCATGATAACTTGTTTCATCCCCTCATGGGTTGCTCCTCCGGACTTGGTCCAACTGCTAGCTCAGAAACTCCCTCAAGAAATTATGCAATTATGGAGGGGAACCAATATTCCCTCTAGAAATTGTGCAAGTTTGACTGGAAGCCTATTGGGTCCAGAAACTGCGCAATCATGTGAGACAGTCTTCCCAGTGAAAACTACACAATCTAACCTAGTAGGATAGCTCAGCCCATAAATTATGCAATTATGGGCAGTAGTCAGCTGCTCCTCCCAGAAATTGTGTAATCCCTCTGGACAACTAGCCTAGATTCCTCCCAGAAACTATGCAAAAGTTCCCCTCAGTCAACCAAGCTATTGCATGTGCCCTCAGCTTGACCGGTTCAACCCGGGACCGATAAAACTTGAATTCTATGCATGGGTTGCTTTTTCCTGAAACAGAAAAAAGAAACATGCAAAAGGCATCCCTAGATTTTAGGGATCTGTTTTTAGCAGTTAGAGGTTAGATGCAAAGATCGTTTTAGAGACCTTCCTCCAAGTGTCGCATTCTCCTAGATTTGTGGCATGTGCATCATGAGCTTCAAACTTATTTATTTGACACTTGAGAGCTCATTCTTCACATCGATCTTGGAGCTCTAACATCCCACAACACATCTAGGAGTCTTTGACACATCCAACTTAGCTATTTCCGAGTAAGTCCACTTAACTTGTCTTTTACAGCATTCCAGTCTCTTTTTGTGTTTTGGTTCGTGTGAGTGCTATCTTCTTAATTTTTTTGAATGCTTGTTGTCATTTGCATGCATATTAGCATATACAAGCATCGTTTCTGTTTTCATTAGCTTCTCATTTTTGTCACATGCATGAAACTATTTTTCACGAACGATCATCGATTCAACGACTAGTTTCATAGACATGCATGTTGTTCCCTCTTCTGAATCTTGCATTCACTATTTGCATGCATGATCATTCATTCCTACTTACACTCAGTATCTCCATGCATTCACATCTTCATTTTCTTTCAGTTTCCCATTGTCAAGTCTGGGAAACCTTGGCCCGAACTTTACCTCACAAAGATAGCATTGTGCAATTCTGAGAAAGAAGGCTTTACCTTACTCCCAAAAAATCCATATTTCTAGCTAGTGACTATCCTCTAGTATTTCCTTACAGAATTCTGGGAGGCAGTGATTGTTGGCCCAGAAAATTGTGCAATGCAGTCCCTCGGCCTACATCACTTGAAAGTTGAAATTATGCATTTCTCAATCCCAACACCTAGCAGGCCAGTATGGATTGCGCATTCCACAATTGCAAACTAGCCTCCCGACAGTCCAGACTACCTTTTGCGTAGTTCTGGTAGCCAGTCTCCTGGCCTTCTAGTAAAAATTGCACAATCCTTGCCAGTCAATCCCCAGGTATGTTGCATGTCATTCCTTAAGTTCACTTTGGTTTTAGCTCACAAATTTCTTTCCATGCATGTCGCCATGTCTTTAGATATAGTAGGTGTTTTTTCATCTCTCAGGAGTTCAGGATCAATGGCCTCCAAGAGAGTAGCATCAAAGGACACCGATGGAAGCGCAACTGGGGCAACATTTGAGCGAGTGTCTATGAGTTTGCCGGTCTATGAAGACACCAAGTTGATTGTAGATAAATATATAAAGCTGAAATGATAAAGGTCAACATTGCATTCTTAGGCACATTTGGGGAAGATCTTGAAGATCTCCAATTCTATGTGAACATTCACAAGTCCGGCTAGTACCGTATTTCATGCAAGTATCCCGCATTCCGATGCGTGGACATGATACATTTGATCATCTCAAACACTCATCCCAAGACAGTGACATTGAGTAGTGTCAGGGGATGGAGATTTCTCACTTCAGGGCATATAATTACCAACAAATGTACCATATGTTGAAGCCAATGATCACCATGGAGAAACCCTTCAGCATACCCAACAGCAATTCCAGCTCGAGGGATATCTTGAAGAATTGGGTGAAGGAGCCAGCCAAATTCAGGATGACACCCAATCAGATTTACAAGACGAATATACTGTGGAAGGTGTATCAATACTTGGTCATATATGCATGTCACTTGTATGACCAAGAGAGCACAGATACCTTCCTGCAGAGTTGGGTGATTGCATTGGACCAACTTGCCAGTGAAGGCAAAGCATGCAACTGGTCCGACATCTTTGCTCACGGATTGAAGGAAAATGTAACAAGAGCTCGGCAGCCACCCAAAGGTGAGTAAGCAAAAATCTACATGTCTTCTTACATATTAGATGCAATCTGTGCCCATTAGGAGTTTTCGAGCTTAATGTGAGCAGGGACATCAAGGGAAACCTCTGTGAATAGTTATTGTAAAATGTCGTCTTAGTGCAGCTTTAGAGGAGTCATCACACAACTGTCAGATCATTTTGTCACACCGGTGTACAAGATGATATTGGAGCAGGATCCCCCTTGCATCTCAAAGGCAACAATGGAGGCACTGATCAACATAGTGGATTGGTATGCCTCATCCTCCAGCACCTTCATATGGATGTACAACGCGGAGAAGCCTCCACATGTCTTGCCGAAGTTTGCCATGGACAAGCTTGTCATGCAAGAAGTATCATACCACATCTCAACAGGACTGTGAGCCAGGTTGCACCGGAAGAAGAAGGCACCTTGGCCCACTCTTCCACTACGGATCAAGTTATACGAGATACGAAATGTCAATCACGCGGATGTCGAAGTAGAGGAGATCAAGAAATATCCTTTCGATGTCTATAGCTTCAATCCGTATGACCCACATTGTTTTGTAAAAGATCACTATGCGAGAGTACAGTTTCAGTGGATCCACGAGGCATGTCATTGGGTAGAGGAAGACCCATGGAGATATTGTCATAGCTTCTCGAGGCCGAATGAACCAGTTTGCATCGTTGTGGAATGGTTAGCGAAGCAACATCAAGGAGAGCACCAGCAGTAGCAGCAGTAGAGGTAGACATACCGGCGCGAGACAAAGGCAAGAGGAAGATTTTCGACAACGCAGAGGAAGAACAATGTTGCAAGTTTAGAGAAGACTCACATGTGCAAAAAGTAGCTTTGGCATAGAGGCGAGGAGGCAACGGTGCGATAGGAGGAATGTGCAAAGGCAGAGAGAAAAAAAAGGTGGAGGAAACAATGAAGGAGTTGCAAGAGTTGAAGGAGAAACTCTGGAAGGAATAGTAGCTATGCAGACAAGAGAAGGAAGCACAACAAGAACAGGTACAACAAGGGGTGCAACATGTACAAACATATGAAACTGTGCCCATACAGGTAGTAGACTCATCCGAACAACTAGCACCAAGAAGGCAGGGTGAGGAGTCACAGGAGCAAGACTTCGCTCAAGAGATTAAAAAAGTACTTGAGTAGATGGATAGGGATATGGAGCAGTAGGAGTTAGAGCAAGACATCGACCTCATGCCTTACCATCAAGAGGTTGACCCACCAGCTTCACCAGATTCAGAAGCAAAGAAGCTCCAAAGCGACCATGGAGATACTGAGATCCTTGGAGACAATCCGGAAGGAGAGATACACAACATATCATTCGACGAGTCACAACATTGAGTTGTGCAATATCGCAGAGTGTCTACTCCGGATGACAATGCATATCCTACGCAGTTTTAGGAATTATTGATTGTGTCTGATGTGCATAAGAATCCAACAACATTAGTCTATGGTACCAGAGCATATGCTGAAGCCACTAGCTTGAGTGTTCCCTTCTTGATAGCTGAGAATGAGTGAATGGCTAAGGAATTACAAAATCCACCTAAGCAGAGTTCAAGAAGGTGATATTGGATGAAATATTGTCCCTTCAGACAATCATGCAGGTGTTGTATTCCAAGTTTGGTACCTTGCATAAAGCAGTTGTCCATCTCAACGGTTGGCAGCAACGACATGTTAGGAGAGCAAGTATCTTGTCAAACGTACATGCTGTTGTTGACTACATGCAAACATGGACAATGAGGTATAAGGGAGCTCCGTTACACTTGCCCAAGATGGTGAAGCCTGCAATGGTCGAGCTGAAGGCACATATCGGGAGTCACATCCAGAACTATGAAGATCTCTCGCAACTCATCCCTAGTCTACATGCTTCCCATGCATGGGTATTCAGGAGTATGGATGTTGTTGTGAACGCACATGCGATCCCATCTATTGCGACACTTAATGAGGCAAAGACAAAGGCACAAGTCCGACTGGATATTGACTCATACTTTGACGAGTTGATGTGTATAGCCACCAGCGCAGAATTGGTGATTAGCGCAAACACCATGCATCAGTATGTCGTTGGTCTAGACGCACTCAAGACAATGATGCACATGTTATTAGAAGTGTTGGACAGAGGAGCCTGAGAAATTTACCCGGATGTGATGGAGGCAAGATTTTTCTTCCAGAAAGATGTCATCACAGAGTACATGAACACCATCGTGGACTACCAAGCATGGCATCAGTTCGCCACTGTCGACCATCGTGGGGGTGTCGAACAGTTGGTCTTCCCATGGTTGTCTAAGTTATAGTGATGTCTTACATGGCTTTCTCAAGCCTATTTTGAATCACATGGGTACATGTGCAGATTGTATCTAACATCTTGTCAAGTGGAAGTTCAAGTGTCGATAGTTGGATGTAATCGTCATAGAGTAGATGAAAAGTCTTGAGGGTAGGTGACTAGTCACAAAGGGGAACGTCAAGGGTCACCCCACCCTTTGCTATAAATAGTCCCTCATAACTCATTGCAGGGCTTTCAGTCAGCCAAGCTTCTAATAGGAGTATCTTAGAGAAAACTTGGAGAGTATTGTAATAAGCCTTGACTTCTCCACTGTGCAGAGCTAGTATATCTCTTTAGAGGAGCAGGCAACAGTGACTGTAATGTTCTACTGTCGAAACTAGTGGTGGGTCATGTTTGTATTGTATGACTGGAACTTTCACTTCTTAATATAACAAAGCCAACATGTTTCATGCATATGTCGTATTTTATTTTAGTTATCTTGTTTACTCTAAATTATATATGTATATGTTTGATTACGCATGCATGTATGGCTTTCCTATATAAGTATGTATGAATCTTACTGAAATGTGTCGTTGGTTTAACCATCACTTTGGATTGCTAGCTCACTTTCCTTCCAGGTTGTGATGCATCTTTGCTCATGTGTTCCCTTCTTAACTCCCTTCTTTCACATGTTTCCAAGGGGCACACTCACCTCACCCTTCGTGTGTTAGAACCGCTCATGCACCTCCTTTGACTTGCTGCATATGTCACACCCTTGCTACCAATGGGGACATCTTACTTGCCTCTGTGCGCAACCGTGGTCAAGGTGATAATGTACGACCCACTGTTGGGACTCCTACACTAAACTCTCTGAGGTCTATTTGGTAATTCTTACCGGGGATATCCCTTGACATGTTGGCGGGTCCAACATCGTCAACAAATAGTAATAACATAATGCATGCATCAAAAAGTTTCTAAGGATAACCAATCATGCAACAGAAAACATTAGGATGATTCAACCATAGGGATGGCTATGTGGTACTGGTAATCGAGGTTGTTGTGCAAGGATATGGGGATCTAGAAATCTAGTCACTTAAGTCACAATCATACCAGCTGGAATACATATGTTGTACCACTATTCCCTACCAAGAAATATTGGGAAGTTTACCTGACAGATTGCATTGATAATGTTGTCTGGGTTGAATAGGACAACATAAGAATTGTTGCATAAACCACGTGGGAATTCATGTTAATAAATTTGATAACTGATCTCTTTGTTTCAAGGGTGACTTAATGTTAAAAGGAGGTGTTAACATGTAAATACCCTAGGATCACACCCTGGTACACATAGTGCCTAAAAACTTAAAGGGTGTGGAATTGAAAACATTGTAACTTTCATTTATAACTCATGAAGGGGAAATGAGTTTATACCTACACTAAATTATTCATGGCCAACAAGATGTTGGAAGAGGTGTAAAAAGAGCATATGACATGATTAGTTAAGTATGGAGTACTTTTAAGTACCAAATGATCATTTTCTTGGTTAAAGATAAAGTTAAGTATCATAGTCAATAGTTTGCTTTATGATTAAGCAAAAGTCATATTCTGTTGTTGTTAAAACCTTGTCCAAATGACAGATTTAATCCCAAAACTCAAAGTTATGGGTATGATAAAGTTGTAGTATGCATGATTACTTTTATGATACTATTTTGCTGACATTGTACTGCAATCACATGACACAGGAAAATGATTTGCTAAATAAAATCACTTGAATACTTTGACATAAAAATTTCACTAGTTGCAGAAGTTGAATAGGTCCATGAAATTCCTTATTCTCCTATCAATAAACTGAGCACAGTTTGATCAAATTACCTAAAGGTAATATAAATAAATGAAGGAATTTTTGGCATAATACTAACATGGTTGGAAACATGTGGATGAAGTATATGTCATGCAGGTGATGTTATGGACATCGGTATGGTGTACAAGTTGTACAGATGGTACTGTGTACAAGCGGTACATATGGTACCGGTATGGATACATGTATTGCATGATAATATATGACATGTATAGTTTTGTGTGTGTAATACACACTATGTGCAGGTACGCATGAAGACACTGGGTGATTGCCTGATAAGGAAACTGATCCAAAGTGCATACAAAGGCAGGACAAAGGTGGAAACTAAGTATTGGTTTTGGAAACTAAGCATAAGTATCACTGGTTTGTGTCAGTTTTGTATACAGGTGATTATGATTCTGATATATCAGGATTACAGGTGATCTATAACTGATGGTTAGATATGATTTTGATGGTTATGTATGAGCTAACCTGATATGATATTTTGTACATATTGATTTGGAAAATGTGTTAGTTGACTTGTTGTATGCAAGGACACTACAGGTAGCAAGTGTTCGAAAAGAACAAAAAGGATTGGAAGAATGCATAGGAAGAACATGCATTTATTCAAATACAATAAATGGTAGGAAATATAAGTTGTATCTACTCAACTAGTAGTAATGTATATCAAATTATGATATCAACTATGTTAAACATAATTGAGTTTCTACATCTAAATCTTTTCACAAAATTGATTGAAACAGATGTTACATGTAATGATGGAATGAGATGTGATGCTTGTAACCGATACATATAGGAAGATTTGCATCAGATGGAAAGGCCATGGGAGCTTGTGAATTCAGAGGCAAATAGTTGTGAACAAGGAAATAATATTGTAAGATGTAGTAATACACCGAGGACAATGTAAATTTAAAGAGGGGAGTATGTAACACCCCTCCCTTGTATGTAAAACTTTGCTAACCTAAGATGAGAAAAGTTAGGTCTGATGTGTAACAAGAAAAGTAAATAATCTATGAAATAAATAAAATAATTAATCACTTGGAAAAACGAGACACCAAGAGATGATATTCTTTCCAAAACCCATTGGTGAATGGGAAGGATAATTCTTTCATGATAAAACTTCTAGATAAAATTCTAGATAAAGCTGAATGGATTGGGAGATAAATATCCATTAGCTTTATTAGTTGTAAAATGATTCTAAGTTAACATAAAAACCTTGTAGGAGAGAAAGGGGAGATTTTATGGGAAAAGCCTCATGGGAGAGAAAGGCGAGTTTTTCCATTAAAATCCTAGGCAAATGGATACAAACATCCACCTAAAAGTGGGAGACCGCTAAAGGAAACCATATCATGAAAGAGGGTATTAAATACCCGTTGAAGAGATTAACAGAGGTAGTTGATCCATGGCAAGAACTCTTCACTCATGGATAAACTGAAAGTAGGCAATTCTAGGTTGGGTGTCGGTGCTCAATTTTCCAAGTGACATCCTTTTAGATAATCTGGTTTACATAGGATGTTTGTATGTTGACTCTTACTCTCTATATTGTCAATTTTGAAGCATATAAGAGGAATTTCTTTGGTTGTGCTTGCATATAAATTGATTGAATAATGTGCATGTGACTGCTATGTATGAGAATAATTGCCTATGTTAGTTGTGGTTGTGAGATAATTATATATGGGCGCATTTGACAACCATTTCATATAAAATCAATCAAAATTAATATTAGTAAAGAAACATAATATGTGAATCTTATGCACTATTGGTGCTATCTTGTCTATTGTTTAAGATAGTGAATAATCATGCTTGAGACAACTATGTAAATTGGGTAACTGTTGTTGAGGCTTAAAATTGTACAAACTATTGTTGATGTTATCTATTCTACGCATTATGCATCCAATGCTTCTCTTTTAACTAACTGTGCATATTACATAAGGTACACATGTTAACATTACATGCGACTATGGCAGTAGGACTATGATTGCGTTATGGGTAATACTAGCTTTAGTATATTTATGTTGAAGTTTTCATCTATGCTGATATTGAGGTAGCAAAGGAAGTAAGTCTTTATGCATAATCTTGTCATATTGAATGCCCATGGTAGATCATTACTCTGTGTTATAATATGTTCATACGGGTTGATTTGAAACTTTGTATTAAGGTTCTATTTATTGAACCTAAGGGTCCATATCATGAACCTAATAAATGATAGAAGTAGTTTGTAGTATTATGCCCAAGGGGTATGGCTCATTACTTTAATGTTGTCAAAATTTGAAGAATATGAGCATAGTGCATGATAAATATTTGTTCATGTAATACTTGTGATAACTATTTGAATCTAACTTTCACCAAAGCAAGAATAAGGAATGGGAGCCTAGTAGGTAATTTCCAAATTAGGCTCAGGGGGTATGTGACAACTTACCACATCCATGGGACGAGGTGGAAGATAAAATTCTGATGTACATTTCATTTAAGGGGAGATCTAGTATTATTTATTCCTACTAGTTCAAACCCCTCTACCAACTCATATTCAAACGGAAATTGCTTGTCCATTTCCTTCTTCAATCTAAGAAGGAAATGAATACCAAAGTATAATTAGAAAAGAACAATTATTTGGTTCATCATGGCTTGATTAGACTCAGAGTCATGGATGACTTGGAACACTTGCAAAATCCTATATCTTGGGTGGAATTCATTGACATGGACATGAATGATTTTCTAGAAAACTCAATCAGAACACCAAATAGGGTTAGTAGAGGAAGAGATGGAGGGAGAAATATAGTAGAAAACATGGGTAGAAACTAAGGAAAATACATAGTTAGAAATAGAGAAAAAGACAAAGATAGAAGGAAAGTTCAAAATTGAGCCAAAAATAGAGGAAGAAAACGTTGAAACAAAACTGGATAAGCTTTAGTTAGTACAATCATAGGCTCAAGATGTACCAGCACCATAGATAGAATTTCAAGAGCCTTAAGAGGCCATTCAAAAACGAAGAAGACCAACCAATAAAATAAAGGAGGAGGAAGCAGTAGATCCTATGATACATAGGGGAGAGGAGCACTCTTTGGAAGAAGAAGAAAAGGAAATAGATGCAACTCTAGTATCGCGTAGCACCCCAACAAAATCAAGTACAAGTATATCTAAAGAACCTCATCTTTATTTTAGGAAAAGGAAGAACAATAGAAAATGGGTTTTTGAAAAACCTAAACCTCCATCTCCCACTCCAACAACTATCTAGGAAACTCCTAGTCCTAAGCAAGAAGATCCTAAAAAAGAAGAAGGATAGAGACCTTTAGTACAATCAGCTAAGGGAAAATAATTATAGTCACAACGAGAAGGGCCAATCAATCAAGATACAATGCTACAAGAGAAAACTACAATGCTACAAGAACACAGAATAATTCTACAGGAGCGACCCGTCAAGCCATAGGAACATGCGAAAAAACCACAAGAAGGTACAAAATTTCCTCTTCCTACTATTCTTGGATTGAGGAAGGTAATGCATTCCCTATTCACTTAGAACTAATCTTATTCTTTGATATTATGGAAGAAATGGTTATAACTCATAGGATGAAGTAGATTGTAGAGTCTAAGAGGGTTTCTAATGTTGGAAACATGGAAGAAAAGATGAAGAATATAGAGAGGAGATGACCCTCCTCTGATTTGATGAGTCTAACAAAAGAGAATATCTAGAAAATGAGAATAAATATTGAAGGCTTCAGTTGCAATAAAAACAAAGGTTGTTGCAGGAAAAAGAAAGACATGTGTCCACCTTAGAAGCAAATTTGGGGACTATGGCCACCTCTCTTTAGAAGTTATGAGCTTCAGGCACCCCTCAAAGACGTATTCCCCACTTTTAAAATATAAATGATTCCAATTCCAAATCAAAATGTTGACACAAAAAGGTTCTCTCTCTATGTAGGATGTTAGAAAATTTGTCAAGAATTTTCCTCTAGAGTAATATTGAGGATAAGGCCAAAATTTCATAAATCTACATGCAAAACCTAGCCTTACATGACATGAACATATGGGACACAAATTATTATTTTGGGATGCATAATTAATGGCCATAGCCTCATGGCTACGGCATGAAAAATTGAAGGAAGAGGAGGTAAAGAGGTTATTAGCTAAAGAAATGGAGAGACCACTATATATTTAGGAGAGGCAAAAATTGTAGAAATCTACATGCACAACCTAGTCTTTCCTGACATGAACATATGGGACTCAAATTATTATTTTGGGATTCATAATTAATGGCCCTAGCCTCATGACTAAGGCATGAAAAATTCAAGGAAGAAGGAGGTAAATAGGTTATTATCCAAATAAATGGAAAAATCACTATGTGTTAGGCCAGAGCATCCATCCCCACGTCTCCTCACTATCAATCATGAACTTATAGCAGAAGATCCTAACATGGAAATATATTATAGGTAAATGTAGGAAGAGGTTGCCCTCCACTATGAGGATATCTGTAGAATATTGGGTGAGGAAAGCTTACATTCCTATAAGAGGACATGGTACACATTTCCATATAGTTATAGGATCAGGGAATACCATTCACCTAATAAGTTGGGAGTTGCATTAGCTGGAACTCCCTTATAAAAAATAATCATCCAAAGACTTGGATTGCATTGTAATGGACTCGAGTTTACTCCTCCCTTACTTCTAAGCATACGAGAATATGAAAATTACGAGGATAAAACAAGGGAATGGAAATCAATTGAGGAAAACAAAGGTTTTCATCCAATAAGGGAAACTGCATATTGCACAACATGGGATGTTAGGAAGACCATCAGGAGAATAAATGAACAATAATAGAAAAATGGAGATGAGTATACTAATAAGAGTATTAGCAAAAATTTTAGTAGGAGGTATGATGAGTCTCCCAATTAAGTACAACTTAAGGCTCATCTATCCTTTCCTAGGCACATTTAACCTCTCCCCGTGCACTCAATAACATATTTCTTAGCGTTAATAAGATTTTATAAAGGCTAGAGATTATTATCTCAATTTGGGTTTGTGATGTATTTATTATGTAGGATATTGAGGATATTTGGTACATGTCATAAGGAAACTAGCCAAGAGAAAAATATGGAACCCATCCCCTACTACAGGATGACCAAACTTGGTTGGCTGAAGGAAATTACAAATCCTCCCTATAGTTGCAAGGTCACAGGGAACAATATCCCATTTTCTAGGGATTTTAGAAGGAAACCAAAACTCTCTTCGAGGAGGCTACTCATCAACCATTTATTTATAAATATTCAAATTTTTGAGTTAGAGATCAACATTAGTCAAGTGAATTATGTTTCCTAACCTTCTAGTCTTGTAATATCCTAGCTATGAGCACATTTTCTAATCAATGAAAATTAATTTTAGTTCCTATCCTACTATCACTTTAGGGATATGAGTCTCCTTTAGATAGTGCCCACCTGAGGTGCTCAAGACCCCTCTTTTTAATTTAATTCTTCATGCATTAGTTCAGGTAGTCATTTATGTAATATCACTTATGAGCATTGTTTTTTGCATGTAAATGAATTAGTGTGTTTACAAGTATTTTTATGCATATTGTTATAGCAGGTTTAGGAATATCTCTTTTATGAAGTTAATATTTCTTTACATGCATCATATTATTTAGAATTTTGTCATTTACATGTTGTTCATGCATTTCTATATTTGTCATTGTATAAATTCCTATTTTGTAGAACTATAAAAACTTTAGAGTCATTGTTTCTGAAAATAAATTCATCTATCACAAGTATAAGGACTTGGAAAAGATCCCTTTAACATGCTTTATCATTCCTTAAGCTTTCTCTTCCCTCAAATCCCATCTAAAACATTTTTTTTTGCACACTAGATTGTCTCTTGTAGCATAACATGGAGTCCTATAATAGTCTGCATTTTGCATCAAAAGCTCCTTTAGATTTGCATTCAAAACATGGTTAACCTTCACTGGAATAATATAGTGTATGTGAGATCATGAGGATGAAATTTGGAAATCCAAAGACCTCATAGAATCTTTGGCCTAGCTGTTGTAGCAAAATTTCCTTTTTGTTGTATATCAGGGTTGGATGTTTCAATGCTTTCTTTTGGCTACAAGTTTGTTTCAAATGCACAGTATAGGAGATTTTTTCTTTTTTTTTTTCTTTTCTGCATGATTAAATTAATTTGATTCCTTTTCTTAAAAAATAGAATATAATTTCTTGTTTTTCCCTCTTTCCTATAATTTTGAAAAATTTCCTATAGTATAGACACTATAATGGTCTTTACATAATTTTCTTTCTCTTCAGTTGTTTTCACTTTCATAAGATCGACCAAAGAAGAATACATTACATGTTTCACACATAGTGCTGGCCCCTCTTAAGTTTGTATGAACCTCGGTTTGACAATTAAAGTCAAGACCTCTTGGGAGATGCCACATTCTTGCTATAATACGGAGAGCCATCACCTGTTGTGGGTGGTTTCATGGTAGACAAGGATTTTTCTTGTTTTCAAATTCTTTTGACTTTCTATTCTAGTTTTGAAAATGAGAAAGATCATGGAAAAGAAGAATGAAATAATTTCAAATAGCAAGAGGAACCAATCATAATCTCATAAATATGGGAAGTGGAGGAAAAAAAGGTCATACAGTTACAATGATCATTTTGGTACCCCATACCATGACTTTTCCAGTGGCTAGTGTTGTAGGGAAGCACTGCAGGTATCAAATTTGGGGCCCATAATAGCATCAAAACTCTATTAGTCATCTCCTATATTTGTTTCTTTAACTCATTTTTTCCCTAATTTCATCAATTCACTTAAATAACTTATCTGTTTCCCATAGCGAAGCCATGGTGAAGTTTGGCACATTCACTCCATCAATCAAGAGTCGAAAGCATAATTCCCCATGTCATCTTATCAACCAAATATGCTGCCAAAAAATAGGCTACATTATGGCCTTTATGTCATCAATTTTTTATTTCTATAAAATATTTTAATGTGTTCAAGGAGAAAGAGCCACAAATGTACCAAGATAAGATCCTATCACTAAGTCATGTGCACTCTAGTTTTGGGTCTAGAATGTTTGAGCATGATGGGCTTTTTTGATGAATTTGTAAATATAATAAGTTCAAGGATAATTTTAGGGGCGAATGTTCGCCCTTTGGCGAAATTAAGGGGTTTTAAATTTTTAGTGGGAAAATATTTTGTATCATAGTACATTTTTACAAATCACCTCAAATAGCCCACCTTATTTTAAGGGAGAGGGTAAAAAAGGTAAATTTAGCCCTTGAAATTAGGACTTACAACCTTCCATTCGCCCATTTTCAAGAATAGGTTTTATTTAAGTGAATACATTCGCCCATTTTCAAGAATAGGTTTTATTTAAGTGAATCCTATGGGCCAAATACCATATTTATAAAAGAGGTATGGTAAATTAATAAAAATATAAATAAATGAGAGGTATGGTAAATAAATAAAACATTTTTAGATTTAGTCGATAAGTCACCTTATATACATGTAAGAGTGTAAACAAATAAAAATATAAGTAAAGTGGAGGTATGGTAAATAAATAAAACGTCTTTTTATACTTACTCAAAAGGTATGGTAAATAAATAAAAATATAAATACTCAAAAGGTATGGTAAATAAATAAAAATATAAATAAACTAGAGGTATCATAAATAAATAAAACCTCTTTTTATATTTAGTCCATAACCCTCGTTTTATTTATGAAACTCAAGAAAGAGGTTTTGTTTAAGTGAATCCTATGGGCCAAATACCATATTTGTAAAAGAGGTATGGTAAATTAATAAAAATATAAATAAACGAGAGGTATGGTAAACAAATAAAACATTTTTTTATATTTACTCCATAAGTCACCTTATATTTATGAACACTCAAAAAATGGGTTATATTTAGGTGAAACTTATGGCCAAAATACTATGGGACAAATACCATGGACTAGATTGTTATTAATACCATGCAAAAAACCATTATTAACCCTAATATTAGAATTAATAAAAATAAAAATGGCACATGGTATTGACCCATGGTATTCACCTGGAATGTAGCCTATTTAAATGGGGGAATTAAACCAACATGTAGCCTATGTTAAGATTCACTAGGACTTTACAAAGTTTTATTATTTAGTGAAAGACTTGCCAAGATCTTACAAGATTTTATAATTGAGTAAAATATTCGCCAGGCCTGGTGAGAGATTCGCCAAAAAATTATATATACATATTATATTATTGATAAAATCACCTTCCATTTTTCCTATATACCATAGAGATTCGCCCATTTATTATATTTATAAATTTGGGTGGTTCTTAAAATTTTCCCTGAATAAGTTGCAATTCTTAACATAAAAAAATAGATTTTTTTTTTTTTTTATCTATAATAATTATCACCTATTTAAAAAAATCAATCTACTTCGTAAAACGAATATTACATGAGTAAAATGAAGAATTAGGGAAAATCACGAGCAAATATTAATGAAATGTGTAAGATGTTGGATGAATGGGCTACATACGAAAAAAATTTGGAACTAGAAAAATACCTTCATCAACATACCTTTATGAGGAATATCCTTTTATTAAGAAGTATGCTCATCAAATTCCAAAAAATCAAGCATTCATTTGGTCTATAGACACATTTAAGCACACTTTCCCTCATTTGGTGGTGGGAGAGAGTATCCTTTAGATTCTAAATGGGGAGGAATTGGGAAACAAAGAAAGGAACATTAATTAAAAATTTTCACTGATTTGGAAATAGAAAAAAAGACACTCCTTCCTTGGAAAGATATATCAGAAAAAAGAAGGAAACATATAAAACTGTTAAAGAGGGAAGCATCTCAATGGATTTGCTTTATATAATAAAGTAGTTGATTTTTAGGCAATATTTTGTAATTATATTAATAAGGAGAATGATTACATTTATTATAAAATTCTCATGTCTCCTTCATCTTAAAATTGTGGTATGGGTTTCCAAAACTTCTATATTATTATATTCTTTTCATCTACATTGTTATACATGTGTTTTTCTTGATTAAATTCCAGATCTATAGATAGATACAATTCACCTTTATTTTGTCCACAAGTCTCGGATGAGAAATTCAATGATTGTTCAATTTGTAATTATATCTCTTAGATCAGGACTTTGACAACTTGGAAAACTTGGATATCAAATCTTTTGAAGGAGCTTATGTTTGAAGGATTTTTTCTCTTTGTCGAGGAAAGAAAAAAAGAATTGTTCATAATTAATGGGTGTAGAGTAGCCCACACATTGTAGAGATCAAGTGGTGCCAAATTCAAATAACTCATCGAAAGAATGGTTCGATGGACTAATTTTAGGAAGATGTCGTCACATTGCAATTGAGGCATAATGAAATAGTCTCTAGTCATACCATAACTATATAATTGCTTATGGAACACTGCAAAATAATGCACACAAGCAAGGATGATCTCTCTAGCATGTAATAGTAATTTGAATACCTTTAGTACTCTACAAATAAGGTTTCCTTAGATCCATATTCCTCCAGAAATAAAATTATTATTGTTAAAAAAAATCTTGATTTAAATGTAATAGTGTCCCCTAAGAAGGGGGGTTAGGATTAGGAGATGAGAATCCTTTAATAGATACCTAGTATGTTAATATATTTATGTTGTAATATTTTTTCTTTATTTTGGTGCTTATGCATATAGTAGATTGGTTGTAGTAGAACTCAAATTTTTTTTGACATAGTGAACATTCGATGGATAGATAAGGTGGTAAACAAGGAAATGGGAATTCCCTTCTTTTAATGAATTTAATGCACTTAAACCCATAATTTTAGTGTTATATATCTATATATATATATCTATATATATATATATATATATATAAATATATATATATATATATATATATATATATATATATATATATATATATATATAGATATATATTAGGTTGATGGTACATATTTAATATTTATTGAATATTTTATCTCCACGACAATTATTCCCATTTCCCCATTTTAATTCAGTTAATTAATTGCACCAAGATGTGCTCTACAACCGAGTATATGGGAGATGTGTAGATGTATTGCAATTTAAGTAAGTTTCTTAATATTTTTTAAATGTTAGGATATGGAGTTGGAGCGGGAGAGAGAGATGGAGTTGGAGGGGGAGTGAGAGGGAGGGGAGCAGAAACACATAGAGAGAAAGGTGGAGAGAGAGAGGGAGTGACAAGGTATAGATAGTGAGAGAGTGATAGAGAGATGAGAGTGGGATGGAAGAGAGATAAAAGCAGAGAGTGGGGAAGAAAGGGAAAGGCGATAGAGGGAAGGGGAAGAGAGAAAATGGGGGAAGAAGAGGAAAGTAGAGAGAAATAGATAGATATTGAGAGAGTGTGTGTATGTTTGGGGGGTGATATAGAGAGACAAATAATAAGAGAAAGAGGGAGATAGAGAAATAGATGCAAGGGAGAGACAGGGATGAAGAGAGAGATAAATAGGGGGGAGGAGGGAGAGATTGACAAAAATAAAGAGAGAGACATATTGTGCATGTTTTGGTTGTGAGATAGATAGGCAAAGAAGGAGATATGGAGGGAGATATAGATATAGATGGTGGGGGAGATAAAGGAAATAAGAGAGAGGGGGAGGGCGATGTGGATAGAGAGAGAGAGAGAGAGAGAGAGAGAGAGAGAGAGAGAGAGAGAGGTGGGGGAGAGAGGAAGGGGGAGATACATTGTTATTCAATGAAATAGATGCATTGATTTTAGTGTAGATGTTGATTCATAATCCTATTTTATTGATTACACTAGATGCATTTATTTAAGTGTAGTTGTTGATATCTAATTCTATTTGAATGTTTTCACTAGATGCATTGATTTCAGTGTAAGTATAAAAAACGTAATTGATGATGTGCATTGAGGGAAGAGAGAGGGAAGGGGAAAGAGGGAGAGAAGGGGGAGAGAGATAGAGAAAAGCGGAAGAAATATAGGGGGAGAGGATGAGGGAGGGAGAGATAGAGATAAATAGATATGGAGAGAGAGTATGCATGTTTTTGGGTTGAGGTAGAAAGATAAAGAAGGAGAGATAGAGATATAGATCAAGGAGGGAGAGAGGGAAGAAGAAAGAGATAAAAAGAGAGATGGATGGAAAGATAGATAGCTACAGAGAGAGAGTTATTTTGTATGGGGTGTGAGATAGAGAGACATAGAAGGAAATATGGAGCGACATATAAATATAAATCATAGGGGAGAGAGAGAGAGAGAGAGAGGGAGAGCGGGGGGAGGGGTAGAGAGAGATATGGGGGAGATAGGGACGGGGGGATAAAATGTTATTAACTAAAATAAATGCATTTTTTGGTGGCGGTTTTGTCCCCACAAGTCTTGTGGTCCAATCCTAGGTAGGCCTATGTATGTCTGTGAGCTACTACATGCACGATTTCTACAATTGGGAAAAAACGCATTGATTTCAGTGCAAATGTTGATTCCTAGTTCTATTTGATTTATTACACTCGAGGCATTGATTTCATTGTAGTTGTTGAATTATAATCGTATTTGATTGCTTGCAGGAAATGCATTGATTTTAGTGTAGATGCTGATTTGTAATCCTATTTGGTTTCTTGCAATAGATGCATTGATTTCAATTTACATGTTGATTTCTAATCCTATTTGCTTGCTTGCACTAGCTGCATTGATTTTAGTGCAGATATTGATTTCTAATCCTATTTGAATGCTTGTGTTAGATGAATTGATTTCAATGTAGATTTTGAATTATGATATGATGTAGCTAGATGTATGATATTTTAAAAGAGCATCATGTGAACAAGGGTCATGTAAAATCAGTGATGGTTTTTTTGAGTTTGTGTTATTGATAAGCCATAATATTATAACAAAGGCTATATATAGATTAATAATCACCATGATAAAGTCGGAATGAATCGTCATAGTCAAAAATCTCGTTACATTACTTTTTAAATGTATAAATATTTCACTTGTATTAATTTTTTATATATAATAATAGTGATAATTTAAAAAAAACTTATAATTTAATTAATTTTTATAATTTTTTAAAATTTTATAACTACATTATTGTATAAATCCATGAATAATTAAATTAATTTCTATTATTTAATAACTTTTAATGTTGAAACCTAAATATTATAAATTAAAAAAAAATCATAAAACTAGTATTATAGTGATGATTCATCAAGATTCCTACATAAAATATCAATTCATTATTTTTTTATTAATGTATAATTTTCTAATATGTATATTTTTTTAATACGATTTTTTTAATAATCAATTGTACATTATTTTTACTTATTTTAAATATTATTAAAATTGCTAAAATAAAAGTAAATTAACTTAAATGAAAATTAATAATAATAATAATAATAAAATTTAAGATTTTGGATTTCCGTCAATATAAGCATCATCATTAATACTCATAAATTACCCATTTGAATGATCCATAAATAGTTATCAATTTTTTTTATATATATTATTCATTAATTCTAATGGAAAACAAATAATATTGCTTCACAACACTTTGAAAAGAAAGGCCTCGAGTATGCCCTAAAACTGCTTCTGCCTGGCTAGGAGCTTGTCTTCCTCTAACGTAAGGAAATAGGTTAATGACCCAAAACTTATAGGCATCTGGAAGGAGTGTAAGCCTACCCCCTTACAGACCACGACTGGGTTATTCTAGATAGCATGATTTTCCTTAAGTAATGGTGATGACCCAGTTTGCATTCGCGGTTAGCAACTAGAAATGGTTGTCCTCACTACTGATTTGACAACTGAATTATAATTAGATTTCCCATCAGTAAAAAAACACTTTGAATATATATATATATATATATATATATATATATATATATATAATTAAAGAAATGAAAAATATATATAAATAAAGACATAAATTTATTTATTTACATTTTTATATTTATATTTATTATTGTGGTTATTATTAAAAAGCAGATGAAAACATCCGATACATCACTAGATTGTCACAATAATTTTAATGTGTCAATCTTATTAATATATGTTTACTTGGAATTAGATACATTAGTTCTATTTGATATGTGATTGTGCCTTGATAGGTTTACACAAGCACTTTCCTTTAAATTTTTTCTGCACAAATTATAGAAAATTTTCACTTTAATAAATAGTTAACTTGGTGTGTGAATCTAATTAATTTACGTTTTCTCTAATTGATATGCATTACTTATGTTTCATATTTGATTGTGGTTTTATCTATTAACGCAACCAAAGCAATTATTTCATTCATCGTGCTTTGTGTTATATATATATATGAAAATGTAATTTTATTTTTATGATGAGTGATAGGTAACGTAAAGAAATATGTATAAATGAATAGATTATTTAATTATATATATATATATATATATATATATATATATAATTTAGGGAGTCGTTTATGGAGGCGGAAGAATTTTTTGGACAATTAAAAGTGGTTGGAATCTGGGTAAAATTTTTCGAAAAAATCTTACAGTAGCAGTGTTTGAATCTTATTTTTGATGGTGGAAATGGATTCAACACCATCACAATCCTTTAGGGCACCCAAAATATTGAATTTTCACAGCTATAACGTGGATTTAGAAAAATCCCTATTGGATTTTATCAAAATATGGTCAGAATTTCCATGATTTTCAAGGAAAAAAAAAAGTCTAGTTAGACTACGGCTATAATTTAGTACTTTACAATTATTTTAAAATATTTATATATGTAAAATTGATGAAATATATAATTATAAATTTATAACATTTAAAAAAATAAATAATAGAAATTGGTATGATATTGTATGAATTCAAGGTTGGTAGTGTTAGTTTGAGGTTTGGTGTCAATTCATTTCCTGAATTTAGTCTATGGGTTCCATCCAAGGTACAAGTTGGGGATTTTGAGTCACGATTGAAGGGAACTTCAGAGATCTACAGGTTTTGGTATGGTGTGTGGTCATGCTCCCTTGAGTTTCATAGTCCTCTTGTTTTTACGTTAATGTTTTCGAGTTCAATGGTCAGTGGTGAAAAGGTTATCGAATAGGTGGTCACACCTTCTATCTCAATTTTTCGTTCATATATGGAGTTTGGGAAAGTTTATGAAGTTTTTGTGATCATTTAGTCTATTGATTTCCTCATCTTGTTGGTGGTGGGTGTCATCTCTTTTCTTGTGTTTTTGTAGGTAGAGGCACTTACAACAATGGCAGGAAGTGTTTCCTTGTCTAATATATGTAGTGAAGACAAAGCATGAGGAGTAGGCATGAAGGTGGTGGCCAAGTCATGCAATGGGAAAATGGTGCCACAATGTTTTCCCATGACTCGGCTGCCACTTTTTTCAATGTTGTTCCGATGGAAACTCAGAAGGAAATTCATAAGCTTAAGATATAAATGGGGGTCAAAATATAATCTATTTTTGATTCAGAGCTTTAGAGGATATGTTGGCCTAGGATCTTGACCCTGGACATATACCAGTACTAGGAAGAAAAATTACATGAACTTCATGGCTCTTCATTTCAAAATGAATACCCTATTGGGCCTAGTCCTAAGGGACAAGAAAGTGGAGAAGTACAATGTTTTTGAATCCCTTGAGGATGTCAAGAAAATAGTGAGGAATCAATGATTTTGTTTGGACAGAATTGACTCCCACATGGCTCATCTAGAAAGTCATATTGCATGTCATTTAGATGGGGGGGACCTAATGGATCCACCTAGCTCTAGCGTGAGGGATCCAACAAGTATTTATTCTTGTGATAATCATTAGATAGTTCAATGGCTGGAGGTACAATTCAAAGTTTTTGTGAAGACTCTTGGTTTTTCAAATAGGGCGTTAGGCATTTCTTGTGGCCTCCTCGTTTCCATGTAGGTTTTCATGGTGGTTCCTGGCCCACTCTATCAGGCATGTGTCATTTATTTTAACCCTCTTATTGTATGTTAAATGGTGAGTTGCAACATTGTAGTGTTGGGTGGTCTTCTTTGTCTAGTTATCTGGGGGATGGGCCATGAAAAAATTGTATGGATTTATGAATTTTGGGTAGACCCTCTATGATTTGAAGGCTATTGGTTTTGTTTTTATTTGGAAAATATATGTTATCTTTGTGCGGGTTTGTAAGGTAATACTATAGGCCATTTCTGGCCTTGGCTCTAATGTAATTTGGGCTAGGAATTATTTGGTTTTAACGGGATTTGAGACTCAATTGGTTTAATTGACTGGTGTAGTGTGATGAGGAGACGATGCATTCTTCCCGGTTACTTTGGAAATCTATGTAAATTCATATAAGGTGTTTTTTTCATTAATAAAAACTTTAGTTTAAAAAAATGCATGAATTTAGAAGATTAAATAAATCACATTTAAATTTTAAAAAATAAATAATAAAAATTTGTATGATACTATATGAATTTCCAAGATTAAAAAGAAAAGAATCATCATTTTTCCCCAATAGTATAGGAAAAACTTAATTTCCTTTTCTCCGATCTCTTCTGGGCGATGGCATTTATACAAACGTTAGCTGTAGGTTATGAAACACCCTTCACGTTTCTTCCACCTACCTGTGACTGGGGCTAACCTATCTACACCCCTTTTGGTTGACTCCTTCCTCCGCTACCATTTTCCTGTTTCGTTATCCGGCATCGGGACCAATTGTTGTTGTCTGGGCAACTGTCTCTTTCAAACTATTCCCTGAGCACTTTCCTTGTGGTTTTCTGACTCATATGGAGGAGGATGTGGTAGACTATACTCAGGACCCATATGCCTTGGTTCCCATCTAGACGGTCTCCCCCCCACATTTATCAGTCACTTCTTCCAACATCTCCCTTGAGATCCCCTCATTAGTGGTCGGTTTTTTGGAGGTCTATAGAGCGCCGAATTAGCCTGCTTTCTCTCTTCTGGCTCAACGGCTACTCCCTTAGACCGGTATGCCCTCTATTTCACTACTGTCTTCTGAGCTTCCCTGTGATTCTTATTTCACTCCTACTCCTGACTACTCCCTGTGATCACCGACTTATTTGCAGTTTCTAGAAACTTGTCTAGACCCCTCCTCTACCTCATTCTCCCCGGAAACCCCCTATTTTCCCCACCATTGGGAACCCTTTCCCCCTACCCTACCTGGTACTAGACCCTCCTATCCTACCATCCTATATACCCTCATCTCCCATCCCGCTTCCCATCATTTCCAACCTTCCAACCTCAGGATTTTTCGTTGGTACATCTCCCCCTCTCTGAGACTCAATTGGGGGTCCTTAAGTGGGTTCTGATACTTCTCCTTCCCCCTCTCCATCTTTTATTCCTTCTACTATCAAGCCGGGTTGGTCGGTGAAGAGATACAAAGGGGTCAAGGCGAGGACTAGGAAGATCTCTCTCACTTTTGGTGATGATCTCCAGATGGGTGACGTGCTCGATACTTTTGATCATGTTTTTGTTGGGAGAGTTCATGGAAGAGAATACTCGACTGCTCATTTGCGTTAGTGAATTCTGGAAATTTGGGGACAGGTACTCAATGAGCTACCATCTGTGATGACGCTTTCTCGTGGCTGGTTTACGCTACACTTTCAACACCTTGATTTCATCCCATAGGTATTATAAAAATATTGGCATATTCAATTTTCTATGGTTCTACTTAAACATTGGAGTCCACTCTTCAATCTAGAGCATGAACACTTGGGGGATCGCCCTATTTGGGCACGTCTTTCAGGATTACCACTTCACTTTTGGTCGGAATATATATTTAAGAGAATTGGGAATGCACTGGGTACATACTTGGACTATGCAAAATCCTATATTATCACTGGGAACATGGCTATGGCACGCATCTTAGTGCACCTGGACAAAGGAGAGGGTCTAGAGTAGAACATGCAAATTCACTAGAGAAATACATCTTGTGTTCAAATTTTAGATTATGAAGGTGTCCCCTATCGATGTCAGAGATGCCACAAAATTGGGAACCTATACAAGGATTTCCCTCTTCTTGCTTCCAGCTCTGCTTCAGTGGCTCGACCGGAACATGTTGCTGCAAACAATTCAGCTGATGTGCATGGCAAGCAACTGACAAAGCCTAAAGACCATACATCGATGATTGTTCCATTGAATCCTGAAGCTCACATGGAGACCGTTCTCCCCCCATCCCCACATATTACCAGATCTCGTGTGGATGCAACGATGACTGCCTCTAATGCGGGGAGCACAACCAAATTTTTTATTAGCTATCAAAAGAAGCCTCGCACCAGACACGAGGGACATGGTTGATTAGGTAATAGTCTGATTAGGAATTCTATAGCTACTACCATCGGCCATATGAGGACATGCAACAGAATGGGGCGAACAAACCCTGATTTTATGTCATTTATGGAGCTTTTTTTATATATTTAATTTTTTATATTGTACATATCATGTCTATATATTTCCAAAACATATTATATGTAATTATTTAAACAATCTACAATGCTTGGGATAGATTCATTTTTGGATACAACAACATAGTTAGTGGCTTTGACCACTTTTACAACAAATGCTACTAGCATCTACACCATGTAATTTTCAAGCTATCTATGAAAATTACGATTTTTCCTTGGGAAAGAAAAAGCATAGGAACGCCATGTACTTTAAAAAAACAAAATGATAAAAGAAAATTTATTTTACATCTTTTCAAATTTTCGTAAGCATAAGCTTTTTGGCATGCAACATTAAATCGTTAATGCCAGGAGGTGCATTTTCCAATCCAAAAGGAGGGTGATATGTGATTTTGTATGTGTTCAACATGGAGTTGACACACATCCCTCTTAAGATAAAAATAAAATATTCACTAAATAGAAAAACAATATGAGCTATACTAAAAAAATTGAATATGTATGTTTAGTTAGTTTTAATTAAAAGCATTATAAAACATCAATAATCCCAATCTCATTATGGTCACTCGATTTTCTTTTGATAGTGAAACTTAATGTGGTAAAAATATGTCATTCACTCTCAATCATAAATAAGATATTTTAATGTTCACATGACAATATAATTTCATATTGACTTTAAAAATAGATGAAGTAACTAGAAGTAAATGAAAGTGTGAGTAATATGTTTAAAATAAAAATAAAAAATCGACATGGGATTTAAATAAATTATTTGAAGGTCTATGTTAACTAATTACGTCATAAGGCATTCCTGCTAAGAAGAAATTCCCTCCCATTCCACCTGTTCTATCTTGGGCCATTGATTTTTGTGTTAGACGATTGAAATAATGTTTGCCATAAGATTGAAAACAAGTATTAAAAACAGGTATTAGTTAGTTACAATTCATAACGATATTCTCTACCACCATTTCTACTAGGTTTTCCTTTATCTAAGTTTGCTCATTTTACCTCAAACCAAGCAGCCTCCATGTGATAGACTTGAATACCAAGATTCATCCATACGAATCTCTTGTTTTCAGCTGCAACTTCGTGACAATTATGCTATGCTTAGTTTATAACCAACCTACACACCAATTTTGTCATTGTAAGTTTATTTTTTCTTTCTCCTTGTTGTGTTGGAAAGTTATATCTTAAATTAACAATTGGTAATCATCATGCCTGCAGATTGTTCCAACCAAATTGTCAATGAAGGAGGTTCTTCGGCACAGGGGGACAATCATGAAAAAAGATTTCAAGAAAATGATAAATGTGAGGAGGACAGGCAGTTTTCAATCCTCGAAACTGATCAATATCAGCAATTCATAGAAAGATACTCAAAGGACAACATGAGTATTTCACATTCATCATCAGTGGATGGTATAGATGATTTAGATATTGATCACATTTCAAAAATAGATGGCCATCTAGACCAAAGTTGTAAGTTCCCTTCACCTTTTTCACTTTGTTGCATTGGCAATTTATCTCCTGTAAAATATTGTTTTAAATTAACCATTGATGATCACCGTGCCTGCAGATTGTCCCAACAACATTGAAAATGAAGGAGCGTATTTATTAGCCAACTGGAAATTGGCAGATGAGCTTTAGTTTGACCAAAATTTGAATTTATTTGAGCATCCTCATCATTCCCAGCTTGGGTGAACACTAAAAAAGAAAAAGCAAGAATCAAAGGCACATTAGAGTTAATACTCTTGAGTTCTATGATAGAATAATTTCTCTGAGTTAATTACTCAAACATATTTATTATACCACAAACTTGGCTCTCATAAATGACTTAATTTCAGTGAATTGATTGTGTTTCTAAATTACAACACAACAAGAATATTGATTATGGCTTTGCGTACTTTTTTTCCCGAAGGGGAAATCGTAATTTCCATTAATATTTGAAAATTACATGTTGTAGATGCTTGAAGAAGCATATGCTGTATGTTTTTGGGAAGCATCATTCAGATATACATTGTACAAAAAACCTCAGAGGGTATACTGATAGTATGTGCATAATTGCATATCAAAAATAATAAAAACATAAGTTGTTCGGTGAAATATGTATTGGCTGTAGCTCAAAAAACATGTAAACAGACCCTCTTAACCCCTATATTTTGAGGTCAATGTATGTACGATGATATTATTGATAGTGGTCCATATCCATTTTCTCCTGTATCAACCATAAACCCCAAGGACCGACCACAACCTCCTTTTATAGCTGGTCGAAAATCTAGTTGCATTCCCTGTGGATATGATGACAAACAATGGTATCAAATTGGGCCCTTAATAGCAGTGCATCATCCAATATGTGCCTGAGTGTGTGTGCATGGAAAATAGATAAGTTGTTGAACCAATTTATAATAATATTGGAGTCACCAAAAACTTGTAGGTGCCTACACTCTTTTTCTAAAGAAAATTGCAAAAGATGTCTAAGTGTGAGCAATTCTGCAAAGTTGTTGGTCTGATTACCCAACCCCATATGAATTTTGAAATAGTGATTCTCTGAGAGGTATAATAATTCTCCCCTCATAGCCTTGAGCTTCGGCAGATCCGTCGAAATAGGTCGATGGAATGATTTTGTCTATGACTTTAGGGGTGATGGATCGATGGGGAACACGTCTTTCATCATCAAGTATATTGGAGTAAATGGAAAAGACACGGGCAGATGCTCGGTTCCAGAGAGGCATGATATTACTGAATATGTATTTGTTCCGAGATAGCCAGATGGCCTAGTAGACTAGTAATGGGAGATTCCTAGCTTTGTGTGGTAGAGCCGATGACCACCAAGATTGCCAAGCCTCAAGAATTGTATTACCTTGCCATCTAAAAGTGATGGAGAGAGAGGAGAGAATCAGGACCCAAAAATCCTTAATGATGGGACAATGAAGAAAGAGATGCTCAATAGATTCAGAGGCTTGTCGACATAAACAACACCAAGTAGGTCCATGGAAGGATTGCTTGATAATTTTATCTCATGTGGGGGCTTTATGATGAAGGACAAACCACATGAAAAGTATGGTAGGGGGGGCTGGGGCTTTCAGCTTCCATAATAAGCTCCACCACTTATTTGAGCTACTGTAACATTTGTTTTCAAAAAAAATTATGATGTGACTTATATTTCCTTCTTTTCCAATTAATAAATATCAGGAGAAATTCGTAAAAGATCTGCAATAATCCATGTTTCATTAATGAATTGATGTTCTATTTTTCCATAGCTTGTTATATGATTTCCAAGGTTTAAATTTGAGGAACACATTTGAGATTTGGAAAAAAACAAATTCGAACAAAACATACATATATTAACATATTGTGCATTAAAGCCTTTATATATGCATCTACAAAAGTCATAATGAGATCATATTTTGGATTGCCTTTCTTGCTTTATGAATTTTTAACCTGAAATAAACTTGTAAAGAAAATTCCTGTAGGATTAAACGTTGCCTTAAATTTTGATCTGAAGCAAGCTTGTGTGAGTTACGTACATTCTTATTTACATGAAAATGTTTAAAATATTTTTACTTACTCTCTAGAGCTAGTTATTAATAGATTTCTTTCTTCATCTTAATCTATAATTTCTATCCAAACATGCAAAAATAGTCCAAGTAATTTAGCAATGAAGGATTCTATTGAAGCAAGAAAAAATAAAAGTAAATGGACAAATTTAATAGCAATCTTGTTATAATATAGTTAGTACAAAATAATCCATCCTTGCTCCATGTGTACAATACGAATGCCACTATTGTTTTCTAATCACATAGTTTTCGCTTTAAATCTATTCACTTTCGCTTTAAATCTATTCACTTCACTCTTCTTTGCACTTGTTTTACATCTACAATGGATTCCACTATGTTCACATGGACATGGCCAGAAGGCATACCTTTTCAAATAGCATAATCTAATCAAAATGTATGTAATGAAAACTATTTCATCTTTACAGAATTAGTTTTACTCTTTTAAACACAGAGTAACCATTTTGATGAAAAGAAACTCAAAAATAAATAATTTAAAGCAAATTTCTAGATTGGGCACTTTGAAAATTAATGTTATAAATCATTATATTTTTTAATGTTATAATGATAAAATATTAAAAATAAGAGACAATGTATTAGAAGAAACGCTCTAGTAAATTTCAAAAATCTTGTATATGTCTCTACCTAAATTGCAAAAGTGAGACATATGAAATTATTTACATATTTCATAGAGGTAAAACATTACGGAGAAGCTATGATGAAATTCAATCTTCGAAATGGAAAAAAATGTTAAAAAGGTAATTTATAGAGGTACAACATTTTGAAGAAGCTATGATGAAATTCACTCTTAGCAATGGAAGAAAATGTTATAAAGGTAATTTATCTTTATGTCAAAAGTGAAACATATGAAATTATTTACTTACATACTTAATGGAAGTACAACATTACATAGAAAATAGGTTGAAATTCACTTTTACCAAAGGAAGAAAATGTTATAAAAGTAATTCACTTTTCTAGCAGCATCCATTAATTTGTGACTCAATTTAAAATTCATACTTTGACCCAGATGTTTTCGAGACTTTTTCGAGATGCCCCTAATAACCAACGAATGGAAAGTACCTTTCCCAAGATTGATCTTAAGGCTACGACATTTAGATTCAAAATGAATAATATTATGTATTTTTATTTGCCGACATTGAGATTGCAAGATCTTTACAGAGCACTGAATGCTTCCATCAACGCTCTTTCCCTGCTGAGATGAGGACTCCACCAGCCATGCCTTTCTTATCTCTCCTTAGATTCTACTTATTCTGCATTGTCTATTGATATGTCCTCCTCACACTAAATCATGTCTAGCTCCTCTATCTCTGTGTCTACCTTTGGCTCCCATGTCTATGTGTTTCTGTATGGCTCTTCCACCTCTATTTTTGTGTCCGTCTCCATATCTATTTTCATTTCTTCCATTGAAAAAAATAGTTTTTCAAGTAATGAAAAAATATCTTTGTGTTAAAACAAAATGAGAAAAAAACATTTAGAGCCACAAGTGTAGTGAAAGCCAAAATCCAAAATATTTTAATATGCGAAAGGCAAGTGAAGAAAAAAATATTGTACGACTTGTTCGTCCGTGACTTTAACATCGTCATCGTTGGCGCAATTCATCATGTATTCATTCTCGTACTCTACTGCATGCAAAGATGAAAAGGTAAATCTAGAAGGAAAACATAAATGGCCATCTTACTGATATACATAATGAAAGGGTCAATCTAACTTCATGAACAATGGGGTAACAAAAAGAATCGGTCATCCAAAAACTAAATCATACTCCTTAAAATTTGTCTTTTAATTAACAATATTGAAAATGATACAAAATAAAGAAGAGTATTTAGAGAATATAGAGACTTTTTCAAGTAATGAAAAAATATCTTTGTGTTAAAAAAATGAGAAATAAACATTTAGAGCCACAAGTGTAGTGAAAGCCAAAACCCAAAATATTTTAATATGCGAAAGGCAAGAGAGGAAAAAAATATTGTACGACTTGCTGGTCTGTGACTTTAACATCTTCATCATTGTCGCAGTTCATCATGTATTCATTCTCATACTCTACTGCATGCAAAGATGAAAAGGTGAATCTAGAAGGAAAACATAAATGGCCATCTTACTAATATACATAATGAAAGTGTCAATCTAACTTCATGAAAAATCGGGTAACAAAAAGAATCGGTCATCCAAAAACTAAGTCATACTCCTTAAAATTTGTCTTTTAATTAACAATATTGAAAATGATAGAAAATAAAGAAGAGTATTTAGAGAATATAGATACCTCAGGTTGTTTCATCTAGGTTGAAAAGATCCACTAGTATAATTTTTGATGTGAAAGGCCAAACAACATTGAAACTACAAATGTTTGAAGATGATTTAGAAGAAAATATGAGATTTGTAACACTTGCTTTGAGACCTCCAAACTTGGAACAACATTTGATTTCTCCACTTATACACACTAGAAAGAGTAGAATTCAAAGTAGCTAAAAGAGAGGATTAGTGTCTAACCATGTCCTTGAATGAGACAAATTGTGGGGATCAAGGAACTCCAATTCACATTGTTCCTTCGGAAAAGAGAAAACCCAACATGAGATATTAATATCTATAAATGTTGTAATCAAACAAGAGAGTGGTCATCAAGGAATATAAATTGAAAAATAAGTCATTCTCACTTACATATCAGTTATTCATTTTCCCTGAAACAATGAATATTTCTTGTTAGCCTTATCTTGAATTTAAACATATTGCATTTAATTTGAATAATGAGAACAAAAAAATGAGATTGTTTTTTAAATGAGATGGCAGGTCTTATAGTGTCAACATTGTTAGCTGCTAGTATCTTAATATCTATGCAATTTTTTGTGTCAATTGAAATGAAATGCACTTATTTGGGGTCATTGTATAAATTATAACTAGAAAATTGAGATCATTCCAAAATATTTTCCTCAAAAACGCACATTGAGTGTCATATGGAGTGAATCGGGGTAGTATACTAGTAACTCTAGGGAAATGTGTGAAGTTACAACAACTAGACCTATCATATAACAAGCTCACAAGGCACATGCCTCATGTCAGATAACAATGCTTCAAGTTACAATGAATGACATCACTTGTGAGATATTTCTTGTGTTCTTTCTCATGACATGCATGTCAAATGACGCATGAGATTTTATTTTTTTTGTAGATTGACAAATTTGTCACATGTCATATTGCTTGTAGGGTTAGATTTTGTTTCAAGTAGAAGATGGTGATTTGTTGAATGCCTTCAATTATTATTTTCCTAGCCGATGAATATTTCTTAAATTGTTTTGGACTAGACATGAAATGTTACTTCAACCATGGGCCATCTATGCTTACTTTGTAGAAGGTCAGAAAACATCATGTACCATGTCTTTGTCTTCAAAAGAGATGAGAATTATCAAGTTAAATTAAACCTATTGTAAAGTTAAATTAATTTATTACTTGTTAGACGCATCAATTTATGTTTCAACATAAATAGTTCCAAACTAGACAACATCTAGATCACATTACATTTCACATCTCTCTTCATTTATGTTATTCTTCCATATACCACTGCTTTATGGCATTTCCTTTGCACCATTTGGTGCAATTGCTAGTTTATGTGTATATCTGAGGATGACATTCATAAAGTGACTTAAGGATTTCCTAGTATTCAAGATCCTGCCAAGTGTGGCCATCCATAGATGGGTTGTCTTTGGCAGATCCAACAAGGTATGGAAAGGGTCATGGGGTTTGCAAGGAGGAAATTTTTATGCAATTTTAGCACATACCAGTGAACAATGGTGTCCCAAGGTCTTGCAGGTTCTAGAGGCATACTTTTGGATTGTCTTAATTTTCCATGGAAATTTTTTTCTCAACCTGGGAGGATGGATTGAGTTCTTGTTAGCTAATTAACTTGTGATCTACATGATTTTTATCAACTTTGTGAAATATATATTTGTGGATTTCAAGTGGTAGCATGTTTGTTGCTTGCATCCATATTTTTTCTCTTATCCCACAAAGATTATGGTTTTTGGATCTACAAATTGCACACATTACCAACAAGTCGTATCATGTTTTCCTTCAAATTTGGATGCACATGGGCATAAATCATCCTAATGGATGACGAAGGACAATTTTTCTAGTTGTGTGGTTTTCAAATATGTCCTTCCTTAAAGCCTACATTTTGAGCCAATATCCTTAGCATTGACCTCTTTAATGTATGCAAGTCTAGTTAAAGGGAAAAGTGAAAATCTAGATTTGGAATGATCTACATTAGATCAGGTGATGGTAGAGAAAGAGAATATTTTTTTAATATTTCTATCAAGATTCTTAGTGGGAAGATCTTTTTGATTAGATTTTCTGCTTCGATGTAGTCATTCATTTGAAGTAGCTAATTCAGAATAAAATGTGTATACTATCATTCTTACAGGTTTTGGAATATGTAGGTAAAGTACTATAGGAATTTTATCGGATGGAAGATTACAATGTGGCAAATGAATCAACTATAATATTAAACCTAAGGATACAGGGAGGTTATTCAGCTTCCAAAATCCCTAACAAAAATCCCAAGAACTCTAGTAGATGCATATTGTTCAAATATGATCTCAAAGGGAAGACTATTTCTCAAGTAGAGAAGCCTTAAACTATGCCAGAAGCTTACATTATTGGGAAATTTTATAAGAGACTAGAAATGGACGCTAAATCCTTAGTGACAAAAGCTTACATTTTTGACCTACAATCCATGGCTTTAATATGATGGTTTAATGGCTTTTGGATGAAACCAAAATATCTGTATGAGTAGGTGTACTCTTCTTGGACAAAAAATTGTAATATATACTTATTCTCTAAAGGGTTCTTCATAGTACAATTTTGAGATCCATCAAGATGTGGAAAAAGTTCTCAAAGATAAAACATGGATTTGGGGTAGAGTTGCGCCATTTGTTAACCAATGGTTCCTAGAGTTTGATTCAACAAACATGGTGATAGCAAAGGTGTCAATGCGAGTGATATTTCCAAACCACCCCATTCCTATTTGGCACCATTAGGTTCTAAAGGATATCAGAAACCTTTAGAGAAAGTTCAAAACCATGGACATGGAGAAAACATCCAAACAAATCTTTACTTTTTCTCAAATATGTGTAGAGATTGACCTCAACAAGAGTCTTCCTAGATCTCTCCTTGTAAAGCATGAGAACTTCTAGTGGACACAAGTGTTAGACTATGAGAATATAACCTTCTAATGTCAATCGAGCTTCCAAAAGAGGCAAACCCTAAGGAAAGTGGATGCTAGTTTTCTAGTAGTTTAGGAGATGAGAAAGAATATCTTGAAGAAAACCATCCAACTTCTGAAGCACATACTCAATTTATAAGTCAATCAAAGGGTGGTGAAGGGTACATGTCTCGATTAGTTGATGTCTCCTAACATGCTACTAAATAAAAAATTAACAAAGTACCAAAGGAATAGATAGTGGAGGTGCTCATGGAAAATTATTTAGGAGGAATAAAGAGATCGCATGTATCTCATAACCTGGACTCAGATAATCATATTCCCTAGTAGTCATATACAAATCAACTAGAAATTGTAATAACTGCTCCCGATCAAGAAGTTTGGTGAAAGGTGGAGAAAAATAAAGGAATAAAGGGAAGGTTAAGTGAACTTTATCAAACTTAATAATGTAATATTTGTGTATTTCTATTGGTTTCTTATTTTTTCTTCTTTTTATGGATCAAGTAAAGGGCTGACATGATCGAGATTCTTTAGAGAATCAGCATAATATAATTGTGTTCCTTGGTTTCCAGGTTGAATAAAATTATGATTTTTTCTTCAAAAAATAATTGTCTATATCGAATTCATATATATCTATATATAGAAAAATGTTAAAATAAAATATTTGAACATTGTATATAATAAAATGTTCAAAATCCAAAGGAAAACATAATTGAAAATTACAAAATAAAATAAACAACGTCGGAGTAATCCCTAGAATAATAAAAGAGAGATATGTAAGTCATCCTTAATATAAAATTAATATGTATCATTTAAAATATTCACAATAATAATTAAAATCATTGTGGCATTAACAAAAAATTTAGATATGCAGGATTATGTATTATTGGCGTATACTTAAAAATACAATTTAAATAATGAAAAGGTGTATATATATCTATATATCTTTCTATATATATATATATATATATATATAGAAAGATAGATAGATAGATAGATAGATCCATCGCAGATTCATGGGGATCTATCGATAGATGAGAAGAATGCAATATTTTTTCTCAAATTTTGCTTTCTAAAATATGTTTGTACTTGAAGATATTTAGTGCTCTCTCCACATGCTAGATTCATGCTTAAAATGAATATATATTGTTTGTAGAAACATTAATTTTTTTTAATTGATATGTTAGTTTTCTCAAAGTTAAATTTTTATTTATAATGATGAGTGGATTTCAGATTATTTTAAATTTATATGATATAATGTATAGAATTTATAAATGATTAATTAAATTGATTTTCCTTTGATTTATAATTTTTAATATTTTAAATAAAATCTTATTAATTAAATAAATAATAAACTTGGTTTGTATATATTGAGGATAAATTTATTTTATTTTTCAATATATTAAAGTAGAAGAGGGATCAAATATTTTAAGGTTCCAACAATTTTTAAAGTGAAAAACTTGAAGAAAAGAGATTTGACCCCTTTCACCCTTTCTTGGATTTTAGGCTATGATCGATATATGGTGGTTCTATATATACATATCCACAATAATAATGGAAGAAATTATACATTTCATTATGTTGAATAACACACCAATGAGAGAGAGAGAGAAAGAGTTCTATTATTAAGAAAATCTTGGATTACAATGTCATAACCATTACATATTTGGATCCTCCTTGTAGGTTTGAGATTGAGCATGGAGCCTCAATCCAAACCATCAAGTGAGTTCCCAATGACATAAAACATTTAGTCCCTTTCCAACTAAATTTTTTTCAACAAACCCCCAATATCTAGACACTTACATTTCGTTTTTCACTATTTTTTTATATAGTCTATCTTCTTATTTTTCTTGGTGAAATACTTTTTCCTTTCTTCCAAACTTGAGTCCAACCTATCTTTTTCTGCAAATTATTCTGACTTATTCTTTGGAAAGTTGATGTTGTTATTCTTGAAGTGTTCCTCATCCTCCCGATATGCCCAAGAAGTTTCCTTTCCAACATTATTCCTTGTAGTTTCATGACGGGATCTATTTTCCACGAGGGTTTGTTTATTTTCTACTTTCCCTGAGACTTAGGAATCTGCATTAGCATGCCTTTTTTCCTAATTGAATTTATTTTCTCTAATGCATTTTCTTTGGAAGTATCAACTTCTCATTTAACTTTTGGTTATTTCTTATCCTAATACTCTTCCTATTTGTATACGATATAGTGATCAAACAAAGCTCTTTCCTACCACTTAGACATTCACTATTTTTTCTGATCTTTGTTACTATGATGCTTGGGCTAGTTTTAATTTCATGCCTTGTTTCATATCTTGTTGTACACTAGAATGAAACATTTCCATAATCAACCTTTTGGACGCAGACATAATTTTCAGTCATCATATTGATATCAGCAGGAAAACCCTTATATAAGTCCATCTTCAAACAAATTTGAGCATAAGTAATTTTATAAAAAATTCTTGTATTTTGGTTGCAACAATAAAAAATTCCAAGAACATTCCCAAGAGATTCCAAAGATGCAAGGATAGGTTCAGAACCCTTTTCCTAATTGGAGCTATGGAGATTAATGTTGATACTAGATCAAAGGTGGGAGACCAAGGCTACGTGAAGAAACTTCCACTACCCCATAACCACAACTCTGATTTGCAAGTGGCCCTTTTTTCCTCAATATTATCAAAAACCAAAATGAAAAAACTTGAACCATGTGATAAATATTCAAATCATATGTTAAATGAGGTTTCCATGTCTTATATATCCATTTGTGGAGATTCATGAGCCACAACTAAAATTACAAACTAAATTTTGCTTTGAAAAAAAAAATACCCAAACTAAAAGGTTCCGCATCCAAAAGAACATTGTGGGAAGGAACCTCTTGAACCACTAAGGCTAGATCTAGATTTTTGAAATCAAAGAAAATCTTGCTGCTCTCACAACCATTCCTACAGAAGAAACGATCTTCATTGTGAGATTTTCTAGACCGCTAGGGAAAATCCCTAGCCATCGCAAGGGTTTTCACACCCATCTCTTTTTGATAACAATTACAATAACATACTAATAAAATATTCTAACAATAAGAAAAAAATATTTTCTAATTATAAAATAAATATTATTAGTCAACACGGAAATTAAAATATTTAATTTATGATGAGAGAGAGTGAATATTTTTAGTTCTTTTGTATAGCTAGTAAAAATATTATCCAATTTCTTCACGTGCAAATTTGTTTATGATCTCACATTATTTACATGTTTTGTATAGTTATTTAATCTTTCCTACTTTTAGATTTTTTTAATTTTTAATTTTGGGAGACATGACCAGAATGTCAACTTTGGTGATGGACGAACACCCTTACACATCATACTAGGTTGTAGAATAAGCCTCTCCGCTCAAAAGTATTATATTCTCTATATATATAATATCAACATTTAAATTTTTTTCTTTATATAAATATATGTAAAATAGATCATAATTAACATTAAATTAACTTTTTAACTTTCCTTCATTATGTAAATATATATAAATTCATATCAAAATATGTTACTTAATTAAATATTCAAAAAATTTATTTAAAATTTGTATTAAAACATTTGTATAATTATTTTTATAATACCTAATATAAATATTAAAATATTTTAATTATATTTATAAATATTTTCAACCCAAACAGCCTTGATAGTCACGACTTTTGTCCGAAGGATGCTTCGGATTTTAAGTCTTCAGTGGGTCAAAATAAAATAAATATTTAACGACCTACCAAAAACATTGAAATACTTACATTTTTCATTAGTATTATTGTAATTTCATTTTACATTATTTTATTTTCCATTAATATGTGTTTTATTTACATTTAAGTTTTTTTAATGCCGTTTTTCTTATAGCGATAAATGCTTTGAATATTATTTTAATGTGGTTTATTAATAAAAGTTTTAAAATCTAGTTTTAAAAGTTAATAATTTTGTTAAAGAGCTATAGTTGAAGTAGTTTGCTGAATAATTTATTTTTAATAATTAATTTGTAACATTTATAATATAATTATAAATAATATAATACTACAAAAAATTTCTAAATTATTAATTCTCTAAACATTTCCTTCGAATTGAAATACATTAATAATAATTTATAAATAAAAATACAAAATAAATACAAAATAACAACCATTTCTTTCGACTATCCAAAATAAACTTAATTACTTATTACGTATAATTCTATTCCTTCATGCTTCTATATTTACACCTTCATGTTCACAATTTATAATAAATTTTTTTCTATTGATATAAATTTTAAACAATTAAATTAAGGATATTATAATCAAGTAAACTAAGTAAACTATAAATCACGAATTATGTTATGTGACGTTCCATGAATTTTCGGCCCTGCAAAACATCTCACATAATTGTAAAATTATAAAATATATTACATTAAATTATAGTTATAATATACTATAATATTATGATTAAGTTATTAATCTGAAATATTTGAAAATTATCATTATCTGATGTAAGTATTGTTACGTTATGTGACGTTTCATGAATTTTCGGCCCTGCAAAACATCTCACATAATTGTAAAATTATAAAATATATTACATTAAATTATGGTTCTAATATACTATGATATTATGATTAAGTTATTAATCTGAAATATTTGAAAAACTATCATTATCTGATGTAAGTATTGTTATGATAGTTACAATCTTTTAATTTTGTTTGAAAATTAATTATTATTCATATTATCATTAATTTTTATCTTTAAAAATAATAAATTTTATTTATTAATAAAGATATTTTTTTAATATTTATAACTCTACAATTTTTTATAAAATAATGATGCAAACGTTATTAATTCTCTTGGTCTATCGCCATGAATTAAACATTTTCGATTAAAAAAACTAATTTGTATTAATTATAAGAATTTTTTAACTAATTTATATTAATCAAAAGATTTTTTATTATATATATAAATCTATAAAAACATATGTTGAATGGTTATAAATATATATTTCTTTCTAAGAGATTTAAAAAATCAAATACAAAGAAGGTATAGTGTGTATATCTTGGTAAATTTCAGTAATCAAATCATTATAAAGGGTGACCCGTCTTTTTTTCATAAATATACAAGTTCAAATTCAAAGAGAGTATGCTATGTACACCTTATAAAGTTTAAAAGTCGAATCATTGTAAAGGGGAGAAAATAAAATTGTTTATCAATTTAGTGTCCAATAATTTTAAAATTAAATTATTATTATTATTATAAAAAATAGATTTTAAATTCTCACTCGAGATAGCTCAATTAACTATCACCATATTAGAAAATATTATGTAAATTATGGAAGTTAATTAAACACACACTCTCTCTATATATAATTAATTTTAACTACAAAAATTAAAATAAATAAATAAACATAATTAATTTTTTTTTTCAAAATGTATTATTTGAAAATAATTAAGAGAAGTTGTAGAATGACTATGCCAGGGTTTCTGGGGTGCTAGGTTTTTGCAGATTTCTGAATGCTAGCCACCTAATCTTCCTTCTACACATGTCTCCTTCTCAGCTCTGCATCGCATTCTCTCACTGACTAATCAAGTCCATGTCAGCTCCCCCTGGGGGAGGGGGATCCCTCCCATCCTTGAAATTTGCGCTTCCCAACAATCAACGATTCGGTCCTGGCCCTTTTGGTTCTACATGGAAACAAAAGAACAAACAAGACACCTTTCCCATACTGGTGCCGTAATGGAAGTCCAAACAAAAGGGCAGTTGCCTCCCAAAGGCAACAAAAGACCCTCGGGTGGTTATCCTCAACAATCGCCTGGCAAAATCCCAATAGTTCATGTAAGATCATGCAATCATCTGTAAATTTATGGGCATTTGGCCTAAGGAAGTGAATAATTCTCACTAAATCCAGCTAAAATGGAAACCAATAACCTCAATTGAGCTTCGACTAAGAGCTAAAGATTTGTTCAATGTGATTTTCGAAGATATGGAGGACATGAGAAGAGCTCTGGAAAATGGCCCATACTTTAGGAACAGTGGTGGGATTTTTATGAGGCATTGGGAGCCTCCTTACAATCTGGAAAATGAACAATTATTGGTGCATCCAATCTAGGTCAAGCTCTATTCCCTGCTAGAAGACTTGTAGGAAGAGGACATTTTGGAATCAATCGACAACTCCATTATCAATTTCGTGCAAAGCTCAGATATCATTAGACATTTCTTATTCACTTGCTACACTCATATCTGTGTATACATGAACATCTCCCCACCACTACCTAAATCAAAGTATATTGAATATCAAGATGATGTATGGTGTTAGGCTTTGGAATATGAAGACATCCCATTCCAATGTTGCATTTACCACAAATACGGGCATCTCTTCTAGGACTGTCCTCACCAGCCCAAGGAAAATTTAGCTCCCACAACCCCCTCCTCTTTGGATGGCTTCCAGGAATTCACAGGATGACGTGCATCTAACAATAATTCTCTCCCACTCATGCCCCCCCTTGCCTCTAATTCTTTCGCAAACGGCCTTGAACCGACAATCTGAGAATTACTTCATCGTCCTGGAAGCATCTGTGGAAAAATAAGAACCAAAACCCCCACCCAAGGTCTCTGAGAAACAAGAGGCAATGGAAGTCGAAGTCAGCCCTCAAAACCCTAAGAAAAAAGAAGCAAGCGTAAATCCCCATAGGTTCAGAATAATATAAAATAGATCAAAATGGTCCTCATTCAAGTCTAGCAAGCCCTGGAAATAGACATTAAGATGGATAAACTCAACTCAGATGAGAAGATCATGGTGGCCTTCTTGAAGGACTAGGCTAATGATGGATCTACGAACATTCCTCAAGAGTAGATTAATCAATTCCACCAAATATTCAATGATGGGAGCAATGACAGGCTCCACGAGACCCTTCCCCACAGTTCACTCTAGTTATCCACAAGGAGGATGCCTCCAATCACTGGGTGGAGTCCAGTTCACGCCTGGAAAAAGGAGAAAAGTCAGAAAACCTACAATGGAGGTTATCAAGGAAGTTAGAGCGATATTGGTTAAGTTAGGGCAAACAATTGTCATCACAAAGTACTACTAGAGATATCTTCCTCATTCTCAATGAACGTTATCTCATGAAACATTTGAGGCCTCAACTCAAAAGGTAAACTGAGGCAGCTTAAAGATAGGATACATAAATAGAAACTAGACATCATATTTCTCGAGGAAACAAAAGTGTCACAAGAGAAGTTTGAATAAATTGAGCATCACTGATGCCTAGAGGTGGACTTCATGGCACTTGATGCAAAGGGTATGACCGGTGGGATAGAATTTCTATGGGACATGAGATCTATACATTTCGGGTCCTAGATCACCTTCCCTCATATCCTCTTCGACCAATTTGAATGCATTGGATCCATAACCCGTGTTTGGCTAATGGGGGTCTGTTGAAATTGAAAGGAATTATAGATACCGACAATTGGATACTTGATGGGGTTTCAACATGATCATGGATCTAAGTGAAAACAAAAATTGAGTCAGAAGAATCAACCCTATCTCAAGAGCCCTCCAAGAAACAATACAAGATAAATACATCATCAATATCAAGTTCAACAGTGGCATCTCCACTTGGAACAACCGTCGAGGAGGTAACCACCAAATCACCTCGAATCCTAATCGTTTCCTTCTATATGATAGCTTTATCCAACAATCTCTTCAACCATATATCCTCCCCTACCTTAGCTCTGATCATTGACCCATTTAGCTAGAAATCAATCTAAGAATGGCTCCAAGGAATTAACCCTTCCACTTTGAATCCGTTTGGCTTTAAATACTTGACTTCATCCAAAAACTTGAAGGATAGTGGAGGGAGGTCTCTATTTCTAGGCACAACCTTATGGAAACCTTCCATATCAAGATAAAAGAGCTAAAGAAGCAAGTTAAAGACTGGAACATATATGCTTTTGGCAACATACATAAGGGAAAAATGGAAATGGAGGGAGAAATGAAATAAATCCAGCAAAAAATCATTCTTGGCAGTTAGACATACGAGTTGGAGGCTCAGGAAGGGAATGATGTAGAGGCCCTAGAAAAAAGAATGAAGTAGGAAGAAATTATCTGGAAGGAAAAATAAAGAGTCTAGTGGTTGAAAGAAGTGGAGTGGAACACAAAGTTCTTCCATCGCACAATGCTCAAACATAGACAAGAAAAAAAGTATTTTCCCTTAATGGTCAAAACAACCAAAGGATAGTCCGAAATGAAGACATTAAAGAATAATCAATCAACCATTTCCCAACAATTCTCCAAGAGCCACAGGAATAAAAAAGTGAATCCATCTCTAAAGTTTGACAATGTATCCCCCAAGTGGTAACTAAGGATGAAAATGAAACCTTAATGCGAGAAATATCACTCCTGGAGGTTGAATAAGTGATTCCTGACCCTGCCCCAAATAAGGCTTTGGGACAAGATGGCTATGTCTTAGAATTATTCAAAGCCTGTTGGTCCTTTCTAAGTAATGAGATTCATGCATTGGTGAAATAAGCTCTTCAAAATTGAAGAATCTGGTTAGGTCTAAACACCACCTTTCTGATGCTTATCCCATAAAAATAAGTGATGATGGATCCAAATGGATTTAGAGACATAGCTCTTTGCAACGTAATATACAAGATTATCTTAAGCATTATGGTCCGATGACTTAAACCTCAAATGAAGCACATCATCATCCCGGAGAAAACAAGATTCGTGGAAGGCAGACAAATAATGGATGGCATCATCACGGTTCATGAAATGGTACACTCTCTAACAACCTCTAAATCTCTAGATATGCTCATTAAACCAGACATGTCAAAAGATTTTGATCAAATAAGCTGAATTACCTCCTTTTTTTCTTGATGCTTTTGGTTTCTCTCACTCTTGGATTTGCTGGGCAAAATCCATGATCAAAAACACTTTTTACTCCATCATTGTCAATGGTTCTCCCTCCCAGCCTTTCAGAGGCTCAATGGGTTTGAGGCATGGGGACCTTCTTCCCCATTTTTGTATATCATTGCAATAGAACGTTTGGATAGAATAATGAAATATGCCTCCCTTCGTGGCCTCATCCAAGGGTTGAAAGTGTCACCAAAATCTCCTCTTGTTTCCCACAAGTAATTTGTGGATGATAATCTCCTCTTTGGTAAATCAACTCTGCATGAAGGACGCCACCTCAGCTCCGTCATGGAATGTTTTCAACAATCCTCACGAATGGTTGTCTATGGAGACAAATCTGATATTTTCTTCTTCAACAGCCACAGGGGAGTCCAGTCCCACTTAGCCAAATCCCTGGGATTTTGAATTGGAGCCCTGCCTAGTACTTATTTTGGGATTCTTATGGTCCCAAATTTGTTGTGAACATCTTATTGGAAATACCTTCTGCCATTTCTAGATTGTAAGATCTCTATCTAGACCTTCAATATTATGATCTCTATGGGTATACTCACCTTCCATAAATCCATTCTGCAAGCTCTCCCTGTCTATCAACACTTGGCTCTTCTAGCCTCCAAGAGTATATACAAAGATTTAATTGCGAAATTTCACAAGTTCGTATAGTCAGGTGCTAAGATAGCCAGGAAATGGTCTTTGGTTGTTTGGCAAAACCTATGGAAGCCCAAAATTTATGGAGTTCTAGGTTTGAAAGATCTAGAGACTTTATCGAAGGCGCTTGGAGCCAAGATTTGGTGGAAATGGCTCCAAGGAGGACACGAAACATGGAAAATGTTGTGGGCTCACAAGTATGGCCAACAATATATTCAACATCCCTTGTTAGATCTACAAACCTTGCCAACTGTATCTTCTATTGGACTCTGGCGAAAGAAAGAAGGTATTTAATCCAAAAGCATCGATTTTGGGAGGTTCAAAATGGAGGTAGAGCCAAATTTTGGGCGGAAGCATGGATGCAATATCCTAAGTTGGCACAACATGAAAATCTCAGGGAAATTCGGGCCTTTTCTACAAATCTAGGGGTGACATATGTCAGAGACTTTTGGATTGCTTCTAACCCTCCCTCCAAATTGATAGAAAGGAAAGCACAAGCTCACTAGCTCAACCATGATCCACCCCTTCCTTGGGACAAGTTAATCTGCCTTCTTCATCAATGCAACAATGTTTTAAGTGACGACACAGACGTTATCTATCTAGTGGCATGTTATTGGTAAAGGAAGCTTATAGTATTCTCTCCACCAGTGAAATGCCTAATCTAGATCCTCTTTGGAAACATATTTGGTACTTAGTTTTCTAGCGCAAAGTCACCTTCTTCCTTTGGTTGATTGATCATGTAAAAATTCTAACATGGTACAAGATCAGAAAAAAAGGCTTCTTCAGCCCATCTCATTGCCCCCTCTATACAATAGAAGAAGAGACAACATATCACCTTCTTAACTCATTCCTAGTGGTGGATGAGCTCTGTAAGATTTTGCAAAATATTTTTTGGCGTTCAGGATCATTCGGCTAACAGTCTGACAAAATCTCTAGAGCTATGGTGCTGGAACTTGTTCAAAAATCAAATAGAAAATAGAGCATGGTGCCTAAACCAAGGGTTCAGTCCATTGAACCTATGGAAAACAATGAATAAAGAAGTGTTACACTCATATTCTATACAAATCAACCACATTTGGATAATGAATAAGTGTAACATGAAAGAGACCATCCTTGTGGAATGTTGGGAGGATGATGACTAGAAGGGGAATGGTACGGAGGCTAAAATATTTTGGGGCTTAGAACTCTACCCCCTTGCTTCCTCTTGGCTTCAAATAAACAGTGAGCAAGGGTAAGACCATCGACAGACAACTTGCTCTGTCCTCCTCAAGGCTTCGTTAATCTAAACTTTGACGGTGCCTCTAAAGATAATCGCGTCCAGGTCAGGCTAACGGTTCTAATTCGAGATGCAGAACCTCTAGCAATAACATCACCGAGTTCCTGGCCTTAGAGAAGGGTCTTCATCTCACGTTAGAAATGGGCATAAGAAATCTCCATGCTTCACGGGACTCACAACTAGCTACCTCTATTATCGAGACATTGATCAATGGTTCCCCTTTGGAGAAAGTGGTAAAAGGTTGGTGATTAGAGTACGTCTGTGAAAGGGTATAGTCCCATTTGTCCTCTTTTGAGTATATAATTATGGAGCACATTAGATGACAAGGGAATCAAGATGGTAACAAGTTACCCAAATGGGGTAGCGACCATGGAAACTAGGAGCTCCCCTCTGACTGGCTGCCTCCCTATCACTAAACGATGTTCGACGAACTTAGCTGCATCATTTGCATAGAAGAGGCTTCGTCAATGGGGGTGTCAAGATGTGGAAGCCACCCGTCACATGGGAGATGTTGCCTGTGCAATGTTTAATGTAGGGGAGGGTAGTACACTAGCCCCTCCACTAGGCCATAGTTAATACCACTGCGCTTACTTGTGCGAACCATTCAAATTCACCTGTGCGCAATTACTTCAACATGACTGAGTCGCTCCTCCTCTCGTTATATACCATCAATTGTAAAAATATCTCGTTGTCTAATGTCTCTCTATGTAATGTGCCCCCCTCCCTGCTTACATCTTCTCTAGCTCGTGGTGTAGGGTGGTGGTCCATCGTTTCCACCTTGGGCATGCCTTAAGTGATGTTCTCTCTCCTGCTCTCGCTAATTGAGAAAATTTCCCTCTTAGTTCTTCTCTTGATGACACAGATTCTTCAGTTCTAGCTGGATTTAGATTCATTTTCCTTCTTCTCCTATGGTTTCTCGCCTTTGCCTCTTGGGGGATGCTTTTGGAGTGCTTTGTCCTAGACTTATGATTCTTGTATTCTTATTTTTGGGTCCATAGGAGGTGTTGTACGTCTTGGGGTGGTTGTTTTAGTTTCAGGGTTGAGCTGGACTCGAGGTCTTCTTGCATCCTTGGTCTCCCTTTCCAAGGTCACTTTTCTCAATGCACCCTTAGGTGCTTTACTGCATCTTTGGTGTCGGTATCGAATTTAGGGCCTTGCCTTTCAATTTCTTCTTCGGAGATTGTTTTTTTCTATCTGGTATTTTTCCTTAAGGTCTCTTACTTCCACTATGGCTTGGCTCATCTCTAATCGGGAGGCGAATTCTCGATGGTGGGAATTTTTGTGTTGGTTATCCTCTTCCCTCATGTCTGTGGTAGGGCCTGTTTGGTTCTAGGTGGCATATGGTAGCGTTCCGGGTGTCTCCTTTTTCTAGCTCCGCAACTTCCCTCCAAGCTCCTTCATGAAGCCCAATCCTCAATCGTCTTTTCTCCTGGCTCGAGTGAAGTGTGAAGGCTCTCCCGCCCTCACTAGGTCTTGCAGTGGAGCCGTATATTTTTAGGTCAGAGCTCCACGTGGTGTACAAGTCCCTCGAGAGGCACTAGTTGGGGGGGCATGGAACCAGTTGGGGTCGTAGTTCTTCGATTGCTTCCATGGCGGGTAACCGCCATTGGATGGTTTCACAGTTTGGTTGTGGCACAGGCATAGATGGTCGTGGGTATCGACGTCAATGTGTTACAGCACCTCTAGGCCTCATCAGCCAAGGACATTTTAGCACTTTGGGTCACGCACTTTCGAGAAGGCTAGGACTCTCCTAGATAATGATCAAACTGGTATAATATGTATCTACTCGATTGGACGTCCATGATCAAGCTCGTAGGGAGGATCACGAGGCTGTCATGGACAAATTTGAGCAGATTCAATACTTCCAATTCCATTTTCACGAAAAGGTGGTTGTCGTCTCATGTGGGTTGATTATAGAAAAGGCTGAAAAACTAGAAACTTGGCTTGATCACTTTAAGCACCATGTCAATTGCATGTATTAACCTCCGCCTCCGCCAATTACTCGGCTAGACAACCCTGCTTCAATTAATGGCTGAATATGTTCACTCACGTTTTTCTTGTTCTTTTAATTTTCTGGAATGTTAGGCCTCTTAGGCTCTATACCTCTCAGTGGGAAATTTTGATTTTTCTATGTTGTATGGTTGTTACATTTGTCAACAAACTTGGTCGGTGTAAGACCATATGCACTTTGACATCCTTGTCTATGCCTTTTAATTAATATAAACTCTTCGGCTTACAAAAAAATTATTTTCAAAACCAAATAATAAAAAATATAACCCATGCGTAGAATAGATGGTGATGGGTTGTACTGTTAAGTAACTTTGTGTTATACCAGTTCAGAGGTAAAAAGTCTACCCATGTTAAGAATTTGTATGGCCAAGGAGAGGCATGATCTATGATTAGCAACTTGTATACACCTGGATTGCGGTTTGTCAAGCTAGAGGTTGAACACCATATAATCTTTAGATAACTCAAACAAGTGCCTAGTACTTCGCTATCTGCAAACCATCTCTCTTTTGGCATATTATCTGTAAGTCATTTCTTCTTTTGACATGTTATTAACAATCACGTTAAGCTCGTTCAAAATGTGATTGTAAGCAAACGTGCTGCATTCTTTTATAATATAAGCCAAAGTTAAACTTTCAATATTGATTTTTTCCAAACCATCAATTAATCACAATCTCCAAAAACATCTTAAATTTATAACTGTTGAGCATTATTATAATATGTTGTACATTCTACAAACAATTCCACTTAGAATTTTTTAAAGCTATTGAGACTTTTACACACAAGCTATATTCCTTATATTTTATAAACAATATTCCAATGAATTTTTTTTTTAAAAGTCAATGAAACTTTTTTCACATATAAGTTATACAGCTTATAAAATGAAACTTGTAATTTTTAAAATAATCCATATAGAAAATAATAATTTTCTTTTATTTTTTTTTGTCAAAACACTCGTGAACTCAATTTAATACACTTTATAAAATGAAACTTGAAATTTTAAAGATAAATCCACACACAAAAAATTAAAATCTTTCTCTTTCAAAAACACCCCATGTATTGAATTTAGCCCATCTTTAATACACTTCATAAAATTAGACTTATATGATGAATCCAACTCAATTTAATACACCTTATAAAAGGAAATTTTAAATTTTAAAGATAAATCCACCAACAAAAAATTAAAATCTTTCTCTTTCGAAAACACCCCATGTACTGAATTTAACCCACCTTTAATACACTTCATAAAATTAGACTTATACACCCCATGTACTGAATTTAACCCACCTTTAATACACCTCATAAAGTTAGACTTATATGATGAATCGACATGGCCCACAAAGAGTTATATGTCTTTGCCTCTCTATCAAGAGTCTTTATTTATCAGTAGGGTATCTTCATTTTGTTTCATGTTTTACACACTTTTATTAAATTAATATGTTCTTCATTTATCAGTGGGGTATCTTCATTTTGTTTAATGTTTACACACTTTTATTAAATTAATATGTTCAAACACTAAATGTTGAAGTAAAAGTAGTAGAGTGACTTTATCGTTTTCGAGGGTCGGAGCTAACCGGACGGCTTTGAGATCGATTCCAGCCATGGCTTTGAAGAGAAGGGCTAAGGATCCGGCTACGGTGAAAAAGGTGGTCCCGAAGTTTGGTAACCCATTGTTTGAAAAGCGGCCCATGTAGTTTGGGATTGGGGCAGCCCTGCCACCAAAGAAGGATGTGCACAGACTTGTGAAATGGCTGAAGATCGTACGGATCCAGAGGCAGTGAAGGGTATTGAAGCACCGTGTGAAGGTTTCTCTGGCTTTAAACCAGTTCCCCAAGACACTAGACAAGAATTTCGACTAAGAGAACAAAATCCAGAGCGTTTCAGTGCAATCTTTGGTCGCCGGAAAGAAAGTTGTTATTTTCGGCGTCCTCGGGGCTTTTACTCCTCCATGCAGGTCTGAATCAGTTGTTGCGTATGAGGCTTCCACTTTGGTGGCCTCTGTCTCTGCCCATGGCCAGCTGTATGATATGCATGTGGCGTATGGGGATCTGTTGCAGAAGGTCGAAGAATGGCCTTTGAAGATATATCGGGCGACCAAGAACGGGTTGGAGACCTTGGATTGGACTGATGAGGTCGATGACGAGATGGACAAGGAAGTCGTTCGAATATTGCAGGAAGCTTCTCAGAAACCCATTCACAGAGTGGCGCTGAAGGGGAGGAAGCTCGATCTTTTTCCCGACGGGTTTTGCAAAATCAACACGCTATTTCCGTACAGCTCTCCGAAAATAAAATCCAAAAGGATGTGTCGAGGGTGGATGGGCTTACCTTTTCGCCCACAAAGCACTAGTGCTGCATGCAAGGCAATCCGCCCTTTTCCGCAGGGTCGGGCACAGATCGAGATGAAACACAGAAGAAGAAAAGAGGTAGGATTTATGCGGAATAGGTACATAGCATCATCCACCAAGCGAGGAAAGCAGAGAATTAATCCCAGATCATCTAGAGGACTTATATCATATCTTCATTAAAACTATATCTGAGAAATCGATAATGATATATCATATCTTCATTAAAACTATATCTGAGAAATCGATAATGATATAGGTTAGGGGAATGGATCTGGTGATCAATCTGAAGCGAAAAGCCCAAGAAGATACATGTATTCCTATTTTATCACAAAGTTTGATTTTCTCGTATTGCAGGAAGAGATCGCGCTGAAATATTATGGGATTAAACGTGACTGCACCACTATCCTAAATCTAAGATTACAAGGCGGGGCCACAGGAGCAAGCGTAACTATCCTAAATCTAAGATTACAAGGCGGGGCCACAGGAGCAAGCGTAACAGCAAGGGAAAATTTGACTAACAAGGGTCAAGCCTCATTCAAAGATGCACTAAGAGGGAAATCTACAACACAGCACCATATATTGTAGAAAAGATGGACAGCACCATATATTGTAGAAAAGATGGAAAAAGCACCATATTTTCCCATTGAGTTACCAGAAGTAAGTGATTTTTTCACTATTTTACACTCAAACGCCATCATTTGTCGTTTTAAGGGATTTTGGCCAAAATCTAAAGAGCTTGATGAATGGATCTACCAAAACTAGACCAGAGAATGTGATATTTACCTATGCGCAAAAGGTTTTTTTGTGGTTCAATTTGATACACAAAAAGACTACAATTACGTCATAAATGATGGGCCATGGTTATGGGGATGGGCCAGCGTCTTCGTTACCCCATGGTTCTCTAGTTTTGACGCAGATACAATGGTGGTAAAAAAAATGCCGATATAGGTAAGGTTACTTAACCTTCCGCTCCGGCTTTGACAACATCAGGTTCTGTAAGGCATAGTGAACTCCCTCAGAAGGTACCTAAAGACACCCCATGGTTCTCTAGTTTTGACGCAGATACAATGGTGGTAAAAAAAATGCCGATATAAGTAAGGTTACTTAACCTTCCGCTCCGGCTTTGACAACATCAGGTTCTGTAAGGCATAGTGAACTCCCTCAGAAGGTACCTAAAGACAGATAAAGAAAGAATGGACAAAGGGATCTTCACCTTTGCATGCATTTTTGTGGGGATGCATTTGAGTAAAGGCCTCCATGATTGTATAAAACTGACACATAAATATTTTAAGTGGATATAATGGCTAGATTTTGAAAATACAACCTTTCGATCTAGGAGCATCTGCAAAATACATTCAAACCAGCAAAGAAAAAAACAAAGAAGAGAATGCAAAAGAAAAACGGCTGGAAATTTCTAGAACCCTCTTCATCAGATGATGATGAAGAAAAATAGGATGAAACCCATCAAGAATAGGAGACAGAAAAGCAACAAGGCTCACATGAGATGGGAGATGAAAATGAGGAAGATCAAAAGAAATAACCAAAGAATCCAAATACTTAGTAGTTAATCGGATACTTGAAAGCCAAGTAGAGGAAAATAACACCAACCAAGGCACTGGTGGAAATAAGTGACCACATCTTTTCGAAAGCTCTGATTCAGACAAAGAAACCTCAAACATTACAAGCAATAATCAATTGGCAATCGTCACTACCTCTCCACCTCTTGGGGCCTGACAAAAAGTTCAAATGAAAAAAGGCAAAAAAGACAGGTTCAATTTTGCTGGCAATGTGTAATTTTAATTTTAATTTTATGTTTTCTTATTTTTTCTTTTTATTTTCTAGGTATCTTTGCTACTATGTGTGTGTCCTGCACACGGGTCCTTCGAGACAACCTTTGGAATACTTCAATGCATTTACTACAATGTAACTCTTTATTTTTATTAATAAAAAGTGTCGTCTTTTTTCTTGGGAAAAAAAACTAAATGTTGTAGCACATTGAAAGATAATAATTAACTTGTATTTAAATATTTCTAAGTCTATGCTATCCATAAATACCATGGCACCATTACGATATGGTCCTAAAGATATTTTATTTACTTGTTTACTTATTTTTCATTAAAAAAAATAAAAAATTACAATATTTATTTTTATAATTTATCGCTTTTATTTTTATTTAATTTTAAATTTTTATCTAAAATTTTAGGGTTGAATAATTTACTATTTTGTTATCATTATTAATAGTGTGATATTAAATATTAAGTTTTGATATTATTCGTATTTTGATATCATTTTGTTGATTACCATTATGATTTGTAATATCAATTTACTTTTAATGCATTGAGTAATATTTTTCCTAATTATTAAACTACTTACCAAACTCCATTATAACACAATAATTCACTTTTATGAATTAGAAATTATACAATTTTGTTTCATGATAGCTAATTTATATTTTTCTATTCTAACGACATGGCATATAATGAATCTCCTAAATACACATGTAACCATACAAATATTGCTTATATGATGTATGGGCTAAGTGGTTTGGCCCATCATTTTCAACCTTTTAGTGTGGTGAGTTGGATTTAAATGTTTCTTTCATTTGTATTTTAGAGGAGGCCTGAATTTGTATCCATTCAACATTTCATTATTTTTTTCCTAAGCAAAATTTTCATTGAATTTAATTTTTTTGTTATTTTTTCTTAAGTAATTTTCAAATTTCAAAAATCAAGATAATTTGATTATGTAATTTTGTGTTGGTTTAATTTAATTTATTTATTTTTTTTATTTTTTATTTTTGTTAATTTTCATGGTTCAATTTAATTTAATTTATTTTTATTTTTATTTTTTCTTAAGTAATTTTCAAATTTCAAAAAATCCATATAATTTGATTTTATTTAATTATGTAATTTTGTGTTTATAGATATTAGTCAAGTTACATCATATTTTTTAAGTTTTCATTTCCCTAACTCTATTTGAAATGAATATTATATATATATTTGAAATGAATATTATATATATATATATTTTAAATGATATGAGTTTTTGATAATGAAAATCTTAAAATCTAATTTTCAAAGATTTTAATACAATTCAATTTGTTGATTATATTTTATATTGAACATATATTGCTGACTTTACAATATATCTTTTTATCTTATTAATATTTTGAAGTCTATATTTTTAATGATGACATCCCTAACTTCCATTAATATCAATATCCAAGCACTATTATTTTCCTAACCTTCTTTTCTGATCATCTGAAAGTTTTTCTGGGTGAGAACCATGAGTTTTTAATAATGTAATTCAGCCTTCAAAATCAAATCTGGAAGGATCTATATCAATTTGTTAAGAATTAGGTTCGGAATAAATGTCAATTTTTTTTATTTTACTAACTTTCTTTTAACATTAATATGGAAGTTTCCGTGGCAGCGGGATCGTTGTCGTCGTCGTTCTTTTAACATTAATATGGAAGTTTCGGCGGCGGCGGCGGCGTCGTCGTTCTTTTAACATGAATATGGAAGTCTCCTCCTCCTCATATTAATATGGAAGTTTCGGCGACAGCGACGTCGGCGTCGTCTTCGTGACCGCCGCCGCATTTTTTTTGAGTGAGAACCATGAATTTTTAACCATATTAATTTGTTAAAAATTAGGTTTCCTCCTCCTCATATTAATATGGAAGTTTCGGCGACAGCGACGTCGGCGTCGTCTTCGTGACCGCCGCCGCATTTTTTTTGAGTGAGAACCATGAATTTTTAACCATATTAATTTGTTAAAAATTAGGTTTGGAATAAATATCAAAACTTTTTATGTTACAAACCTTCTTTTAACATTAATATGGAAGTTTCCTTTTGTGGATAGACATATATAGGTCATATCGTCACGATTGGATATAGGTCTGTGGATTTTTTTTAATGGATCAGGGAGATTGAATCTCCAACGAATATGCTTGGGATATGCTTCATTTCAAGGGGGTGATTGGGAGTGAAAAAGCGTCACAGTATAAATTGAATTAAAAGTGAAATAATTTTTAAAGTGGCGTGGCAACTGTTAACGACAATGACATGTCGAGAGGGGAAACCTTGATAGTTTACACACTTGACTTTTATATATATATATAAAATTAAAAATAATTAAAATTATTATTAGATAATTATTATTTTTATAAAAAAATAAAATAATTTTTTTAGTTAATAATTTGTATTATAATTATTATTATTTTTATAATTATAATTTTTTGTTTACCAGATGTAAACTAATAAATTAATTTGTAGTTATTAATTAGAAATATTCCGAAATTAATTGAATATATATATATATATATATATATATATATATATTAATAAAAATCAGGGTGTCCCGTTGTTTGCGCTCGTAACATGGCGAAAGCTAAAATGTGAGTAGCTGAAACAAGAGAATGGTATCTCTCAGTTGTTGAGCATCGAGGTGGAGTCTTGGACCGGCTATATTGTGTTTCCAAGATGGATCTGAAGGGTTTGTGGGCTGCTGAAACCCAAGGAAGTTTAAAGGATGGTGATGGAAGCCTCGCAAAACTATATTGGGTTGGTATCATCTTCAATTTGCATGCTTTTGGATTTTTTCAACCTAGGTTGTTTTTGAAGGTTAGGTCGGGAATAATTGGTTTAATGACCTAGGTGTTGTTTTGTGGGGCTCCGTGTCTAGTTTGGTTTTTCCACGTTGGCATTTGTTGCTTGGATCATATCGACTCAGTCGACTCGAGTTGCGAGGGTTTGATTTTCTGAACTTACGTTGGCCCATGTTATGAAAAAGAGTAAGACATTGTGCGAAGTATTTAGATTTTAAGTCTTAATTAGTGAGGTTTAATGTTTTACTTGAATTTTGGTAAATAACAATATGGTTTTTTTGAGTTAATTTTGATTGTCCTTGAGAATTTCTTTAGACCAGAAATTAAAGTAAATATTGTAGTGATATAGAGCTAAGAAATCAATAAAGAATGCCAAGAAATACTATGAATGCATAAATATAACCTCATCAATGGAGAAAGTAAATATTATATAAATATAACTTCTAGATATAACTATAAATGGGAAACCGTAGGGGCAGGGTATAGAAAATATACATAGGCAAAAGAAAAGAAAAAATTACAAAGCCTAGGTATAGCGCCAACAAGAACAAGAAAAAATCCTGTATGATTTTTGAAAAACTCATATATGATTTTTGAAAAACTCAGGATGAATGGAACACTGAAATTACTATGCGAAAAGAAAGCGTAAATTGTATTTAGTGAAAAGAATTAAACACTGAAATTACTATGCGAAAAGAAAGCGTAAATTGTATTTAGTGAAAAGAATTAAACACTGAAATTACTATGCGAAAAGAAAGCGTAAATTGTATTTTAGTGAAAAGAATTAAATTAGAAATGAAGAAAATGGGTAAACCCTATCTAAGATTCGGGTTAGGTCGCGCGCCAAGGCGACTTAGCCACCATGTTGGGACCAATGCCTACATTTGTAGACACTTTTGAGGAATTTCTACCAGAAATGATATCTATTGTTATAATAGAAGAACCAGGTCAGACCTGTTCTGGTCCGACATAAATTGTTGTAAACATGAAATGGCATTGTTTAACAAAGATGTGTTTAGAAATATGGAAGCCATTAAAATTCTAGATAACAGTAAAAACATAAGAAGAATGAACAAGCACACTGTATATAAGTAAATTGTTGTTGTATATGAAAGTTCATAATTGGATTATATTAAAAAAAAATTGTCGAGAAATACTTGACCATCAACCCAAGAAACTATAATGAACTTGCAGGTCAAGAAAGGTTTACATGTTACAAAATATAGGAAGCTTGACGAACGGAAACCCTAGCCAAGCCCATCAACCCAAGAAACTATAATGAACTTGCAGGTCAAGAAAGGTTTACATGTTACAAAATATACGAAGCTTGACGAACGGAAACCCTAGCCAAGCCTTAAACTATGTAGAAAAACAACCGAGAGACTCACCCTAGAATACGCAACTTAATAAAAGAAATAAGACGAAACCCTAGACCAACCATGGCTCCTACTACTAGTCTTCTACGACAGACGTAGAGGGTAAAAAAAGGAATCAATTAAAAACCTAGCACATGGAAGGCTTTGCTCCGAAACTTAAAGAATGAACTAGAGAATATTACTCAAAATCCTTGCGTACGAGAGCTCGATTGGAAAACCCTACGTAGGACGAGAAAAGACACATAAAGGAAATGGTCAATTATGAGTTGGGTTTTTTTGGGAGAATAAACACTCATGAATTTTTTTTGAATACTTGACCATCAACCCAAGAAATTATAATGAACTCAAGAAAAATTTACATGTTACAAAATATTGGAAGCTCGGAGAATGAAAACCCTAGCCCAGCCTTAAACTATGTAGGAAAACAACCAAGGGGCTCACCCTAGAATACTCAACTTCATAAAAGAAATAACGCGAAACCCTAGACCAACCATGGCTCCAACTACTAGTCTTCTGCGACACACGTAGAGGGTTAAAAAATGAATCAATAAAAAACCTAGCACATGGAAGGCTTTGATCCGAAACTTTATGAATGAAATAGAGAATATTGCTCAAAATCCTTGCGTACCACAGCTCGATTGGAAAACCCTGCATAGGACCAGCAAATAAACATAAAGGAAATGGTCAAATGGTCAATTATGAGTTAGGGTTTTTAGGGAGAATAAACACTTATGAAAAATAAAATACAATTTGAGGGTAAAAATTTAAATAGTAATAATAATCCCAAACAGTTAAGACATTGTCTTTGGAAGGTGAGGAACAAGTTATTTGAAGGTAAAAATTTAAATAGTAATAATAATCCCAAACATTTAAGACATTGTCTTTGGAAGGTGAGGAACAAACTTATGTTAGTGAAGGAATTCTCTCATGTCCCGCATGCCATTTGTTTCCGTGTAGGAAAAGTACAAGGTTAGGAGGGAAGCAATATTCCTTAATTATGGGCATTAGAGAGAGAAGAAATACATTAGAAAAACTTACCCCGTGTAGCCTGAACGAGCCGAGATGCTATTGAGAGAAGAACTCAGGACATTAGGTATTTTGCATCACAAAAAAGATTTAAACACTATTCTCTGCTGAACCTGTAATAACATTGTTTCCTCATGAGGTCGATAAATCCCATAAGGGAGTAAGAAATAAAATAAAAAAGGGGTTCCGGTAAAACTCAGATAGTCTGCAACAATACGTAATAGTTAATGAGAATCGCCTGGAAATCAGAATCCCTAGTTGAGCAGCGGAAAGGTTTGCACTTTGCTAAGCCCTAGCCCTGAGATGGGAAGGAGGCTCAGTATAATAAATCAATTTCATAGGTAAAAAACTATGAGAACAAATACAAGTAAAATTTTGTGGAATGTACACTGTAAACTCATTATATAGTATGAGCATTTGAATATAGATATAACCATTAAGATAGTACGAGAGTTAGTAAAGGAAAAAATAAAAAATTGAATTGAATTTGTTCCGTCGAGAGCAAGGAGAAATGACCGCAATCCAAGAAGTTATAAGGAATTTACAGCTCAAGTATGAGGAAAAAGTATAATGAATAAAGGAATTTCCATTTGTTTATGCCTAATAAAAAATTACATATTACAGAATATATGAAGCCAGAAGAGTGACAACCCTGGCCAAGCCTTAAACTACGTAGAAAAATAAGCAAGGGGCTCACCTGCTCAACTTAATAAAAGAAATAAGACAAAACCCCCGACTATCCATGGCTCCGACGATCAGTCTTCGATGAGAGACCTAGAGGGTAAAGAAAATGGAATTAATAAAAAACCTGGCACGTGGAAGAGTTAGATTCGATACTTGAAGAGCATAATAAAGAATATCAGTCAAGATCCTTGCACACCAGAGCTCCAAGGGAAAATTGTGCACATCATAGGCAATGGAATGGAAAGGAATTTGTTAATTCTGAGTTTGGGTTTTTAAGGGAGAATAAACCCTTATGAAAAAAACAAATTTTACCGTAAAAATTTAAATAGTGATAATAATCCTAAATAGTTAAGCAATTGGTTGTGGGAGGTGAAGGAAAAACCTTTGTTAGTGAAGGAACTCTCTCATGTCCTGTGCACCCTTTGTTTCCCTATAGGAAGAGAAATAAAGTTCAGGGTTAGGAGGGAAGCAATATACCTTAGCGTTGGAGAAAGAAGAATAACATAAGGGAAACTTACCAAGTGTAGGTGGAAGGAGCCGAGTCATCGTTGAGGGAAAATCTCAGGATATTGACATTATGCATGACAAATAAATTAAAAATTGTCCTTTGTCGAACCTGTAATAACACTATTTCATGGTGAGGTTGATAAATCCCATAAGGCAGTATGCAATAACATAAGAAAGGATTCCTCTAAAAGATAGAGGGTCAAAAATAGTACCTAAGGGGTGATGAGGATCCCCTTGCAATCATAATACCTCGTTGAGTAGTAAAAAGGTTTATACTTTACTGAGCCCTGCCCTTAATAAGGGAAGGAGGCTCACCGTGGTAGTAGGGATCGATCTCCTCTCATCATGCGAGAAACAAATTGAAAGTTTTAACCCTATACAAAAATTACCTGCAAATGAATTCTTAAGCCAAAAAAATATACAATGGTGAGAACATAAAACATATTACACATATATTTTCCCCTAGATCCCAAAATCAGGAATACCAAATTGATTTTTCATTATAATGCTTTCAATGTTACAATAGATATATATATATATATATATATATATATATATATATATATATATATATATAGCATTCATAAACCTTAATCCACTAGCCCTCAATTAGAACATAATGATAGTTCCCTTTACAAAACCTACAAATACCATGGGAAAAAAAACATCGTGCCCAAAAACCATGTATAAAAGTCATGCACAAAGCCATGTTTAGGTATTCCCACTATCTTTAGGTCTGCCCTTGATCCTTGCGTACGCCCACCATTCTTGGGTCCACATAGAATAATTTTTTTCCATGGCATTACACGATACCCCATGACGCATGGAAAGAATATAACACACACCCAACCTTCTCCCACTTGTTTTTTTATTTCCACACCAGGGTTCATAGGAGAGTTTATTCCTTGGTCCAAGGCTACAATGCCCATTTTTTCTCTACACCAAGAAAACTTCTCAGTGATCACATACTTTGTCAATGCATTTGAAACATTCTTCAGAATGTCCACCTTTACCAGCAACACCTTTTTGTCTTCAAGCATATCCCTCACAAAGTGATAATGAAAATTAGTCTGTTTTTTCTTTGAATGATAAGTAGAGTTATTTGCCAAGAAAATTTCACTTTTGTTGTCACAATATATCCTTATAGCTCGTTGTACCAACCCCATACTTCAATACAATATCTGCAACCAAACTACTTCCTTGCTTTCTTGAGTGGCTACTATGTATTTAGCCTATGTAGTTGAAAATGCCACTACAAACCGTCTCTTGCTAATCCAACTCACTTCTTCTCCAAATAGGTTAAACACATACCCACTTGTAAATATTGTCCAATCAAAATCACCACCTTAGTCTACATCGAAAAAGCCATGGATGTCCTAAACTCTATCCAATCTTGGCCTTCCTTGGTAACACAAACCATAATCACTAGTTCCACCAAAATAGCTAAAAACATGCTTCACGGTTGTCAAATTCTCCTTCCCTGGTCTTGACATAAACTTGCTCAATACTCCCACTACATGTGCAATGTCTGGTCTAGTACAGGCCATTGAATATGTCACGATACCAACTGCACTCACATATGAAACACGAGACATGTCCTCTTACTATTCTTGTGTCTTGGGACACTATTCAATAGATAAGTTTACACCTACAGGAATAGGAACCTTCACCGATTTGCTATATTGCATATTAAAACTCTACAATATTGTCTCAAGATACTTCTCATGGTTTAACCAAAGCTTCATCTTTGCTTAATCTCATTTAATTTCTATTCCTAAAATATAGTTTGCAGCTCAAACATCCTTCATGTAGAATTTAGAGGACAACTAGAGCTTGAGCTCCTAGATAATTTCTTTGTCATTTCCAATCAGCAACATATCATCCACATACAAGAGCAAATAAATAAAAGAGTCCCCAATTAAATTATTAATTTAAAATACACATAGTGATATGCTTTACTCCCTTTGAATCCATGTCCTCATATATATCTATATATATATATATATATATATATATATATATATATATATATATATATATATATATATATAGATATATATGATACCACACCCTTGGTGACTGCTTTAACTAATATGTAGATTTTTTTGACCTACATACGAGTTCTTTCTTACCCTTCACTGCAAAGCATTCTGGTTGCTTCATGTAGATCTCTTCCTCTAGATCACCATGAAGAAACGTTGGCTTCAAATCCATATGTTCTACAAAATCAGAAGGAACAACAACAAATGAAAGTAATCTAATAGAATCTAATGTGGCAACATGAGAAAAGCTATCACCAAAAGAAATTCTTGACACCTGGAAATAAAATTTTTTTACCAATTGATATTTGTATTTCTCCACCTTGCCTTCTTCATTCATATTATTTTTAAGAACCCGTTTTATGCCAATGTGTTTCCTTATAGCTCTCAACTCTCCCATATCCCAAGCCTCATTTTTTTCGAAAGATTCCATTTCATCAACTATGGCATCCTTCCATAGTTTACCATCTTCTGAATCCACTGCCTCCTTGACAACTCTAGGATCATCATCAGTAATATATAAAGAGAATTTTGAACAAAAACTATATCGACTATACCTCTCTAGCTTCCTCCTCCCTTGAGCCAATCTTCTCAAAACTCGAGTATGTGGCTCTTCCTCTTCTAATTCTTGTTCTATTGTAGAGTCTGATTCTTCCGCCTTAAGTTCAAACTCTATCTTCTGAGGTTCCTTTGTTAGGAATTCACATTTAATAACACATTTAACCTCTCTAAACACCACATCTTGGTTATACACATCCTTCCTTGTTTATGTGTGCCAAAACTTATAACCTTTTAAACCATTTTTATACCCAATAAAGATGCACCTTTCATATTTATCATCCAACTTGCTTCTTTCCTCCTTTGGAGCATGTACATATGCAACACAACTATACCCTCAGATGTGAAAGAGAGTGTTTCTTACTAATCCATACCTCATGTGGAGTTTTATCCTCTAACACTGATGAAGGTGATATATTAAACAAGTAACATGTAGTATCCACTCCCTCTGCCCAAAATTCTTGCCCTAATCTAGTGCCACTATGCATGATTCTTGCTTTTTCCATCAACATCTTGTTCATTATTTCTGTAACTCCATCTTTCTAAGGTGTGTATGGAGTAGTATGATATCTTCAAATTCCTTCTTGCAAAATTTTCCACCGTTACTTGTCCTCAACACCTTGATCTTCTTCTCTATTTGATTTTTCACCATAGCCTTAAATTATTTTAACCTATCAAAGACTTCAGATTTTTTCATTGGTAAATATATACATGTATTCCTCGAGAAGTCATATATAAATTGGGCATAGTACATAGACTTAGCCAATGATGGAATATACATAGGTCCAAACACATCACTATGCACAAGATCTAATATCCCTTTCACCCTCTTAGCACTAGAGGCAAAACTCAGCTACTTCTACTTACCATATACACAATGTTCAGGTAAATCAAAATCTAGAGAGAAATTAGAATATATTATACAATACCATTACCATGCAGTATTTGAAGGCCCTTCTCCCCAATGTGTCCCATCCTTTGATATCACAACATAATATTTTCTCTGTACACCAGAAGATTTTCCACTCCACCTTCGGGAACCACAGAACTATTACACTGATCAATAAAAACATTTCCCAACAACTTATACAAAGTTTTGGTCTAAACTCCCTGCATCAAAAGAAATTTTCCCAAAACCATATTTTAGGTATATTTCATGAACATTGTTTTTAAACCTCCATCATTCATCTTTCTTATAGAAATCAGATTTTTGGCTAATGCGAGAATATGCAGAACATTAGGAAGTGTTCTAATCCTTCTAACTTATAGTTTCAACTTGAATTTTTTATGTCCTGTGATTCTAGCCTTCCTTTCATACCCTAGGAAGACATCACCACCAACATATTTCTCATATTCTCAAAACCACTCCCGATGGGGAGTGAAATGAAAGGATGCGCCCGAGTCAACCAACCATGCCTCATGATCTATGTGTATATTTTAAGAAGAATCCAAGAAAACATCCCCACATTCATCTAAGGTGGTTTGTTCCTCTGTAGAAGGAGCATCATCATATCCCTTTCTCTTCTTAGGAATTTTAGATCTATAGTCATTTTTTTAGTGCCCCTCTTTTTCACATTTCCAACGTACCTTTACAAATTTTCTTGGAGATTTATTTTGCCCTCTAGATTTATATATCCCACTCAAGGAATTATTTTTGTTTCCGTTATGGGACTGTCCTCTCACATACAAGGAATATCCATTCTAGCTCTCCATATTTTTTTGTCTCATCTCCTATAACAACAACGACGAAACTATTTAATCAAGCTTAAAGGTAGTTGTATTCCTACCTATTGAAACAACCTGACTATCCCATGAGTTTGACAGAGAACACAATAGACCAATGCACTTATTTTCATATGAAATTTTAATATCAACATATAAAAACTCACTTACCATACTATTAAAGGTGTTTAAATGCTCTTTCATCAAGTCTCCATCTTTCATTCCCAGGATATACATATTTTTTCACAGGAACAATTTGTTCACCACAGATATAGATCGATACAAAGTCCCTAACTTTTCCTATAATGCCTTCGTCATAGCCTCCCTTGATACATTCAGCAATATTGAATCTGAGAGACATAATTGTATTGTTCTCTTCACCTTTCGATCAAAGATTTCCTAGTCTTTTACCGACATTCTTGTTGATGTCATACCTGGATCTATTGTGATCCACTAATATCTATCCATCAACAGATCCTTCATCTTAAGCTTCCACAACTAAAAATTTTGTCCATTGAATTTCTCAATCTCTATCTTTCCATTGTCCACCATCTTATTTCACCACAAGAATCGATCCCGCAGATCCCCCACTATAACAAGGTCTATCAAAGGTCGGAGGAAAACCCCTTAGCAGTAAAGACATCCCCTTGAACCTAAAACACTCGTTGATACCAAATGAAGGTTTTAACGTTGTACAGAAATTACCCGCAGGCAAATTCTTAAAACAAAAAAATATACATCGACAAGAAAATAAAACAAATATACATAGACATTTTCTCCTCGATCCCAAAATTAGGAATACTAGATTGATTTTTCATTATATTCCTTTCAATATATATATACACACACACACACACACATTCTGAAGCATTCAAAAACCCTAATCCACTAACCCTAGATTAGAACATAACCATAGTTTCATTGACCGTATCTACATATACCATGGGAAAAAAACCATCGTGCCTAAAAATGATGCGTAAAAACCATGTGAAAAGCCATGGCTAGGTTTGACCGCCGTCTTTCAGTCTGCCACCCATCATTGGGTCCACCCAAATATTATTTGGTCTGCATAAAATAATTCTTTTCTCAGGAACTTCCCCAGACCCCATGAAACATAGAAAGAATATAAAACACACCCACTACAAAGAATGAAAGTATTTTAGAGCATATCCTCTCAAAAATAGATGTTGAACCTAACCCTAAGTTCTATTAGCCGTCCTATTATGGGTTCCATAGGTGTATGGTTGGGATGAGGTTGTACTCAATCCACCAATAATAAAAAATTTAAGAAAAATATCTGACACACATGGTTGTCGAATTACCAGGTGGCAAGCAACGAGACCTCTTCGCAAGAGTTCGAAGGCCTCCCCATGGTACTAAGGGTATAGCTAAGTTAGCTATCAAATGTTAATCCATCCATGTTTATCAATAAAACCACTTAAAACTCATCGCATTTTTAAATATACACCTTGAAACAAACACACAGAGACACACACATAGAGCATGATTATACCCTTAAGCAATTGACAATTAATGCTCAAATACATATGTATATAAGAAGTAGAGATTATAACATTAAGTTCTAGTAAATCAAAAAAATTATTATTATTAAAATAATTAAAATTATTAATTAAAATAAATAGATAAAATAATTAAAAGTAATTAAAATTATTATAAAAACAATTATTTCTATAGAAAAACTATAGCATGCCCGAAGAAAAACCTTGAGAGCTACCCATACTAATTTACGCATATCACAGATATATGAAATGGTGGTTGACATAATTTAAAGACATAGAGCATACACGGGGAGAATTTCAAATTTGTTAAATCTAAAGGCCAAAGATTGCTATTTCTCTTAGTTTTTTATTGGTCCTAACGGTTAGTGTTTTTTACATGAAGAATTCATATTGGTGAAATTATTTATTTATTGATATCGTTATGTGTTTTTTATTAGAAGTTTAAAAAAAATTTATAATGTGTTTTTTTATTGGATTTTTACATTTCAATGTGATTTAAATTATTAAATTGAGGATTGATTATATATATATATATATATATATATATATATAACATTGGTAAAGGATGTTAGATCATAGGTTCGGTAAAGGATCTTGAATGTTTTTGTTAGACAATTGAACTAAGTTAACTAAAAAACCAGGGAATCTCATAAACATTTACGTGGTCAAAATGTGGTGCAATAATTCATTGCGCAAATATTATTAGTAGTGTAATTATTTTACACGGTAAATAATGATTTCCATGCAATGAGTTAATGGTTTGGTTAGTTCGTTTCCATTTTGTCTATTCCTTCTTATCTAATTATTAACTTGCTGCATAATGTTATATTTATGACAATATTTATCATGAATAAGAAATAATTGATATGTAATATTTGTGAGAATATTAACAAATATTTTTTAATAAATGTAAAGATTTAATATTGTAAGTCCTTGAGATTGATATGTTATATGTTTTTTTATGTTCTATTTTTTAATGGAAAAGGGAGTATGATTTTTTTGGTGATAAAAGTTTCCATTTACGTCACATTTTTGGTAAATTTTGAATGATTAGATTCAATTTAGAATTGGAAAAGTTGCTTTTGAACATTGTTTCACCATGTAGGATTAATGTATACATGCATAGTGTTAACACTCCATAATTTCCCTAGGTTGAAAAGAGAAACTTAGAGGTAACCACAAATCACTTGAAAGTTTAAATCTAGCCCTTCCAACTTCAGAGAGGGCTCTCTCTATCTAAAATGTTCAATCACTTACATACTAGACTAGCTATGGTGCTCAGTGGGTATGAGTTTTAAAGGTTTGCTGGGAGGAAAGAAAGAGAGATCCATTTGGCAATAAAGTCAATAAAGTTGATGTTTTCCAGTGAGATGATGAAGAGAAAGAGGGATCTTCTATAGGGGCAAGGTAACAAGTATTTTTGGAATTTTTTAGTCAAAATAATTGTATAAGGGTGAGTGGAAGATAAATGAAAAATTACATACATAGCATCAAACAACAAGACCAATTCTAAATGCCATTTTAGCAGAAAACACAAATGTTTAGCAATCTAAAACAGAGCACTATTTGAAGTGAATTCTGAGTCAATATCTTTGTTCAACTAAAAAATAAGACACATTTCAAATATTTATTGATTCAAAATATAACTTATAAAACCAAGAAGCACATATCCAAAGGAAATGACAAAGGAATCCCTGTAAAATTAGGCCTCTATCCTTTTATTCACTGGAAAATCAAGAAAATACAATCGACACAATGCTATTTATTCTCAAACCTAATGAACCAACCTTTTTCACTATAAAATTAATGAAATATATAAAATTATCACATCCCTATACTGATGCGGTCGAGCTCAACCATTTCCCAAAGATAGATTCGGTTAGATTAGATTCAAAAATTCCCTGATAGGAGGTAGGGACATAATTTCTAAGGGTCCAATATTAAATAATATCTCTTGAATAATGATACATGTTACAAAATAAAAGGATTTTTTTGTGGATTAACTTTTCCTTAAGATAAACCTCTCTCAATTTTTGAAAATTATTCTCCAGTGCCTCAGAATCCATATCCAAAGATCATGGCTAAAACAAAGAATAAAGAAATATGAAAAATAGGGTATAATAATTCATTTTAATATTCCAATCTATGATGCATTTTATAAAACTGAAGGAAGTTATCATATTTTAGCTCATTTTTGAGAAAAAACTCTTTCACTTTTTCAAAATTCATCTCCATTTTCTTAAAAACCGATTTTGAAAATGATGACAAAAACAACCAAAAAATGCAGCAACTATCCAAAAGTGCAACAACTACATGGTCCTCATACTTCTAGCCATTCCCTAGATATCTGAAAGTTTTGAGTAGGAAGAATACATCCTCTACAAGTTTAGGAACCTATTTAAAGATACAGGTTGAAGCTACAAATCTTTGTCCTTGAAATTTAACCCTCATAACAGAAGCACAATGAATTTCGACTTGCATATGTTTCACCAGATGTTGGGGCCTTCAACCGAGGAAAATAGTTATTTTATGATATCGACAACCTAATTGAAGGAATTGAACCCACTAATTTGTGCCAATGATGATAAGGCAAGACTCACTCTAACCTCACTCATGATCTTGTATAGATAGTGACCCTAAACTTACTTGACTCAATTTGTAGGGAATGCATAACTAGTTTTACATCATCTTTCACACAGCCTAACATAATTACATCAATAATAAAATATTACATTCTTTATGAAGACCAATAGTTTTATCTTTAAGACATCATATCAAAACCTTTACACATTTACCAAAATAAATTGAAAAGACAAAACTTGTTTTTGACTACTATAATATAAGACAGTAACACATAGCATGCACAAAGAAAAACCACTAGAGCTACCAATTCTCATTTTCCCATAGCAAACATATATGAAATGGTGGTATACATAATTTAATGACTTGAGCATACATGGGTGAGAATTCCAAATTTGTTAAATCCAAATACTAAAGGGGAGTTCCCACTACTCTTTCTCTCGGTTCAGGTTTTTTGTTGGTCCAAATGTGGACTATTTTTAATATGAATAATTTATATTGCTCTGATGGTGGTTCTATAAAACTTTATATATAGATAAAAAAGTTATGTTATAATGTGTTTTTTATTGGAATTTTATTGTCATTTGATTTTTATTGAATTTTTATATTGCAATGTGATTTTTACTACATTAAATTTGTTTGTGTGTGTGTGTGTGTCTATATATATATATATATATAGAGAGAGAGAGAGAGAGAGAGAGAGTTTTATATTGTTAATAACTTTTCTAAAAGAAGTTGGATCATAGTTTTGTTAAATTATGTTGAATCATTTATGTTATAAAATTTAAGTTAACTAAATTACATAGAATCTCATAAAAAATTATGTGGATAAATTGTGACTGTAAGATTAAGTGCACAACTATGCTTAGTAGTGTAATGCTTTTACAACGTGAATATTGATTTCCATACAATAATTTAATGGTATGATTTCTTTGTTTCTATTTTGTCTATTGAATTTTTCCTTCTTGTCCAATTATTGACTTTATGCATGATGTTATATGTATGAAAATATTTATCATAAAGAAGCAATAATAGACTTACTATATATGTAATATTTGTGAGAATATTAATAAATATTTGTTAATAAATGCAAGGGTTTAATATTGTAAACCCTTGAGATTGATATGTTATATGTTTTTTAATGTTCAATTTTTGAAATGAAAAGGCAATACTATTCATTGGTGATAAAATTGCTAGATAGTATTATGGTTCAGAATGTTTATTGCTCAATATATTTGATATTGCTATTTGTGAGACATGTTTATCTTTATGAAGCATATTTTTAACATGTTTAATATCACAGTTAGAATTTTTAATAAGATACGAATTTTTAAACATTTTTTCATTTACAATATAATATACAATATTTGCTTTGGTTTCAGGAAATTTGTTCATTTTCTCATGGATAAAACTATTTGAAAGTTTCTACCATTTCTGGTTATTGAGTTTATATTTCATTGGCTTCCTTTATTAGTGTTGATAATGTTTTGGTTGGTTTGTAAAAAATGGAGTCTTTTATTGCAAAACCCAACTTTCCTCTCCACTTATAATCAAGATTCCAACAAAGAATTTGGATTTATTCCTTTGCCAGTTCATATTGTACATAACTGCTTTGCTAGATCTTACCTTAATAACACATATTTCATTAAATTTGGAAGTAGTGAGTGGATATAGAATTTAGAACTTTAACTAGATTAAGTTTTCTCAAAATGAGGAATTAGAAAGTAACTTAGTTTACTAATTTTAATGTATATATTCACCAGCTTTTGTGATAAAATTATCATTATAAACTTTATAAAAAAAAATTATATAAACTTGCAAAAGAAAATCATTCACAGCTTAACCTTGGATTCCTTACATTATCTATCTTAGTATTTTTTATGGTTTGTATTAAAAGATAAGTTTCTTAAGGTTATTTTATGAAAACAATGATGTGTATGTTACTATTAGTAACCCATTTAATTATAATCCGATATAGTAAATATCATGTATGTGTAAAGTTACGATTATTACTAAGACAATGTTGGCACAATTTAAAAGTATATCACCTTTTCAACACTAGTAATATGGTTGAAGATTAAAAAAATATCATAGATCATCCATTTTATAATCATATTGGATTTAAATTTCAAAATATTTGTGATGCTACCAACCTTCTTGATCTTTTAACTAAACAAAATTATGAATATCTTGACACACTTCTTTTAATGCTTTTTGAGCATAACAATAAAATTAGAAATAATTTTGAGTAATATCTTTTTGCCTTCTTATGTACCATATTTGGTCTTAGTGGACAATAATAATCAATATCATCATCATAATTACATACTATTGTAGGAAGTTTTCACCATTTTAGAGTTGAGGAGAAAATGTTGAATGCGAGTAGTAGCATAATTTATTTTTATTTATTATTTGTACTTTTGTTTTAAAAACTAAGTTGATTGAGGCTTACTTAATGAATAATAGATTAATATGCAAGATATATATTAAGTATAAAGTTATTTAGTGGCAAAATATCATAGTAATGTGTCCAATAAATACCAACATAGATCCATCTTAAGTACAGATGTAGGGATCAAATTTCTTCATGCGCAAACGTTTTTAAAGTGCAAATTAAAATGTGTTATTCTTAATTGTTGAAACTCTATTTTTGAATGCTAAATAGAGTATATATAAGACCAAATAAAAAATTTAACATAATGTTTTTCTTATATATATAGATCTATATGAAGTTCATATTGACATAGATTAGTTAACATAGACTTGCAAATCGATTATTTGAATATCTAGCTCAAATATTTTTGAAAAGTATAGGATTTAAACATCTAATTCACACATTTTTTTTACTCCTAATTACTTTACAACATATTCATTTTTTTTTTTTTTCTATTTAGAACATAATTTTTATTTTGAAAGGGCACAGATAGATAAACAAACTTACACACGCCATCATACTGGGCTGTAGAATGAGCCTCTTGGCTCAATGATCCTCTTGAGTCAATGAGCCTCTCGACTCAATTACTAATCATTTTAATGATCAAAATAAATCATGAATTAGAATACTATCAAAGTAGTACAACTTGATTATTTTTAAATACACGAGGAAAGAGATAAATTTGACTAAACTATTTATTACAAATGTGTAGTTTTATTCCTCTAGCGTTTAAGGATATTATATTGAAAATAACATAGCAACATTCATCTAAAACTTATATTCCTTAAATTATTTCTATTATCATTAATATTTATATTTATGTATTAAATTTGAATCATGAATAATAGATTTTGTAAAACAATTCTTACCTATAAAGTTATTTAACAATATATTAATATTGTTTTTCTTACTATCATTGACCATTTTAAATTGACACTAACCATTTCTCCTATGTTGAGTAGAAATTTATTATACTAGTACAACATTGGCACCACTTCAAAATCTATAAGAGAAAATATTTTATAAGTCTAGTTGTGTTGTTCAATGATCAAAATATATTTTTTTTTTATAAATTCGAGTGCAAAAAATTAGAATATTTGATTTATATCAATTCTAATAAGGAATATTAAGGAAAACTCACTTCAAAAGCTATTACAAGTGTCTAGAATTTATTCATTAAGTCTTTAAATGGTTTATATTGAATAAAATACGAATTAGATACTCCAATACTGTCTTAATAGACCAAGTTTAGAAGATATTTGAAGTGCATTCTTGAATTTGATTATCCATATTTGATATGGTGACAAGTCATGTTGGTCAAATAAAGCTTTTAAAACTTAAATATTTTATGGCACTGTCATGTAATTTATATCAACAGATTATTACATTGGAATACTAAATAATATAAAACTCCTCTAAAAATAATATGAAGAGAATATTAATAGATCCTTCAAAAAATAAAATTACATTCATGAATCATATAAACCTAATATTAAGATATTTGCTCAAGTAGATCAAGAAAGGCTTCTCCACCATATTTATTTATATTGGTCTAATTTTGCATCCATGGCCATACTATGGTACTAATTGGAATAGAGCCAAGTTCTGTGTCATCAAGATTTGGTACCCAATATTGCTCTAAAAAATTTCCATTGTATTTCCATCACATAGGATTCCACTAGCCAACCTTTACATGAAGATTCTCAATTTCATTATCCGTAAATATATTTGAGATGGATTTTTCCATCCAAATAATCTCTCCTACATCCTCATTTCCTAATCTAGCTAGCAACATATTTCCTTTCTCAACATCAATCATCAGATTGAATGTTGGCTTTGGCTTGTTTCATTTGGGTCCAACATATACTGGTTGATCTATCACATTATCAAAATATCCATCCATAATGCTTGAGATTACATGGAGTGCATTACGATCCACATCAACAATGTGCCTTGTCTTGTGCTAGAAATCCTCAGAAGATGAATCACTTCCATCTATTATTCTATGATCATTATAGATTCCATCTAATGTATCAAGAATTCTTTCCCAATACACTACTTTATTTTTCCATTCCTATGTAACAATTAGTGAATCCTCATTCCCGATAGTGTCTTTCCAAATTTTTATGTATGTTGTTATCCCTTCCTTTAGTTATTTTAAATAGAGATCATTATGTTTGGAAGCTAAGAAAGATGGCTTCCCTGTGGGAATTACAGGTCCACCTTCATCATTTATATTCCATAACTCAACTAGTTCTCACCACTTAATATCACCAATTGATTCTTTGTACCTTAGTACTTGAACATCATTGAGTACAAGAAATTTGATGTATTATAAATTAATATGTCCAACTAGTGCATTTTTTCCGTCCTTGATGTATCCATTAAAGAAAATTTTGAAGTCATATACCTTGTCAACAAGTGTAGGTGGAAACACTCCATTTTCTTCAATTATGCAATATGTATCCATCATTTCAGGTAAAGAATATAATTCTTTACTTTTTAGGTTGGAAGACATTCTTCCATGTGTTCCATCTATTTCTTCATGGGTGTGACCCATAAGCAAGAACCCAACCTCAATAGTGATGAAGACACCAAGTGTAGTTAAAAGTGATAAAAATATGCAAATATAGTGATTCTTATTATCACTTACTGCAACGTCCAAATGTAACAACAAATGTGGAGGAAGAGGTTTAAAATCAATATTTTAACTTTTTGATCTTCCATGAGATATAAAATCATGCTTGTACACTTGCAATTTTGAGAAAATAGAGGTGTCAGGTAATGCATTTGTAAGTGGGTTTCTTGAACTTCCACTTTCATAAAGAAGATCATCATACATATCCATTTGTGGGTCTTCAAGGTCCCTTAATCATTTTGCAAGGGATGTAAATGTAAATTGTGATCCCTTATGTACAAATGGTGGGGATAAATGAAAAAAACCTCATGTGTTATGCCCATATGTTAGCACACTTTTCATTGACTAACCTAAATTTGTTCTTACAATAGATTTTGATTTGACATTTATCCTTGGGATTGAAGTCTTTTCTCCATTTTATCATGTATAATTCTCAAATACTCATTTGGAAACTGCTCTGACACAACTCTATGGACATAGTAGCAATATCTTCCACACATAACAATCTTGTTATGTTTGTTCAACCTACCTCATGCCTTTTCTTCCAACTCTTTTGTAGTTGTTGACTTCATTTGTGCTTTCAACACAATACATTAACTGCATTTACTGAAGTTGGTGTTCTTTGAAAATGCCACATCTCGAAACTTAGTATTTGAGATATTGCTCATTGTTGACTTTGATATTGATGGGTAATTGAGCTTTTGAAGAGCCTCATTGATCTATTTTAACAAAGAATTTTGTCTGCAAGTCGAAGGAAGCAATGTTAAAGGAGAATATTTTCCATCTTCTTCAACTTGACGTGTTTCGTTTGGTGAAAAATATGAATTATCCATTACAATTTTGTGCAATATTTCTATGGATACCACTATGTGAGCTCATGCTTTGCATGTATTGGTGTTACCATGAATATATTTGATTTGTCCATGCTGGAAATAATACTGCTAGATATATAATTTGAATTGAGAAATCTTATGTATCTTATACCATGATTTCTTACAAATAATATTCCCATTAAATCTCATGTCCTTGACATTTATAGCAATAGGTGGTAGGCCATGGCCATGGATCTTTCACATGATTATGTTTGACATGAGCGAAATCAAGACAAATTCCCTAATACCGATTTTATTTATTTGTCTCATACCCCTTCTAGCACCTGCAATTTCCTTCCTATCCACATGTTGAAGACAATATTTTCTACAACATACATCTACTGCCAAAAGTCAAATTTCTTTCTCTTCATCTATTTTAGTTTAACACTTTGCAATTTTGTTTGTAGCCATAACTCGTTTAATCCTTTTATATTGTCTTGTTACATTCATATCAGTTGAGTTTCTATCTTTTTCATTACAAATATACTTATCCCATTAGCTTAAGGGATTTTTGTCCTCTATAACATCCCATATCACCATTTCCTTGGGTGGCTACTTGAACTTTTCCTTGACCCTTAATATCAGACCTTTGTTGTCCACCAAATCTAACCAAAAAATGTATAGACTTATCCCCAATTTTTCATATCTCACAATTTCCATCTATCTCTTCGAAAAAAACACCAAATTCCATTTCACCTAGTGTTTCACCCTCAACAATGTCATCCTCGTAGACAATAACTAGAATTCCTTTGGAAATGCACATGCTCATTCCCACGCATTCATGTGTAAGAGAAACCTTCGTACATATGAATCTAACCCTACCTTGGGGAACATTTATTGCATGATCATGACTGTGAGGCTCGAAATCATATTGTGGCCCAATCTCATAAGATTCGAATGCACCCCCTTGTGTATGATCAAATCTTACTAGATGTGGTAGAGGAGCATCATGTTTTAACACCTTCTCAATTTTATCCACTATGCATCCTTTGTTTATGATCTTTCCATGCACTTTATGCCAATCTCTGTATTGAATATGGAGCCCTCACCCACCTTCAGTCCATGTTGCAGAAGGTCTACCGTATCTCCAATAGGAAATGCAAAAAAAAAGAATTGAACCTATAAACAAATGTAAATAAGGTTAGTATTTACTCAAAAAAAATTATTATACTATCAATAATATTTAACACATTCTTCAATATTTTGATTTACCTATGTTGTGTCTCAAATCCATGATCTTTGATGCAGGGTTACCCCTTCTTTACCCATAGTATGCATACTTCTATGCATAAACCATTTTCCCCCAGGAATTTACAGGACCTTCTGGTTAAAGGTCAATTATAAATAACAATGGGTTAAGGCCCCCTTGATTAAAATTCATGTGGAAACCTCTATTAAGCCAACCTTAGTTGATCCCTTCAAATACTTTCAACTATCAGAACTTAATCAATCCAAAACCTTTATTAATCCTTATGCCCGTAGATATAGCCAAACCCCTCTATTTACTCTTTGGTTATATTAGACTTACCATATAGACCCTCTATTGGTGCTTTAATCCATTTATAAAAGAATATATATAAAATGTATGTGAACTCAGCTTTTCCGCCTTAATACGGACTTTGCACACCTCCCAAGGCTCCCTTTATCGCAATTGCTCATCGCAGTCTTCCACACCTCACTACATATCACCCCTTCCGCATCTGATATGTGACTATCGGAAGTGTTTAAATATGCTCTTAGACCTTTAAAATCTGGGACACAACACTTTATCGCAATACAAGAAATACACAGGAAAACCTGCTCCAAGCCATTAAGCCGGATCTCAAATATTATATAACCTGCCCTATAAATATCATTGGGTCTGTCTCCATCTCAAACCTTCCACTGCGCTACTCCTCCTTCGATCTCCGATCTTCGATCAGCTTCATCGGCTTATCGGCGATATCGCAATATCACTATCGGCACATCGCCATTCCATTGCTTACTGTTATTTGACTTTGTTTAAATGTGATACCCGATCAAATCTTGACCATCGATCTGGATCCCAATCTGATGGTTGTTGATTCAACCGATCAACAAAATTTCTCAACAGATCCTATACCATTGATCTACACTTCATGGATCCAATGGTCCACGATGATTTCGGGTAGACAAGTAGCACGAAGAACAACTGCTCGAAAAAAGTGGTTTTCTCTCTCCACCTGAGTGCTCCGTGTCAACCAATCAGTGGGATTGGGTAAACTCCTCTAAATACCACTTATCCCTTTTGCTCCACGCGATATACCACTTTTGTGTATAAATACACTGATGCGATATTCCTTAGTCTCCTCTGCAATTGGATCTTGTCTGTTGATCTATTAGATCCAGCGATTGCTATTCAATGATACTTCACTCTTTCATTCACCTCTCTACTTTGGTTTTTCATTGTTTCTTCAATGTTTACCGTGGTTCTTGTGTTTTCTTCGGGGTTTGGTCTTTCGGCTGTATCACTGCGCACTCCCTCCTGAGCTTGACTTTGATCCTTCTAATGGATTCAACGATCCATTAAGATCCTCTTCATCCACTAAAACAAAACAGGCAATTTGCGCCAGATTTAGCACCAGATTCTAGTGCATTTTTTTCTCAATTGGGATGAGCAACCTGGCGCTAAATCTGGCTCTATTGTACAATTTTTGAAGCATCCTTTTTTGCATCAAATTTTGCATCTTTTTTACGCCAAATTTTCCATCATTTTCTGCATCATATTTTGCACCAAGATTTTCATTTGAATTTACAACAGGTTTTGCTTCTAGTTTTGTTCCTTTTTTTGCATCTATTTTTGCATCATTTTTTTCTTCCTCTTTTATGGAATTCTTTTCTTCTATTTTTGTGTCATAATTTGCATCGATTTTTACACCATCTTTGACATCTTATTTAGCGCCTTTTTTTACATCCAATTTGTGCCAATTTTTGCATCTGGTCTTATGCCATCTTTTGCTTCTAATTTTGTACTTATTTTTACATCTATTTTTGTGCCAATTTTTCTGCCTTTTTTTACACCATCTTTTCCATCCAATTTTGCACCATATGTTGAATCTGATTTAGTGCCAAATTTTGCATGCATTTTTGCACCATTTTTTGCATCCACTTTTGCATTTTATTTATCTCCCTTTTTTGCATCCTATTTTGCACCATATTTTGCATTTAATTTTGCATCATTTGTTGCATCCAATTTAGCGTCATTTTTAACACCATTTCTTGCATCCAATTTTTCATCCTTTTGAGCATCTAAATTTTCATCCTATGTTGAACCATATATTGCATCCACCTTTGCATCCAATTTTGTGTCTATTGTTACGTCCACTTTTGAGCCATTTTTTCGTCTACTTTTACATTTGTTTTTGCACCAAGTTTTGAATGATTTGTTGCATCATTTTACATCCAATGTTGCATCTCAATTTGCATCCAAAATTGAGCCATTTTTATGCCCATTTTTGCACCATTTTTTCTTCTTTTGTGTCCAATTTTGCACCATTTTTTATGTCCAAATTTGCATCCTCTTTGGTATCTAGTTTTTCATCCTTTTAGGCTTCCAAATTTGCATCCTTTTTTCTGCCACATTTTGTGTCCACATTTGCATCTCATTTTGCACCTAGATTTTAGTTGGAATTTTCATCTAGTTATGCATCATCTTTGACATCCTTGGTTTCACCATTTTTTAGTCCCATTTTGCATCTTGTTTTGTGTCTTTTCTTACATCCTTTTTGCATCCTAATTTTACACTATTCTTTGCATCCTCATTTTGGTGTCCATTTTTGCATCCTTGTTTGCACCCAATTCGGTATCCTTTCATATGCCGTATTTTGTTCCCTTCTTTGTGTCTAGTGTTGCACCCTTTTTTAATTTTACTTTAAAAACCTTTTTGTGTCATTGTTTGCATATTGTTTTGATGGCTAGTTTAACATCCAATTCTACTCCCAATTTTTCATCCATGCTTAAATCCACTTTCGGCTTCTTGTTTAGAGTTTTACTTTTATTTCCATTTATGACCACCTCTATGGGTTCATTTTACTAAGTTCATTTACATAGTGAAATATATTAAATTTTCTAAATATCATTTTGCTGTAGGATTTAATGCATGGTTAGATGAAAACAAAACCCTCTCAGTTTATCTTAGAAACCTAGGACAAACCAATTAAGAGAAAGGTTTTTCTAAGGCTTAGGATTCTTAGTAGATCAAGATGTAGAGTATAGATTAAGAAAAAGAGAATGAATTCTTGTGAGTCCTCGCATGCAGGTCTTCTTGGAGTTTTTCGTATAGCCAAGAAGCGCTCCTAGCTAGCTCCAAAGCTTGGTCCTACACATAAGAGAGAGAATAAAGCAACCTTCACAACATAATATATTAATAATCAAAACTATAAAAAACATATAAATATTATTGAATAAATAAATATAAACCAAAAACCCATGCATACATTAGTTAAATAGAAGAAGTAAAGAATGAATAGAAACATATGGAAGGAAGAACAACTGATCTATATGAATAAAGGAGTTGGAGGAAAGTTACAACAATCAGATATAGTTGCAACATCACCTCCCCCAACTCATAGCTCCAAAACTCTCCCTCTCAAGACAGATCTCAAGAGTGTGACAATACAAAATTCCCATCATTTTTTCAATAGCCAAGCCTCTAATATATAGGAAAGTGGAGGCTATGAAGATTTCCAAAATTCCTCATTAGTTCAATTTGGGAAAAATCTTTTGGGTGAATAATGTTTCCTCATATAAAAAAGGAATTTTCCACTTTTTAGATGCTTTTGTGCTTAGGAAAAAGCTTCCCCATGCATTATGGCTCTTTCCCACTTTTGTATGCTTTTATTTTTTAGGAAAAAGCTAAAGATGAGGATAAAGAGATTACATTCCACCATATGTTTCCGAAAGTGACCAAGAATGTCAAATTCAAATTCTAGTTTGCTTATGTTTTAGTTTTTTTTTAAATATATATTTAGTTTTAGTATTTTTTTTTTCTAGAAAAATATATTTAGTTTTTGGTATATTTTTCTATAAGAAAAATTATATTTTGTTTTTATAAAATGGATTTTAAACATTCCATTCATGCTAAATTTGTGATTTTATGATAGGAGTTTAAATTATATATAGTAAAGTAACTTAATGTCATGTGTCGTGTTGCTGAGATGTGTGTTATACATCTCTTTCTTGCTAAGTTATAGAATGTGCTTGGGTTTTCTTAATGCAATAAAACTAATTATGTTCTTCATGATATCTTGAAATGTTCATCTTGAACCAGGCTAATAAAACAGTAAAGTTAAAATAGGTTTTCCTTTGTCCTTTATAGATCTTTGTCCCCATTAATCTTGGTCTTAATAGATTAATTGTCTTGTGGTGGCCTTGAGTGGTCACTTCCATTAGTTGCATGCTTTGTAGTTTTCAGTTAGTGACATTTTTTAGGCTTGATAATATGTTATTTAATTTATCAAAATGTGTTATTGTCCATATTATTGTTAAATATTAATATTAAATATGCTGATTTTTAAGCATGTTTTAGCAAAACTTTCCCAAAATGTTTATAGATTGTATTTTATAATGCAATGATTCTTTGCTTGATGAAATTGTTTTGGATATTTTTTTTAATGATTCATTGATTGATGAAATTGTTATGGATATTTTTTTTAGTATATTAAATTGTATGTGATAAAGTCAAACATCACCTCTTTTTTAGATTTTCATTGATCAATTTCCCTTAAGGCCATCAAGTTCACCATTTGGTCCCAGGTTAAGGAAATATAGGAGTCATGAGGTGGAATTGTCCAAGCACTTAAATCTTGAGACATGTTTCTTTTTAGTCACTTTATACTTTCTTTCTATGTAAATTTTTGATGAAAATAGTCTTGGAACATGAGGGGCATCAATAGTAAGCGAAAACAAATTCCTAAAAGAAAAATGGTATGCAAAGCACCCATAAATAATGTTGATATAAGAAGCAAAAATATTAAGTGAGGTTCAACCTCATATAATTAGAAAATGGGGGAGGAATTTCCAAGTAGTAGCGATTGATGCTTAGAGATACTTGGGTGGAATGGTTATTATTTGAAATGATTAAGACATCAAGGTTACCAATATGTTTACCTCTTTTCGCATTATGACAATACAATTTTAGTTAATTGACATTGAGGACTACTACCATGTATCCAATGTCTATGACTCCAATATCGCAAATGGAAAACCTCTATTTCTCAATTCTATTTCTATCACAGGTAATTTATACTCCCCATCTCCATGGATTGTTGGGAGTGACTTCAATATTATAAGTGTCTCGAGGAAAAGAAAGAATGAATCGAAATGTTTAACAAGATATTTTGTAAGCTATACCATTAAAGCCACAAAGTAGTCTCCATTAAAGTTGTCAAGAAATGAGTCTCCAACCCACACATGTGGATCAATGAGATGTAATACATGTGTGTGTGGTTACAAACTCAATACACCTCTATAATAACTCCACAAACTTATGTATTTCACTCTGTCACATAAATTGACAGTAGTGTGACATAAGTAAACCAAGAGTAGACATGAAAGCCTTAGGAAACAAACATTCCTTAGATCCTCAATTAGGTGCTTAAATGATGAAGTGAAAATGCAAGGAGAAAAGAAGAATTCATGATTTAACCATCACATACATGTGATCAAGTGTGACTAGGAGTGTATATATTCATATATTTTCCAAAGACGGAGTGAATACATGAGTTACGATTTATTGGCCCTTATTTTTCTTTCTTTTTCATTTTCTTATATATAGGACTTAGGGAATAAGGTTTTCATAAGTTTGGCACAACTCATAGATATAAGATTTACATGAATTTTCACTTCAACCTTAGAGTTTAGACTTAGATAAATCAATATAGTGTATGTTTAACGATTTTGGCTTTCACTTTTTTATTGTATTTCATCACAAATACAAAAGGGGAAATATTTTGCAACAAATCTATGAATGCTTAATCATAAAGTCATCATGTGATGAAAACAAATTAATGATGTTATTCTCTACGAAAATGATGGGTATTCTTGAGAAAATATTATGCTTGTGGATGTTTCCTCCCTGGTTGAGATGGAGTGAGGGTAGACACCATGTTATCCATGTGTCATGTACTATGGCTAGGATTAACAATTGTAAGCCTAGTAAAGGCACTAGTAGGGATAATGGTGGATTGGATAAACATCTGGGACCAATATTCTTTGAGAATTTAGACATTGACTAGGACTAATCGCCATAAGTCAAGTACATTAATCCAAGATAAGAATAGTCATGAGCATTGACATTTTCTGGTGTCAAATATTATGATAGTGGATTAGGAAATGATCATGTGAGGACATACCTGGTAAACATCTTGGTGGGGTAAGTGCCTTGAAAGGCAGTGGTGTCCAAATTGATGCCTCCCAACATTGTGCTCTGATCTAATGGAGAGATAAACTTGTTAGTCAAGGCCTTACTATTTTGAAAATTTTGGCTATGATGATGTAAATCATCATTGATGCTTATCAATCTAGATCCCTTCTTATATGAATATTTCAACTTGAGAGTACATTTTTGTCTCATTATGAGTACCTCGCTAGTTTAGAGGGAGGGTCATCATCTCCATTATTGCCATCATCACCACCATCAATGTGATCATTATTGTCATCATTTCATTATCATCATAATCACCATTCATGTCTTCTTCATGATCATCATCATCATCATGATTTTGTATATTGTCGTCAATTGTTCATAATTATAGGTATCATAAGAAATATCACCAACCTTAGGACACATGATATATGAAAGAAAAATAACCACTTTATTTTTTATAAATGATTGATGATCATCAACATCACTACCATTATCATCGTCATTATAATTGTCATCATCCCCATCATCATAACTAATATAAGTTTTATCATAATTTTTGTCATCTTCATCATGAACATCATAATCATCATTCATGCGATTATTGTTCTTGACTATGACCAAGATGAAAATAATGATAATGATGATCAGATGATGATGACTTGGAAGATGACGCCAAAGATAATTATTATGATTTTTACCATGATAACATTTAAAAATTGGGAGGAATAGCCAAGTTCATTAGCATCATCATCATTGTCATTGTAACTCCCATCGTCTTTATCATCATTGTCATTATCATAACAATCGCAATTCATGTCATCGTCATCATCTTCATTATCATCATCATTATAATTATTGACATTGTCATCAGTTGTTCATAATTTTCAATGTCATAAGAAATATAATCAATGCAAAAGATATGATGTGTGTTGGAAAATGGATGCAAAAGTAAAAAAAAAATGGGGGTAAAAATAGACGTAAATTTGGATGAAGAGTGGACACAACATAAGTAGATGCAGAACAAGACAGAAAAATTGAACAAAAGTGGATGAAAAAGTAGATGCAATAGTTCATACAAACTTGAACACAAAATAGGACTCAAACATGGATAAAAAATTGGAAGAAAACATGGGCACAATAGTAGGCATAAAACTTAGCATGAATTGTGGTGAAACAAATGTGGATACTCCAATGAATGTAAAAAAAAAGGGACACAAACTTGAATGCAAAAAGGAGGAAAACTTGGATGAAAAAAGGGATGTAAACATGGGCCAAACATGGATGCAATAGTGAACACAAAATTAGTTGCAAAACAAGACAAATCAAAAGTGGATGTAAAATTAAATTCGAAATGGGATGCAAAAAACATAAACAATATTTGATGCAAACTTGGACACAAAAGAGGATGCAAATATGGATGCAATAGTGGAAGAAAATGTGGGTTGCAATGATAGGCATAAGATATGGCACAAATAATAGCACAAAAAGGGTGGATGTAATAATAGACACAAAAAAATATGCAAACTTAGATGCAAGACAAGATGCTATAAGGGATGCAAAAGTGGATGCAAACACGGGTGCAACATGAGAAACAAAATTGGATGCAAAATATGGATGAAATGGAAGTACATGCAAAAGAAGATACAAAATGAGATGCAAAACCCAACACAAAAGTGGATGCAAAAATAGATGAAATATTTTATGCAAAAGAGGATGTGAAGATAGATGCAAAATTGGAAGCAAACGTGGGTACAACAGTATGTGCAAAACATGGAACAAATTTTGTCACAACAAAAGTAGATGTAATGATAGATGCAAAAAAAGAAGCAAATGAAGATGAAAAATAGGATGCAAAAAGGGATGTAAAAGTGGGTGTAAACATGGGTGCAACAATGGATGTAAAATAGCTTTTGCAACTTATTTGAAAGAGCAATTTTGTCCCAAAAATTAGACTTGTAGCATAAAGAACATGGTTAATACATATGATTCAACCAAAAACTAGTTACTACCAAAATTCAACCAAAACAAATATTATTGCATAAAAATAGAATTAAAAACAAAAAAAATAAAAACAAAAATTTCCCAAATTAAAAATAAATAAATGATAAACTTTTTTTTTACCAAAATTTAGTGATTTTTTTAGTGCTAATACTAACATCACCATTACAACAAGATATTTTTTTAGTGCTAATACTGCCATTACAACAAGATATAAGAGGGATATAATGCAAAAAGTTTAATAATAATATGTATGTAGAAGATGGTCTTCAGACTGGTGAATTCATGATAATCAATGGGACTACAGTCAAAATAATTGGATGTTATTTACTTTTTTACATAGATTGTCAAAATAATTGCATAAATCGATTTTTTTAACCAAAATTTAACAAAAACTTTGCTAGTGCTAACATTAGAACCACCATTACAACAAGATATCTTTCTAGTGTTGACAACACCATTATAGTAAGATACCTCAAGAGAGACAGAAAATTTAAAAAGTATGATAGTAATATGTATCCAGAAGATGGTAATGAAACTAGTAATTGTTCATTCTCATTATCATAATCATTGTCATCATCATCACCATCATCCTTGTCATCGTTATTGCCATCATTACATTATCATCATAATCACCATTCATGCCATCATCATCAGCTCCATCATCATCATCATTATGGACATTGTTTGCAATTGTTTATAATTATAGACGTTGTAAGAAATATCATCAACCCAAAAAATGTGATCAGTGCTAGAAAAGGGTTGTTTAGGACACATTGATATACGTAAGAGAAATAACAACTCTATTTTTGAGAGATGATCGATGATCATCATCATCACCACCATTATCATCGTCATTGTCATTTTTATCATCCCCATCATCATCATTAATGTAATTTCTATCAACATTGTTGTAATCATCATCATCATTCATGCCATTATTGTTTTTGATGATGACCTAGATGAAAATGATGATGATGACACCAAAGATAATGCTTATGATTATGACAATGGCAACATCTAAAATTGGGAAGATTCGCCAAGGTCATTAGCGTCGTCATCATCATAATAATTGCCATCATCATCATTAATGTCATTGTAGCCACTATCGTCTTTATCATCATAATCACAATTCATGTCATCGCCATCATCTTCATTTTCATCATTGTCAATATTATTGACATTGTCATCAATTGTTCATAATTGTCAATGCCATAAGGAATATCATCAATGCAGAAAATATGATGAGTGTTGGAAAAGGGATGCAAAAGCGAACATAGAAATGGGGGCAACAATAGAAGTAAAATTGGATGAAAAGTGGATACAACATAAGTAGATGCACAACAACATGAAAGACCTAACACAAAAGTGGATGCAAAAGTAGATGTAGTTGTCAATGCAAACTTGGATGCAAACATGAAGGCAAAAGTGGAAGCAAACATGGGTCCAATGGTAGGTGTAAAACTTGGCACAAACTGTGGTGAAACAAATGTGGATGCAACAACGGACACAAAAGTAGATGCAAAAATGGATGAAACAAAAGTGGATACAATAGGGGATGCAAAAACATACACAATATCTGATGCAAACTTGAACACAAAAGAGGATGCAAATGTGGATGCAAACGTGGAAGCAAATGTGGTTGCAATGGTAGGAACAAGATATGGCGCAACAAAAGTGGATGTAACAATAGACAAAAAATATGCAAAATAAGATGCAAAAATGGATGTAAAAGTGGAAGCAAACATTGATGCAACAGGAAAAACAAAATTGGATGAAAAAAATGGATACAATGGAAGTTTATGCAAAAGTAGATACAAAACGAGATGCAAAACCCAATGCATAAACCTGACACAAAAGTGGATGCAAAAATAGATGCAATATTTGATGCAAAAGAGGATGTGAACATGGATGCAAAATTGGAAGCAAACATGGATACAATAGTGAGTGCAAAACATGGTGCAAATTATGGCATAACAAAAGTGGATGTAATGATAGATGAAAAAAAAGAATCAAAGTATGATGCAAATGAAGATGTAAAAAGGGATGCAAAAAGTGAAATTTAAAATGGGTGTAACAGTGGATGAAAAATTGTATGAAAAAGTGGATGCAATAGAAGTTGATGCAAAAGTAGATGCAAAACGAGACACAAAACCCGATGCAAATCCTGGTCCAAAATTGGATACAAAAAGGGATGCAAAAATAGATGTAGTAGTTGATGAAAACCTAGATGCAAATGAGGATGCAAACGTGGATGCAAAATTATAATCAAAATTGGGTGCAAAAGGAGGTGCCAAACTAGGCGCCAATTGTGGCACAAAAATATTAGATGCAATAGTGGGTACAACAATAGATGCAAAAGAGGATGTAAATATGGATGCGAAACACGATGGAAAAGTGGATGCAACAAAATTAGATGCAAAATTATATGCAAAACTAGACACAAAACTCGATGTAAAACGTGGCGCAAAAGTGATGCACAAATGGATGAAAAAATGGATGAAAAAAATGATTTAAAAAAGGATGCAAAAAAGGATGCAAAATTCGATGCAAAAGTCAATGCAAAAGTTGATGCAAGTGTAGGTGCAAAAAGTGGATGCAAATGAGGATGCAAAAGTATGTCAAACAAAAATAGATGCCAAAATTGATGCAAAACCTGGAACAAAACCTGGTGCAAAGGATGACACAAAACTTGGCATAAAATTTGGTGCAAAACGTGGTGCAAAACCTATTGCAATACCTGGTGCTAAAATTGGTGTAAGATTTGGTGCAAAACTTGATGCAAATTTTGTGTCAAGTTTTGCACCATATTTGATAAATGGATGCAAATAGCACCAAAAATGGGCTCTAGATGCAAAAAAAGAAGTAAAAAGGGACGCTAATCGTTGGTTTTGTTGTAGTGATCATGCTTCTCTTAGTGTGTTTGCCGAACTCCGCCTGAAACTCTATTATGCACAATACACTAACTCACTCATCACTCACCATTGGTACTTAACAACACACTTATACAAATGGAAACTAAATCTCTATACATATATATATCAACAAACAATTACATAATGAGACTCTTTGTCTCTCCTTAGCCTGATCCTCTAATTAGTGGCCTCTGATCATCATTTTCCCATAGGCTTACAAACACAACTAAATATCTAACTCTCTCTCTCTCTGTTTAACCTCTCTAACCTCTAATCATGCCTTTTTGGCTTATATTTATACAAAGGGATTCTAAAACAAATTTTTGGTTTAGATCCATAAACTCCTCAACAAAATTCCTAAATCTCTTCCTCATTCTTCAGGATTCTCTTTAATGCACAAATTGATGAACTAACTCCTAATCTAAGTTTTACAATCAATTCTCAATCCTCTCATAAATCAGCTATCCTAAATCTCTCATGTTCTCCTACATTCGAGAACATTTACAATTATGCCTCACAATATTCAATTAATTCCTATTCTCATTAATATCACTCAAAACATTAAATAATTACATTAATTCAATACTTAGGAAACCAAATTCCTTGAAACACAAGACCCCCTATGTCTACTAAAATACAATGATAATTTTGAGTTGAATTCTCCTACATCAAACTCCCCAAGTAAGAAAATTTATGACCTGCTGGTCATAAGTCTAGATAATTGATTCCTCCTGGATCCTAGACATTATTTTGTAACTTGTCTTTGATTGTCCATTGTTCTGTTGCTGTTGTTTTCTGCTACTATTCTCTAGGTCTCCATACCTTATGCTGCAATGCTCCACTTGCCCTGCTTTCATAGTCTGCTACTGTCTTCCTCTTGTTGTCACTCTTCTCATTTCTTGCTATTGTTTTCTTCTGAGACACTTTTATCATTAACATTCTTATCAATTCAATTTCTCTATCCAATATATTCTCAATTTGCTTATTGTTTTCATCTCTTGATTGATGAACTCTCCTTTTTTCTCATTCTTCACTTATTCTGATCACCTCCTTTTCATCCTTACTCTCTTCTTCACTGTTATCTTGCACATTTTTAGTTGCTGCTATATTGGCTTTCAGAACAATTTCCTACTTCTATTTTCTGTACTTGTCAACTTCTTCTTGATTATTATTTATGAAAACTTCTTTGTCATCCGTCTTCAGTAATTTATCCTTAACATTTATCCTCTACTCTTCTAACTTCCTCCTTTGAAAGTCTAATTCCCTATATAACTCAATGATTTACCTGGAGTAAAATTTGGAAATTTTACACAATCTCCCATTTCTTCATTTGTTGTTGACCCATCATCACATGGTCCTTCTTCCTCTACTAAATCTTTCTTAACAACCTTCAGTAGATGTCCTTCCTCTTCTTCTTTCATTTGGCTGTCCACCTGTGCCAAATATGTTCCAGTTTCTGCAACAAAATCTTCAATTATAAGACAGTCATCATAATAAAAAATATAAGGCCTCTGTCCCTCTTCTTCCTTTGGCAACACTTCAGTATGTTGCTCTGATATCTCTTCTTCTGTCATCATATCAGTATGCTGATTGAAACTCAAAGAACTCTTGAGACTGATAGCTAGTCTCTCCTTCTCATCATTTGTTTCAATGATGTCTTTCAACACTTGTCCACTGTAGAGAACTGATTCTTTTCTAGTCTCATTGTCATATTCTTCTTCAAAACTTTCATCTTCTGGAAGGTATTCTTTCATGTTTTTGACAGCTTTAAAAGACTTCCTGTCTTCCTCCAAACCTACAATCATACACAAATCATTAATTTTAAAAATACAAGACCTTCTGGTCTCACTTGATGCTTCAATCATCAAGTCTTCTGGCTACTTTGAATCATTCATATGATCCAACTCCTCTGGCTCTTCATCACTTTCAAAAAGTAATGGTCCACATTCTGGTTCACATATCCAAAACTTCAACATCTCCCTTTTGATGTAGATCAACTCTTTTGAGCTTCTCTGTATTCAATTTAACATATATAATCTATTCAAGTTCCCTTAGATCCTTTATTAACTGCATATTCACCTATTGTTCCCTCTTCTTTTGTAGCCTCCTTTGTAATTTATGCCACCTCACTGGCTTTTTCCTCAAGACCCAACCTAATATCTGGTTTTCCTCAAGTATCATCATCAATACATTGAGTTTTTCTTTCATCTCTGCAATCTCTTTGTCAAGCTCCTCTTGACTCATCCTCTTGCTATTTGCCTTGGCATTCTCTTTCTTCATATCCTCTACTATGACTATCAATAGCCATATTCTTCTCTATCTTTGTGAGCTCCTCACTCACTTACTATGAGCTGCATTAAAGCCTCTACAACAACGAGTCCTCCCTATTGCCACTTACCTCACCAAGCTTTCCTCTGTACTCAATCTTTTGGAAAGCAATTGGTTCTCTATCTCTGGAACCCCCTTTGAGCACTCTTATCTATTCCTTTAAGCTTCAACTCATCTGTACCTTGTTAAGAACACAAATGTCCTCTTTTATTCAATCTCTGTTGGAATTCCTCAAGGTTCTACCACATTTTTTCTTTCACTTAGAAACTCTTACCAGTTTTCCTTCATTCCTTAGCAATTCTACCCACATGCTTTGTAGAATTGCCTTTGTGATCTGCAACAATACCTCTACAGTAACAAGTCTCCTCCTTGCTACAGATGCCTCACTAAGCTTCTCTCTTCTGAGCTCAATGTGTTGGAATTTATTTGGTTCTTTCCTTTGGAACCAATTGAGAAATCCTCTCTCTAGGTTGCTGCAATCTTCTCACCTTCCTCTGTTGCTACATGTGCATCAATATAAATACCATAACTCTCCAATCTTCAATTAAAATTAAAAAAATAACATATCTGTTGGAAAAAATACTGAGAGGGGGGGGGGGGGGTGAATCAGTATTATTAAGTTCTTTTCAATATATCTTCCTTATTTATACTTTGAATTATTCTTCAGATATTGATCGTTACTTTGTATGTCAGTACCATAAAATAATGAGCATGAACAAGATAAATAGATAGTCACACCAAAGAACACCAGATATAAGGTGGAAACCCAATGTGGGTGAAAACCACCTGCTGCAATATGTCTCTATCTTCTTTCAATTAGAAACTTCTTTTACAATGAGTTTGTACTGGTGCAGTCATTTACCAGTACGCAGGCTGCAACCTACAGAGAGCTACAACTCTCTCTCTCGTTTTCAGTTTTTCCTGGAAGGGAGCTACAACCCCCTACTTCGTTCACGTTTCATTAATTTTCAGACTGGATCCAAGAAGATCAAATGATCATAAAGTATAAATGATTCTTCAGAAATACCCAAACCTCAGATCAATACATGTTTTCTTTATACAGCAGATCACCCACGCGCCAACCCAAGCACTAGCTATAAATAAATATCTGATCTGGTCACCTTTTAATCAGAGGTTGTATATGCCAGAATCATACCATAATGCAGAGGACATACATGTTATAGAGCACCCAGAGGCTAGACACAAGACAAACCCAATATCCGGACCCAGAGACCTTTAGCGAATCAACAGAAGACGCTATATCAGAGTTAAGGAATGACTGCTACTTCCCTGCGGTTGGCTGCTCTCAACTGAACTGCAATACCCCCGAAGTGATGCGGATCTGTCATCCTACGTGCATTATTCTTGAATTCGGTTCAGTAGATTGCTCCTTGACAGATCATAAGAATGCCGATCTATTCTCCCTTAAGATCTTCAATTCATAATCGATACATTGCCACCGGATCCCCTTTTTCTTTATATAGTCATGCTTTTGATAATACCATGAATCGAAACCAGAGGATCCGAAACCTGAGGCGCAACTGTTTTGACCAATCTCTTAAGAATAGGCTTAAGCGGGAAAAACTATGAAAATGGTCCCAAAACCACAAATGCGGACTTTTAACATAATGCATCCACACTTAATAATATATCGGGTCCGCTCCTTTCATCGCTATCGGCGATTTGAAGTGGGAGGCTATTATAAGATGGGCGAACACCGCGGATGCGATTTAATATGAAATGCTTTTAATTCCTTCATCGGGTCCGACCCCTCTTTTCGCAATCGGAGGATTGGGGTGGGCGACCCTTTATGTATTCCGATATACTGTGGACGCGATATTTTTATAAACCATGTTTTGATGCCTTCATCGGGTCCGCTCGTAATCAGAGGTTTCAACGAAGTCCGACGCACATATATGCCGAGCTGCGGATGTGATATTATTATATATTGCCTTTAATGCTCCCATTGGGTCCACTACCTCTTTATCGCAATTGGCATTCAGGGCTTTTAAGCATCGGACGCGATATTATTATACGTCAAGTTTAATTCCACCATCGGGTCCGCTGAGTTATCGCAGTCGGAGGATTTGAGGTGGGCGACCCTTTATGTATTGCGATACTGCGGATGCGATCTTGTTATAAACCATGTTTGATGCCTTCATTGGGTCCGCTCCCAATCGGAGGTTTCAACGAAGTCACTTAGACGGACCCCCGACGCGCATGGATGTGATATTAATATAAAGCAATTTTTAATGCCACCATCGGGTCCGTTGCGATATGCCATCGGGTCCATATGTGCCGAAACATATTTAACTTGTGTTGTTTCCGCCAAAAAGGAAAAAGGTCTTTGATTAATGTAAAAGCATATATATATGAGTTTTACGCACCCAACCAACTCCCGATAATATAAATGCATGCATATATGGGTTTTAGGCGCCCAAATACCTCCGATAACATTAATACATGTGTATATGGCCTTTATTCTCTAATACATGTGTATATGGCCTTTCTTCTCTCCTCTTGTGTTGGGTCCCTATAATACTAGTGATTACCCCATTACTATTGTAGTTATACCCCTTATTTATATTGATGTACCCATGTAGTGCCCATATTGTTACTATTGTGCCACATAGAAGCCCACTATTGTTATTGTTGTGCCCTACAATATTATTGTTATGTAGGCTTTGATTGTATTGGGACCACTTAGACTCCTATATATAGAAATGAGGTATTTTCATTTGTATCATCCAAGAATTGTTCATTTATGTAATGTAAAGGAGGTTTCCCCCTCGAAGAGGCTGAATTCTAAGGCGTGGATCTCTATTTTCTATCTTTTTGTGAGCTGGTTTCATAACATTTGGTATCAGAGCTTTGGATTCTAGGGTTTCGCTGCTTCAAACAGGTCATCGTGGAATTTTCGCTATAACTTTTTTTCTGTGATGTTTCAGAAGTCACAAAAAAAACCCATTTGAGAAGACATCGCGCTGAACCTTGGGTCCGAATTGCAGAGCTTTTCGCACGATATTTTCGGAGATATGATTTCAGGAAGTTGGTCTTTTTGATGACTCCTGAATTACACTCAAAACAGGTGACCTGGGGAAAATCGTCATAACTTTCTTTCTGAGCATCGGATTGAAGTTTTGTAAGAAGGTACAAAGAGAGGACGGACTGTAGTTTCTTGTGGGTGTTTTTTAGATCCAAAGATTGAAACAGTGACTCGTGGCACGTCGTACAACTTCGCTCTACTGAACCAGTCTAAAAGCAAGTCACCGTGGGAGATTTCACATAACTCTTCCTTGGAGAATCCAATTTGGCTCAGACTTGTGGCATTGGAAAGAGGACGCAGAAGGCTACTACAGGCAGCAATTTCAGAATTGGATGATCTGAAATTACAGAGATACATCAGATTCAATATCAGGCTTCTATAAAGTGAAAAAAGGTGTGTAGTTTTTTTTTTATTTTTGTGTAAGCTTGGTTTAACGAAATTCAAAGGGCATAGTAAAGCATTATTATCGGTAACTGATGCCCCGAGGAAAGAAAATGCAAACACCTAGTAAGGAACCTGAAAGCTCTAGCATGACTCATGAAGAAGAGGAAGAAATGCTACATGATATATCAAAATTACAAGAACAAGTGCAACAAATGTCACGCTCACAAAAGCTAACAGAAGCTAAGATAAGTGGCGTGGAATCTAAGGTAAATGGTGTGGAATCTAAGATAAAGGGCATGGAAGCTAAGATGGAGGATTCGATGGCAAATTTGAAGATAGATTTGAATACAAATATGGAAGAATTGAAGAAGTTGCTACAAGAAAGGGTCACTAATGGTGAAAAGGTAGTAAAGGAAACTCATGATGAGAACAAAAGAAATGTTAATCATGATTCCATAGACTCTAATGTTGGATCAAAGACTCACCATGTTCCAAAAATCGATATGAGGAAGTTTGATGGCAAGGATCCCGCCACATGGATATTACAGATGGAGCAATTCTTCGATCTCAATAATGTGCAAAACACACAAAAGGTACGTATGGCAACTTTATATTTGGAACCAAATCAGTTTGTATGGTATCAATGGCTTTGTTCTCGTAAACAATTTATCACTTGGGCAATTTTTACGGAAGAATTGATAGCACATTATGAGGATACAAAAAGCAACACTTTTTTTAGCCAATTGATAAGTCTCAAACAAAAGGGTTCAATAATGGAGCACATTGAGGAGTTCCAAAAATTGAACATAAGGGTAAAAGATATTCCAGAGGAGCATAGGATTGATGTGTTCATAGGGTCTTTAAAGGATAATATCCAACATGATGTGCGCCTTTGGGAACCTGATTCATTAGAGAAGGCATTCAGGTTAGCAAGAAAAATGGAAAGCAAAATTATGGCAACTAGGAAGCATACCATTCACAACTATAAAGAAGGAAGTGTTGTTGCCCATAGTCTTCCACAACCTACAAGGTTGACACCACAACAATTGGAAGAAAAAAGAGCAAAAGGGCTTTGTTACAATTGTGATAGCAAATACACAAAAGGTCATAAGTGTGCTGAGAAGAAATTATTCTACATAGATTGTGAAGAGGAAGAAGAAAAGGAGCAAGAAAGGTCAAAAGAAGAGGATATATTCCAGGAACAAAGCCTAGATGAAGAACAAATAAATCCGACCATATCTTGTAATGCATTGGCGGGAATTACCACTCCTCAAACCATCAAGATAGAAGGACAAATCAAGAAGAAAAAGGTAATAGTGTTGATTGATTCAGGAAGCACCCACAATTTTATTCATTGTAGGGTAGCAAAAGAATTGAATTGCTTCCTATATCCAGCACCAGAGTGTCAAGTGATGATTGCAAATGGAGGAACAATAAATTGTTCTGGAAAGTGCCATAATATCAAGCTATCCATGGGAGAATATGTATTGACTAGCCCAATGCTTTCCATTCCAATGGGAGGTGCTGATGTTGTACTAGGAGTCCAATGGCTACAATCCTTGGGTACAATAGCTTTTAATTTTCAAGAACTTTTCATGAAATTTTCTGTGGAAGGAAAGGAAGTTGAATTAAGGGGTATTGCAGGGAAACCAGGAAAGATAATCAGCTCTAATGGAATGACAAAGCTTCTAAAAAAGGAGCAAAGAGGTGTAATTGCACAATTATGTTCGCTAGATGTTTCCACATTGGAATCATCTATTTCTCCAGATCTCCAAAAAGTCCTGGACAATCATTCCAAGGTATTTGAGACTCCCAAAGGTCTCCCACCTATGCGTGATCATGATCATGCTATTCATCTGATTCCAGGAAGTGTTCCTCCAAACATCAGGCCGTACAGATATCCATATGTCCAAAAAAGTGAAATTGAACGTATGGTTGCAGAAATGCTAGAGGCTGGTATAATTCAACCGAGTCAAAGTTCTTTCTCAGCTCCAGTAGTATTGGTGCACAAGAAGGATGGATCATGGCGCATGTGTCCAGATTATAGGGAGCTCAACAAGCTCACTATTAAAGATAAGTTCCCCATTCCTGTTATTGATGAATTACTGGATGAATTGCATGGATCAATTTACTTCACCAAGTTGGATCTTCGTTCGGGATATCATCAAATCAGAATGAAGATTGAAGACATTCCGAAAACAGCATTTAGAACTCATGAGGGTCATTATGAATTTTTGGTCATGCCTTTTGGCCTTACCAATGCACCTTCAACATTTCAAGGTTTGATGAATTCAATTTTCAAACCATTCCTTAGAAAATTTGTGTTAGTATTTTTTGATGATATACTAATCTACAGCAAGTCTTGGAAGGATCATGTTGAACATGTTGACAGGGTGCTACAACTATTGGAGGAGAAACAATTATATGCAAAAAGATCCAAATGTTTCTTTGGAGTCCAGGAGGTGGAATATTTGGGTCATATTGTATCTCATGAAGGAGTTAAGGTAGACCCTAGCAAAATTAAAGCCATTAAGGAATGGAAAATCCCCACATCCATAAAGCATCTGCGAGGATTTCTTGGGTTGACAGGGTATTATCGCAAGTTTGTTAAGAATTATGGGAGAATAGCAGCACCTCTAACAACATTATTGAAGAAAGATTCATTTTCATGGACTTCGGAAGCAACAAAGGCCTTTGAACATCTTAAAGAGGCAATGTGCCAAGCACCGGTCTTAGCTACACCGGACTTCACAAAAACCTTTATTGTGGAATGTGATGCTTCAGGAAATGGAATTGGTGCTGTTCTAATGCAAGATGAAAGACCCATTGCTTTTGAAAGTCGTCCAATCAAGGGAAAGTTTTTAAGAAAGCTATTTATGAGAAGGAAATGTTGGCAATACTCCATGCACTTAAGAAATGGCGACCCTACCTAATGGGAAGACACTTCAAGGTAAAAACGGATCATGATAGCCTTAAATACTTTTTAGAACAAAGATTATCCTCTGAAGAGCAACAAAAGTGGGTCACAAAGATGTTGGGTTATGACTTTGAAATCATCTACAAAAAAGGGAAGCAAAATGTGGTGGCAGATGCACTCTCAAGAAAGGATGAGGATGTGGAAGCATTGTTGTGTGCCATTTCTATTATCCAACCAGATTGGATAAACGAAGCAAGGGAGGAATGGAAGAATGACGAAGAAGTGTGGGCACTTATTCAAAAGCTACAACAAGATTCCAGTACTTCTGATACATTTAGCTGGAAAAATGATTCGTTATGGTACAAAGATCGCTTATACCTCTGTAAGAATTCCCAGCTAAAACAAAAGATTCTTATGGAATTGCACACTTCTCCCTTAGGAGGGCACTCAGGATTTTTAAAAACTTACCACAGGGTTAAGAAGGAATTTTTTTGGGATGGCCTTAAATCAGATATTCAAAAGTTTGTGGCGGAATGTTTGGTTTGCCAGCAAAATAAAGTTGAAACAATTAAGACACCGGGTCTATTACAACCTTTATCCATTCCAAGCCAACGTTGGGAGGAGGTTTCAATGGATTTTATCACAGGTTTACCCAAGTCTGAGGGAAAGAGTGTCATCATGGTGGTAGTTGACAGACTTACCAAGTATGCACACTTTTGTGCATTATCACATCCATTTAAAGCCAGTACAGTTTCTACTGCATTTATGGAAACAGTTCAAAAGCTACATGGAAACCCAAAGATTATTGTAAGTGACAGAGATCCCATTTTCACTGGAAATTTTTGGACAGAATTATTTTCTTGTCTTGGTACTCAGTTAGCTCATAGCTCATCTTATCATCCTCAATCTGATGGGCAAACTGAGATAGTAAACAAATGTTTGGAAGGATATCTTCGTTGCTTTGTATCTGATAAACAGACACAATGGGTCAAATGGTTGCCTCTGGCTGAATGGTGGTATAACACTTCCTTCCATACAGCAACAAAAATGACCCCATTTATGGCACTTTATGGGTATCAACCACCATCCATCACATCATATTTAAGAGAAAATTCTAAGGTTCAGGCAGTGGAACATCACATCGAACATCAACAACAAGTCCTCCAACTCTTAAAGGATAACCTCGTGTTGGCACAGAATAGAATGAAACAACAGGCAGATCAACATCGCAGTGAAAGAAGTTTTGATGTAGGTGATTGGGTATTCCTACGGCTACAACCATATAAGCAAATGTCCCTCAAGCAAGCTAAGAAGGATAATAAATTATCACCAAAGTATTATGGTCCGTACAAGGTGTTGCAAAAGATTGGTACTATGGCATACAAATTGGAGCTTCCTGCAGCTTCTCGATTGCACCCAGTTTTCCATGTTTCATGTTTAAAGAAGGTTATAGGCGACAAGCTCCCAGTTCAAACAATATTGCCAGAACTTGACGAGGAAGGAAAAATTATATTGGAACCGAAAGCAGTCACAGAAACAAGAACTCGACAGCTACGAAATCGATCAATTTCAGAGTATCTTATCAAGTGGAAGAACTTATCCGCTGAAGATTCCACATGGGAGGATGAGAATTTTATGCAGAAGTATCCAGAACTACTCAAGCGTTGAGGACAACACTTTTTTGAAGGAGAGGGGCATGTTGGGTCCCTATAATACTAGTGATTACCCCATTACTATTGTAGTTATACCCCTTATTTATATTGTTGTGCCCATGTAGTGCCCATATTGTTACTATTGTGCCACATAGAATCCCTCTATTGTTATTGTTGTGCCCTACAATATTATTGTTATGTAGGCTTTGATTGTATTGGACCACTTAGACTCCTATATATAGAAAGGAGGTTTTTCATTTGTATCATCCAAGAATTGTTCATTTATGTAATGTAAAGGAGGTTGCCCCCTCGAAGAGGCTGAATTCTAAGGCGTGGATCTCTATTTTCTATCTTTTTGTGAGCTGGTTTCATAACATCTTGGCTCTTCTTGTCCCCATCATGGTGTATATAAGAGAAATGACCATCTAAGAGAGGGTTGCCATCAAGTTCAACATATGTTCATAATGCCAACAATCTCCCCCTTTGGACTTGATGGCAACAACACCATCCAAAAAGCACTCTCCCCCTTTGACATCAAGGGCAAAGGGCGGATATCTGCTTCTCCTAACTATTTCTCCCCCTGAGAGCTTGCTCCTCCTGATTTCGCCCCTCTGACTTTAGGACAGAAATTCAAGCTATTCTAGCTATATATAAAATAGGAACCGCGCTATACTGCCTACATATAATATAATTCAGCATCTTTATTGCCATGGATAGATACAGTTCATTTACCCAACATGTTCCTCCTTCTGTAATACTATAATGCCAACAATTAATTATGCTCCCCCTAAACCTTGTACGCGTACAAGCACCAATCTGAGAATTAACAGCAAGATGATGTGTCGACAACCCCCAGCTTCTGCCTGAAGTATTCAAAAGTCTCCCTGGGCAATGGTTCGGTAAATATATCAGCCACTTTTTCCTTAGAAGAAATGTATTCCAACTTGACCTTTTGTTCAAGCACTTGTTCTCTGAGAAAATGATACTTGATCGGTATGTGCTTGGTTTTTGAATGCATGACTGGTTTCTTTGAAATGCTGATTGCACTTGTATTATCACATAAGATGGGGATAGGTGGAGTACAAGTGATTTGGAAATCCTGTAAAATCTGCATCATCCAAAGAAGTTGGGTGCAACAAGATGCAGCAGCCACATATTCTGCTTCAGCTGTAGATAAAGCAATCGAACTTTGTTTCTTGTTGAACCACGATACTAATCTGGAACCCATAAAGAAAGCACCACCACTTGTGCTTTTCCTGTCATCCACACTTCCGGCCCAATCTGCATCTGTGTAAGCATGAAGTGTGAGATCTGTATCTCTAGGATACCATAAGCCAAAGTTTTGAGTTCCTTGAAGATATTTGAAGATTTTCTTTACTGCCTGAGGATGAGTTTCCTTTGGATTTGCCTGAAATCTTCCAACTATTCCAACTGCATGCATGATGTCTGGTCGGGTACCTGTCAAATAAAGTAGACTTCCAATCATAGATCTGTATGTTGGTTGATGAACTGCAGCCGATTCATCATTCGCACTAAGACTGCATCCTGTAACCATGGGAGTACATACTGGTTTTGAATCTTCCATGCCATACTTCTTCAAAATCTGCTTGAGGTACTCGGTTTGAGACAAGAAGATACCGTCTTTATTTTGTTGGATTTGCAATCCAAGAAAGTATGTCAGTTCACCGAGCAGGGACATTTCGAATTCTTTCTGCATTACCGAGGCAAAGTTTTGACTCATAGTTTCTTCATTGCTGCCAAAAATAATATCATCTACATGCACAACAAGTATTAGCAACTTGTCATTTTTAATTTTTATATAAAGATTGCTATCTGCTGATCCTTTTGAAAAAATTTGTTGATGAAGATATTTGTCCAAACGGTAGTACCAAGCCCTTGGAGCTTGTTTAAGACCATATAGAACCTTTTTCAGTCTACATACAAGGTTTGGATCATTCCCAATAATGAACCCATCTGGCTGCTCAATGTATACTTCTTCTTCTAAATCTCCATTCAGAAAAGCTAATTTCACATCCATTTGAAATACTTTGAATTTTTGGAAGCTTGAGAGAGCAAGGAACATTCGGATAGCTTCAAGTCTAGCAACAAGAGCAAAATTTTCTTCAAAGTCTATTCCTTCTTGATGAGCATATCCCTTACAAACCAGTCTTGCCTTGTTTCTAACTACTTCCCCATTTTCATTCAACTTATTTTTGAAGATCCATTTTGTCCCTATGACATTCTTATGTTTTGGTCTAGGAACTAATTCCCAAGTGTTTTTCTTTTCGATCTGCTCAAGTTCTTCATCCATAGCCTTGACTCAACATTCATCTCTGCATGCTTCTTTTACATTTTGTGGCTCAATGGAGGAGAGCAATGCCAAGTAGCTTGAGGCTTCTGCTATTGTTCTTCTTGTTTGTACACCTGCCTCTTTCTGCCCCAAAATCTGAGATTCTGGATGATTCTTTTGAACATGCCTGGATGGAGTCTTTTCTTCTATCCTTATATGTTCCTCTGGAGCCTCTTGAGGTTCTTCTTCTTCATTATCAGTCTGATTTGAAGGGTAGTCTTCATCCTCTTTGATATCTTCATGATTTACTTGCCTAGGAATGTATCCTTTTTCATCAACCACTGCATCAATGCTGTTAACAATTCTTCCAAGTCTTTTATTGTAACACTTATATGCTTTGCTATAAGGAGAATAACCAAGGAGAATGCCTTCATCTGCTCTAGGCTCAAGTTTTCCAAGTTGTTCATCAGTATTCTTAATATAGCATTTGCTTCCAAAAATTTTAAAATGCTTTACCGAAGGAGTCTTACCATACCAGAGCTCATGAGGAGTTTGAGTGCTGTTTACTCGGACATTTGTTTGGTTGAGAATAACAACCACGACATATGCAGCTTCACCCCAGAAGGTTGCAGGAGTTCCAGATTCATCAAGCATGGCACGGGCCATTTGTTGGACTGTTCTGTTCATCCTTTCCACCACTCCATTTTGCTGAGGAGTCCTTGCTGTAGAGAATTCCCTTTTTATTCCATGCTCTTCACAGAAATCGAAAAATTCATTTGAGTTAAATTCCCCACCTTTGTCAGACCTGAGACACTTAATTTTGTGATTTGATTCATTTTCGACCAAGGCTTTGAAGGATTTGAATTTTTCAAATGCTTCGTCTTTGTGTTTCATAAGTCCTAACCAAACAAACCTGGAGAAGTTGTCAATGAATAATATAAGGTATTCCTCTCCTCGAGGTGTCCTTGTCATAAATGGACCACATACATCTGTATGAATAAGTTCGAGAGGTTTGCTAGCTGATCCTTCCTTCTCAGGGAAGTTAGTCCTGGTTTGTTTACCAAACTGACATGATTTGCATATTGTATTCTCTAGAATTTTAATATCTGGAAGATCACGAACTTCCTGATACTTGCATGCTTTCCTTATTTGTGAAAAACTTAGATGCCCCAACCTCCGGTGCCATAACCAGTGCTCATCATCCTTGCTCATATAGCATTGTTGTTGTCCTTCTTCAAATATGTCTAAATTGTTTGGAGTTCTTTTGCCTTTGATCATTGTTTCACATGTATCAAGATCATGAACACGACATCCATTTGATCTAAATATTACCTCGGTTCCTTGATCGCACATCTGACAGACACTTAGAAGATTATGTTTCAATCCATCAATGTACAAAACATTTCCTGCTTTGACCTTTTCTTTCAATTGAGCAATACCTTTTCCTTTTATGGCAGCAGGAGTATCATTCCCAAATGAAACTTTCTTTCCTTTTTCTAAAGTAGTGTATGATTCAAGTTTTTCTTTATCACCTGTCATATGCTTCGAACATCCGCTATTGATGTACCATTGATTTTCCTGTCCTTCTGCATAAAATGCTATCCCACATCTTTCTGGTCGAGGTTCCTTTATTCTCCATGTTCTGGTGCTTGAATCTTGTTCCTTTGTTTGCCGAAACCTACTCCTACATTCAGAGTCTTCATGACCAAAGTTATTACAGATAGAGCATTCAATTTCATTTTCAAGAGCCGAGAAGTTGTTATAGGTCCTTTTTGTAATCCCAGTCATACTTCTTTGCTTTTGAGCTTCTCTAGTGATGATTGTTTTGTATGCAACACATTGAGTTGCTTTGTGACCGAAGTTATGGCAAGAGAAACATTGGCCATTGAAGAAACTTCCGCGATTATCAAATTTACCAGTCATATGATTGTGATTTCTATTTTCATCCATTCTTGAGGTAAATTGAGAGGATCTTGGCTGATTGTAGCTTTTGTTCGTCCTTAAGGTGAATTGTCCCTGATTTGTCTGGTAGTCTTTGTTTATTCTTGATGAAATTTTTCCCTGTTTTACCTGGTGATCTCTGTTTGGCTTTTGCTCATATCTTCTTGCAGCATCGAGATAACTCTTCGAGGTGGATGCTTGAGATGTTTCTCCATTATACCCCAGACCTGTCTTAATTAGAGGAGAGCGCTATACATTGATGATCTCATCCAGAGTTTTAGATCCTTTAACAAATTTAAGATTGAGAGCCTTTGTTTTCTCAATTTCTTTTCGAAGCCTAACAACTTCACATTCTAAATTTTCAAGAGATTGTTCCTTTTCATCAAGTTGAATTTGCAGAGTCTCAATGATCACATTCTTTTCTTCTAAGCATGTCTTGAGTCTAGACATCTCCTCATAATAGCTATCTATATCTAGAGCATCCATGTAATCATCATCTTCAAAAGCCATTAAAAGTTTATAGGGATTACCTCGTTCATCTTCATCGCTATTTGATAGACCATCACTGTCTTCATGGGTGTAATAGCTCTTCTTATTTGCATTTTGTTTCTTGTTACATCTAACAGGTTCCTTTCCCTTGTCAATCTTATCCTTATGAGGACATTTGGCAGCATAGTGACCTACTCTTCCACAAGAAAAACATTTGAAGGGTAACTTACCTCTGAATCTGCCAGTACCTTGTTGAAGATTTCTGACAAAATTTGATTCTTCTTCTTCTTCTGACACATGACTTGATTCAAGGTACTCTCCTTTGCCTGAAGCCTTGAAGGCAGTTTCTCTCCTATCTGAAGGACCTCCTTTTCTCATTTCATAAGCAGTTAGAATTCCATGCAGCTGTGACATGGTGAGAGTTCGTAGATTCTCCTTTTCTTCTATGGCGGACACTTTAGATTCAAACTTGGTGGACAAGGATCTTAGAACTTTTTCAACCACAATAGCCTCTTTTATTTCTTCACCCAAGTTTTTCATGCAGTTAACAATCTCATCTACCCTAAGGAAATAGTTAGCCACACTTTCATCATTATACATTCTGAGATTCTCATACTGAATCTTGAGGGTTTGAAGTTTAGCACACTTTACCTGTTCATCTCCTTCGCAGATCAAGACAATCTTGTCCCATATTTCTTTTGCGGATTTATATTGCATAACCTTTACGAATTCTGATTGAGATAAGCATCCCAACAGAGTATTGACTGCTTTAGCATTTGTTTCATATTTCTTTTTTTTCAGCCGGATCTGTAGGAGTAGCTGAAGGAAAAGTGTAGCCTGTCTCTATGATATCCCAAACTTCCGTACCAAGAGATTGAAGATAGGTAGTAACTCTTACCTTCCAATAATTGAAGTTTGTCCCATCAAAAATCGGTGGCCTGGTTGATGCTTCCCTCTCGTAGTTTCTCATAATGAACGATCTTCCTTCAAGCGATCAAGCTTCTCTGAAGGACCTGCTCTGATACCAATTGTTGGAAATAATACTGAGAGGGGGGGGTGAATCAGTATTATTAAGTTCTTTTCAATATATCTTCCTTATTTATACTTTGAATTATTCTTCAGATATTGATCGTTACTTTGTATGTCAGTACCATAAAATAATGAGCATGAACAAGATAAATAGATAGTCACACCAAAGAACACCAGATATAAGGTGGAAACCCAATGTGGGTGAAAACCACCTGCTGCAATATGTCTCTATCTTCTTTCAATTAGAAACTTCTTTTACAATGAGTTTGTACTGGTGCAGTCATTTACCAGTACGCAGGCTGCAACCTGCAGAGAGCTACAACTCTCTCTCTCGTTTTCAGTTTTTCCTGGAAGGGAGCTACAACCCCCTACTTCGTTCACGTTTCATTAATTTTCAGACTAGATCCAAGAAGATCAAATGATCATAAAGTATAAATGATTCTTCAGAAATACCCAAACCTCAGATCAATACATGTTTTCTTTATACAGCAGATCACCCACGCGCTAACCCAAGCACTAGCTATAAATAAATATCTGATCTAGTCACCTTTTAATCAGAGGCTGTATATGCCAGAATCATACCATAATGCAGAGGGCATACATGTTATAGAGCACCCATAGGCTAGACACAAGACAAACCCAATATCCGGACCCAGAGACCTTTAGCGAATCAACAGAAGACGCTATATCAGAGTCAAGGAATGACTGCTATTTCCCTGCGGTTGGCTGCTCTCAACTGAACTACAATAACCCCGAAGCGATGTGGATCTGCCATTCTGCGCATTCTTCTTGAATTCGGTTCAGTAGATTGCTCCTTGACAGATCATAAGAATGCTGATCTATTCTCCCTTAAGATCTCCAATTCATAATCGATACATTGCCACCGGATCCCCTTTTTCTTTATATAGTCATGCTTTTGATAATACCATGAATCGAAACCAGAGGATCCGAAACCTGAGGCGCAACTGTTTTGACCAATCTCTTAAGAATAGGCTTAAGCAGGAAAATCTATGAAAATGGTCCCAAAACCACCAATGCGGACTTTTAACATAATGCATCAACACTTAATAATATATCGGGTCCTCTCCTTTCATCGCTATCGGCGATTTGAAGTGGGAGGCTATTATAAGATGGGCGAACACCGCGGATGCGATTTAATATGAAATGCTTTTAATTCCTTCATTGGGTCTGACCCCTCTTTTCGCAATCAGAGGATTGGGGTGGGCGACCCTTTATGGATTTTGATATACTGTGGATGTGATATTTTTAGAAACCATGTTTTGATGCCTTCATCGGGTCCGCTCGCAATCGGAGGTTTCAATGAAGTCCGATGCACATATATGCCGAACTGCGGATGCGATATTACTATATATTGCCTTTAATGCTCCTATCAGGTCCACTACCTCTTTATTGTAATCGGCATTCAGGGCTTTTAAGCATCGGACGCGATATTATTATACGTCAAGTTTAATTCCACCATCGGGTCCGCTGAGTTATCGCAATCAGACGATTTTATGTATTGCGATACTGCGGATGCGATCTTGTTATAAACCATGATTGATGCCTTCATCGGGTCCACTCCCAATCGGAGGTTTCAACGAAGTCACTTAGCCAGACACCCGACGCGCATGGATGTGATATTAATATAAACCAATTTTTAATGCCACCATCGGGTCCGTTGCGATATGCCATCGGGTCCATATGTGCCGAAACATATTTAACTTGTGTTGTTTCCGCCAAAAAGGAAAAAGGCCTTTGATTATTGTAAAAGCATATATATATGGGTTTTACGCACCCAACCAACTCCCGATAATATAAATGCATGCATATATGGGTTTTAGGCGCCCAAATACCTCCGATAACATTAATACATGTGTATATGGCCTTTCTTCTCTCCTCTTGGCTCTTCTTGTCCCCATCATGGTGTATATAAGAGAAATGACCGTCTAAGAGAGGGTTGCCATCAAGTTCAACATATGTTCATAATGCCAACAATATCACCTCACCTTTAAGATCACTGTCTGATCTTGTCCTCCCATTCACCTACACTTTTGAATGGACTGTTCTTTTCACTAGCCTTCAACTGTATCTTCAAACTTTGTTACTTTAAGAACTTACAAAGTCTCTCTTATAGTTTAACTACTCTAATCCTTCCCTAAAACTTCACTAATTCAATATTTTCTAATAATTAGACAAATTTGCATACCTTCACCTACCTTCAGGATCTCACCATTTCTGCAAATCCATTTCAGCATATCTTCATGCTTCCTATGCACAAATTATCAATATTCAGCCACTGTCAATCAGATTTAGAGTCTGATTCTTTGTTCCAATATTTCAGCTTTATCTTGGCAAAGCTTAGCTATCAGCAATAATTTCTCCTTTGTTGACTTTTTTTCCCACTCAAAAATCCTTAACAATTTCTTCCATCACTGCTCCTTAAGATTGGATCTTCCTTTGCTGAGATACTTCACTAGCTGCAACTATCAATCTTCAATCTATTTCTTTATCCAGCAAAACTCAAATCAGAGTTAAATAAAACAATACCTGCATGGTTTCTCCACCCACTCTTCACTTTTGAGTGAATCTCCATTGTTCAAAACATTGCTATAGATTCTTTATGTTTCTTTAGTCTCTTCTTAATTCTTACTCACCTGCCTCTAAGAAATTAACTGTTCTTCTCCAATTTCAATTTCAAACATTTCACAATTCCAATTATACAGATTCATTGGCCATAAATCATTTGTTCTACTTTTCTCAAAATCTAAACATTCGATCAAAATGTAGAAATATCAAGATTAGTATTCCTCTTACCAATCTCCCAGCTTTACTCGGGTTGCTTAACTATCAGACTAGAATCTGATCTCCCTTGCCTGCATACACATATTTCCACATATCTCTTTCTAAATTCTTCCAAAGAAACTTTCACACATAATTTCTTTGTTCAGCTCTGATACCAAATGATGCGTGGTTACCCCTGCTTTACCCACAGTATGCGTATTCCTATGCATAAGCCATTTTCCCCTCGGGAATTTACATGACCTTCCAGTAAAAGTTTCATTATAAATAACAATGGGTTAAGGCCCCCTTGATTGAAACTCACGTGGAAACCTCTATTAAGTTGACCATAGTCTATCCCTTCAAATCCTTTCAGCTATCAGAACTTAATCAATAAAAAATGTTTATTAATCCTTATGCCCACACATATAACCAAACCCCTCTCTTTACTCTTTGGTTATATTGGACTTACCATATAGACCCTCTATCGCTGCTTTAATCCATTTATAAAAGGATAGACATAAAACATATGTGAACTCACCCTTTTTGCCTTAATACAGATTTTGCACACTTCCTGAAGCTCCCTTTATCGCAATCATTCATCACAGTCTTCCACCCCTCACTACATATCACCCCTTCCGCATTCGATATGCGACTATCAGAAGTGTTTAAATATGCTCTTAGGCCTTTAAAATCTAGGACACAACACTTTATCGCAATACAAGAAATACACGGGAAAACCCACTCCGAGCCATTAAGTTAGATCTCAAATATTATATAACCTACCCTATAAATATTGTCGGGTCCATCTCCATCTCAAACCTTCCGCTGTGCTACTCCTCCTCTGATCTCCGATCTTCGATCGACTTCATCAGCTTATCAGCGATATCACAATATCGCTATTGGCACATCGCCATTCCACTGCTCGCTGTTATTTGACTTTTCTAAAATGTGATCGTCGATCAAATCTTGACCGTCGATATAGATCCCGATCTGATGGTTGTTGATTCAACTGATCAACAAACTTGCTCGACAAATCCTTCGCCATTGATCTACACTTCGTGGATCCAACGGTCCACGATGATTTCGGGTGGACAAGTAGCATGGAGAATAACTGCCCAAAAAAATAGTTTTCTCTCTCCACCTGAGTGCTACGTGTCAACCAATAAGTGGGATCGGGTGAACTCCTCTAAATACCACTTACCACTTTTGCTCCACCCGATATACCACTTTTGTGTATAAATCCATCGATGTGATATTCCTTCGTCTCCTCTACAATTGGATCATGTCCGTTGATCTGTTAGATCCAATGGTTACTGTTCAACAATACTTCATTCTTTCATCTGCCTCTTTACTTTGATTTTTCGCCATTTCTTCAATGTTTACCATGGTTCTTGGGTTTTCTTTGGGTTCTAGTCCTTCGGTTGTTTCACTATGCACTCCCTCCTGAGCTTGACTTTGATCCTTCTAATGGATTCAATGATCCATCAATATCCTTTTCATCATGCTTCTCTCGGTGTGTTTTCCGAACTCTGCCTACAACTCTATTATACAGAATACACTAAGTCACTCATCACTCGCCATTGGTACTTAAAAGCACACTTATACAAATGGAAATTGAATCTTTGTACATATATATATCAACAAATAGTTACATAATGAAACTCTTTCTCTCTACTCGGCCTGATCTTCTAATTAATGGCCTCTGATCATCATCTGCCTGTAGGATTACAAACACAACCAAATATCTAACTCTTGCTCACTCTGTCTAACCTCTCTATCCTCTAATCATGCCTTTTAGGCTTACATTTATACAAAGGAATTCTAAAAACAATTTCTGGTTTAGATTCATAAACTCCTCAACAAAATTCCTAAATCTATTCCTCATTCCTAAGGATTCTCTTTAATCCACAAAATCATGAACTGACTCCTAATCTAAGATTTACAATCAATTCTCAATCCTCTCATCACGCAACTATCCTAAATCTCTCATGTTCTCCTACATTCGAGAACATTTATAATTATGCCTCATAATATTCAGTTAATTCCTATTCTCATTAAAATCACTCAAAACATTAAATAATTACATTAATTCAATACTTAGGAAGCCAAGTTCCTTGAAACACAAGACCCCCTATGTCTACTAAAATACAATGATAATGCTGAGCTGAATGCTCCTGCATCAATCTTCCAAGGATTCATGTCCTCTTCATTAACATCCTCATTAATCAAATGTGGTTGAGTGACACCAATTATCAAAATTGTAAAATAACATGCATTAACCCTTTCTCTGACATAATAAATTCCAGACTCTACATATTCAACCCTTCCTAGCCCAATGACTTGATCATTAATAAGGAGATCCACATAGTCCCCTTTTTCCAAAATTATATTTTCCATTGTAGCTTTTATCAATTCTATAACAACAATTAAATCATAACCTGTAATTAAAAGGTTGAATCATGTAAAGTGTTATTTTATATTTTCACAAAATGACAAAAATTAATATAGTTGCAATAATTTAAATAGTATGGTATTCATATTATATGGAATGAAACATTGCTCCCCACCATTTATTGCGTACTACCAAAAATCACTTTACATACAAATTACACAAAAAAAAAATATGAAGACCACAAAATTAGAGATGTATATAGTATCATAGAATGACAAATATCAACTCATATCAAACCTCCAAGTTCCTATTTAACATTACGAATTCCACTTGTAGTCTTGATGCATGTGTAGGAATAATGATCATAAGAAATTTGTAGACATTGAAGAACCAAAACAAGGTCCTTCAGAAAATATAAGAAATTCTAATATTGATGCTAAATAAGATGTCTAAAATCCCCATGAGAAGGAGAAATTATATTTATATTTTACATAGTAAGGATGTTTGATGTTTGAGCTTGATAATCAAAAGCCAAACTAGAGGTTTTCTTCCAAATAAAAGTTTTGGTACTGTAAATATTAGATAATTCTCAATTTTGTTCTAAAAGAAAAGAAACTGCATTCGAAGCAAAATGTAATATACCTCAATAATAAATTTATTCATAAACTTCAAAATTATCCAAAGATCACATTATTCTCCATAGATCAAATAATTATGACTGGATTATTGTGTTTCTGCCAACAGGAAAGTTATACCATTATATTTCCTTCTAGCTCAAGCATAAATGTAGTGCCAACAACAACATATATTTATATACACTTCTTTTTCACTATCATTGATCTTCATAAATTGTTCCAAATTCGATAAAAGGGCACATCAAAAGCTATAAATATAAACATTGTGATTATTGAGAGACTATCACTCCTATAGCATTGGTTGCATAAGTGTAATGGTGTCTAGAAGAAATCTAGTAATCACTAGGTATCCTTCTTACATAATCACAAATGCAGTGCCAAGACCAATATAAGAGAACTAACCTTAGTGAGGGTGAACTATTGATAGTTTCCCTTTTCACACAAGAACAAATAAATCTAGTGCATTATATAATTCCTTCTAACACAAATACAAGCACATTTCTAACAATAATGTTGCATTGCGAAAAAAAATTAACACATGGAAGATTTACTTCTATCACAAACACAAACACGTTTTGGACAATAATATTGCAAGATGAAGGAAATTTAATACATACTAACCTTACTTCTACCATAATGAAAAACATATTTCTAATAACAACATTTAGAAATATTGCTAGCTTTCCTTCTACCACAAGTAGAATCACATTTCGAACAAAAACATTGCACCTCAAATTAAAGCTAAAAATCAATATCATTCCTTCTACTACAAACATAATCATATTGCTAGAAGCAACATTACATGGTCAAATCAATCTTTTTTTTTCCAGTGGAAAAAGCTGTAACCTTTTATTAAAAAATGAAAAGTTACAATTGCAGATGCATTAAGCATTTCCATAAGCTGCCACATGGGCTCGGGTGCTTTCGCACCCTACACAACGTTAGAGGACTAACGTGCGCAAAGAATAAGAAAAAAGAAATATAGGAGAGAGAGAGAAGGGGCAAAAAAAACTGAATTCCAGCACTTCAAGTTTTTCTCCCCTTCTTCTTTTCAACCTTGCGCCACTCTCCTTGAGTGGGCTCGGTTGAAGCAATGACTAACTGAGATTCTACATTCTGTAGGCCTGTTTCTTTATCTGAGTCTGAAGTATCTGAATGGTGATGCCGTTTGATGCCTCCCATGCTTGGATCCCCACTTATCATCTCTGCCTGATTTTGGGGAATCTTTTTGTTCTTGTTTTCTGGTGTAGTAAATTTCCCGGAGTCTGTGGACAAATGTTCCTGATTGTTTGCCATGGGGGAGGCAGCCCCTGTATTCTCCCCAATAGGATCTTCATGTTGTTCAGGTGGGAAGTTAGGCTCCCCCTCATCCTCTGTTTCTTCTTCTGGATTCACTGTGCATTGCCAACCTCTTGGTTTGTGAACTTGTTTCTTGTTCCTTCTTTTGTTTTGCGGACAGTTATTATGTAGATGTCCTGTTTGTTGACAGCCTCGACATCTGAAGGCCGTGTTTTCATAATCCAGAGGTTGTTTCCACTGAGAGTTGTTATGGATTAGAATTATATTGTCAGGAAGTCCTTGACTAAGATCGACCTCCACACAGATTCTGGCGAAAGTATGAATGCATCTGTCTATTCTTTCCATATCTTGCTTAATGAAAGTACCTATAGCATTCCCTATTGCTGCAAAAACATTAGGAAACCAGAAATGTAATGGAAGGTTGTGGAGCCTGACCCAAACCGGCATTTTAGAAACCACCATAGTGGAGGGGTCAAACCCCGGGAACCAGGGGGTCATGAAAAGACCAGCATTGCCCCAGAACCATGGCCCCTCATAGAGGGCAAAATCTTTTTCCTTAACCGTGTCGAATTTTACAATAAAGAACCCTTTGGAGCACAAGTGGATGTCACAATTTGGGGTCCATGTGGTGAAGATCCATTGTCTTAAAGCATCTGATTTAGGCCAAAATCCGTTGAATCTGCATATAACAGCCAAAGAAGAAAGATCAGAATGAAAATTTTTTACCTCCGGCATATCGATTTGCAGCACAGGATTCTGGGATCTTTGCTCCACAATGTAGGGACCAGGAAGATCTGTAGGTGTTGATGACTTGTTTTTGACTTCCCCCTTCCCTTTGACAGCATCTTTAAAAGAACCAAAGCCTTTATGGCCTGAACCCGAGCTTCCTCCTCTCAGCCTTGTGCTTAGAGAGATAGTTGAGTCTCGACCGATGCCATAGTGCTGTACTGTAAAGTTTTCTTGCAGGATTTTACCTGCATGTATCAAACTTAGCAGGTTTGATGGGATGCCTGTATCTGCTTGTATTTCATCCTTTATATTTTTTATCAATATTCCTGTCCAGATTTGCTTGCATATAGTTTTTCCTGACAGGGTTCTGATGAAAATTTGGGTTTGATCCTGTTCTGGGTCCTTGTGGCCTAGCTTAGATTTTTTTCCTCCTGAACCTGCTGCTATTTGAGTCACAGAGGTGTTTAGATCCGGCCCAGATCTGCTGTCTTTGAGGACAAGGTAGGGCAGATCTGTACCTTGCAGCCTCGGAAAGCCAAGCAGGGGCAGAGGAATAGGGAATCGACTCTGTTTCCCGATGACGCAGACAGAGCACACTCTCCAGGGAAAATCACCCGCGAAGGAGGGCGGGTCATCCTGAGACTGTGTGGGGGTCGATAGATTGGAAGCATAAAACCCCGGGCAATGAAGAGGGGTGTCCAGATACGCCCTGCGGAAGCCGAAATGAGCCAAAAAAGGGGAAATAACCTCAAATACCTGATTGATTTGATTCGATACCAGTGGCTCCTTCCCGTTAATGGATCCAGTCCAGATCCTAAGGGTTTCATCGCGCGCTGTGAATCCCGCGGCCAGGCTCCAGCACTTTGCAGCATCGACCAAATCTGTGGAGGCGGCGGCGGCAGCGTATGGACCTGCAGCATCGAAAGGATCTGTGGAGGCGGCGGCGGCAGCGAATGAACCTGCAGAAACCCTCAGCATGCAACCTCCAGCCATGGTTCCGTCTCATGGTCAAATCAATCTATCACATGTTATATTTCCTTCTAGCACAAACATAAACACATTGCCAATAACAATATTCTATGATGAACGAAATCCAACACATGCTAAATTTCCTTATAATGTAAATAGAAGGATATTACTCACAAACAAATTGCAAATTAAAATAATTCTTACACTTTCTAGAGTTCCTTCTAGCAGAAACATAATCACATTGCCAAAAACAACATTGCAGGGTGGAAGATATCTAGCATACACTTGATTTACATCTAGAATAAATCAAGCACATTGCCTATAATAACATTGTAAAAGAAATCCAATGTAGATTATATGCCATTCTAGCACAAATAAAAGCACGTTGCCATCAACAATATTGCATTGTGAAATAAATCTATTGCATATTAAATTTGATTCTAGTACAAACACAAGCACATTGCTAACACCAATATTGCATTGAAAAATAAATTTAATGCATGTTATAATTTCCTCCACGATACACAAACATATTTCCAAAATCAATATTGTTGGGTAAAAGAAATCTATCTCATGCTAGATTTTCTTCTATCACAAACATAAGCATATTTCCAATAACAATATTGCAAGGTCAATTAGATATAAAATTCTATTTGTACTAATATCTGAAAGAAAAACATGTCACCAATAACAACATTCCAAGGTGAATGAAATATAACACATGCTATATTTCCTTCTCTCGCAAACACAAGAACATAGCAATATTTTAGGGTGAAAGAAACATACTACATATTAGATTTACTTCTAGCACAAACAAGCATATTGTCAAAAACACCATTGTAAGACAAAATAAATCTTGTTTCTGGTATATTTTCTTCTAGTACAAACACAGGCACATAACATTGTAGGTCTAAAGAATGTAGCACATCCTAGATTTTGTTATAGCATGAACAAAAACATATTGCCAACAACATTCTAGGCTAAAAGAAACCTAGCACATACTAGATTTTCTTTTAGCACATTTCCAATAACATAATAGTAAGGTGAAGGAAATATGATACATATTAGATTTCCTTCTAACATAAACAATTGAATTGCCAACAACAACATTGAAATGCAAAAGAAATTTAGTGAACACTAGATTTCCTTCTAACACATATACAACCACATTGTCAATAAACTCATAGAAAGGTGAAATAAATCTAATGTATGCTAGATTTCCTTCTAGCAAAAACACAAACACATTATAACATTTCTAGATAAAATAAATCTAGCACATCATAATATTTACTTCTAACATAAACAAAAGCATATTGCCAACAACCACATTGTAGTGAAAAAATAAATCTAGTGCATGCTAGATTTCTTCAAGCTAAAATAGAAGCATGTTGCCAACATAAACATTGCAAGGTGAAGAAAATATAAAGCGCGATATATTTAAGCATAGCACAAAGACAAGCACAGAACAACATTGTAGGGTGAAAGTAATCTAGCGTGTTAGATTTGCTTCTAGCATAAACAAAAACAGATTGCCAACAACAACATTGCATGGAAAAAAGAAATCTAGAACACCTTCTATCACAAAAACAATCGCATTTCTAATAAAAACATTGCAAGGTAAAATAAATTTTAACACATGCTAGCTTTACATGTAGTATAAATACAAGCACACTACCAATAACAACATTACATGCCAAAAGAAATCTAGCACATTCTATATTTCCTTCTAACACAAATAGAAGCACATTGTGAAGGTGAATGAAATATAACACGTGTTAGATTTACTTCTATAATAAAAAACCAAATTCACAACGACAATATTACATAGAAAACGAAATCTAGCACAACTTCTAGCCCAAACACAATCACATTCCCAATAACATTGCTAAGGTGAAGGAAATCTAACACTTGCTAGATTGCATTCTATCAAAAACAACCAAATTGACAACAACAATATTGCAGAGCAAAATAAATCTATCTTAGTTTCTAGCCCAAACAAAAGCACATTTCCAATCAAAACATTGCAAGGTGAAACAAAATTTATTGCATGTTAGCTTTACATTTGGCACAAATACAAGCATACTACCAACAACATCATTGCATGTCAAAAGAAATCTAGTGTGTGTTATGTTTCTTTTTAAGACAAACACAAGAACATTGCTAATAAGAACAATCCAAGGTGAAGGAAATCTAACACATTATATTTACTTCTATCATAAACAACCATATTACCAACAGTAACATTGCATTGTGAAAGTTCCTTCTAGCATGTCAATAAAAATATTAGAAGGTGAAAAAATGTATGTTGTGATAGTCTTGGAAATATTGAGAGCGGAGTTGAATCAATATTTCTTTACAACTGTTATATTATGACAGTTAAAATCACCAATTAAACCAAAACACAAGATGTGAAACAAGAAAATAATTTTATTAATGAAAATGATGAGGACTCTAAAAACCTAAGCTCCAACTTGTACAATAAAGTCTTTAACTCCTTCAAGGATCCAACCCTCAATTAGGACTCTAATGTTCAACTACAAATCCGAGTTCCAACCTGGTCTCTCACAAGGGTCCTGCCTTGTATGGGGACTCCAATCCTCACATCTTAGTTGATGCTCCAACATAGTTTCTCACAAGGCTCCTACCTCGTATGATGACTTCGATCCTCTAGGGATCCAACCCTCTCAATTTTCTTCAATCCCTTAAGGTGACTTCAATACTTCCTCACGCCTCCACCCAAAACATCAAATACTTATAAATTTTTTATCCAAGATTGGTCTACAAAGTGCTCTTAAATCTACCTCTATAAAAAATTTAGGTCTTCTTCAACAAAACTTTTATGGTTGTGCCAACAAAACACGTCTTCAAGTTTTGATATTCAACTATGCTTCAAGGATGACTACTCCAACAAAAAAGTCTTTAATTGTTGGTCTTCAACTATAGTCCAAGGAGGACTACTTCAAAAAAACAAGTCTTCAAGTGTTGGTCTTCAACTATGCTTCAAGAGTGACTGTTCTTTCAACAAAGGTTTGAATAATGCTCAATTAATGTCATTGTCATTGAAACCTACAGTCAACTCAAAGGATGCTCAAAGTATGCTATCATTTTATCATTCGATGAATGTGTCTCCTAGGCTCTTCATGTGTTCTTTAAAGAATGTCCTTCCATTCGCAAGGATTACTTTACTTTTGTTTTAGATATGACTTAGATTCTATTTAGGAATGCTTCAAAGGATTTCTTCAAAGGCACTTGAAATAATTTATTACAAAAAACCTCTTTGAAAGCTAGTTTGAGCAGTACAGTCAAATTGGATTTGACGACAATTTTTACTTGACAACAACTCCAATTGGATTATAGTCCATTCGGTCTTAACAAGCTTAATTTTAGGATTTCTCCTAAAGAAAACATGAACTTTGATCACAACCTTGAATCCCATCATAGTAGCCTCTTGTGAAATGTTTATCCCAATTGTATGGTTACTTGGGTACATGTAGGAGGAGGGTGTTACAATGTGCATGGAGATCAAAATATTCAGTAAACAAATAATTAGCACAACAAAATCCTTGGCTTGAGCTCCAAAATTTTTGTTATGGCTCCAAGTGACAATATATATCCTTCCTCAACATGCCAAGCCTTGTTGAAAAATGGAGAGCCAAATCTTATGGGAATGTGGAAAATTATCTCAAACTAAATGGGGATAATGCCTCATAAAATTTTACATCACACCAAGTTTGATGTGGGAAAAGTTAGTGTATTTATAGGACCATATCACACATGTTCCTAGCAGCATGTTGGACCATTCATTTATTAATTATTTGTGAGAAAAACTCCCTTCCAATGAAGCAAAGAAACAAAAAGAATTTTGGTAACTATATCCAATAAAAATCGAAGCCAAAAATGTGTGGACAAATAAACAATTTTACATCACATGCTTAACCACTTCAATGAGGTCCAAGTAAAACTAGAGTGTTGTAACCAATCCTTGATTGTGAAACTATCACGGAGAATCGTCCATCCCAATATATTTGTCTAAAAAGGAAGAATGAGACTTCTAGATTCCTTGGCATTATTGGATCCACCCAACATGAAAGTTATTGACATTACACTTTGTTGTAACTCTCAGGAGAGAGTTCCTTGGTGTGGGGAACTACTACCCAATACATCTTGAGATTGATTAAAAACAATTGAAATCAATGGATGGCAGACCAGGCCATGAGGACTTGCAAGAAAAGCTTCTATTTGTGAAAGCCTAGCCTTCCAAAGGCTTATTTTAGCTAGAGAAATTATGAGAGTTGTAGAGTGTTGGACTAAAGGAATGGATTGAGGAAGAATAGAAAGTAGAGTTAACATTAGGCACTTAAGATTCAGAATTTAAACTACTGTAGAAAGAATAATGAAAGACTAAGAAAATGTGAATGGGATTCCTTGATGTGGATGTTGGCATTATGACATAGGTTGACGTTATGGCACAGGTGTTGTCCTTGATGGCAACTCACTCTGGTGATAGATCACAGTTCAGGCTCTCAGAATGAAGGAAAATATATATACGCAGGTTCACCTATATGAAGACGCGTATACATGCGGTTTAGACGTTCCAAAGGCGCGTATGCGTATACATGCACTTTCACGCAAGGAAAAGCGCGTACATGTGGGAGAACTTATTTTTGGTCTGTGGTATTTAATCCTCGGTATTTGAACCTATGGTTTTCGACCATAGTATGTCATCAGATGTGTTGATCCCAAGTATTGGGTCCATGGTACTAGTTTGTTATGGTTTTGGACCGTGGTATTGTGAAAGACCTAAGGCTATAAAAGAGGAAGGAGCTCATTAGGCGAGGTCACCATCTAAATTATTGAATATCTGATAAAGTGCTAGATCTGGAATACTTGTGATTGGGTGATGGTGTAGATCTGGATCTGAATGAAGGAGGAACCTGAGCGCAAGGAGAAGGAAAAGTTCTATTGATGGGTCAAAATCTTAAAGCTTGAATAGTAGTATCTTTCTATGACTTTGATCTGTTATATGTGGCGCATGCTCGATCTATAAATTTGGTAATCTGGGTTAACTAATGTCTGAATGATTGAAAGAGTGAATTATCCTTTATAGATCTATATGCAGGTTCAGTGAAGCGAAGGCGCGTATACACGCTGGTTCTGTGAACTAAAACTGCGTATACGTAGGTTGGTCCAAACACAGAAGCGTGTGCACCCATGTTTCTAGTTATTGAAGTAGCGTACATCTTTTGAATTGTGTTCTAGTTGCTTATGTTTATTGCTGCAGAGTTCTAGGTTCAGAATTTGGTGTGTGGTTACTGTTACTGTGTTCTGGGTACAGCAGTCAGAGAAGTATCTATTTGATTCAGTGTTAATTGGTGAAAAGGAGATTGTTTGATTCTTGATGATTGATTGATGTTCTTGGATCCAGTTTGAAAATTTATGAAACGTGGTCCCTGGAAGCAAAGAGAAGGTTGTAGCCTTCTGCAGGTAGCAGCCTGCGTACTAGTACCACTGCTAGTACAAGAACCAAAGGGGGTTGTAGCTCCCTTCCAGAAGAAGCTGGAGAATGAGAGAGGGTTGTAGCTCTCTGCAGGTAGCAGCCTGCGTACTGGTAAAGGACTGCACCAGTACAGAAACATTGTAAAAAGAAGTTTCTAATTAAAAGGAGATAGAAACGATTTGCAGCAGGTGGTTTTCACCCATATTAGGTTTCCACCTTATATCTTGTGTTCTTGAGTGTGATTGTCTTCTTCTCTATTTTACTATTTCTGTTTACTGTTTAATCGATTCTGATACACAGATTAATGATCAACATCAGTAAGATAAATTAAATTATAAGTCTGCATTGCATATGCGGGTTTCCTTCTCTGTAGTTGCGTATATACACAGTTTTCTCTAACTGAAGTAGCGTATATGATCTGGGTTTGAAAAAGAACATAATTGTCTAGATAATATTGATTCACCCCCCCCTCTCAGTATTATTTCCAACAATTGGTTTCAGAGCAGGTCCTTCAGAAGAAGCTTGATCGCTTGAAGGAATATCTATCATCATGAGCAACTACGAGAGAGAAGCATCGATCAGGCCACCAATTTTTGATGGGAGCAACTTCGTATATTGGAAGGTTAGAGTCACAACCTATCTTCAATCTCTTGGTACAGAAGTCTAGGATATCAAAGATACAGGGTACACTTTTCCGTCAGCAACACCTATAGATCCGGCTGGTAAGAAGCAATATGAAAAAAATTCAAAGGTTGTCAATACTCTATTAGGATGTCTATCTCAATAAGAATTTGTCAAGGTTATGTAGTACAAATCCACAAAAGAAATATGGGATAAGATCGTTCTGAGCTATGAAGGAGATGAACAAGTAAAACGAGAAAAACTTCAAACCCTTAGAATTCAGTATGAAAATCTCAAAATGTACAATGATGAAAGTGTGGCTAACTACTTTCTACGAATAGATGAGATTGTAATTGTATGAAAAACTTGGGTGAAGAAATAAAAGAAGTTGTTGTGGTTGAAAAGGTACTAAGATCTTTGTCCTCTAAGTTTGAATCAAAAGTTTCTGCAATAGAAGAAAAACAGAATCTACAACAACTTACCATGTCACAACTGCACGGGATTCTAACTGCTTACGAAATGAGGAAAGGAGGACCATCAGACAGGAGAGAAGCTGTGTTCAAGGCTTCAAGCAAAGGAGATTACTATGAGTCAGGACATATGTCAGAAGAAGAGGAAGAATCAAATTTTGTTAAGAACCTTCAACGGGGTGCTGGAAGATTCAGAGGTAAGTTACCTTTGAAATGATTTTCTTGTGGAAGAGTCGGTCACTATGTTGCCAAGTGTCCTCATAAAGATAAGCTTGAAAAAGGTAAGAAACCTGTTAGATGGAACAAGAAACAGAATGTAAATAAGAAAAGCTATTACACTCATGAAGATAGTGATGGACTTTCAAATAGTGATGAAGATGAACAAGGTAATAATTATAGACTTTTAATGGCTTTTGAAGATGATGATTTCATGGATGCTATAGATGAAGGAGGTCTTTATGAAGAGATTTCTAAACTCAAAATTTTCTTAGAAGAGAAAAATATGATTATTGATACTCTGCAATTCCAACTGGCTGAAAGGGAAAAACATCATGAAAAGTTAGAATGTGAAATTGTGGGACTTAGGAAATAGATTGAGAAAACAAAAGCTCTTAATCTTAGATTTGTTAAAGGATTTGAAACTCTAGATGAGATTATCAATGTGCAGCGTTCCCCTCTAATGAAGACATGTCTGGGATATAATGAAGAAGCATCTCAAGCGCAGAAACAATCCACCTCCAAGAGTTATCTTGATGCAACAAGGAGTGAGCAAAGGCCCAATGGAGATCACCAGGTAAATCAGGGACAATGTACCTCAATAATGAACAAAGACTACCAGGTAAATCGGGGGCAATCTACTTTAAGGATGAACAGAAGCTACAACCAGCCACAGCTAAAATATTCTCAATTTGCCTCAAGAATGGATGTCGATAAGAACTACAATCATTCGGTTGGTAGATTTTATAATCGCGGGAGTTTCTTTAATGGCCAATGTTTTTCTTGTCATAACTTTGGTCACAAAGCAACTCAATGTGTTCCCTATAAGACAATCATGACTAGAGAAGCTCAAAAAAAAAGAAGTATGACTGGGATCATGAAAAGGACCTTCAATAACTTTCTTGCTCTTGAAAATGAAATAGAATGTTCTATTTGTAACAAATTTGGTCATGAAGAGTTTGAATGCAGGAGCAGGTTTTAGCAGACAACTCGGAATGAACAAGTCTCACGTGCCAGAACATGGGAAATGAAAGAACCACAACCAGAAAGATGTGGGATAGGCTTATATGCAGAAGGACAGGAAAATCAATGGTACATCGACAGTGGATGTTCGAAACATATGATAGGTGATAAAGAAAAACTTCAAACATATAGTGCCTAAGAAAAGGAAAAGAAGGTTTCATTTGGAAACGATACCCCTGTGTTCATAAAAGGTAAAGGTTTTGTTCAGTTGAAAGAAAAGGTCAAGGCTGGAAATGTGATGTATGTTGATGGCTTAAAGCATAATTTATTGAGTGTTAGTCAGATGTGCGATCAAGGAACTGAGGTAATCTTTCGATCAAATGGATGTAGTGTTCGTGATCTTGATACAGGAAAAATAGTGATCAAAGGCGTAAGAACTCCAAATAATTTATACATATTCAAAGAAGGACAACCTCAATGCTATCTAAGCAAGAATTGTGAACACTGGCTATGGCACATAAGATTGGGGCATCTTAGCTTCTCTCAGATAAGGAAAGCATGCAAATACCAGGCAGTTCATGGTCTTCTAGACATCATAATTCCAGACAATACAATATGCAAATCGTGTCAGTTTGGTAAGAAAACTAGAACTAACTTCCCTGAGAAGGAAGGATCAGCTAGCAGGCCACTTGAACTTGTCCATACTAATGTATGTGGTCCATCTAGGAAAAGGTCACCTCGAGGAGAAGAATACTTTATATTATTCATTGACGACTTTTCCAGGATGTGTTGGATAGGACTTATGAAGCACAAAGACAAAGCCTTTGAAAAGTTCCAATCATTCAAAGCCTTGGTGGAGAATGAATCAAATCACAAAATCAAATGCCTCAGGTCTGATAGAGGTGGGGAGTTTACCTCAAATGAATTTTTTGATTTTTGTGAAGAACATGGAATAAGAAGGGAATTCTCTACTGCAAGGACTCCTCAGTAAAATGGAGTAGTGGAAAGGATGAACAGAACGGTTCAAAAAATGGCTCGTGCTATGATGGATGAGTCTGGAACCTTTGCAACTTTCTGGGGAGAAGCTGCATTTGCTACAATTGTTATTCTCAACAAAACAAACGTCTGGGTAAACAGCACTGAAACTCCTCATGAGCTCTGGTATGGTGAAACTCCTTCAGTAAAACATTTCAAAATTTTTGGAAGCAAATGCTATATTAAAAACAATGATGAAAATCTTGGCAAGTTTGAACCTAGAGGAGATGAAGGCATTCTACTTGGTTATTCTCCTCACAGAAAGGCATACAAATGTTACAATAAAAGGCTTGCAATAATTGTTGACAACATTGATGTAGTGGTGGATGAAGAAGAAAACACTCCCAAGCTGGTAAGATCTGAAGACTTCGAAGATGATGGGGACTATCCATCAACATCAAATCAGATTCATGATGAAGAAGAAACCCATGAGGCACCAGAGGAACAGATAAGGATAGAAGAAAAGACTCCATCCAGATATGTTCAGAAGAATCATCCAGAATCTCAAATTTTGGGGTAGAAAGAGGCAGCTATACAAACTAGAAGAACAATTGCAGAAGCCTCAAGCTATTTGGCATTGCTCTCCTCCACTGAACCACAAAATGTAAAAGAGGCATGCAAAGATGAATGCTGGGTCAAGGCAATGGATGAAGAACTTGAGAAGATCGAAAAGAATAACACTTGGGAGTTGGTTCCTAGACCAAAACATAAGAATGTCACAGGGACAAAATGGATCTTCAAAAATAAGTTGAATGAAAATGGGGAAGTGATTAGAAACAAGGCCAGACTTGTTTGTAAAGGGTATGCTCAACAAGAAGGAATATGCTTTGAAGAAACTTCTGCTCCCATTGCTAGACTTGAGGCCATCAGAATGTTCCTTGCTCTCTCTAGCTTTCAGAAGTTCAAAGTATTTCAAATGGACGTGAAATCAGCCTTTCTAAATGGAGAATTAGAAGAAGAGGTGTACATTGAGCAACTAGATGGTTTCATCCTTGGGAATGATCCAAATCTTGTATGCAGACTGAAAAAGGCTCTCTATGGTCTTAAACAGGCTCCAAGGGCTTGGTACTATCGTTTGGATAAATACCTTCATCAACAAGGTTTTTCAAAAGGATTGGCAGATAGCAATCTTTATATAAAAATTGAAAATGACAAATTGCTAATACTTGTTGTGTATGTAGATGATATTATCTTTGGCAGCAATGAAGAAGCTATGAGTCAAAACTTTGCCTTGGTGATGCAAAAATAATTCGAAATGTCATTGCTTGGAGAGCTGACATATTTTCTTGGTATACAAATCTAGCAAAATGAAGGCGGTATCTTTTTATCTCAAACCAAGTACCTCAAGCAGATCTTGAAGAAATATGGCATGGAAGATTCGAAACCAGTATGTACCCCTATGGTTATAGGATGCAACCTCAGTGCAAATGATGAATCAACAGCAGTGCATCAACCAACCTATAGATCCATGATTGGAAGTCTGCTTTATTTAACAGGTACCCGACCAGACATCATGCATGCAGTGGGAATAGTTGGAAGATTTTAGGCAAATCCTAAGGAAACTCATCTTCAGGCAGTGAAGAGAATTTTCAAGTATCTTCAAGGAACTCAAAACTATGGCTTATGGTATCCTAGAAATAAAGATATCACACTTCATGCTTACATAGATGTAGATTGGGCTGGAAGCATGGATGACAGAAAAAGCACTAGTGGTGGTGCATTATTTATGGGTTCCAGATTAGTATCTTGGTTCAACAAGAAACAAAGTTCAATTGCTCTATCTACAGCTGAAGCAGAATATGTGGCTGCTACATCTTGTTGCACTCAACTCCTTTGGATGATGCAAACCTTGCAGGATTTTCAAATCACTTGTACACCACCTATCTCTATCTTATGTGATAATACAAGTGCAATCAACATTTCAAAGAATCCTATCATGCATTCAAAGACTAAGCACATACCGATCAAGTATCATTTTCTCCGGGAACAAGTGTTGGAACAGAAGGTCAAGTTGGAGTATGTTCCCTCTAAGGAACAAGTTGCTGATATTCTCACCAAACCACTGCCTAGGGAGACATTTGAATACCTCAGACAGAAACTGGGAGTAGTTGATGCATCATCTTGCTGTTGAAACTTGTCTGTTTCACAGAAAAATGGGTGTATGTGAGTTTCCTGAGGAGGATCCGCATACATACGCCAGTTTATGTGGAGACAATCGTGTATATGGAGGTTTGAAGGAAATCAGTGGGGTCAGACTCTGGTTGAAGATAGTCTGATATGGGTCTGTCAGAGACCTTCTGGCACAGGTTCAGGGGGAGCAGACAATCTTCTAATAATACATTGTTGGCATTTCATTAGAAGCTCTTGGTTTGTGTTCACAAGCTAGTTTTGGTTTCAGGTGCAGAAGGTGAACAGAAGGAGAGCATGGGTGATGATCTAAATAGTGTTTGACAGATGCTGTTGATATTTGTGATATTCATAGTCTTGCTCTACATTTTTCGTCTCTATGTCATATATATATTTTGTTGTCAAGGTCATGTAATGGCCTATTTTGGTTTCCCCACTATGCCTGGGATGATTGATGTAATGAATTTGGTTGTCATATGTAAATCTCTAATGTATCTCCACTTGGTTGGGTGATGAATGTATGTATAGTGTCTTTTGGTGATAGGAAGGTCATTTATGATGTATGAGTCATGGTTCGCCTTGAAGAACATCTTTTGTAGATCTTGCCTACAGTCAGCGGGAGCATGGCGAACTCAGCAGAGCAGAGATTTGAGCATATACTCAGGGGGAGCATCACCCATTGCCCTTGATGACAAAGGGGGAGAATGACTTTGAGTTTCTTGGGGTTGCCATCAAGTCCAAAGGGGGAGATTGTTGGCATTATGACATAGGTTGACGCTATGGCACAGGTGTTGTTCTTGATGGCAACTCACTCCTTGATGGCAACTCACTCTGGTGACAGATCTTAGTTCAGGCTCTCAGAATGAAGGAAAAGATATATACGTAGGTTCAGCTATACGAAGACGCGTATACACGCGGTTTACACATTCCAAAGGCGCGTATGCATATACACACACTTCCACACAAGGAAAAGTGTGTGCATGTGGGAGAACTTATTTTTGGTCTATGGTATTTATTCCTCGGTATTTGAACCTATGGTTTTAGACCATAGTATCTCATCAGATGTGTTGATCCCAAGTATTGGGTCTAGGGTATTGGTTTGTTATGGTTTTGGACCATGGTATTGTGAAAGCTAAGGCTATAAAAGAGGAAGGAGATAATTAGGCGAGGTCACCATCTGAATTATTGAATATCTGATAAAGTGCTAGATCTGGAATACTTGTGATTGGGTAATGGTGCAGATCTGGATCTGAATGAAGGAGGAACCTGAGCGCAAGGAGAAGGAAAAGTTATATTGATGGGTCAAAATCTTAAAGCTTGAATAGTAGTATCTTTCTATGACTTTGATCTGTTATATGTGGTGCATGCTCGATATATAAATCTGGTAATCTGGGTTAACTAATGTATGAATGATTGAAAGAGTGAATTATACTTTATAGATCCATACGCAGGTTCAGTGAAGCGAAGGTGCGTATACACGCTGGTTCTGTGAACTAAAACTGCGTATACACAGGTTGGTCCAAACACAGAAGCGTATGCACACATGTTTCTGGTTATTGAAGTAGCGTACATCTCTTGAATTGTGTTCTAGCTGCTTCTGTTTATTGCTGTAGAGTTCTGGGTTCAGAATTTGGTGTGTGGTTACTGTTACTGTGTTCTGGGTATAGTAGTCAGAGAAGTATCTATTTGATTCAGTGTTAATTGGTGAAAAGGAGATTGTTTGATTCTTGATGATTGATTTATGTTCTTGGAATCAATTTGAAAATTTATGAAACATGGTCCCTGGAAGCAAAGAGAAGGTTGTAGCCTTCTGCAGGTAATAGCCTACGTACTAGTACCACTGCTAGTACAAGAACCAAAGGGGGTTGTAGCTCCCTTCCAGAAGAAGTTGGAGAACGAGAGAAGGTTGTAGCTTTCTGCAGGTAGCAGCCTGTGTACTGGTAAAGAACTGCACCAGTACAGAAACATTGTAAGAAGAAGTTTCTAATTAAAAGTAGATAGAAACGATTTGCAACAGGTGGTTTTCACCCACATTGGGTTTCCACCTTATATCTTGTGTTCTTTAGTGTGATTGTATTCTACTCTGTTTTACTGTTTCTGGTTGCTATTTAATTGATTCTGATACATAGATTAATGATCAACATCAGTAAGATAAATTGAATTATAAGTCTGCATTGTATACACGGGTTTTGTTCTCTGTAGTTGTGTATATACACGGTTTTCTCTAACTGAAGTAGCGTATATGATCTGGGTTTGAAAAAGAAAATAATTGTCTAGATAATACTGATTCACCCCCCTTCTTAGTATTATTTCCAACAATGGAGCCCTTTGTTAAGGGATTCGAGGTTAATTTTGATAAGTATAATTAAATAAATTCATTAATAACAAAAATAAAGAACCAACTACATATTACACTATCCAAGAGAGGAAAGGACATGTATGAATGCTGGAACAAAAGGGAAAAATTATTACTGCAACTTCCCAATGCTAGAATCAAACTATAATATATCTTCATATTTCAAAGAGATTTTTTATTTACAATGCCATTCATGGGTGATTGTGCCCTTCCGAACCACTCTGATGAGGGGATTTCTGGTATTTTATTCTTGTTGCTCTCCCTAACGGTCTAACTGTTATAATCAGTTTGAAAAGTGATTCTCAAATAGTTTCTAAACTATGACTTCTTCAAAATATTCTAAAAATAATAAAAAGTTATAATGATAACTTTAAATTATATATATATATATATATATATATAATGTTATTAAATATGTTTCCTTTACAATGCTTATCACTTAAATAAAATTAATTGCAAAACAAAAGGGTAAGACCAAAGATGAAGATGGATGTCATGTGGGTTTGACTCTTTTACATGATAGGCTTTTGAAGAAACTATTTCCTGCCCCGAGACCACATGTAGCAGTTTCTAGAGATGAGGAGGGTGCTACTGTAATAATTATTAACCATAGATTTTTAGATGGGTAGTTTGAGAAAACTACCTTACAGCACCACATAAACCATTGAGATCCTTTGGTCCAGGTGTCCTTGGGTAACATTAGATCTTAATCAATTCATTGAAGCCTCAATGTCTATGTCTTGGAATTCAACATTTTCATTTGTAACCCACAAATTCAGGTGCTCTTTTTCCACTGACTCATCATCCTTTCTTCCTTTTTCTTCCTTTGAACACCCCGCATAATAAAGGTTACTTTTAATTTCACATTGGTGTGTCAAGCTAGTGAAAGATGGTGTTTGGCCAAAGGGGATTAGAACTTACATTGGTAGATATATATGTGAGGAATCCACCCCATGTGTATGAATCTAGATCTCATTCTATGGGTAACATCTAAATCATGGATTTGCGTCACTCATTATAGCGTATGAGGAATATTTTTCCATATGGGCCTGGTTGACATTCTTCATTTTCTTATCACCTAGAGCTTTTACTTCTTCAGGCTTTCTAGTAATAGATCAGTCAATGAACATAGTTCTCATCTCGATTTATAAGGAAGGATTCATTAAGGATACTTATGATAAATTAACATTTTTTTTTACCATCTAAGATCTTATGAGCATTCACATGGGTAGTCTCATTCATGGTGTAAAAATATATTTTCTCTCCTTTTCCACCATTTACTTTTTTAGATTTCAAAGGTGGATCTTCAGCATTACTGGAACGATAGATCTTTCCAAAAGTTTTCTTTAAGATTTCCTGCAGCAAATGGACTCCATGTTCAAATTCCTTCATCCTGTTCAAATTTTTGTGCTACAAACACCACCTTGATAAAAATATTTCTTTCGAAAATAGTCTATATGCTGACAAAATTAGATTCTCTTATCTCACTCGCATGATTTAGGCACATTGGATGGGTATTGCATTGGAAAATAATATATGCCACATAACATAAGCACCTACAGAGCCAACAACGAGAGGTACTTGTGTGTTCCAGTGAAATACTTGTTTGTGCTCCTAGCTTTTAGTGACCAAATCACCTGATGTTGGAATCTTATAAGCTTAACAAATGCAACCTTTAAGCATAGCTTCCCTACTGGTTCCACTAATAAAGAAGAATTCCTACTCTCTTCAGAAAACCTAGTCCTGGCAAGATTCATTGTTTCTTTACACAATAATTCCTCATGAGGTAAAAATTCCATCCTGTTAAGAAATTCGTAACGTTTACATGTTACCTCCCCAAATGGAAACCAATCAATTATAGAAAAGTTCACAACCTCTCCAAAATTGAATCCATGACTAAAACCTGCATGGTAAGATTGAGGAAAAGTGATGACAAATTCACCAGGCACTGCAAACATTGGATAGTGTTCCTTGATGAAGCTACAAACAATTACTGGTGGTGAGTGATCAGTGACATTCGTACGAGGAGTAGAAACAAGAATACCTTCACAAGCTTTCACTATAGTACCACCATATTTTCCAAACAAGTAGTTCAACAAGATGTGAGTAAAAAGGGCTTATAACTCTCTCTACTAGACATTTCCACTCAGCATATGGAATTGTTGAAGTACTCATAAAAACTTCAATAGATAGAATTTGATTAGGAGATAGTATTTTAGGATTTTTCCATGGCCAAAAACAATAAACTTTATCAATAGATATTTGCATGATCTCACTCACAACCTGAGAAATAGATAAGTCCATGTGCAAACTTAAGGGATCCCTTCTAAGTCTTTCAAGTCCCGCCCTTAATCCCACATAGGAATCACAAACACAGGCCATTGATTCCTTATTCCAATAGGTAATAAGTTTATTGTGTGTGTCATGTTTATTTCCTAAAGCAATTATGAAGGCTTCATTCTCAAATAGATATCACCCTGCATTGTGGCATATAAGGAAGCATACAACGATCATCACTACCATGTTGTCTGCGAAATTCGATGGAAGACGGGATAAGATGGAATTATTTGAACAAACCCTGGTAGTTTTTCCATTATGGGACACATTTGTAGCAACAATAGAAATTTGAGCCAAGTTGTAAGACATAAGCCTCTTGTCTAATGCCATACTTCTTGTCTGACTAGAACCAAGGGTCATGGAAATAAGCCATCTCTCTATAATTTCTCTCCCATATTCAACTATGCACACATATATAGTACCCCATTTTTTTGCAACACTTGAACTACTGAATAGATTTAATATTTGAAAAATTTTCCACTTTATTTCAAGAAATAAACTCCTTACAATGGAAAATATGGGACCCACAGAGACAATATATTTATGGCATGGAAATGATAATCTTGTTTCCCTAGTTTACAAGAACACCTGTTCAACTGACTTAAAAAATAACAATACAACAGGACCATGATCTCTATATTTATTAAATAATCATTTGATTATATGATCACCACTTTCAACACTGTCTTCTACAAAGTTAGATTTTGAAGGCATACAAATAATTTTATAATCAGATGAGCCCTAAGAAAGAGTTTTGCTAACAGAAAGTGGAAGAAACTAATCTTGGAACATCCCAGCCAAATCTGTACCTCGTAAATAATACATTTTTGCAGTTTCTCATCTTGAAGGTATAGAATCACTAGGGCTGAAAGGCGTATGAAGGACAAAACCCAAAGGATCAAATAAATAAATAAATCCATAAGAAACTATCAATGGAAGGTCACATAGTTGGTAGCAATTCAGTAAGCCTGAGCCATAGCTAAGGGTTTGACCTCAATGTTTCCATGGAGAATTAAGACGGTGAACGCGTATTTCCTCCATTCCTAGCATTGTCTCTTCAAAATAAATTATGAGGGAATGCCCCTAGAATTCACCTAGATTAGGTTGAAGTAAATATTGTTGTTGGTGCTCCCACTTATCATATATAATATGTAATTTATTTCCTTGGCATTGGTATGCTATCTCTGAATAGGTCAAACAATATAAGGTCATCATTCCCATATCTATGAAACAATTCAGTTATTCTAGTATGATCCATATAAGGAAAATATTTTGTCATTTCTTGATCTATAAATGACATATATTGTAGTGACTTTGCACCAAGCCACTCAGCCAAATCATTGCTTAGAAATCAACAAAGTGTAATGGTGATTCTCTGTTGTGAAGACCCATATGAACAGTGGTGTAATGTTGATTAGACGAATGAAACTACTACCATAATACCCACTCACCTTTCCCTTTATCCTACAAAATACTCCCAAGTATGAAATCCTTTTTTTGCCAATTTTTTGCTTGAAAAATGCGAAAGTAATGAATAATTTGTCTTAGAAGAATATCTTTCTTTGGGGAAATCATAGTGGAAAACATAAAGCATAATCTCCTTACCATGAAAGTAAGGCTAACTAGTTTTGATTGATATCCATGCCTGAGGAACTATATGAGTGGTAAAATTTGTTGTTTGCAATATGAATAGTAATGAACCTTGAAAGAAACACATGCTATCATCTTCAGAATGTCAACAGTTACACATCCATGGCATCTTTGGTTCTTTCAACTTCTATGACATAATCAGTGTAGTTGAAGCCTTTGATATTTCTAGATCTAGTATGACAATCAGAGTACATCTTGATGATTAATGGGCTTTAGTTTTCCAGAAGTATAGTACCTTCATCCAGCATAATGAACCTTGAATAAAATCTATTGTTTACATTCAAAATCTATTGAGGAGTCAATATATCTCAGGGTCTATATTTGATGACAGACATATCTAGGTGCTTATAGTGATCAGGGATTGGTACAAAGTCAGTTTCAATAGATTCCTAGAAACTACTTTTTTTTGCAGTTTTCTTCTTCCTAGGAACAATAGTTCCAGGGCTGACATGGTAAATATTCTTACATACATTTCTCCTCATATTGATTTTCTTTTCATAGGACTAGAAATGTGACTATGAATTAACACGTGATCCATGTTACTCTAAATTTAGATATTGAAAATCTACCCATCTTCTTCTTTCCAAAAACACATGCTTCATCTCTGATGCCATGTGAAAATTGAATCACATGAGCATCATGTTACCACTAGAACTAGATCACATAGATCATTCAATAAGACGAAAATACTATGAAATGAGACACTGATAATTTTATTACAAATATAGAGAAAAAAAAAATGGATTTGGAAGCACATGAACATATAATAGATCTTTTAACACTAAACATTCCAATTCCTATGACTCTTTATTTTCCCAATAACCTGCACTTCCTATAATCTATCTCTTTCCATATATGTAGCTAAGTTTGTCCTCTTATTGACTTGTCAACTCACATACCCTCAAATTACACCGCACACAATTGTTTCACATACACTAATTTCAAAATTTGACCATTACTTTCATGACCTAACATTTTAAGAATAGAACCAAGGAAGATTTTTAGGACCTTTCCTATAATAGCTCACATCAAATCACGAGATCCAAAAATGCATTTTCCTAGTTAGGGTTGGCCTTTGAAACATATGTCACCTATACTAAAGTGACATAAGAAACAATATTGTCATAATGTATGACACAATTTCACGTCATTAAATATGGTGTGGCCCACCATAAGACTTATGCATTAGATAAGGAATTTTTTTTTAGGGAAAATAAACTGGAAATATGAATAAGGTGTAGGAGGATTTTGGTGAGATCTAACCAATTTTGGGAACAAAAGGGCCATCACAACAAATATGCACAACTGTGGCATCATTAAAACATCTTATTTAATCATTAATTTTTGTGCACAAAGCTATCAAGGAAACAATGATCCTCAGTAATCCATAGTGACAAACAAAGAGAATCAAGAGAAAGTGTGCTAAAATAGTCTGTAGTTGCAGCTAATACATGTACAAATTACCTTAATGACTTTCTTGGGAGTTGTCTAAATCAAATCCTGTTGGAACTATCCTACTACAGGAATGAAAATACACATAAGAACCATTAGACTATATTTTCTAAAGGTTGTTCACCGAAACCCTAATTTTTTATTAGAGCATGATAGAATTTATTTCCTGTCATACCTTCACTTATATATATAGAATCATCTGTATGCAAGTTTAGTCTTTTATAATTTGAAGCACCCATCAAAGTACCTTTGCATATCATTGATAAGATAAAATAGTTTGTAAATAGTTTAATTAATACATGAATACACACTGAGAAACAAAAGATGCATGGCATGTTGGTAGAATATCTAATATAAAAATAATTATTATGCATATCATCAGTAACTTAAATTTTTGTGACAACAGACAATTATCCTTTTATATCATAAGCCTTTGTAATTCCTTCAAATAAACTATAAGGTGCACCAAAGACATCATTTTAACTAGATTTCCTTCTTGCAACAATTTGTAGTGGCCATCAAATACATTAAAGGTAAACACAACCATAGTTCTACAAGTGTTCTAGGAATAACCAATCCATACCATTCCTTCCATCTATATTAAAGGTTCATTAATCTGTAAAAATTTGAAAACCATCCCCTTGTCAAAATTGGCACAAGGAAGTAATCAAGGGCTTCCACAATAAATAATAACATGTATAGGAGGAAACACTTAGCACATATCTGAAATCATGATCGTAAGGTATTGGCCTCATAAATCCATTTACTAAAATTATTTTCCCACCTTTGGATAAGCATGCACCATGTTTCCTCACGTGTCTTGAAAAGAAAAGGAATTCCTAGGATTTGAAAGATCGGCTTGACTTGACCCAAACTCACCCTTGTGTTTTAAGTGAATCTGACATCTTTTGTGAGCTCTACATTTAATTCAATTGGGAATTTTCTATGAGATCTACCTGTAGTAATAGGTTTTCACTCACTCAATGTTTAGTGCTAAGGGCCTTGCAGAAAATTCAAAAGTAATCTATAACACATTATCAATTAACTCCAATATAGAAAAATGTGTTCTAGCCCATTCAAAAGATGATTTGGATTTGGTTTTTACAGATTAATCTAATTTAAAGACACCTTTATTGACCCTATGAGCTATCAGACATACACTGGCCTCTTTTTGGGAACCTGATTGGAAAAGGACTAACTATGGTTTACACTCTTTAAGAGAGAGGAAATGTTAGGTCTTGTTGAATAATATCTTAAAAGCCTTTAGAGAAATTGGTTCAAATGCAAGATGTAGAGTAAATGGATACCTTACTATTGCATGATTTTTTTCAAAGTTGGTTTTGATGAAAAGGATGTTATGGCCATAATGACTGGGCCATTCCATGCCTTCATAGACTGCAATAATATTGGTGATGATGAATCACCCTTTGATGAAACAAGTTTGCCCAGGTTTGATAATAATCATGAGAATATGCTTGATTATGATTGCTGAGATTTGGTAAGACTATTACATGTGACATTAAATAGAGCGATAGGATTCCAACTCATATTCACTTTGGAATCATTAGGGTTGGATATAAACTTGTTAATACACTTGTATAAGTTGGTTATCGATGATTGTTCTTGTGATGGATTCTTTGTAAACCTCTACAAAATATCTGGATTGACAAAGTACTAGGTAGCATTATAAAATTCACACTAGAATCTATTTAATCCTAAGACTTACCATCATCATTGATCATATTTTAGAGGGTAGCAACTAGCTTACCCAAGGTCGAAGACTAGTCACACAATATTTTTTGTGCTTAGTCTTTGCAATTGAAAATTATTTTATAGGGAGAGTTAAGAAGTAAAATATTTTTCAATTTCATATTCTAAGTAAGCCTACCCTTGGTTGATTTGATAGTGGGTATTATCTTCAGGCCTTCTTTTGAATATAGGTCCCCTAAAAATCCTTGCACTCTAATGTTTTGAAGTTGATTAGATCATAAACAACCATACAAATGAAAATTGTTTTCCACTGAGAAGAATCTATATACCCCTCTCAAGGTCATGCAAGGCAAGGACATGGATCGAAAATAATATATATACTCTTATCAAAATATTCCTAGTTATCCAAGTCTGAACTGAGCCTTAATAACTATACAGTTGTAAAGAATTGAAACCCATATTCTTGTACTCTGGTTTTTATTAGATGATTAGATAATAAAGAACTACTAAAACATATGTGTCTTATTGAGAAAATATGTATGCCGTATCAATGCCTGACAATGCAAGGGCATTCATTTAGAAGAGTCTATATGCTCCACACAAAATATTCCATGTTCTCAAAGTTACAGCTGAGCCTCAACAACTATACAATTATGAGGAAGTCTAACCCATATTCATGTACTCTGCTTTCCTTTAGATGATTATGTAATAGACAAATATAAATAAAAGTATGCATTCCATTGACAAGAATCTATATACCCTTATCAAGGTCTTACAAGGAAAGGACATGCATTGAGAAGAATCCCTATACTATTCTCCAAATGTTTTGATATCTCAGAGTTGAAAACTGGGCCACAACAACACTATACTTGTGACTCATGAGGCATTTAAGCCCATATTCTTGTAATTTTCTTTTATTTAGATGATTATATAATAAACAAGTTTACAAAAAATATCTTCATTCCACTGAGAATAATCTACAGACGCATCTTAAAGTCTTGTAAGGAAAGACATAGATTGAGAAACTCTGTACGACTCTTAACACTATCTCAGTCTTGGAGTTGCAACTGAGCCTGAAGAACTATACAATTTGAGGCATCGATAAAACACATATTGTACTCTATTTTTCATTCATATGATGAAATAATTAGCCAAGATCCATTTAAACCCGGGTCTCATATGCAACTTGAGGTTTATAATCTTGAGGTTTTATATATCTAGTTCGAATATCTAATATCCATTTATATGAAATAAACATATAAATCCTTGGGCTTTGTAACCTCTAGGTGCATAATGTACCCAGGTTTGAATAGGTTTGAGCTCATGCTCATATTAAATGTACTAGTCCACCCTTTGGATTCAATGGAGTGTTATACAAACACTACCACTGCCATTCCCACACAAGTTGTAGAATGTACCTTACTACTCTTTTGCAAAAAGATAATTCCTTCTGTAAAAACGCAAAAAACTATAATAATACTAGATCCTAGTACTGATCACAACTAAGCCTTGAAAATTATATAGTTATGAGGCATTGAAATCCACAGACTTACACTATATTTTCAAATAATTATGTAATTAAATATTATATTCCCTAAAAAATCAACAGCTGAGGAAAATTATTATATCCCTATACTCTGCCTACTCCTCTCATCACAACCAAGCCTTGATAATTATGCAATTGTGAGGCATTGAAATCCATAGTATTTCACTATTTTTCAGATAATTATATAATTAAATATTATATTCTCTGCAAACTCAAAAACTGACTAAACTGATTGGATCTCGATATTCTACAAGAAAGTAACGTATCTTTCTCCTTGTGACCATAATCACCTAGACTACATTATACTCCACCCCATTTTATGAGACATTTTCAATCAGAACCAACTTTACTCTATAGTAGTGGCACAAGCAACCCCCTACCTAAACCAGAAGAGTCGACCTTTCAATCACACCCAAGAAATGAGTGGTGAACCCTTATATAACAAAGTGTTGGTCTCCTAAATTCTAAGGCCAATCCTTAAAAAACAAGGCTTGGAAAAGTTCTAATAGACCTTGAATTGGATTTCCTTAGGTTGGTCTTGGGTCAATCTTGGAGCAAGTAAGGAACTCCACCTTACCTAGTCACCGGCCATACTAGGTTAGTCCAGGCTAGGTCCACCTTAGAGCAGTCATGTAAGGACATGAAAGGAGGTCGTACTAGAATAAACCTTTGCATATCTTGGGTTAGACCTTTAAGAACCACCCCTTCTCTCTCAGATAAGGGATGGATTTCCACCACTGCTTCCATGTACACAATACCTCTCAATATAGAACTAATTGATGCAATTCTAACTTCGCTTTCAAACTAAGTTCACTTGTCAGTGCCTACTAGATGTTGTTGTTATTGCCACCCACTGATGCTTAGCAATAAAAAGGTATTAATTTAAAGAGAAGGGAGATTTGAATAGGCTTGGATAGAAAGCTAAATATGCCTTATTATTGTGAAAAATTGCATGCTTAAGTGTCCTTTGAGCCATGAAGCCTTAAAATGGTGATGTGACCTCCCTGTGAAGTCCTCGTTACTAGGTATAAGTCTCATAGGTGACAATTGATGCCATGTGATTTCATTTCACTATATTCAATGTCACTTCTTCACCTTCCCAGCCCATGTATTGAGCACATGAGAAATTAGTCATTATGACCAATCCTCATATGTGATGAGTCACATTGAATAACTTTATATTCTAGAAAATTCCCTTCACTCAATGAGTGCAAGAAAAATTGTTCATTATGACTAATTGTCATGGGAGGTGGGTCGTGTGGAATGAATTAATACTATTGAAATCTCATTGTAACTTGATACAATTAATAGCTGAAAAATTGGTCCTTATGACTAATGCTAATTGGAGATGAGAGTGCACGAAAAATTGACCATTATGACTAATGCACATGGGAGTTGTGTCCTGCCAAATGACTTAATATTGTAGCCAGTTCCCTTGATGCAATGAATGAGAAACCAATCATTATGACTAATGAATAATGGTCATGGGACATGCGTCACATTGAATAACTTAATAATCTATCCAGTTCACCTAATGTAATGAGTGTATGAGAAATTGTGTTGAGATGAGTGCATGAGAAATTGTGTTGAGAATTGGAAACTAAGCAATGAATTTCCTTGAATAAATTTTTGTTTTTGACTATTGTAGAGTAACTTTCTAAATATAGAAATTCACATCTACCATTGCAACAATGAATTTTTTGGTAAAGGTTGTCATTGATGTCAATATGGCATTCTTTGTGATGGAAAATATTGTTTTCGTACATGTCCTAAAGATGGTGACCTAACCCTAAGAACGAAAATGATGCATGACCTAATAATTAATATTGAAGCCCTAGAAGCCCTCATAGGAACTTGCATGCATAATAATGACAATATGAAATTCTAGCCTTGTTGAAGATGGTTACGATGCCCTTAAATCCTTGCACTAATGAAACCCCAGCTATATGACATCCTTGTTCTTGATGAAGAAGCCCCAAAGCCTCATGATAATAATGATTTCTAGATGTCCTAATCCTAAGGCCTATGTATATGTAGAAGGTGCCCTAACATTGTCCAAATAATAAATTCCTGAAGGTTTCCATGGATAAATTAATTGATAAACATATAATCTCAGTACATCTAGGGAAAACCTCTCTCAGTTGATTCCACTAGCTAAAAAAAGTTTTATTCGATGATATGAAGAACTAGGGTTTTGTTAAATGAGAGACAACGTAATTTTTGCCAAAACATTCTATTTTACAAGACAATAATTCCATAAATTGTGGGTATCGTGCTCATATTGTCCTTAGCCAAGCACACTTGCAAAAACGTACAAAATAATTATGCTACTGGGTTTGGATTTTATGTCCTTGAACAAAATTTTCATTATATCCATATAGGGCTTCAATAAGTGAGTTACAACTCACATTAAAACTAAAATTTGGACTTCAATCAAAAAACCATTGATCACATTATAGTTATAAAATTGAATGACAACCAGGGGTACCTCTCTTATTTTATTCTACTAGCAATTTCACCAAATGTTGCAAAGTAAATGTTCTAAGGCATAAACTGAATAAGAGTTGTGACATGTAAATTATCATTGAAGCTAAGATTTAGTAATCAAGATTCCATGGAAAGGTAGAAGATGAAGCTAAATGATTTACATTATGTGAAATTTACAGAATGCGTAATGTTTCTAACATACATTGTCTCTTGAAAAAAAAAAATTCAAATCGTGAATAACATGATGGTTATCCTTCCATGTTTAAATTTGCATAACAACTTTTTGAAGACATCAGAGAGTCGAAGAAGCAATAAGAAAACGACAAAAGCAATATTTCATTAAAATATATAGAAGAATTATTATTATCTTAAATATGGAAATCCACTATTAAAAATTACTATAATGAGTTTGCATGTGAATTGTGTTATAATGAAATTAGAGTGAATGAAATTGAACTTAGCTTTGTCATGGCAATTTCAATACTTATACTTGAAAATGAGAGGGCAACAATGGCATATCGAGCACCATTAAATATTTATGCATAATTGAAGTTGCATATTTCTTAATTGCCAGTCCATTCATATTTTTCACATTTTGTCGCATTCATGTATGTGGATTATACGTTTCAGAGTAGATTTTATTTTCAGTAATAATTGTATAGTTGGTTGAAGGTAGTATAACGGTATATTTGGATTTAGCACTAGTAAAAATTTTGTTTCTATATTGCGTAATGTAATTATTGATTCCTCTTTCTATTTGCAGTAACTATATAGTTGTGATATGTGTGAGTCCATACATTCTATTTTAGAAGATAGATAATGCTAAAAGCAACTAGTTAAAAAATATAATAACAATGTAATCTTTGAAACTATGTATTAATAATGAGTAAATTTGGCTATTGTTATTACATAGAAAAGGTATGCGATAAAAATAGATTGAGATTAATAATTATGGAAAACATTTTGGATATTTTAACATATGGATTGGAACAGGGTGTCTCGAGGAGACAATGAACAAAGAATTTCTTCTGCATGCTTTTTGCAAGCAATATTTTTGTTGTATTTCATTTTTATGTAATGTTTGAAATTGATTGCAAGGAAAATTTGGAGCTCTTGTAGAGAGGGGACTCTTGACATTGTTGTGAATGTGCGACCTTGAGATTCAGTTTTTCTAGTGTCTATTGTTGATTTTGGTAATTTCATACCCTGAGATTTATGTATAGTTAACGCCCAAGCCATTTTTAGTGGTTTTTTGCTAAAAATGGCAACTAGGGCCAAACTCCACCTTAGACAGGTCATTTGATGAAGATGATATTTTTATTCAATTCATGTTTATGAGAGGTGTAATATTGATCTAAATATCATCTCACTCTGACAATTATAAATGGAATAATGAATTTATTTCTTCTATGGACAAATTTTCAAGGTCATCCAACAATATAACGTAGGCTCAGGAAGCCTAAAATTCATGTCTCTTCACCCTCAACGTTGCATATAAATAGAAGGAGAATCTATCTCATATGTAAATTCATCATCTCACACATATCTCTCTCTCCTCATTTGATTGGGTCGTATGAATTTCAGGCAACCTTCATCTCCTCCACACGTGTGAAGGGTTCACTGTGTTTTCTTGTTTTCCTGCATCCACCAAGTCACAACAAGTTTGGCCAATGTTGGTGGGAAATTATTTGATCTTGTTTGATTGTGTTTTTATTGGCAGAATTTTTTCTTGGGCAGGTCACATTCTCTAGCATAGATTTCGAGGATTTTTGGTTTGTTTGACCAGCATTAACTGTAGGCTCTTTGACCATATGTTTGATTGTGCATTGAACAAGTTTGACCAATATTTTAAGGATTATTTTGGGATTATTTACATTGTGCTTGGAGGATGAATTAACTGGGTTTTACTGACCTGATTTGGAGGAGTAATTTTGCTAATTTGTCCAACGTTGAGTTTCTAGTTAGGCCATCCTATTGATTGCAGTTTCACAGGCAAAATTTGACTATGTTTATGGATGTAAATTTGTATAGTGTACTCTCTTTGTCTGATGAACTGTATAATAATAATAAGAATATTTTATCAAAGGGTTTTCCCCACACTGGGGTTTTTCCCTAGCATCAGCCAAATATTATGTCCTTTTGTCTTGGCTTCTCTTCTAGATATCGGGCTAATAAGAAAAAATGAAGTAAATTTCTCTTAAGAATAGAGCATAGCATTATTATCTAAAATTAAAATTAAGGGGGAAGTCTATGTAGAACAAACCGAGGGGTTTGAAGTTCTAGATCAAGAGACACATGTATGTAGTTTGAAGAAATCCCTCTATGAGTTGAAGCAAGCACCCCGGGATTGGTATGAGAGTATTGACAACTATCTAATGAAGTTGGGTTTTAGAAGAAATGAAGTTGATATGATCCGGCCGAGAGCAATAGGAGTGATTTAGAAGGTGGTGTAGGGCTTAGGGAAGGTGAATGATGGAAGAAACAAGGAAAGGGAGTGGCTAGGACTTCCTCGGATATCAAACTAATGTTTGTGAGATGGTTGGATTTTCTCAACAAAATTGGGAAGTTGTTCTTATGGAATGATGAATTGGTTGATGGAATTAGTGACTTTTGGTGATCATGGATGGATGAGGTGAGGATAGGGTTGCTGACATAAGATATTCATGCACTATTGAAAGCTCCTGCAATACACACATCACTGCCATTTACTGATGAATCATGTCAAACAAGGAATATTTCTAATCAATATAAGAACCAAAATTCCATTATTTAGTTTCCTAGTTCATGCATGGAAATACTTGCAGAATATTGTTAAACACCATGAGATCTAATACAAAGTTGGAGATATTAGAAATAAAAATTGAAACCTATTCTTGGAAACTGAAAAGATGCTGGCCTAAGTAGCAAAAAACCATAAATTCCATAAGAAATTAGAATTTTGTCTTTTTGGGGCTGAATAGTAGTTTTTCCTCAAACCATGGTCCCTAAAGGGAGGACTGAGGCCAAACCCACCTACTATCAACCTTTTTGCTATTACTTTACCTCTCTAAAACTACTACTAAAGCTATGCACAAATGGAAGTGAACTAAACCAACTTACCACTACTTGTAATGAAATAATGCTAAAATCATCTCAACACTTAATCTATGAAAGAACCTAAGCATACAACTACAAGAAGAGGAGACTTTGCTATTAGGGTTGGTCTCTAACCCAAGAGATTTACCCCTCTATGTCAACTCAGTGCTGGATCAAGGAAATGCTCATTCTCATTATCATATCAAAAAAATTACATAACAATGTTTTGCCACAAAACTTGAATTTTAAAATCCTTAGTGCTCTTACATAAAAAATATGAATCCTAATGAGGTTTTAGGCCTCCTTATTTATACAACTGAAGTCTCCAAAAAATTCCTTAAATCTAAGGAGGATTGGCTCCCAAACTCAAGATGAATTGGTTCTTAACTGTCACTGGGTCGGCTGCCCATGATATCCGTGACTCAGCTTCTTGAAACTCCGAGATAGTATGATTTGATTGAGGAATATTCGAATGAGTGAGGATTTAATGAGGAGGATCTATCTCCTATAATATCTCCTCCTTGTCTAATTCAAGTTTCTGACTTTAATTAGCCAAAATTTCCATGATTTACTCCCAAGAACCTGCAATCAATGCACATTAGACCACAAGACATAACATCTTACTTTTACTCATCTCATTAAGAAAAATATAATTAAAACATGTAAGGAATTATGAGAAGAGTTGATTTTACTAAGCTTGGAGGTGTATTAAGTTTGATATAGTTACACAATGATGAGGCTCGTCACCAAACTTTGCAATCCTAAGCTGAGGAAAGCTAGGTCTGATGTGTAATATGAAAAGTAAATACTTTATGAAATAATAATTAATTAATCACTTGGAAAAGCGAGACACCAAGAGATGAGATTCCTACCAAAATCCTATTGCTGAACGGGATTGATTAACTCTTTAATCATAAAGTTTCTAGATGTAATTCTAGATAAGTTGGATGGATTGGAGATAAATATCCATTAACAAAAACATAGAAGATTTTCAGGAGAGAAAGCCAAGATTTTATGAGGAGAAGCCTCGTGGGAGAGAATGGCGAGATTTTGTGAGATAATCCTAGGGAAATGGATAAGAAGATCCATAAAAGTGGGACACCGCTAATGGAAACCATATCATGAATGAGGGTATTAAATACCCATGCATATATCAATTGGAGGCAGTTGATCCATGCCAAGAACCTCAACTTGGGGGGAATTAGAGGTGATTCATGGTTGGGTTGTGGTGCTCTGTTTCCCAAGTGGGAATCTAGTCGGACTCTCTTTTGTGGGACATTCTGTATGTTGTGTTCTTACTCTCTTTGTTATAATTTCAATTAGCATATGAGAGGATTGATTGAGTTTTCCTTGCCATGAGAATGAATGGCTGAATTGCTTAGGATAATTATACATGAGTAAATTTTCTGGTCTTCTCTTATAATCTGGCTAGATTCACATGCATGGTATATGTTATATGGTTAATCCTTACTTCTTATGTTGTGAATCATTCAGCTCAGATGTACGGATGGTAGATTTATCTTTATTATGGGAATGATGGATTCTCATCTGTGTGACTCTTATTGCATCCAAGTGTAAAGTTAGTGATAGAAGCATAGTAAGTGTTACATTACTGGTGCCAATGAGCTATCTAAGTCATGATAGAATCTGCATGGGACAATTTTGCATAAGTATAATTATTATATGTTTATGAGAGGTTCATATACAGATATGAAGATAACTATTGAATCTACACTAAATCATCATTAAGTACTGAAGGAACATAGTATTCCTCTAACTTATGTGATATCTTAGGGCTAAATTGGAAATTATTTATGCACAAGACATTGGTACCTGCAGAACAGTTATGGAGTAATATTTCTGACTGTATAGTTAATGATGCAGTACTATCTATGCCACGCATGAGCCTAGTGTAACTATGTTTGCATAAAAGTTATATCACTAACCTTATTGACTATGCATGTGGAACTATGTGCATGATTCATAGACATGTTAGTTATAGTATCTCAATGGAATGTTCCATTAATGCTTTTGTGGGGATGTCAAAGAGTTTTAATAAAGGCATGCTATGATTAATTCCTTTCTGCCAATTGTGAATTATGCCTAATGGTTGGTCTAACCTACAAGTCTTATCAAAGAACCTAAAAGTTCCACATCATGGATCCATTTTTCGTATCGCTGAATTGATAAGCCTATGAGTATAGATGTATGAATAATATGGTTCATTTATTGATGAATAAATATAATATTATACTATTGTCAATGATTGAGTATTAACTGCCAATAAAGGAAATTTACAAGAATGGAGCCTTTTAGTTAATTATCAGAGTAGGCTAGGAGGTATTTTACAAATGGTATTAGATCCATGGATTCAAACATTGAGGCCTATGCACGAATCCACCTCAGTAGAGTTTTTGTTTATGGGTTTTAATTATAAAAATTCTATAAGAAAAATAACCCAAAATTCATAAAGGTGAAGTTAAACATTGAAACTTAGAACATCTTATTATCATATTGATTTCTTTTCATTAAAGAAAGTTAGAATTCCTTAAGGTTGACTCGAAATATTAACTTGGTTTATTAAGGAATTATGGAGGAATCATTAACATATATATGTTAATCCTATATCTATATCTATACATACATACATACATATATATATATATATATAAAACACGTTAATCTATCAAGAAATTAAATCTAATGGGGAGTTTTTATGCATTGTGGGAAGATGTTTGACTTCTACCCCATCTAGGTTGTATGGGGAGGCATGACTTCTTGAAAGACCGTATGGGTCGAAAATTTAGTATTGGGTCGATTCGACCAATTTTACCTAAAATGGATATCGAGGTAAATACACATGGACATCTTAAAATCGAAGGGTATTTCATGATCTTGACTAAAGCTTTCTATTTTCTCTGTTTCCAAAGCTGGTCATGCAAACTGTCAATTGCAACAGACCGATTGGTTCCTTCGCCTAATTTTTTGGTGGAATCCTTTATTTAGCATGTTGATTCGCACCTGGACCTATTTCTTCTTGGATTAACTCGTTACTAAGCCCTTCCTTAGTATCTGACTGCATTTGTATACAATTGGACTATGGTTCAAGGTGGGAACTTGGTTGTTTCCCCTCACGAAAAGAGTATAACGTTGTCTATCCTTGAGCAGTGCAAACTATTTTCTCTTCTCTCACATAGACGGCAAGGGTTGGAATCAATTGTTACTCAATCCAAATTATTGGATGACGATATTTTCCTCATGCATTTTGCCGAGATTGATAGTTTGGAAGTATTCAGGCTCTACTATATCACATATTTTGAGAGTTCTAAAGTCATAGAATCATCAATATGGAGTGCGTAGATCTGGATGAAAGATCAACATCTTAGCAGGAGTAGGGTGGAAGAAGGCTATAAAAGAGACCATGAAAGCCTAGGCCAGGGATGGAATGAACACCATTGAAGCATCGATTGCCTTAGTTAAGAGTAGGAGTTTCTTTCGCCTTCTAATTTAAATGAGGTCTTGGATGCATGAAAACAATAGCGATGAAATAATGGTATCTTGAGATTGGTATTGTCTGGATCCAACATTGTAGAAGTGTTGAATGAAGGAAGTCATAGGTTTGTAGAAATTAATTAATCATTTATACATTTGCTGGGAGAATGGTCATTAGAAGATGTTTGATGCACCATAGGGATGATCCTCCCTTGTGGCTTGGAGTTTGATACATGGATTGTCATTCACAGTGTGATGTGTTATCCCACATGTGCTGTCATTTCCTTTTTTGATTAAAGTCAATAGAATGGAATGTACGCCAGTTTTAGTGGTTCTAGACCCACGTTTTATGGGTAAAAGAAACAATGCATGCCAATTAGACGATGCAGAAAATCATGATTATTGTTTCCCCTTTTAAACGTCATTCGGGTTGCTATACCTTTTCCATGGAAGGATTGAAGAAAAGGTCACAGCACTACGGTTTCCCTTTTTTCTGTCTTCCTTACCATAGATTTGGAGGCGATCGACCACTGATCGAATTGGCCACAAACATAATGATTAGATAATGGTTATCCTGAGAGGCATCCTCACCCTTAGTTGGATAGAGGTTATCTGTAAATCACATGATGCTCAATCTTAACCAAGTGATAAACCTAGTCATCAAAGGATAAAATCCTAAAGAGAAGGTAATGTTTATCCCAACCTTTAATTGAGTACTCTATCCTTCGATGCATTGAGACTAATCATAAATGACTGAGCACGCTCGGTTCTCTAGAGATCTCTTTATGCTTTGCAGATAGCATGAGTAATTATTGTTTATTTTTCTTCGATTGATTTTGTTTACTTGAAGAAGTTCGACATATATATATATATATATATATATATATATATATATACACGTACGTATGGACAACGTTTTATAAACATTGTTCACTACCTATAACAGGTTTTATGGGTGATCAAATAAGGTGTAGGGGATTCTAAAATCATTTTGTTTATGTGTTGAGGATGTTGTAAGCATATGTTGTGGCAGATTTGACGTCTGCAAACTCTTTCAACCAGAAACAAAAATTGCACTACATGCTTGATAAATAAGTATAGATTGCATGTTAGTTGGAAAACTGCAAGTCGTTCTTTGACAGTGTGAGTTTCACTGTTATGTGTCAAGCATGATTGCAGTAAACACATTCATAACAAAGGAGCTTAAGAAGCTAGGGGAACTTGAATAATCTGGAAGTAAGAGGTTGCTTACTTTTCACCGTGAGGGTGACAGGGGGTTGATCGTGTCTTCTTTTCCTTTACACAAAGTCGGGTGCTCTCTGGGAATGATTAGACCACTAACCATATTCCTTTATAGGCATCGAAATCATTTGTGGATCTAAACACCACTATCATCCATGTTAAAAGAGAAAGAGATCCTTCATAAAATGTGTCAAAGTAAGTATGGTTTGGGGGTGTTGTTCCAGAGTTTTCCCCTCACAAAAACCTTCAAAAATTATTCGGATCTGGGAGGGTTGAATGTGTTCAAACTATACTAACTAGTGTGCATAGTTGAAATGGATGATCTGGTCATTTTAATGACAAATACACCTTCTCAATGTGCACTCTCAGGTTCCTGAAAAGGGGACAGGTTGCACTACAACAATCACTGTAAGTGTTATTCCATTCAAATTTATATAACACCAAAAATCTGCATTGAAGCAACACGTAGTTACCTTCAAGTAAGTAGTGAGCTCTGGAAAATGCCTAATTTTATTCCAACGTCAAATTATGTATTGGTAAGGTTTTTGGGGGCATGTAACACTTTGTTAAACACACTCATGGCCTTTAGTTTATAATCCTCCTTTTGCAAGATGAGACGTTGTTACTTGTGGTGCATAATCTATAAAATAAGATTTATGTTTTGGACCTCTCAGTCATCCTGATTATCTTTGCAGTGACGAATGCCTGTGATAATGGAATAAATGTGTTATGGAATAAATGTGTTATATTAACATCACAGGCTTAGGCTTTTATAATGGCCATGACAGATACGAGGAGATGCATATACAAGAAATGAATTCTAATTTACGGTTGTTTAACTATTTATGCATGTAGAGAAACAAAATGCGGGATAAATCACATATAAGAGATTACGTGCTTTTGGTAATAGTGATTTTAAATTTTTGGGAATTGTGCTAAAATTTTTGAGTTTTAATTTCTAATGGGGAAGTTCCATGGTTACCTTCCTAATCAGAAATTGATATTTAATAATACAAAAAGACAACTACAAGTTAACGTGTTGATTAGATTATATGATTAGATTATTTAATAATACAAAAAGACAACTACAAGTTAACGTGTTGATTAGATTGAAAAGGTTGAATGTCATTTGGTTTATTATCGAATTATGTGAAGTGGTAAAATCTATTGGTTATATGCGTGGATGTTTTCAAAACTAAGTTATTTTTGAATGATTTGGGAGCACACAAAAACTCTATGCCATAATGTACAAACGATTTAAAATAACTATGAAATAAATTAAGTATGATTATGGTATTAAAGGATTGAACCATTACATATTGAGATAATTTGTTGAGTTAGAATGTTATAGTTTCCTTGAGTCAAGAGTAATGATGGTGGTTTCAGACATTGAGGAGTCTCCCATGTAATTTGGTCATATGTAATGTGATCATAACTATTGTTTCACTTATTGCATTTATCATATAGACCTTTCAGCGAATAGACTTTGATTATAGATTGATGATGAGAATGATGCTCAGGGAGAGCAAATATAGTACATGGTTACCAGAAGTTGCTCTGGTATGTTTGCATGCATAGAAAAGTGCTAAATTGGAGAATTAACATGCTTATTAATATTAATAAGTTTCCCTATTGTGTCCCTCACAGATAAGGAGCTTAACTTTTTTTATTATATAAGTGTCATGATTTAAGCTATGGCTAAAAACTCTTATGAGGACATCATGACTCTATATCATGATTGAATAATGATATTTGAAAATATGCATAGAAGGGTAGTTAAATAATTAATAATCATGGTAAATCATGGCCATCATATTAATGTAATATTAAATATTCATAAGAAGAATGTGATTACTTGAGTTGTACATTTACATGTATGACTTGCATGTAGGACTCATTGTTGGGATGCAATGAGTTGCATGGATGTGCTTTCATATGTGAAGGAATCACAAATTCTCACCAACTAAATTATGATAAAATCAAAGAGAAATTCATCATGTATGTGGAAGAATATGTGGTGTATTTGACTTGGGTTATATATCATAGAGGTCAAACATTAATCTATGTTTATTTAAAAAATAAATCATTGCATGAATTTTGAAGTGAGTATCCATATATATGACCAAAGTAGAGATTAATAATTACACTTATGTTAAATATTCAAGTTTTTGGATAACTCAATTGCAAGGGGGAAGAGAGAGTCCCTCGAAAACTATATTGGAATGAAACTAAATTGATTAATTCAATAAGTAATAGCGACTGGTGGATTTAATGATATGGCCATCATATCATTTTATATTATGAAATTGCATGATTTCTATACAAGGGAAAAGTTTAATAAAATACAAACTCATTAAGGTAACTTAGTAATAAGCCATCATATTATTCTACCGATATCTAAAATCAAATTAGGAGTTGTATAAGTAAGGACATAACTTAAGGAAATAAATTTGTGCTTAAAAGATCCTAAGAAAGGATGAGAGATGTAAAAGACAGGTATTTGTATGTAATATAAGACTAAGTACCTTAAGGTTATCTTCTAGTTAATGTTGTTTTGTTTAGAAGTGGACATGCAGTCAAAGATGTAATTCACTTTGGTTATGGTTTTTCGATGGATGAATTATTTTAATAAGAAAATGTTCTAATTTCGCATTATTTGAGGAAAGAAAACCTTATCAAGACATTAGGCATAGTTAAATAAACATGCATAGGCTAGAACTTGAGGCATTTTGACTGGGTAAAGTATACTTGCAAATTAGACATGATGGTGTCTAATGTATTAGAGCAATTCATAGAAACCTGATGAATAAAAATGATACTCTAAATTCAGAACATGATGGTCCAAACTAATAAGCACAATCTTGATAAGCCCAAAAGGTTTTCACATTAATACAACTTATGAGGGTCTAAGAGATTGTATAGACAATTGGGTTCATTAAAGGGTATCAAACAAGCTATTAAATTAGATTGATATCATACCAATTGAAATGAATATTTTGTACCAAGAAATATCGGGAGGTTCTCATGACAGAATGCCTTGATAATGTGTCTAGGTTGAATAGGATAACATAAGAAATGTTGCATAAACCACATAGGAATTCATGTTAATAAAAATTGATAATTAATCTCTTTGTTGTAAGGGTGATTTAATGTTAAGAGGAGGCGTTAACTTGTAAATACCATGAGATCATGCTATCGTACACATAATAAATACAAGCTTAAAGTGTGTAGAATGGAAAGCATGGAAAATTTCATTTATAACTCATAAAGGGGAAATGATATTGTACTTACACTGAATTATGCATGGCCAACAAGATGTTCAGGTATAAAAAGGGAAATAGTAAATCACACAACATGAATTGTTTATGTATTGAATATTTGTTAAGAACTAACCAAATTTGTTCTTGGTTAAGGACAAGCTAAGATGAGTTTTAGACTCCAAATATCTATGATAGACTGAGCATCATAGTTAATAGTCTGCTTTATAATTAAGAGTAATGTATATTCCATTTTTGTTAAAACCTTGTCGAGAGGACAGATCGAATCCCAAAACTAAAAGTTATGGGTATGATAAAGTTATAGTATGCATGATTAATTTTATGGTACTATTATGTTGATATTGTTTTGGAACCACATGATGCAGGAGAATGATTTTCTAAAGATAGCACTTGAATACTATGACATAAAACTTTTTCACTGGTTGCAGAAATGGAACATGTCCATGAAATTCCTTATTATTCTAGCAATAAACTTAGCACAATTATTCGACTTACCTAAAGCTAATATAAATAAATGAAGGAATTTTTGACATAATACTTACATGGTTGGAAACACATGGATAAAGTATATGTCATGCAGATGATGCTATGTACAATGGTATGATGTACCAAGGGTATAGATGGTACTATGTACAAACGGTATATATGATACCAGTATGAATACATGTATTTCATAATAATAATATATGTCATGTATAGTTGTGTGTGTGTAATACACAATATGTGCAGGTAGGCGTGAAGACACTGGGTGATTGTCTGGCATGGAAACCAACGTTGAGTGAGATAAAAGGTGATTCAAGGACAAGTATGAGTATTTATTTTAGTTTGTATACATGTGATTATGATTATGATGCATGCATATAATTATGATGGTTGGGTGTGAGCTATCCGGATATGATATTTCATACATATTGATTTGGGAAATATGCTAGTTGACTTGTTGTATGCAAAGAAATTGCAAGAAGAAAGTGTTTGGTAAGAACACGAAGGCTTGGAATAATGTAGGGGAAGAACATGAATTCTTCAAATAAAATAAATCAAGGGAAATATAAGACGTAGCTACTCATATTGTAGTACTATATATCAAAATTATGATGTTAATTGTGGTATACATAGTTGAGTTTATGCATCTAAAATATGTCACAAAAAATTGGTTGAAACCAATTCTACAGGTAGAAATGGAAGGATATACGTGGGAGAACTCCTTTGTAACCCATATATTCCATCAAAATATCTACATCAGATGGCCAGGCCATGGGAGCTTGTGAATTCAAAGACAACTACCTGTGAATCAGGAAATTGTAAGATGTAGTAATATAACAAGTACAGTGTAAATTTAAGGGGGGGAGTATATACCACCCCTCCCTTGTGTGTCAAACTTTGCAAAAATAAGCTAAGGAAAGCTAGGTCTGATGTCTAATATGAAAAGTAAATATTTTATGAAATAATAATTAATTAATCACTTGGAAAAGTGAGACACCACGAGATGAGAATCTAGCTAAATCCCATTTGTGAATGGGATGGATAATTCTTTCATGTTGAAGCTTCTAGATGTAATTCTAGATAATTTGGACGGATTGGAGATAAATATCCATTAAGAAAAACATAAAATATTTGTGGCAAAGAAAGAAAGCTTTGATGAGGAAAATCTTCACGAGAGAGAAAGGCGAGCATTTATGAGATAAACGTAGACAAATGGATAAAAAGATCCATAAAAGTGGTATGCCACTAATTGAATCCATATCGTGAAAGAGGGTATTAAATACCCATTGCATAAATCAATTGGGGGAAGTTGAACCATGGCAAGAACCTCGGCTCAAGTGGAATCAGAGGTGATCGATGGTTGGGTGGTGGTTCTCTATTTTCGAAGTGGTGTTCCTATCTTCCAATCTAGTCAGAGTCTCTTGTGTGGGATGTTCTATATGTCAGATTATTATCCTCTATATTATAATTTTAGTTAGCATATGAGGGGATCGCTTGAGTTTTCCTTTAGATAAGAATGAATAAATGAATTGCATATGATAATTATACATGAATAAATTGACTGGTGCTCTATTCTATTTTGGTTGGATTCACTTGTACGGTATATATTGTATGGTTACTCCTTACTTCTTATGTTGTAAATCATTTAGCTCAGATGTATGGATGGTAGAGTTAAATTTATTACGGAAATCATGGATTCTTATAAATGTGACTCTTGTTACATCCGAGTGTAAAGTTAGCGATACAAGTATAGTAAGTGTTTGACATTACTGGTTCCAATGAGCTATCCGACTCATGATAGAATCTGCATGGGACAATTATGCATAAGTAAAATTCTTGTATTAACTATGTTTATGAGATGATCATATATGAATGTCAAGATAACTATTAAATCTAAACTTGATCATCATTAAGTTAGTGAAGGAACATAGTATGCCTCTAACTTATGGGATATCTCGGCGTTAAATGTGCAATTATTTATGCATGAGACATTTGTGCATATGGAATAGGTATGGAGTAATACTTCTGACTATATAGTTAATGATGCAATATTATCTATGCCATGCATGAGCATAGTGTAGCTATTTTGCATAAAATTTATATCACTAACCCTTTTGACTATGCATGTAGAACTATGATCATGATTCATAGACATGTTAGTTACAGTAGACTCAAAGCAATGTTCCATTAATGCTTGTGTGGGGTTTTCAAAGAGTATTAATAAATGCATGCTATGATTAATTCTTTTCTCCCAATTGTGAATTATGCTTAGTGGTTGATCTGACCTACAAGTCTTATCAAAGAACCTAAAAGTTCCACATCAAGGATCCATTTTTTGTATCATTCAGTTGATAATACTATGAGTATAGTTGTATGAATAATAGGGTTAATTTAATGAAAAATCAAATATACCATTATACTATTGTCAACAGTTGAATCTTAACTACCAATAAGGGAAATTTACAAGGATGAGAGCCTAGTAATCAATTATCAGGGTATGCTCAGGAGGTATGTTACAAATAATCTCGTGTTTCATGACTACTCCAAGCATATTGAAATCATGTATCAGTTTATCTGGGATATGGTACAACGTTGAGAAATAAAGCTCCATCAGATTGGGACTAATGAATAGGTCACAGATGTTTTATAAATCCCTTGGGGAAGGTCAAATTCTTAACCTTGCATTAACAACATGGATTCATGGAGAGACCCTCTTATGAAGGCCCCGTTTGAGTTGGATATTGAGCTCTAGGAGCTCTTCGGGGCTTGGGGTACTTCTTGGAGTGATGAATGACCATAGGGTGAGTGGTTCATCTTCCCCTAGGGGTGTGCTATGTATAGGGTGAGTGGTTCACCTTCTCATGTGATACCCCATGATGGTTGATATATGCATAGGATGAGTGGTTTGCCTTCTCCTATGGAATATGAGTAAGATGAGTGGTTCAACTTCACATAGCAATACATGCTACCCATGCAGTGACTCATGGGAAGTACCTATCATTTGGCCAATCAGTAGAGAAATGAGGATAGGGACCATAACAATACCTATGGACGCATCATGTAATTCCGTACTCCCTATGCTAAGATGTTTGATTTTGATATCAGATAAATGGAGGCGGACTTCGAGTCAGTGGAGAGTGGTATGATACACTCTTGACCATTTGTTCTTCATTATTTATTCATGCTTCAAAGGAGCAGAGAGGAGTAGAGCATGGATGTCAGAGATGGTAAAAATTGAGAGATGGTTTGGCAGGTGGAGTTCTCCCTAGTTGAGAGAAGGTTAAATTTGGAAACTAGGGCCAAACTCCACCTTGGATAGCTCATATGATGAAGCTAATAATTTTATTGGATTCCTCTTTCTGAGAGGTGTAGGATTGATCAAAAAGTCATCTCATTTAGATAAGTATAACTAGAATTATGAATTTATTTATTCTATGGACAAATTGTCAAGGTTGACCAACAATCTAATGTAGGCTCAAGAAGCCCAAAATTCATGTCTCTTCACCCTGAACGTTGCATATAAATAGAAGGAGCACCTACCTCATTTGGACATTCATCATCTCACACATATCTCTCTCTCCTAATATGATTGGGTCATATGAATTTCAGGAAATCTTCTTCTCCTCCACATGTGCGAAGGGTTGACTATGTTTTTATGTTTTCCTATGTTGACCAAGTTACAACAAGTTTGGCCAGCGTTTACCTGAATTATTTTACCTTGTTTGACTATGTTTTTCTTGGGGGAATTTTTGTTTGAGCAGGTCACATTCTCTCACAAATATTTTGAGGATTTCAAGGTTGTTTGACTAGTGTTGACCACACGCCCTTTCATCACAAGTTTGATTGTGTGTTTACCAAGTTTGACTAACCCTTTTAGGATTGTTTTGGGCTGATTTGGACTATTCTTGGAGGTTGAATTGATTGGTTTTGACCGAGATTATTTGGAGGAGTAATTTTGTCAATTTCACCATTGTTAACTTTCTAGTTAGGGCACCCTTGTGAATGCAGCTTGACTAGACAGATTTGACTATGTTTGGGCAAGTAAATTTGTATATTACACTATCTCTCTCTGCTAAAATTTTGAAGAATAATAATAAGATTTTATCAAATGGTTTTACCCACATTGGGGTTTTTCCCTAGCATCCACAAAATATTGTATTGTATTGTCTTGGCTTGTCTTCTAGTTATTGTTTATGCTATATCCGCATTTACTATTAATGTTAATGTGATTACTCATATAGAAATTGAGATTAGGCTAATAAGACAAATTGAGGTAAATTTGTCTTAAGCATAGAACATACCATTGTTATCTAAAATTAACAAATTTGCGTACGTCCATTTACTTTTATTGTTGTAATAGGTAAGTGAGTAGGATTTATTTCATCCCAAGGAGGCTCGATGTTGAATGTTTGGAGGTGCAGTTGATTCTTTGTAAAAGATGGATATAATTTTCTTGAGGGAACCATTAACAAGTTTAGATGAAACCCAAACGTTGGAAGTTAGTATTAATTTTTGGCCTTTTCATAGCAAGCCAATTCACTCAAGTTTCTCGTCTTCTGAGGAAAGTCTAGAATATGTGTTGTCGTCTTCTATGATGGATCTTGTAACATGAGCCTCTTCCTTTTATTGTCAATAATCATATGGAAGAGAAATTATTGATAGATGTGATGGAAATTACTTGTTAGAAAAGCAAAGGGTATGTTATAAGCATACAATTATTGAAGCTTTCAGTCTATGTTCAACGAAACTTCTACGAACTAGACGTTTTTGGTCATACCCATACCTGGAAGTCTGAAACGCGACCAAAACTTATTCAAAACTTGACCATGATGTAATCATCTATGAGATTTAATATAGACTTTGTTTTCCTTCTGAATTGTCATCTATCGGTCTTATTCCCTTTTTTCTTGCAATATAATGTGTAATTATATATATATGATCTATTAGCTGACATTTCAGCCAATGTTTCCATTTTTGGGAGGTCACATTTCTAAACATAACTGTTTGAGAAACTCCAAAACGTTTTGGTGCTTTGTGCTACTTAGATTTCAGTCATACAGATCCATTTCCACCTCTAGATGGCTCTATTGTTGACAATAACGACGTTGGACAACCCTAGAAGATTGATGAAATTTGTAAGGAAACCCTCAATGACATATACAACTATAGTGTTGAGAATGAAAATGATGTCAAGAAAATCATTGATGAAGAATACAGGCTTGCCCAAATAAAAAAATTCTCTTTAGACCAGATAAAATGCAAAGATGTTCTCTTCTCCATGAACATGTGGAAAATCATTCATGCACTAGATTTTTAAAAGGAAATGTAGACAACAAACCTCTAACAAATCTGCATCAAGTTAACATTAAGGGACAATTTTGGGGCCTGAAAAGATGCATTTTGGAACCATCGATGATATAGGTCAAGATGATCTTGCAACTAGCAAGAGGGAATTTTATCAATGTAGTCATAAATAAGATCTTGGTTCGCTGACCATTCAGCTTAAGGGGTACCTTTCGAGGTGTGATTCACATCAATATGATTTGTATACACATAGGTAACCAAAAAAGACAAATTGTAGGAAAAAAGGGCTATTACCAGGAGTAAGACGTTTGGATCTGATCATGAGCCTTATGATATTTTTCATAGGAAAGATGCTCTCTAGCACATTCAATATGTGGTTCATCCCGAGGGGACTGTTTTCCTATATCATTACATTGGTTTCAATGCTACGAGTGAAATGGATGGAAGTTGAATATTTAAATCAACCATGTTGGAACCAAGCAACCTGTTGTTCAAAACTATAGGCATGTTGAGCACCATGCAAATATAGCTAAAGGAAAGCATTCTGATGCACAGTCTAGTGCCAGAAGCCATGTACAATCTATTCAAGAAAATGATATATTTATAAAAAAAAATTAAGTGCAAATTACATGAAATGATCCCATGGACAGTTGTAGTTGTAGTTCTATCCCTGACCACTTTGTATAAATATTTATGAACACAAATGAAAAATGAAGTCATACACACTCTTTTTCACGCTTTAGGGGATAGGACTAGTTCTAATATAATTCAAAAAGACATAAGAATTGGTAGAGTTGATCAATGTGAAATATTTTTGAAGAGTGCTCTTCATGCTACTAGAAGAATAGCTAACTCACATGATATTTTATATCTAGAGGAACAATGGGAACCATACCCCCTCCATGACTATGAGTTCCTTGTCCACAATGAAATAATGGAAAGAATGGAAAGCATTTTAACATTAAGAGATTCAAAGTTTTATTTTTTACTATAGAATGAAAGGATGACTAACCAAGAATCAATTATGATGGAGAAACCATTTTAAAATAGCTTGATAGACAAAAATAATGTGTTTGTACTCTAAAATTACTTAGTGTTTGACATGAGACTGAGAAATGAAATTTGGATTTTAGAAGTATTTCACATGGATCAATGCTTGCCCCAAAAATTATTAAATAAGGATTAGTTTGGTTGGATCACTATAACTTGCAACAAAAACAGGTGTCAGTTCGGTTGGATCACTAGCACTTGCAATAGAAATAGGCGCTAATGCAAGTGCTAGTGACACATGGGAAATCAACCTCCAACATGTTCTCTTCTAAGACATAGTGCTGCAAAATTAAATCACATCATAATTGTTTTCAGATTCTAAACAATAGGCAGTAAAATTGATATTATACTATGCAAAATGCAACTGTTACAAGATACATCCATGTACCACTGGCCACATCCAACTACCAGTTTAAACTAATTTATCACAATATTGTGGTCATGCTAGATAGATAAGCTTTAAACTAGAACCCAAACTTGGTCGGCATAAGTGTGAGAGAATGTTAGGCCTATGAAAAGATTGGAAAGAGCTAGAAATAACTCAGGCAAATAGAAAATAAACAATTACTAGTGACGAGACTTTATTAGTTTCTAATGAAAGGCATTTCTTAGACCCCACCAAGGCTCATTGTTTTGTGTGAATGAAACCAGTTGCAATCCTACAAAATTTGGGAGAATAGATACCCCAACCATGGCTCCTCAACAAAAGGGATCTAATCACATTCCATTGTAGTAAGCCTCAAATGACGAAAGGCGTATTTGCAACATAGATAGAAAAGGAAGCATCTTGTCAAATGAACCAGTAAAGAGTCAATACTTTTATTTTAAATCAATTCAAAAACTAAAACTAATAGACGTAGGCCCTTTGAACAATAGAGGAATGAATGACAAGAGTGAAAAACACATAGTATTATAATCAACGTGAAATAAATGAAAGTAGGTATATAGAAGACATAGGTAAGCAATATAATTCATTAACAACAAGAGATCCACTGATATAAACTATAGGAACAACACTTGTTTCTTAGCAGTCATATCTTTTCTTATAGGCCCATCAAGCTTGGAAATTAAATTTTTTTCTTTAGCAATTACGTACAATATAGAAAACCCTTGAAAGGGTAAACGTACAAACATAATCTCAGTAAAGTCGGTTGAAGGAGAAACTATGCTCCAAAAGATATCAAATTTGGTGTTCAATCAAGAGCTGCAATCTTGGAAGGTGTGAAACAACTGGTAGTTGCTGTAATGGTGATAATGGAACCAAAGGGTCCTAATCTTGTTATTGATCAAATTTATGGTGTTCCAAAAGTAATCAAATTTTTGGAGAAAATAGAACTACCAACTTGGAGGATCTTGCTGTAATCACTGGTGGTCAAATGATTACAGAAGAACTTGGCATGAAGCTTGAAAAGGTTGAAGATGATATGTTTGGCTCGGTAATGAAGGTAACTGTATTGAATGATGACAAAATTATTCTTGATGGAGGTGGTGAATAAGAAGGCTATAGAACAAATATGTGAGAATATTGAGGATGCCATTGAAGCCAGCACGACAAGATATGATCAGGATAAGTATCAGGAGAGGTTGGAAAAGATTTTAAGACGAGTTGTAGTTCTGAATATTGGTGGTGCTAGTGAGGTGGAAGTAGGGGAGAAGAAACATAGAGTTACAAATTCCATAAATTCCACCAAGGTAGAAATTGAGGAGGGTATTGTGCTAAGAGGTGGTGTTTCTCTTCTTTATGTGACAAATGAGCTAAAAAAGCCACAGACTATTCACTTCGACCAAAATATTATAGTGCAAGTTATTCAGAATGCATTGAAGATGCCTGCATATATGATTGCTACAGATGCAGGTGTGTAAGGTGCATTTGTTGTTGGGAAATTACTAGAGAAAGATAATCTTGACCTTGGCTATGATGTTGCCAAAGGTGAATATGTTTACATGGTGAAGGAAGGGATTATTGATTGCTTGAAAGTGTTCAAAACTAGTTTGGTTGATGTTGCAAGTGTGTATTCACTATTAACCACAAAAGAGTGCGTCGTTGTTGAGATTCTGAAGGATGAGAAGGAAGGACTAGCTATGGTCCTAGTTTTGAAGGTTAAAATTTGGGTCAATTAGTTTGATAGCAGTTAGTTTGGCCCTAGAATGGGTTTGTGGTTCTTCTCTCTAGTAACACTTCCTTTTCTCATGTCTAAACCTTCTTATCCAGGTATATAGAGACAACATATAAAGTGGTAGATCGATAACCTATAGGATCATTATACATGGCAGTAGTAGATTTTGTAGCTTCCCCTCTATTGGTTATTATAGATTGACTAGCATGAGTAGCGGCTTTAGTAGTTTATCCATGGGTACCACCTATAGTAGAGGAAGCAGTTGAAGCACCAGTAGTAGCATCAGTACCATCATAGCTAGTTTACCTATAAGAAAGGATAGGTACACCAATAGTATATATCGTAGAGTTAGTTGTTGTCAAAAAGTAGTAGAAATAACAGTGTGCCACTGCTATTACTTTTTCTAGAACCCTCATTTCTACTATCTTTGAAATCAATGGATCCATATCTTGATCTGATATGGGTGAAACAATAGTTACTAGGTCTAGGACTAGCTCTACTACTGGCACTTGAGAGAAAGTTGAAGATAAAGCTAACATACAGGAAAATTTGTCGATTGAAGTGTGATACAGTTTCTACAACCTATCAACCTATCTTTTCTATAGGGAAAAAGAGTAATCAGAGAGAGATAAGAGAATTTTTTCCTTATTCATCTAGTAGAGATGATAATTTCTTCAAAGAGCTAACTTTTAAGAAAAAGAGCCAAAAAAAAACTTGTTTTAGGAAAAGACATGGAAGATCGGACCTCAAAGAAAGAATGGTTGTAACTACAGAGCTCATAAACCTTCCTTGGCAGCCTGGAAGGGTTGTTTCCTGAAGCGCCTCATGTGTCAATGCTCCACAATAATTTCTGACCATAGTGGAGTTAATATGTGCACCGGATAATGCTCCTTAAAGAATGGATTATCTGTCTCTTCAAAAGTTTCCCAAAATGATTGAACACTAAATTCTTAGAAAATCATTGGAAATTTTAAAATTTCCCAAAAAATGTTTGAAAAGTGCCTGATCAATGTTGGTAAAATCACTCTTCATTAATTTGATTTATGTAATAATTACGTAAGATCCTCTTTGCAATTTTATGAAAACAATATGTAGTTTTATGGGAACTAAATATGTATAGGAGAGAAGTTATAATATAAATTTAAATAATACGAAAGGTGAAATAAAATATTTCTTTAGACTATTTCAAATGAGAATTTCTAAAGAAGAAACTAGGATCTCATATTACTTTTTATATCATTGTTAAAATTAATATGGCTTGATTATTTGATACTTCTTGTAGTTGAACCAAACTTATGTATTTGATAAATAGTTATAAGTAAGAATTCCAATGAATGATCATGATTACTATGTCACACTTTGATATCTTTAACTTCATAAATAGTTTCATCATCTCTAATAGATAAAATAACCAGGACTTTAGGTAGCACTTTTGACAGATTTTACTCATTGTTAACTAGATTTACTATTTCTTTGTAATTAAAGTTGAAAAGAGGAAATACAAATTATTTAATAAATGAGAGTAAATATTATTTGAAGGGTATTACCAAGTGTATGCCTTGAGGTTTTATATGAGACATCTATATATTTCTAGAACAATAGAGGTTGAAAGATAAAAAGATTAGCAATAGGCATCAACATATAACATGAAAAGGTTCAAACACTTTTTCATGCTAGATATTTCAAAATCTATAGTAGCAGTCAATAGGATTTAGCCACTAAAGAAAATTTTAAAAATTGTCCATACAACATACGTGGGAAAAATATTTGCTTTGTACAGATTGTATTGAATTGGCATGGGAACTTATACATGGACTATGAGCATTATCTTACACCTCTTTTGGGCCTTCAGGGACTAGTTTTCATCCTTGAAAAATGTTCAAGGCCCTAAGAACCATCCCTTAGATGGTCTCTGTGAGCACGACTAGGCTAACTATTCACCTTAGATGCACCGAGCGATGGTTTTGTACCATGTGCATAGTATATAGTATTACTAAGCCTTAAAAACCACTAGTAGGCCCTAGGAGGGTAATGTTGTTTCTCCGTAGATGATGTCCAAGGCCCCAACAAGAGGCATCCTTATTTGAGAAATCCTCACATTGGCACCCATAAAACATATTTATGCATATGGTTTGTAATGATGGAAAATAGTGCTCCCCATCACTTAACTTCAAAAGAAGCCCCAACTAACCTAGATGACATGTCAAACATGTCCTTGATATGAGCAGATCCTACATTATCCATTAACTCATGGAGATAGAGGGTTCAAGGAATGTCACTTGATGATTGGGGACTATAGTCTGTCAAAAGGTCATATGTCAGGCTAATGTATTAAGGAAACGTCAAGGTCAACCAACACTAATGCAATGTATTAGTTGTCAGAACATCAACCTATCAAAATGTCACAATATTGGGTAATAGACATCGATAAGTAGGAAAATAGTCACTAACAAGAAACCTCAATATCGATAGAGTAATGATGTGGTGAGTTTATGTGGACCCGGAGATACCACATTTCAATTGTGTGGTAGTTGAATTGACATGCTAACGTCTCATTACGATGTGGCACCAATGTGCCTCTAGCGGACATGGCATACCAATGTGACAAGTGATGTGGCAAGCTGACATGGCAATGGAGGGTTGACTTGGCACCAATGTGATGGTTAGGTGGTAACCAGATAGGATGACATGGATGTTGGGATTTTGGATCTTATGATATCAATTAATTAGTATCAATGACACTCTTTAGCCTCCTCCCTAGGGCCCAGTGGCTTGATAGCCCAACCATTGCCCTTTCGAGATATCAGGTATCAAGAAATTAGGGCTCCAAGCTACAAGTCCATATGTATTTTATGTGTTGAGTACCGAGACAATAAGTATTTATAGAGTATTAAGTGTCCTAGAGGAGTAGGGGCTCAGTGATCCCGTAGATGTTGGGAATATAAATCTGTAAATTAATGACCCATTGTGTGGTTTTGTGAAGACTGAGTAAGAAAGTTTTAGACTAATGTGATATTTCCTGAGAGGTACATAGTAGATATAATAGCCAATTGACTAGGTAGGATGTCGTGGAAGTTGATAGGCCAATTTATAATGAGGACATGTGGGGAAAGGGTTTCCACGTGTTTGGCAAGAAGCAACTAAATATGTATAGGAGAGAAGTTACAATATACATTTAAATAATACCAAAGGTCACATTTAACATCTTGTTTTATACTATTTAAAATGAGAATGTCTAAAGAAGAAACTAGGATCTCATTTATTTTTTATATCATTGGTAAAAAGAATATGGCTTGATTATTCAATATTTCTGATAATTGAACCAAATTTGTGTATCATATGGATAGTTATATCTAAGAGTTCCCATAAATGAACACGATTACTATGTCACATATTGATATATTTAATTTCATAAATAGTTTCATTATCTATAGTAGATAAAATAACCAAGACTATAGGTAGCACTTTTGATGGATTTTACTCATTGTTAACTAGATTTATATTTCTTTGTGACTAACGTCGAAAAGTGGAAATACAAATTATTTAATAAATGAGACTAAATATTATTTGAAGGGTGTTACCAAGTGTATGGCTAAAGGTTCTATATGAGACAACTATCTATTACTAGAAGAATAGAGGTTGAAAGATGAAAAGCGTAGCAATAGGTATCAACATATAACATGAAAAATTTCAAACACTTTTCCATGTTAGATATTCCAAAATCTATAGTAGCATTCAACAGGGATTAGCCACTAAAGGAAAATATTAAACATTGTTCATACAACATACGTGGGGAAATATTTTCTTTGTAGGGTTTGTATTAAAGTGGCTTGGGAACTTATACAAGGACCATGAACATTATGTTAAACCTCTTTTGGGCCCTTCAGGAATGGTTTTCATCCTTGAAAATGTTAAAATCCCTAAGAACCATTCCTTAGATGGTCCCCATGAGCATGACTAGGCCAAATATTAACCTTAGAGGCAGCGGGTGGTGGTTTTGTACCATGTGCATAGTCTATATGATTGATAAGCCCTAAAAATCACTCATAGGGCCTAGGATGATAATGTTTTTTATCCTTAGCTGATGTCCAAGGCCCTAACAAAAGGCATCCTTGTTGGGAAAATCCTCACAATGGCACCCGTACAACATCTATATACCTATGGTTTATAATGATGGAAAATAGTGCTCCCCATCAGTTAACTGCAAAAGAAGCCCCAACTAACCTAGATGACATGTCAAACATGTCCTCAATATTAGCAGATCCTACATTATCCATTAGCTCATGGAGATAGAGGTTTCAAGGGCTGTTGCTTGATGATTAGGGACTAGAGTTTATTGGAAGGTCAGATGTTGCGCTAACGGTATTCAGGATCCTCAAGGTCAATAAACACTAATGACATGTGTTATTTGTTGGAACATCAACCTATGAAAATGTCACAATATTGGGTACTAGACATTGGTAGGTAGGGCACCAGTCACCAACAAGAAACCTCGTTATCGATAGAGTAATGATGTGGTGAGTTGATGTGGACCCGGGGATACTGCATGTCAATTGTGTGGAATTTGATTTGACATTCTACCATGTCATTATGATTTAGAACCAATGTAGCAAGCTATGTGGCATGTTGACATGGTAATGGATGGTTTACTTTGCATGAAGGTGATGCCTAGGTGGTAACAAGATAGCAATGATGTGGATGTTGGAATTTTGGAAGTTAAGAAATCAAATAATTAGTATCAATGGCACTCTTTAGCCTCTTCGCCAGGGCCCAATGGCTTGATAACCCAACCATTGGCCTTTTGAGATATTGGGTATCGAGACATTAGCGATTCAAGCTACAAGTTCATCTGTATATTAGGTGTCGAGTATTGAGACAATAAGTATGTATAGAGAATTAAGTGTCCTGGTGCAATAGGAGCTTAGTGATCTAGTGGATGGATAAGGTAGATGATGGAAAGGTAACTCTATTAATTGATGGCCCATTGTCTATTTATGTGAATACCGAGTAAGAAAGTTTTAAAATAATGTGATATTTCCCAAGAGGTCGATAGTCGATATAATAACCAATTGACTAGGTAGGCTGTCGTGGAAGTTGTTAAGCCATTTTATAATGGTGACATGTGGGCAAAGGGTTTCCACATGTTTGACAAGAAGTAACTAAATATGTATAGGAGGTAAGTTACAAGATAAATTTAAACAATACCAAAGGCCAAATAAAAAACATTTTTTTACACTATCCCAAATGAGAATTTGTAAATAAGAAACTAGGATCTCATCTTATTTTTTATATTATTGGTAAAATGAACATGACTTGATTATTCAATATCTCTTTTAATGGAACCAAACTTATGTATCAGATGAATAGTTATAGGTAAGAATTCCCATAAATTATCATGACTGCTATGTCACATATTGATATCTTTAACTTCATAAATAGTTTTGTCATATCAAATAGATGAAATAACCACGAATTTAGGTAGCACTTTGATGGATTTTACTCCTTGTTAACTAGATTTATTATTTCTTTGTGACTGAAGTTAAAAAGTGGAAATAAAAATTATTTAATAAATGAGAATAAATATTATTTCAAGGGTTTTACCAAGCATACAACTTGAGGTTTTATATGATACAACTATATATTGCTAGAAGAATAGAGATTGAAAGATAAAGAGTGTAGAAATAGGCATCAACATTTAACGTGAAAAATTTCAAACACTTTTCCATGCTAGATATTCCAAAATATATAATAGTAGGCAATAGGAATTAGCCACTAAAGGAAAATATTAAACATTGTCCATACAACATATGTGGGGAAAATATTTTATTTGTAGGGGTTGTATTGAAGTGGCTTGGGAACTTATACATGGACCATGAACATTATGCTACACCTTGTTTGAGCCCTCAAGGACTAGTTTTCATCCTTGAAAATTGTTAAAAGCCCTCAAAACCATTCCTTAGATGGTCTCCATGAGCATGACTAGGCCAACTATTGACCGTAAAGGCACTAGGTGGTGGTTCTATACCATGTGCATAGTCTATATTATTAATAAGCCTTAAAAACCACTTGTAGGCCCTAGTATGGCAATGGTGTTTATCCTTAAATGATCTCTAAGGCTTAACAAAGTCCATCCTTGTTGGGAAAATCCTCACAGTGTCACCCATATAACATCTATATGCCTAAGGTTTCTCTTGATGGCAAATAGTGCACCCCATCACCTAATTGTGCAAAAGGCCTCAAATATCCTATATGACATGTCAAACATGTCCTCAATACTAGCAGATCCTACATTATCCATTAGGTAATGGAGATAGAGGGTTCAAGGTCTGTCACTTGATGACTAGGGACTAGAGTCCATCGACAGGTCAGGTGTCAGGCTAATGGTATTGAGGACATGTCAGTGTCAACCAACACTAATTTAATGTATTAGTTGTTGGAACATCGACTTATCAAAATTTCATAATGTTGGGTACTAGACATCGGTAAGTAGGACACCAGTCACCAACAAGAAACCTCGATATCAATAGAGTAATGATGTTGTAAGTTGTTGTCGACCCAGGGATACCGCATGTCCATTGTGTGGTAGTTGATTTGACATGCTAACATCTCATTATGATGTGGCACCAATGTTGGTCTAGCTGACATGACATACACATGTGGTGATTGATGCAGAATGTTGAGATGGTAATGGAGAGTTGACTTGGCACCAAGGTGATGGATATGTGGTAACAATATAGCGACAACATGGATGTTGGGATTTTGGATGTTAAGATATCAAATAATTAGTATCAATGACACTCTTTAGCCTCTTTGCGAAGTCCCAATGGCTTGATAGTACAACATTTTGCCTTTCAAGATATCGTGTATCGAGACATTAGGGCTTCAAGCTACAGGTTTGTCTATATATTAGGTGTCGAGTATTGAGACAATAAGTATGTATAGAGAATTAAGTGTCCTGGGGGGATACGATCTCAGTGATCTAATAGATGGATAAGGTAGATGATGCAAAGGTAACTCTTTTAATTGATGACCCATTATCTAGTTATTTGAAGACTGGGTAAGCAAGTTCTAAACTAATGTGATATTTCCCAATAGGTTGATAGTTGATATAATAGTCAATTGACTATGTAGGATATTGTGGAAGTTGATAGGCCATTTTATAATGGTCACATGTGGGCAAAGGGTTTCCACGTGCTTGACAAGAAGAAACTAAATATGTATAGGAGAGAAGTTACAATATAAATTTAAATAATACCAGAGTTCAAATAAAACACCTTTTTTTAGACTATCCAAAATGAGAATTTGCAAAGAAGAAACTAGCATCTCATTTTATTTTTCATATCACTAGTAAAATGAACATGGCCTCATTATTCAATATCTCTTGTAATGGAACCAAACTTATGTATCAGATGAATAGTTATAGGTAATAATTACCATAAATGATCGTGGTTACTATGTCACATATTGATATCTTTAATTTCATAAATAGTTTCATCATCTCAAATAGATAATGTAACCATGACTTTAGGTAGAACTTTTGATGGATTTTACTCATTGTTAACTAGAATTATTATTTCTCTGTGACTAAAGTTGAAAAGTGGAAATAAAAATTATTTAATAAATGAGAGTAAAGATTATTTCAAGGGCGTTACCAAGTGTACGACTTGAGGTTTTATATGACATAACTATGTATTGTTAAAAGGATAGAGGTTGAAATATAGAAAGTGTAGCAATAGACATCAACATATAACATGAAAATTTTGGAACACTCTTTCGTGCTAGGTATTCCAAAATCTATAGTAGAAGTCAATAGGAATTAGCCACTAGAGGAAAATATTAAACATTGTCCATACAACATACATGGGGAAAATATTTTCTTTGCATGGTTTGTATTGAAGTGGCTTGGGAGTTTATACATGGACCACAAACATTATGTTACACCTCTTTTGGGCCCTCAGGGACTAGTTTTCATCCTTGAAAAATTTTCAAGGCCCTAAGAAGCATCCCTTAGATGGTCTCCATGAGCACCACTAGGTCAACAATTCACCTTAGAGGCATTGGATGTGCGTTTTGTACCTTCTTCATAGTCTATATTATTATTAATCCTTAAAAACTAGTGTTAGGTGCTAGGATGGTAATGGTGTTTCTCCTTAGATGAAGTCCAATGCCCTAACAAAATCCATCCTTGTTGGGAAAAAACTCACATTGACACCCATACAACATCTATATACCTATGGTTTAAAATGATCGAAAATAGTGCTTCCCATTACCTAATGCGCAAGAAGCCCCAACTAACCTAGGTGCCATGTAAAATATCTCCCTAATATTAGAAAATCCTACATTATCCATTAGCTCATGGAGATAAAGGGTTCAAGTATTGTCACTTAATGATTGGGGACTAGAGTCCATCAAAGGGTCAGATTTCAAGCTAACCATATTAAGGACACCATGAGGTCAGCCAACACTAATGCAATGTATTAGTTGTTCGAAAATCAACCTATCATAATGTCACAATATTGGGTACTAGACATCAGTAAGTAGGACACTAATCACCAACAAGAAACCTTGATATTAATAGAGTAATGATGTGGTGAGTTGATGTGGACCGAGGGATACTAGATGTCGATTGTGTGGTAGTTGATTTGACATGATAATGTCTCATTATGATGTGGCACCAATGTGGGTCTAGATGACATGGCATACCAATGTGGCAAGTGATGTGGCATTGACATGGTAATGGAGGGTTGACTTGGCACCAAGGTGATGGCTAGGTGGTAACCAAATAGCGACCAAGTGGATGTTGGGATTTTGGATGTCAAGAATTAGTGTCAATGATACTCTTTAGCCTCTTCCTGAGGGTCCCGTGGAGTGATAGGCAATCCATTGGCTTTTCGAAATATCGACTATCGAGACATTAAGGCTTCAATCTACAAGCTCGTTTATATGTTAGGTGTTGAGTATCAAGAAAATAAGTATGCATAGAGAATTAAGTGTCCTCGGGGGATAGGGGCTCAGTGATCGTGTAGATGGATATGGTAGATGATGGAAAGGTAACTATGTTAATTGATTACCCATTGTCTGGTTATGTAAAGACTGAGTAAGCAAGTTTTAAACTAATGTGATATTTCGCAAGAAGTCAATAGTGGATATAATATCCAATTCACTAGGTAGGCTACCATGGAAGTTGATAAGCCATTTTATCATGAGAACATATGGGCAAAGGGTTTCCACGTATTTGACAAGAAGCATGGTATGTATATTGGTGTTTCTTTGGAAGATAATCTTCTAGTACTCTATTTTTTAGGCTCATAAACTTGCTAATGCCTTTCTTCAAGTGAAGACCTTAAGAAACAAGACCAATTAAATAGGTGATTAGATCATAAAATTATGAATATGTTCAATATTATCTTGAGATTTAAAAAAATGAGAACATAAACATCAACACAAAAGGATTAATATAAACCCAAAATCTTTAATTTTAAAAATTTTAAGCTATTAAATCCTCAAAATCTCTACTCCTAATTTTTTAAATAATTAATAAGTTCCTTATTTGAAATAAGGAAAAATCTCTACTTTTAATATTTTTTACAATTAATAAATTCCTTATTTGAAATAAATAAATAAATAAAAAGTTAGATTTTTCACTACATGGATACAAATGTTTTACTTGCAAAGCCATTCCAAACAATCTTTTTTTCTTAAATCGAAAGTATACATGATTTTTATAAATTTAAGATTTTTCATTTACATCACTTTTACAAATTGAAAGACACGATAGTGACATTCACGAATTTGTTTGATTTTGACCAGAAAAATCTTCAAATTCACAAGATAGGTAGCACAAGATTTTGCTTCAAATTATTTTGTTTTGGAAGCTTCAGAGTTCATGAAAAAAACATTTTTTTCCCTACTTCTTAATGCAATTTTGATTACCTTAGTGTACTTTTTAAAACTATTTCTGCCATGTTCTTTCAATATCCTCTTTTCTCTGCACTCTCATGTCATTTTCCACGCATATTGTTTTAAAACTATGTCTGCCATGTTCTTTCAATATCCTCTTTTCTCTGCACTCTCATGTCATTTTCCACGCATAACGTTTTATTTTTCTGTTAATGTAAAATAATTTTACACAGAATTCGTCCATCCTGGGTTGTAAGTATTTTTAATTTGCAGTAATTTTCCTTTTCAATTTGCAGTGATCCAATTTTTTTTACATAAATTTCAAAACCTTTTTATAGGTAAATCATCTAAAAAGAACAGTGTCAAAGTCCATCTCATTTTTTGAGAGAATGAAAAACATGTCTTTAAGCCTTCAAATTAGATCGCCATCATTGAAACCATAAGCCCAATATAGCAAGGTATCTCCCCTGCAATTCGAAAACGTGTCTGCTGTACAATGCATTACAAGTTGAGAAAGTATACTCTATTCAGTGAGAGCCCTATTTTTTGCAACAATCAACTGTGGATTGCATGTACTTCCAAAACATTTCAACAAGGTTTCTCCAAGTAGAAGCACGATCACAACAAAAGGAAATAAATGTATAAAATATTACCCTCATTTCCTTTGATTCCTTTCACGTATGTCTAGTAGCAGACGCAATCATAATAATCTGACATTGAAGAAGATATGCGAAGTTTACATGAAACAAGACATAAATAAAAAATCTCAATTCCACCAAAACATCTGAATATATGTTCTAGTAAGTGAACATGTTTGGAAATCTCCATATCGATATTAATTTGTCAAAGATTGGCCCAACCAAAAATTATTTGGCTTATTGTTAAACTTTCTTGACTTCTCTAAGTGCACACCCTGCACTGCATCCTTGAACAACGCAAGCTCTGCTCCATCACCCAGATGCCTGCGACACTCAAAACTCAAACGGGGTAAATAATATGTAACAAATTAAAATAACTAATACTATGAAGCCAAGAAATTAGAGTCAGTGTGTGAACATATCTTCAATCTATTTCCCCACTCAAGTAGAAATATCTGATCACGCTCCCCCCAAATTATTAAAGTTTCCTGAATGGAAAGAACACAAATACATTCTAACTCCTCCCTGAAAATATTTCTTCGCCTTCTATTTCCTCCATCATTACTCCATCTATCTCTCATACTTCCCCTACCATCGTTCCCGCCCCTACAAATAGCACCTCCTCTTCCTTCATTACAACCACCAAACCGACCACCAGCCCCTCTACCTCCCCTATCACTACCATGTGGTGGCCTAGGCAAACCACTTGGAGGTCCACCGCTAGCATTATTATGATTAAAACCATTCCCACCTATCCTTGGGACTGGTGTTGATGACCTCTACCAATCTGTCCCTGAGTGGCCCTTCCATCCGTCGTCCCCTCCTGCACCACTCTTTGTGGTAGAACCTCCCGAGCCACTGCCAATAGACCACCAGAACCACCTCCTCCTACAGATCCTCCATGGGTTGGGATCTTCATGGGCACCATTGCAGCAACAGATCATATTGGAGGAAGAGAATCCTGAACAAGATCATTGATGTGATTCTCGAAATGAGTAATACGTTTGTGAAGATTGTCCAACATCCTTTTTCTGAATTTTAAACCTTTAGGATATAACCCCACATACTCATGGTGCAGATTTGTGCCCATGATATAAGAGACAATAAATTCACGAGGATGTTCACGTTAAACAGTTAAATAATATGGAATTCTTGTTGGATATTCAATTTCTTTTTTCTGCAACACATCATCAACCTGTCATTTTTTTCCAATTCTAAATTTCCCGTAAGAAAGGATTACCTTTAGATTTCTCACAAGTGGGTCCACATATTTGTCAATGACTTCATTAAGATGTTCAAAGCTATCTTCCCCAATCGATAGCGTCTTCCGAAGACGAAGGTATGTTGTAAAATCCCGGTGGTCTTATTCTTACGGGAATCATATTTATGCAGAGTATTTGCAGACTCAGCTGGACGAATGAAACAACTTTTTCAATCTGCCACCACTCATAAGGATGAATGTTCCATTCAGGAGAAGAAATTTCTCGATCCAAAGGTAAGGGAGGAAGGAACAACCATGAATACTCCTTCAAATTGAAGATTTAAACCTTCTTACCATGTACACCAAATGAAATAAATGTTTCGTTGATTTTAAATGCATCTTTGGTGGCATAAAATTCTTGTGATGAGAGTATATTTCTCCAACTATTTGAAACCTTCCTTAAAGAGGTATCATAATTGATCAAAGGAACACACATCAAGCATAATTGTTCGAAATCATTTGGCGGGCCTTGAATGAGAATACCACATGTATAAGGCTCAGAGGATTGAAAATCATTTCGCTTGGGTTGATTTTCTTTATTAAAACCACCATTGAGTTATACATCAGTTTTTCGTAAGGGAGAGTTGAATGATTATTATGAACACAAAAATTGGAGAACTCAAGTGATGCGAAAGAATTTTACTTGTTAATTAATAATGGAACTAAGCTATTAATAACGAAGTCAACATGTTGTTAGGGTTGGTTATATTTTTTTGTTATGATTGCATCACTAATAATAATGATTATTATTTGGTGCCGTAAACTGTAATTTCTATTTAATGTACAACATAACGGTTGGTTGTGTTATAACCTTAGATGTAAATTATTATATGGGACTTTGTATATGGATTTTAATTCAATAGAGGGTGCTTCGATATGAAGGGTGTTGGGTTAATCATTGTGAGTCACCTTTTCATGGAATAATCAATAAATTTGGTAATTAATCAGTGTCGTAAGTGACAGCCAAAATCACATCATTATATTGATGTTAATTTGATTAAGTGAAATGCTGAATAGTGAATATCGTTTAGTTCAAAATTTTGGCCGTAAATCATTTGAGCTATTTAAATTGCTTTTGCTTTAATAGAAGTCATATTCTAGTTCTCAGTCATATTCTAGTTCTCAAAGATTCTATAATAGCATAAAATAGAAAAATCAAACCAGAAGAGATAGAAATAATATCTGTGCTTCAAACTGGCTCACATTTCCTGACTTTCCAATGCCCATTTGTTATTATTGCAATCAAAACTATGATATTTACTCACTTAATTTATACTTAGAAAAAATTAACAAAATTAAGTAAGATCTAATTCACGAGCTAGTGGATACGACATGGGATCAACTCGGTGAACAACCGAGGATTTTGAGTGAACTAGTTTGGATATTGGGCTAGTCCATTCAAACCAATTTAAACCAGCCAAGTCCATCCTGGATTGGACAAGTCACCTTCCCAACATGCGCACTGAGGCCACCTTAGAACGCAAATTTGAAAATTTATTGAAGGAATGCACAAAGATCATCATTGGCCAAGACACCTTCCCATTATGTAGACTGAGGGCACCCTAGAATGCGGATTTGAAAATTTATTTAAGGCTTGCACAAAGATCATCATTTTTGTTTGAGGCTCAAGCTCGATAGAGAGGACTAGAAAAATACATTTTTGCAGTAAGTGACATGTGTAGAGATCATTTTAGACTTATCAGTTTCGAATATGAACTGCTCATTGCTATGGTTGCTCTCATTTGGTGATTGAATTAAGAAGCTATTGTCATTTTGATATTGTGCATGTATCTTGTTTCCAAATTACAACCTTGTGGAGTTTTATTTTACATTAAACATCTATTGTGAAACACGGTCTAGATTCAGAAATATTACTAAAAGAGAAGGTGCTTTTCAGCAGGCATATATTTGAAAATTTATTTCCTGTAAGCAACATTGTCCTTGCCACCAAACCAATAAAAACTGATCGGAAACATTTAGTATGATTTAAGAATTTGGCAAGATGGATGGCTCAATTTTGATATTGGGTGCATAGATGCCGCCTGCCAAATTTCTGCTGTTGCGTCCCTATTATACTAGTGATTACCCCATTACTATTGTAGTTATACCCCTTATTTATATTGTTGTGCCCCTATTACCCCCCATATTGTTATTTCTGTGCCCCATAGAATCCCCCTATTGTTATTTGTGTGGCTTTATATTATTATTGTTAGGTCGGCTGGATTATATTGTGACTCCTTAGACTCCTATATATAGAAAGGAGGTTTTGTCATTTGTATCATCCAAGAATTGTTCATTTATGTAATGTAAAGGAGGTTGCCCCCTCGAAGAGGCTGAATTCTAAGGCGTGGATCTCTCTTTTCTATCTTTTTGTGAGCTGGTTTCATAACATTTGGTATCAGAGCTTTGGATTCTAGGGTTTCGCTGCTCCAAACAGGTCATCGTGGCATTTGCGCTATAACTTTTTTTCTGTGATGTTTCAGAAGTCACAAAAAAAACCCATTTGAGAAGAATTGGCGCTGAACCTTGGGTCCGAATTTCAGAGCTTTTCACGTGATATTTTCGGAGATATGATCTGAGGAAGTTGGCTTTTTGCAGACTCCTGAATTACATTCAAAACAGGTGACCTGGGGAAAATCGTCATAACTCTCTCTCTGAGGATCGGATTGAAATTTCGTAAAAAGGTACAGAAAGAGGACGGACTGTAGTTTCTTGTGTTAGTGTTTCAGATTCAAAGGTTGAAACAGTGACTCGTGGCACGTCGTACAAGTTCGCTCTACTGAACCAGTCTAAAAGCAAGTCACTGTGGGAGATTTCACATAACTCTTCCTTGGAGAATCCAATTTGGCTCAGACTTGTGGCATTGGAAAGAGGACGCAGAAGGCTACTACAGGTAGCAATTTCAGAACTGGATGATTCGAATTTACAGAGATACATCAGATTCAATATCAGGCTTCTATAAAGTGAAAAAAGGTGTGTAGTTTTTTTTTTAAATTTTTGTGTAAGCTTGGTTTAACGGAATTCAAAGGGCATAGTAAAGCATTATTATCGGTAACTGATGCCCCGAGGAAAGAAAATGCAAACACCTAGTAAGGAACCTGAAAGCTCTAGCATGACTCATGAAGAAGAGGAAGAAATGCTACATGATATATCAAAATTACAAGAACAAGTGCAACAAATGTCACGCTCACAAAAGCTAACAGAAGCTAAGATAAATGGCGTGGAATCTAAGATAAATGGTTTGGAATCTAAGATAAAGGGCATGGAAGCTAAGATGGATGATTTGAAGACAGATTTGAAGACAAACATGGCAGATTTGAAGATAGATTTGAAGACAGATTTGAAGACAGACATGGCAGATTTGAAGACGGATTTGACAAATTTTCTACAAGAAATACTTACTAATGGTGAAAAGGTAGTAAAGGAAACTCATGATGAGAACAAAAGAAATGTTAATCATGATTCCATAGACTCTAATGTTGGATCGAAGACTCACCATGTTCCAAAAATCGATATGAGGAAGTTTGATGGCAAGGATCCCGCCACATGGATATTACAGATGGAGCAATTCTTCGATCTCAATAATGTGCAAAACACACAAAAGGTACGTATGGCAACTTTATATTTGGAACCAAATCAGTTTGTATGGTATCAATGGCTTTGTTCTCGTAAACAATTTATCACTTGGGCAATTTTTACGGAAGAATTGATAGCACATTATGAGGATACAAAAAGCAACACTTTTTTTAGCCAATTGATAAGTCTCAAACAAAAGGGTTCAATAATGGAGCACATTGAGGAGTTCCAAAAATTGAACATAAGGGTAAAAGATATTCCAGAGGAGCATAGGATTGATGTGTTCATAGGGTCTTTAAAGGATAATATCCAACATGATGTGTGCCTTTGGGAACCTGATTCATTAGAGAAGGCATTCAGGTTAGCAAGAAAAATGGAAAGCAAAATTATGGCAACTAGGAAGCATACCATTCACAACTATAAAGACGGAAGTGTTGTTGCCCATAGTCTTCCACAACCTACAAGGTTGACACCACAACAATTGGAAGAAAAAAGAGCAAAAGGGCTTTGTTACAATTGTGATAGCAAATACACAAAAGGTCATAAGTGTGCTGAGAAGAAATTATTCTACATAGATTGTGAAGAGGAAGAAGAAAAGGAGCAAGAAAGGTCAAAAGAAGAGAATATATTCCAGGAACAAAGCCTAGATGAAGAACAAATAAATCCGACCATATCTTGTAATGCATTGGCGGGAATTACCACTCCTCAAACCATCAAGATAGAAGGACAAATCAAGAAGAAAAAGGTAATAGTGTTGATTGATTCAGGAAGCACCCACAATTTTATTCATTGTAGGGTAGCAAAAGAATTGAATTGCTTCCTATATCCAGCACCAGAGTGTCAAGTGATGATTGCAAATGGAGGAACAATAAATTGCTCTGGAAAGTGCCATAATATCAAGCTATCCATGGGAGAATATGTATTGACTAGCCCAATGCTTTCCATTCCAATGGGAGGTGCTGATGTTGTACTAGGAGTCCAATGGCTACAATCCTTGGGTACAATAGCTTTTAATTTTCAAGAACTTTTCATCAAATTTTCTTCGGAAGGAAAGGAAGTTGAATTAAGGGGTATTGCAGGGAAACCAGGAAAGATAATCAGCTCTAATGGTATGACAAAGCTTCTAAAAAAGGAGCAAAGAGGTGTAATTGCACAATTATGTTCGCTAGATGTTTCCACATTGGAATCATCTATTTCTCCAGATCTCCAAAAAGTCTTGGACAATCATTCCAAGGTATTTGAGACTCCCAAGGGTCTCCCACCTATGCGTGATCATGATCATGCTATTCATCTGATTCCAGGAAGTGTTCCTCCAAACATCAGGCCGTACAGATATCCCTATGTCCAAAAAAGTGAAATTGAACGTATGGTTGCAGAAATGCTAGAGGCTGGTATAATTCAACCGAGTCAAAGTTCTTTCTCAGCTCCAGTAGTATTGGTGCACAAGAAGGATGGATCATGGCGCATGTGTCCAGATTATAGGGAGCTCAACAAGCTCACTATTAAAGATAAGTTCCCCATTCCTGTTATTGATGAATTACTGGATGAATTGCATGGATCAATTTACTTCACCAAGTTGGATCTTCGTTCGGGATATCATCAAATCAGAATGAAGATTGAAGACATTCCAAAAACGGCATTTAGAACTCATGAGGGTCATTATGAATTTTTGGTCATGCCTTTTGGCCTTACCAATGCACCTTCAACATTTCAAGGTTTGATGAATTCAATTTTCAAACCATTCCTTAGAAAATTTGTGTTAGTATTTTTTGATGATATACTAATCTACAGCAAGTCTTGGAAGGATCATGTTGAACATGTTGACAGGGTGCTACAACTATTGGAGGAGAAACAATTATATGCAAAAAGATCCAAATGTTTCTTTGGAGTCCAGGAGGTGGAATATTTGGGTCATATTGTATCTCATGAAGGAGTTAAGGTAGACCCTAGCAAAATTAAAGCCATTAAGGAATGGAAAATCCCCACATCCATAAAGCATCTGCGAGGATTTCTTGGGTTGACAGGGTATTATCGCAAGTTTGTTAAGAATTATGGGAGAATAGCAGCACCTCTAACAACATTATTGAAGAAAGATTCATTTTCATGGACTCCGGAAGCAACAAAGGCCTTTGAACATCTTAAAGAGGCAATGTGCCAAGCACCGGTCTTAGCTACACCGGACTTCACAAAAACCTTTATTGTGGAATGTGATGCTTCAGGAAATGGAATTGGTGCTGTTCTAATGCAAGATGAAAGACCCATTGCTTTTGAAAGTCGTCCAATCAAGGGAAAGTTTTTAAGCAAAGCTATTTATGAGAAGGAAATGTTGGCAATACTCCATGCACTTAAGAAATGGCGACCCTACCTAATGGGAAGACACTTCAAGGTAAAAACGGATCATGATAGCCTTAAATACTTTTTAGAACAAAGATTATCCTCTGAAGAGCAACAAAAGTGGGTCACAAAGATGTTGGGTTATGACTTTGAAATCATCTACAAAAAAGGGAAGCAAAATGTGGTGGCAGATGCACTCTCAAGAAAGGATGAGGATGTGGAAGCATTGTTGTGTGCCATTTCTATTATCCAACCAGATTGGATAAACGAAGCAAGGGAGGAATGGAAGAATGACGAAGAAGTGTGGGCACTTATTCGAAAGCTACAACAAGATTCCAGTACTTCTGATACATTTAGCTGGAAAAATGATTCGTTATGGTACAAAGATCGCTTATACCTCTGTAAGAATTCCCAGCTAAAACAAAAGATTCTTATGGAATTGCACACTTCTCCCTTAGGAGGGCACTCAGGATTTTTAAAAACTTACCACAGGGTTAAGAAGGAATTTTTTTGGGATGGCCTTAAATCAGATATTCAAAAGTTTGTGGCGGAATGTTTGGTTTGCCAGCAAAATAAAGTTGAAACAATTAAGACACCGGGTCTATTACAACCTTTATCCATTCCAAGCCAACGTTGGGAGGAGGTTTCAATGGATTTTATCACAGGTTTACCCAAGTCTGAGGGAAAGAGTGTCATCATGGTGGTAGTTGACAGACTTACCAAGTATGCACACTTTTGTGCATTATCACATCCATTTAAAGCCAGTACAGTTTCTACTGCATTTATGGAAACAGTTCAAAAGCTACATGGAAACCCAAAGATTATTGTAAGTGACAGAGATCCCATTTTCACTGGAAATTTTTGGACAAATTATTTTCTTGTCTTGGTACTCAGTTAGCTCATAGCTCATCTTATCATCCTCAATCTGATGGGCAAACTGAGATAGTAAACAAATGTTTGGAAGGATATCTTCGTTGCTTTGTATCTGATAAACAGACACAATGGGTCAAATGGTTGCCTCTGGCTGAATGGTGGTATAACACTTCCTTCCATACAGCAACAAAAATGACCCCATTTATGGCACTTTATGGGTATCAACCACCATCCATCACATCATATTTAAGAGAAAATTCTAAGGTTCAGGCAGTGGAACATCACATCGAACATCAACAACAAGTCCTCCAACTCTTAAAGGATAACCTCGTGTTGGCACAAAATAGAATGAAACAACAGGCAGATCAACATCGCAGTGAAAGAAGTTTTGATGTAGGTGATTGGGTATTCCTACGGCTACAACCATATAAGCAAATGTCCCTAAAGCAAGCTAAGAAGGATAATAAATTATCACCAAAGTATTATGGTCCGTACAAGGTGTTGCAAAAGATTGGTACTATGGCATACAAATTGGAGCTTCCTGCAGCTTCTCGATTGCACCCAGTTTTCCATGTTTCATGTTTAAAGAAGGTTATAGGTGACAAGCTCCCAATTCAAACAATATTGCCAGAACTTGACGAGGAAGGAAAAATTATATTGGAACCGGAAGCAGTCACAGAAACAAGAACTCGACAGCTACGAAATCGATCAATTTCAGAGTATCTTATCAAGTGGAAGAACTTATCCGCTGAAGATTCCACATGGGAGGATGAGAATTTTATGCAGAAGTATCCAGAACTACTCAAGCGTTGAGGACAACACTTTTTTGAAGGAGAGGGGCATGTTGGGTCCCTATAATACTAGTGATTACCCCATTACTATTGTATTTATACCCCTTATTTATATTGTTGTGCCCCTATTACCCCCATATTGTTATTTCTGTGCCCCATAGAATCCCTCTATTGTTATTTTTGTGGCTTTATATTATTATTGTTAGGTCGGCTGGATTATATTGTGACTCCTTAGACTCCTATATATAGAAAGGAGGTTTTGTCATTTGTATCATCCAAGAATTGTTCATTTATGTAATGTAAAGGAGGTTGCCCCCTCGAAGAGGCTGAATTCTAAGGCGTGGATCTCTCTTTTCTATCTTTTTGTGAGCTGGTTTCATAACATCTGCAAACCCTACACCGTGATCGCTTCGGACGGATCGAGCTGCGCCGCCGGACTCCTGCTGAAAACCTTCAATGGCAAAGCAGCCTGGAGGGGTGGGCTCTGCCCCCCCTCCTCTGAACACCCCAATCTCTGACACGAATCAGAACGAGACTCCACTGACCCCTTCTGGCACTGTCCAAGAATCTGAGCAGGGAGGACAAAGGACGAATGGAAAAGAGATGCCCACAGCTCAGACTGAAGCAATGGACACAGAAAAAGAGGCGCACCAAAAATCCTCTTCGTCACAGCCAAAGGCGACCTCGGCAACCTGTATTCCGAAGGCCGCAGAACGCATCATGGTTGATCTGCCAAGTCATCGCATAAACGGTGAAATCCAACACATGCAAGTGTTAATAGGAAAGTTTCTTGGCTTTTGGCCTACTGAAAATGCCTTGCAGGGATGGATAGCATCAAAATGGAAACCCAAAGGACAGGTTACTCTGCAACTGGGACCGAAAGGCTTCTTTACAGCCATCTTCCATTGTGTGGAAGACAAATCTAGGGTATTTGAAGGCGGCCCATACTTCTTTAACTCCTCAGGACTGTATCTCACAGAGTGGAAACCAAGATTCAACCCTGATAAAGAAGACTTCAGCTGGGCTCCAGTATGGATACGAATGTATTCCCTCCCAGTGGAATACTGGAAGGAAGAAACGCTTGCAGACATTGGCAACAAACTTGGGACCTTCATCAAAGTTGCGGAGGAAACAAAGTCTCGCAAATACACGTTGTATGCCAGGATATGCGTGCAGATGCACCTGACCAAGGCTCTAGCTGACTTGGTAAGTCTCTTTCACAATGACTTTGAATGGATACAGTCATTAGCTTATGAGCATATCCTATTTCGATGCCGCAAATGCCATGTGCATGGACACCTCTTCCGAGACTGTCCTCTCAACATGCAGTCTAAAGCCTCCTCCATTGAAAACTCCAAAGACTCGGAAGGCTTCACCAAAGTTCCTAACCGCCGTAGGCATGCAAAGAAAAGCCAGACAGTCCTTGATAATACCGCTAAATCGGATTCCCAGAACAGATTTACTCCGCTTGCTTCCCAGGACCTGCATAGCTCTGATCCCCTGGAAAATATTTCTTTGCCTTCATCTTCCCTCAACCCCTCAGCCCCCATGCAGTCCTCCGATCCAGCTTCCTCTCGCCCCTCACCTCATCAAATGGAAGACAACACAAAAGTGGTTTCAGATCTCAGCCCCCTACCCCCAGGCAAGGGAAAATTCGTTCTCGATTTTAAGCAGCAGGCTTCAGCCATGGATCTAGATGCAGCTCTTGCTCTAAGTCTACAAGAAGCTGCAGATGAGGAAGATCAGAGCTCCCCTATCATCATGGAGGAAGATCCGGAGAATATTATCCTCGAGGGTCTAGATATCTTCAAACTTGAAACAGCCTGCAAACAAAAAGAATTCAACACCATCCCCCCTTGGCAAATAGACAGGCTTGAAGGAGTCTTGGCCAAAGTGCAGCACAATAAAAGTCTTGGTATACAAGGAGGAAGCCCTTGGGACGGAAAAAAAACTCTCAAAGAAACCAAGAAAAGGGGACGCAAGACAGATCTTCAGAGGACCATAATAGTGGGAGAATTACTTATGGAATCGGGGCGATTCCCTAAGTTGACAAAGTTTTATAAACCCAAACCTCAGTTTCCATGAAGCTCATCTCCTGGAATGTGAGAGGACTCAACAGCCCCTCAAAACACCGGATGATCAAAAACCTGATTCAACAAGAAAAACCATCCATAGTTTTTCTTCAAGAAACCAAAAGTAGCAACACAGCTATTGAAAAAGTTCGAAACAAGATTTGGGCAGGTAGCAGCGCAATCTCAGTTGATGCCTCAGGGGCCTCAGGCGGACTAGCCATACTATGGAATCCGCAGACTCTTTCACTGTATGACTTCCATGCAACACATCACCTCATTCAAGCGTCCTTCCACCTCATTGGCACTAACATCCACGGGCATCTCTCAAATGTGTATTTTCCGCAAAATATTCAGCAAAAACTAGATCTGCTGGAAACAATCTCTATTCTAAATGAGAACAGGCAGTACCCCCTCTGGATCGGAGGAGGAGACTACAACATCATAAAATCGATGGAAGAAAAAACAGGAGGCAGAACCAGGCTAGAGAGTGACAACAATGGCCTTAGAGAATTTATTCAGAATAATCAACTCATGGACATTCCAACCTCCAATGGAATTTTTACTTGGACTAATAAACGCAGGGGCATTCATCATATAGCCTCCAGGCTCGATAGGTTCCTCCTATCGGACAATGCAATACATCTAGGCGGGGACTTTAATGCGTCAATCGTACCCCAAGGAGGATCTGATCACTGGCCGATCATGTTACAATGGTCTAGGCCCGGTACTCGCTGCAATCGACCCTTCCGATTCGAAGCCTTTTGGCTTACAAATCCAAAATTCAAGACAGTGGTAGAAGAAGCATGGAAGTCCTTTATCCCGCCAGAGGGGGCCAAAATGTATCAATTCCAACAAAAGTTGAAAAACTTAAAACAAGTCCTCAAGAGCTGGAATCGCACACAATTTGGCAACATACAGGAGAATCACCAGAGGCTGGAAAAGCAAATGGAAGCACTTCAACAAACTCTCATTCGAGAAGGCAGAACAGAGGAACAGACACAACAAGAGCAGATCCTTTGGAATCAAATAGAAGAACGCAGGCGACAAGAGGAAATTCTCTGGCATCAAAAATCCAGAATCAGCTGGCTAAAAGATGGGGAAAAGAATACCAAATTTTTCCATAAAACAGCCATCCAAAGGCGTATGCACAACAACATCACCTTCATAAACAATCAACATGGGGAAAGAATAGAAGCACATGAAGATATGGAGAAGGAATTCACAGGCTACTTTCAGGATATCCTCAGGGAGCCCACAGGTAACAGAGATGAGGCAATCAGAACTATCACGCAACACATCCCTCGAATAATAACAGAGGACCACAACAATAAACTGCTTCAACCTACATCACTAAAGGAAGTTGAAGAAGCTATGAACCAACTTAAGGATGGCAAGGCTCCAGGGCCGGATGGCTTCACATCCAATTTCTTCCATGAATTCTGGGAGCTCATCAAAGCTGAAGTTTGGGAACTTGTGGAGGAATCACGAATTATGCATTGGATACTCCCGGCCCTCAATACAACCTTCATAGCATTGGTTCCAAAAAGTAAAGAAGCGAGTAAGCCTGAAAATTACAGACCTATAGCGCTATGCAATGTAATCTACAAGCTTATCACTAAGGTCATAGCGAATAGGCTCAAACCTCTCCTTCCACTACTCATTTCTCCAGAACAAACGGGATATGTCGAAGGCCGGCAGATCATGGATGGTATTATTCTATCAAATGAGGTGATTCACTCATTAAAGCTTCTAAAAAAACCAGGTATGCTACTAAAACTGGATCTCTCTAAAGCCTTTGACAAACTCAGTTGGAATTACATTCAGAAAATGCTATTGGCTTTTGGTTTCAGTTCTACTAGGACCAGATGGATCATGAACCTTATTTCCTCTCCCAGCTTCTCCATCCTGTTGAATGGCTCTCCCTCCAATCCCTTTCGCCCCTCTCGGGGCATCAGACAGGGGGATCCTCTCTCACCTTTTCTCTTTGTTCTAATGGCAGAAGGTCTCAATAGACTTCTTAAATCAGTTGTTTCCTCCCAAGCTCTAAAAGGCATCTCTATTCATGGTCTTCCTTCTCAGTCCCATCAACAGTTTGTTGATGACACCATGTTATTTGGACATCCCTCTTCACGAGAAGCCTCCGTTTTTAAATCCCTGCTTTCCATCTTCTCCGAAGCATCTGGCACGTCCATCAATGCCTCAAAGTCTCAGCTCTTCTTCTTCAACACCCCCCCTCTACGCAAAGAAACATTGCCAGAATTCTGGGGTATACCATATCCAAGCTGCCTTCAACTTACCTAGGGGCACCCCTTGCGGACTCTGCAGTCAAACATGCCTCCTGGAAGACTCTTCTAGATAAATTAGAATCAAAGCTTTCATCTTGGACTTTTCGTGCTCTTAACATGGCTGGTAGACTGGTCTTAATCAAATCGGTTTTACAAGCTATGCCTTTGTATCTCTTTTCCATTATGGCAGCTCCAAAATGGGTCCTCAAAACCATTCGCAACCTTCAACGCAACTTCCTCTGGGGTTCCTCTGGCTTGAACAGAAAATGGGCTCTTTTCAACTGGAAAGAAGTCTGCAAAATCAAATCAGAGGGAGGTTTAGGCTTGCGAGATCCACTTCAAAGCAATAATACAATGGGAGCAAGAATGTGGTGGAATTGGATCACCAAGCCACACTCACCATGGGCCAGATTATGGCAAGCAAAATATGCCCCGGGTAGTCAATGGAAAGATCTCATCAGAATCAGTTCCACAACCCCAGGATCACCAATATGGAACACTGCAAAGCTCCATAGCAAGTTCATTCAAGAGCACAGTTTCTGGGAGATTCACTCAGGTACAACAGCAAGGTTCTGGGAAGACTCATGGCAACAACTCCCAAAGCTGGCAACTTTATTTCAAAAGCCTCTATGGCAAATGCAGATGTAGCAGGCAAACCTTACTTGCGTGCATCAATTTTGGCAACAATCCTCAAATCATGACTTCCGAATCTGGAAGAAGGCCAGCCTTTGGCAGATGGATTGGCAGGGAGAATTACACTCTGACATAGATCAAGAACTCACCTACAGAAGAATCTGATACTCCACCCAGTAGGACCGACTAAGATGGGGTCACATGCCCAAAGGAACATTCACCACTAAAGAAGCTCATCAGCTGAGGTATTCAGAAATCCAGGCAAACAGGGACTGAATATGGGAAAAGGACTGGCAGCCAGGACTATGGCCCAAAATTTCAACATTCTTATGGCTTCTCAGCAAACGGCGCATACTCACTTGGGACAACCTGTTAAAGCGCGGATTCATTGGGCCATCAAGATGCCCAAATTGTAACCTCCACTCCGAGACCATCAGTCATCTAATGGAAACTTGTCAGCTAGCTACGCAACTTTGGAAGAAAGTTGAAAACTGTAACATGAGATCGGAAGCAAGGATGGAAGATGTAACAGAAAATATAAGGAAATGGACCAAGAACCCTTTTAAGAGCCAGCTTCTCAATTCTCTGTGGAGTCTTCTACCAGGCTTTCTATACTGGACTCTCTGGAAGGAAAGAAACTATAGAATCTTCAATAATACCTTCAGGTCCATAGATGCTTTGTGGCTCATCTTCAAAAAGAATTTACAAGAAACTCTTGCTATCAGAACATGGTCTGCTACAGATCTGCCAGACTCTCCAAAGGAATGCGACATTCTGAAAGCATGGAATTTGGATCTCTCCATTCTAGCAAAGGTTAGCATCCGTCCCACAATTAGTACCACCTCATCAGCAAGCTGGCTCCTTCTGGCAAACAACTCCTACAAGCTGAATTTTGATGGGGCTGCTAAAGGAAATCCCGGACCCACGGGCTTTGGAGGAATTTTTAGAAGCCATACTGGAGCAATACTGCATATATTCTATGGATCAATTGGCAAAGATACTAACAACGCAGCAGAACTGGAAGGACTCTGGGCAGGCATATGCATAGCAGAACAAAAACATTTCTTCCCTCTGGAGGTTGAAGGAGACTCTCTCATTCTTATAGCTGCTGCACAAAGAATACAGGCAGGTTCTCCAGCTGTTAAGGTCGCTTCAAGCTGGCGATTGCTGAGCCGGCTGGAATCACTGGAGGAAAAACTAAAAAATCCCCCAAGCATCGCCTTCCAGCACGTAAGAAGGACAGCTAACCAAGTAGCAGACAGGCTGGCTAACCAGGGTGCATCTCAGCTAATTCCATACTTCTCAGGTTCACTTGATATGGTAGATGATGATAAACTCAAAAAGGACTGCATTTCTTTGGTGCAGAAAGATCTCTCCCTCCCGGATGCGGGTGTCTAAAAGGCGTAGCGGACAGATGGGGAGTCACATGGGCAGGTGTCAGCCCATTAGTGACATGCAGTACCCCGCGGTAGGTAAAGGAGGCTCGCATGCTGTAAAACCAGTGCCGACATTAATGCTGGTCTTATCGTCCATACTCGGCTGCCTGGCAAACTGCGCGATGGAGATTAATACACCGGGAACTCCTCTGGCATTTGTGCATACTACTGCAATCGTCTGGCATTCTGCTGCTTCACTGGTGCATCACTCGGTGGAGTGGGGAAGGGAACAAGAGCATCCATGCTCTGCAGCCAACTCAGGGACTGCCATATGCCAGAGAAATCAGCGTTGTGAGCTCAATACGGCAACCCACGTCCTAACTAAGTCCTCCTCACCAGGTTCCTGCATGCGAGTTCATCTTCTGAATCCAGAAATGCGGGGAGAGCGACAGAGAATGTGCAGTAGGCGCGGAGACTCTCGTGGATGGGCCACCACCCAGCGGCCTGCCCCCATTTCTCCTTCCTCCTCCGTCGAAGTTACGTCTGTGCCGCAAAAATTCCATGGTAATAGAGCTGGGCGAGGCAGAGGAATGGAGAGCGAACGAAGAATGGATTGTGGGCATGACGAGCATCCTATGGTCAGGTATCGGACACCCTGCACACTCGCTAATTCCACTTTTATTATCTCTGTAACGGTTGAGCATTGTGATATTCTTAGAGAACAGGCAGATGCCACTCTGGAATATACTCCTCCTGTTCATGGGACAGGGCCTATTATTAACCTGCAACGCCCTGTCAAGGAAAGCTCCCCCTCAGCCTGTCCATCAGCTCTTGCAGGTCCAAGCGAGCCTGACAGGAAAGCTCCCCCATAGCCTGTCCACCAGTTCTTGTAGGTCCAAGCGCGCCTGTTCAGGGACGACCTTCCAGCGTGATAGTCCCTCTCTCTGATTCTGATGACTCTCTACAATTTGGGTGCCAAATTGAGGAAGCGCCCTACACCACGGACGATGAATGAGCAAGACAAGGAGTTCGCTCTCGGCAACCTAGGCCGTAAGAGCTTTATTTTGTCTTTGTTTTCTGTGTCTATGTATCAGTTCGACAGCATGGGTCTGTCTGTCTATGTGTCGGCCGTATGGGTATATATGTCTGTTTGTCTACGGGTCCCTGTTATGCACTGTTTAGAGTCACGGTTTCGAGTCTTAGAGGCAGCAGATACAACAGAAGACAGTAATCCAAATTTTGACTGTGTTCAATTTTGGAAGATGTAATCTGGGCAAACGAACAATTTCTGGGCAGGATTACTGAGCCATGGCCCTATTGTAACTCTTCTGTAATTTTTGACCTTTTTGTATTATAATAGAATTAGCCTTATTCAGAAAAAAAAAAACATTTAGTATGATTTAAATTCATCTAGGAACAATATGACATAGTTTTCTAGGTCTACTGACTCTAATCATAGGTAGTTACTAGAAATTGCCTCAAAATGTGCAAAGATAAGCCTATAAGATTATTAAATTGAAAAAGTTGTACTTTTCATTCCATAATCAATTAAATAATAATTAATATATCATATTTAAATATTATATATATATATATATATATATATATATATATATATATATATATATATATATATATATATGGGCATATACCAAGTAATGTGCATTATATGTTGCATCAGTAAAACCAATATGTTTTGAACATTAGCATAGTGTTTGTTGAAAGTCAACCCTTTAAAAAATCACCAAAATATATATTGTATTATTCAACAAAACACATCTTAAATAATAAAAATTACAATTCTTTAAAAAAATTATATCCCAAATTTCTAAAAAAAAATATTGTGTTCCTATTATATATAGATATTTAAAAATTAAATTAAATTAAAAGAAAAAATTATAAATTAAATAAAGGAAGAAAATAAAGAAAAAAGAGTGAAGATGGGAAAATTTGTTTTTTGGTAAACTTGGCCATTGCTTAATTCCCAGGATTCCAAAGAAAGACACACTTTAGTCAAGCATTATACAACTAACATGTCTCAATGCTTCACCCTATTTCAGTGACAACGATGACTAATTTATCTCTCTTAGTTATCCGAGATTAAGGTTAGAGTTTGTTCTATACTCTACAAAATAAGGTTATTTGACAATGCTACAATTTTATACCTTGCCATAGCCTCCTAGGCCAATTTCGTTATCCCTAGGGAAATTATTGGTGACCATTTTGAGTGTTTGAGATGAGAAAATGATGGCGTTTATTTTTATTTTAGGAGCATATTCACTATGTCGACTCATTTTTGCACCCCAAGAAGATGATGAAAAGCTAACATAAATTAGTTTTCTCATTCTAATGCTAAATTATACATGTAAAAGTAAAAGCAAGCTCTCTAAGAATAGGTTCTCATACCAAATGGTTTTGATAATTTAATGGCCTTTTCTACTTTCCTTCTTTGCCATAAGATGTAAATCCCTACGAAGATGATGACACGGATCAACATTGTTTCACCAACTGGTATTCCAATTATTGTCCATGTATTTAGAGACCATGACCCTTCTGAAATCAAATAACCAATAAAATAGTTCATGAATATGGATGGAGAACCATTACTTCATGCCAATATAGAAGTTCTAGGAATGTTCTCTATCAATTTATCGTTATTGGATTTTACATGTGGAATATTGTTGTCTCGAAAAGTAATTTTATGAATAATCTCAAGAATTTGTGGAGGTATGAGAGAAACATTTTTGTTTGTGCTTCTGAAGACTACTATGGAGGCAATCATAGAGAATAATGTTGGATGGCTGGTGCTAGCCTCTCTCTAGTGATAGCTTCTGTCTGGACTTGATTTCCTTCTGTTTCTTGCTCCGGGTCAGCCAATTCTGTACCCGCTCCCATTGAAATTGTAAACAAGAAGTTGTTCCCATTTATTGTAGACTCGCTGCCCACTATAGCTTGTCCAACATCCTCTAACGTTGAACTGGCCTGAGGCTGTTTCCCTTTTGAACCTACATGTACAAAAATCACATAAATAATATCACCACTGCAGTATAATTAGAACAAATATAATTGAAAGAAGGTATGTTTGCATTCAATAGGGACAGACTTAATTTAAAAAGGCATGTTTGCATTCAACAAGAACAAATCTAATTAAAAAAGGTATGTTTGCATTCAACAAGAACAAACTTCAAGGCCATACCTCCTAAAACCCGTAAAGTATGGTTGAAAGATGGGGAGCTTGTAGTAAGAGCAGGAGAGGAGCTATCTCGTACAAGTGAAAGAGGAGGCAACATAGGATATGGTACTAACTTAATCTATTATGTGTGCTCAAATTTCACTTTAGATATTAAGCTTTTTGTTTGACTTGAGACCATTCTTTCTCAGAAAAAAAATTGAAATGTAGTGACTGTAAAAAATTTCCGCTATCTTCAAACAATTTATAGAAATTTGCAGTGCCCTTTGGCTATTCCTACGAGCACAAGAGCTTGAATTCAGATTCAAGAAGACCCTAAATATTAAAAAAAATAAAAGAACGTATAATTGATAAATCCAAAAAATTAATTTCCATTAAAAAATAAAATTACGAAAACAAAAATGATGGCGAACCTACGATCGCTTGGTCTACACCAGCATCGAAAGCCAATGACCCTAATTATCCTTTTCCTCCGAGCTTCATCTCCACCCATTCGATTTTCACACCTGCCTTAGACACATGTGTGGGCTGCATGTCATCTTCTGATTTAACCAGAATTTACGTATCCCATTTTCAGTTTGCTTCCCAAACAAATTCAGGTTTGGTTGAACCAAACAATACATGTAAACTTCAGGGGACAACATGGCCATCAATTAGATCGGAAGAAAATGAAGTTAAGATCACAAAACCTTCCGAACCTAAATAATGAACCTTCGAATAACTATCACCTCCATTTATCTTTCATTCTACAGAGCTTCAGGGAAATAGATCTGATCTAGATTTAAACAGGAATGCAATGAAGTACAGAAATAACCATAAATATACAGATGCAACATAAATAACACTTCATTTAATTAATGTAAATTACTGAAATATTCCTACAAACAGAAATGGAAATAAAACAGCTAGGGCGATGGTAGCGTATCTCGGAGAAGAGATGTTGTGGCTACATGCCTCTGAACTCTATTACAATGAGGTTCGAAGGCCATTTTAATGTTGAGAAACAATGGAAAACCCTATACATCCAAAAACTAACCATAGGAGATCAAACGCCAAACTGTGGGCCCCATATGGGTAAATTGGTACAACAACTTCCCAGGGTCATAACTTTGGCATACAATCTCCGTTTGACGCGCACAATATCTCGTTAGAAAAATCTATCCGAGGACTACAACTTTGGGAAAAGAAACATTAGTGAATGGACCGATGTTGTTCCCAAGTTTCCAAAAAAACGTCGTTTAGGGCCTCAAAATGACTCTGAAAGTTCAGGACTCGAAAAACTACTAAAAATTGTAAATTGTGCTACAATTAAGGAAATTGAAGAACTAAAAGAGACAATTGTGGGGGTCCAAGTGGGATAGGTGGGCGGCCACCAACATCCCCCCTTAGGAAGAAATGGTCCCCATTGCATTGAGTTCCTCTATTTGCTAAACTTGGTCTGTGGTGAGCTATTTTGCAATCTGTGATGTGTCTAGTAATGGTGGAAAGCATGGTCAAGGGTGGTCCACATTGCACATTTGGTGCAAGTGAAGGAATGGGGCAATGTTGTGCTCCAAAGCATTATTTCCCACAACCTTGGTACGGGTGTAAGGACCATGTCGGAGTGGTTTGAGCTTCTGATGGGCTTTGGCAAGGCCTTCTTTCTACATATGCAACCATACTTTGTCTCCCACTTGAAACTTGTGTGGTACTTGATGCTGATCATGTTGCTGCTTGTACTTAGCATTTTCCAGAATGGAGTGGTGATCTATCGACTTGTTGGGTAGAGGTGCCCTGAGAGTCAGATCAAACGAATGCTTGACCTGACAGTGTAATGGTACCCCTGTGGGTGAGGAGAAGATGTTCCTATCTTCTTTCATGACTGTATCCATCTGCTGCTACTGCTGTGTGGAGGAACCCTTAGTGGGGGTCATGGATGTGATGAGGATCTTCCCCTTACTTTGGGACTAGACCAGACAAAAAATAAATTTCCTAGTCTGGGAGACGATCTTACTACATTTCTTAACAGATATGAAAGAGGTGGTCGTAGGTGGGGCTACCTTCGATATCTTGTATAATGAATTATCCAAATAACTAATAACAGCGCAGGGCCTTGACTCATACACAACCTGTCACCTCCACAAGTATGGTTGGCCTAATAATACATCACAAAGATCAAGCAGTGCAACATCACACAATACCTCATCTGTGAAGGGCTTGATGCTGTAGGGAAGGTGGCACTGCTGGCGGACTCGGAGATCTCGTCCTTGGTGAAGCCACTCGATATTGTATGACTCCAGGTGTGGTGTAGTCAGTAGGCCCAACCGATTCATGACCTTTTATGAAATGAGGTTCTTTTGGCTCCCACTCTCAACAATGAATTGCAGCGGTGAACCCTTCACCCACATCTATGAGTGGGAAAAACACTCCCCCTCCTCTGGATCTTCGGGTTCATTTTTCTGGATCTTGGCAGTGGCAACAGTGGTGATGGGCATCGCATTAATGATTTGATGCCCTTTGTCATTCCCCTTGCCAGGTTCTGAATCAGGGTTGGAATGTGCATCTGATTCTGAAGCCTTCAACTCGGTCACCAACGACTGCTTAGTCCGAAACTCACTTGTGTTATGAGTGGGGCTCTTATGGAACTCACACCAATTTCATGTGTCCTTCTTCGACTTTATGGTGATGTTATTTTCTTGTTGTTTCGATGGGTTGCCTTATGTCACCCTACCTTGGCTTTGTCCTTTGGTCTTTGAATTCACAGATCCAAAGTCTCGCTTCTTCTGTTTAAACTTCTACTCGATTTTGACAGCATACCGGTGTGTCGTGCCAAGCAAGGATATATTCAGGAAATCCATCTTGTCTTAGATGTATTTGTGTAGGCAGTCGTGGTATTTGAGTACCAAATGTAGCTCAGAATCCTTGATACCCAGCTATGTGCGAAGGTTATGAAAAATGTTTGTGAACTTTGGCACATCTTGGTCCCTTCCCTTCCGCAGCATGATCCACTTTATGTATTTGTCCTCATAGCTTTTGACAGGGTAGTACTGCTCCTTGATGGCATCCCAGAATGAATTCCAAGTGGGAGCGGCTAAAAATAGTGAGTTTGTACTTTCATCCTTCCACTCACAGTACATTTTCGACTAGTCCTTGATGTGGGGGGCTGCTTTGAGAAATGCAAAAGTGATATTTTGCTGGCTGGAATAATCATGAACAGAAAAATACCCTTCTAAGAGATTTAACCATTTATCTATGACATCTATGTCTATCTGACCCTCAAATATGTGGATTTCAAAACTAACTTATACCTTAAATGGTATGGCATTTCCAGAGTAGTTGTTGGAAGCTGATGCATCGCCCTGGGTAGGCGCTAAAGGATCTAGGACCAGTTTTCCATCATCGTGTTCCTTTGTCACTCAAGGGCCTCTTCGAGAAAGATTTTGATAGGATCTCCTACCCCCTCATCTTTCTTTTCATCTGCCATGGGAGGCCATCTGGATTTGTGGGGCTGGTCTAGCAAAGGTTCGACCAGTTCAAGCCCTAACTCATATCCTAACCTCATTGGGGACATGGAAAGAAAAACAGAGAAAAAGTAGACTACTCTTATACCATTGATCCAGATTTAAATAGGAATGCAATAAAGTACAAAAATAACCGTAAATACAAATATTCAATGGAAATAATACTTCATTTCATTAATGTAGATTATTGAAATATGCTTACAAACAGAAATGGAAATAAACCACCTAGGGCGATGGTAGCTTATCTTTGAGAAGATATGTGGCAGCTTCATGCCTTTGGACTCTATTACAATGAGGCTTGAAGGCATATTTATTTTTTAGAAACAATGGAAAAACCTGAACATCCAAAAATGTTACCCTAGGAGATGAAACACCAAACTGTGGGCCCCGTTTAGGTAAATTGGTACTTCAACTTCCCAGGGTCGTAACTTTGGCATACGATCTCCGTTTGATGCGCACAATATCACACTAGAAAGATCTATCTGAGGACTACAACTTTGGGGAGAGAAACATTTCACCATAGACCCATGTTGCTCACAATGTTTCCAAAAAACATCATCTAGGGCCTCAAAATGGCTTCGGAAGTTCAGGACTCGAAAAATTGCTAAAAATAGTAAATTGTGATATAATTAAGGAAACTAGAAAACTGAAAGTGACTGTTGTGGGGTTCCAAGTGGGATAGGTGGGTGGCCACCAACATCCACCTGGATCAACATCCCAGGTGTTGAATTGTCACCTTCGAATTTTTTGATTGGCCTTGTATAATAAATATCAAGACACTTCTATTTTACTCGTGTTTATATTCTTCCCCTCGAGATAGTATTGAGGTGTAAAATTTGGGTCGAATGTGCTCAGATGTCAGCTTTAAAATTGAACATATGTTATGCTTAAAAATAAAAGGTAGACTATATTACTCCAAGGTTTACTGATTCAAAAGAAACTCCTATAGGCCTAAAAATAGAATGAAAATGCCAAAATCCTTCGATCTTTATTCACTCCCACCACCATTTTAGAGTCAAAAATTCCATTTCAAGTTCCTTTTACAGACTCGTTATTTTTTTTTTTGATTGATAGATTACTTGCACATCTTTTCTTTGTATCCATATTTCCTGAAGTTCATCTTTCCTTCCCCATAATTGCCCATTTATGGAAAGGTATACCTAGTAAGGTTGTTATGTATCTGTACGTTGATCTTCTATTCGTGATTAAACCACTACTGCTGATATTGGATACATATATGTAGTGTAAGCCCCAACCTTTATTGTAGCTCTCCCTTAGACTGAGGCTCCTGTTGCTGATAGTAATGTCACTTTAGCATAGCCTTCATGATGTGTTTGTCCTTCCCAGAACTATGTTAAAGCCAAGCCATTAAGGTAGTTATTGAACCACTTTGATATGAATTGACTTAGATATTTGTATAATATATTAGATTTTTCGTTTGTAATATGAATGTAATGAACAATTGACATACAAATATCCTTCAAGAAATATATAATCCTACTCAAAGAAAGATTCTTAGATATGATTTTGGATGTAATCGATTGATATGTGCCTACCAACAGATACTAGACACATTTATTTAAATAAATTTAGTTGTGCTAGTTTATTTTAAATAATATGTATGCATAATAGTTGGCATGTAGGTGTGAAAATAACATGCATACAAAAAATTAAGAAAAATGGATACTTATCTCTTGAACTAGGCATTAAACTCGTATGCCTCACCTAAATTGTGGTCATTGTGGTCTTTAAGATATAACTTGGGTTGTCATTTCCCGATATGTGTTTATAAGTGAGTATGTGTCTATAGGTCAAGTGTGTGTTCGTTTTGGTAGGTTGTGTGAGTGATTGAAGACATGAATCAACTCACACATATTAATCAAAATACATTACAAATGAAAGAAAGAATTAAAATGGTTATATTACTTTGAGTTTTAAGAAAATTTAGATATTATATGAAATTGTAAAGAGATTGAGTTGAATATGTATATATGAATGATAGAGTGAAAATATTATAAATATGTGTCATACTTATATAATTATGAGTCAATATGTATACAACTTTCAACAATATAATAATAAATGAAAATGAAACTCAACAAGTTTTAGGAGGAAAAATTAATATTTATCATTCATCATTCCCAATTGGTATCCAATATGGTCCCCGTTAGGAATAAGAATGGCGAAATCAAGATTTGCATTGATTTCAAAATTATAAATAATGCATTAGTTAAATATAACTACCTTGTTCCAAGCGTGGAACACATCCTCTAGTGTGTTTCAAGTTCTAAAATTTTGTATATGTTGGATGATTTTTCTAACACCCCAACTCCAACCCGTAGATTGTAAATAACATGTAAATGAAAATATTAGGCTAGTTAGGGTATCATTCCCATGTGAATGTATGTGTATATGTTTTGGGACAAAAGTGTCAGTGTGCATATGCTTTTATATGTTTTGAGGCTAAGAAACATGGCGTTGTAAATATGATATTTCGTGCACACCAATAAATGCATTACCACTGCATACCAAATAATATGAAAAGCCTATGGGGAGTAAGACCCCATGTTTATATACATCATGTTTCATATAACTTAATAATTATTATAGAAGTGCATTCTCTTCTAAAAACATTCCATGAAATGACTTGAGAGTTCCTAGGTGTCAAAAAAGAGATATGCAAATAAAAGTATGTGTGTGGGAGCTACTAAGGGATCTTAGAGGATGTGATTGGAGGGGAGGGGAAATAGGAAATACTAGAGCCACAGTGCTCTGGAATTTGCTATCTAGTCATGATAGAACCCTGGAGGTAGTAGCTCATAGCAAGGGACTATAGGTGTACAGAAAGGGGTGCAGTAATTGGGTTTATGGTGAAGGGGGATGTTAGATATGTGTTGGAGTTTGCTTCTTTTGGATGGAAAATAAGGGATGACCCTATGAAAGGTGGGACATGTTTTCTAGTCTGTGTTCCTAAAGGGCACTTGGAGACCTTGGAGGGTTCTTATAAGCCTAAGTTTCGGAAGTGGTTGTGCAGGTAATTGAGTAGGTCTATGAGGTGGTTGTGCATGGGGTTATTGGAGAGGTTAGCTAGAAGTCAACGATGGGTTAACTAGGTTATTGTTGAGATAGATAGTACATTTTTTTTAGATTTATTATAAGAATATTAAGGATATGATGGATAAGATTGTGGATAGTTTCCTCCATATGATTCTCACCATCCTTGTTCCCATGATTTATTTTGAGGATGGGGTGGGCAAGGTATCCATGTAATGGTGTATTTCAATTACTTTGGGGTTGTTGTACATAAGCTTGAAATTCTTGGGTAGGGTCTAGAATTATACCTAGTTATCAACACTATGAAGGTCTTCTTGGGGTCATAAAGTAGATTTTTTTTAGGATTGATTTTCTCCATTATGATTGACGTGCCTCCCAAATAGATATAAATTAATGCCCATCAAACCTTTTCGTCTACCGTCAATAATGTGTTTTTCCACTTTAACATGTTCTTACAAGGGTTAAGAGATGATTTCCATTTCTTGTGTGCTTGATTCATTTATTTTGCATGATCTTGAGATGATTTGATGTAGATCACATAGGAGTATAGTAAGAGAAAAATATAGGGCATCCCCCATTCTGAAATATAATCAAAACTTGGATGGCTCAAGGCCATTAACACTTCCCCGGCGTTGTAATTTTATGAAAATTTGGTTGTTTGTACTATAAGGAAATATAACATGAATTATATTTCCTTCACTTTGCAATGGTGTTACTAGCAATGTGCTTTTGTTTCTGCTAGAAGGAAATGTAGCATATATTAGATTTCATTGGCCTATGATTTTGTTATTGGCAGTAGACTTGTGTTTGTGCCAGAAGTGAATCTAGCATGTATTACATTTCTTTCACCATGATTTTTTTTTTTAGAAATGTGTTATGGCTTATGATAGAAGTAAATTTAACATCCTATAGATTATTTTCCCTTGAAATATTGTTCTTGGCAATATGATTGTGTTTTTTTCTAGAAGTAGATCTAGCATGCACTAGATTTCTTTCCCTCTGCAATGTTGTTATGCGATTCTATTTGTGCTAAAAGGAAATATAGAACACATTAGATTTATTTCACCTTGTAATATTAGTCTTAATAATGTGGATGTATTTGTGCTAAACAAAAATCTAGCGGGTGCTAGATTTCATTTACACCATAATATTGTTCTTAGTAATATGTTTGTGTATGTGCTATAAGTAAAATTAGCATGTCTTAGATTTATTTAATCCTACAATGCAGTAATGTGATTGCATTTGTGCTAGAAGGAAATATAGCATCCATTATATTTCTTTTTCCCTACATTATTGTTTTTGGCAACATGCCTGTCGTTACACTAAAAGTAAATCTAGTATACATTAGTTTTTTTTTTCACTCTACAGTATTTTTATGTGTCTGTGTTTGCACTAGAAGCAAAATTTAGCATGCACTAGATCTCTGTCACTTTGCAATATTGTTTTCGAAATGTGCTCGTGTTTGTGTTAGAAGGAAATATAGCATTCTAGTTTTCTTTTTCCCTACAACGTTGTTGTGGGAAATATGTTTGTGTTTGTGCTAGAATTAAATCTAGCATGCACTACATTTTCTTCACCCAAGAATGTTGTTATGTGCTTTCTTTATGCTAGAATGAAATTTAGCGTGTGTTAGATTTCTTTGAACTTAAAACTTTTTTATTGATAATGTGTTTACATTTATGTCAGAAGGAAAATTAGAATGTGATAGATTTCATTCGAAATCCAGGGTTGTTATTAACAATTTGGTTATTTACACTTGAAGAAAATCTATCACATGTTATATTTCCCTCACCATGCAATGCTATTATAGCCAACATGCTTGTGATTTTTCTACAAGTAAATCGAACATGTGCTATATTTATTTTGCCTTACAGTGTTATTGTTGGCAACATGCCTTTTTTTTGTACTAGAAGTCAATCTAAGACAAGTTATATTTCTTCCACTTTGCAATGTTGTTATTGACAATTATCTGTTGTTATAGAAGAAAATATAGCACAGAGTAAATTTCTTTGCCTTGCAATATTATTGTTACGAATATTTTTTTTTGTGCTAGAAGTAAATATAACAAAGACAGATTTCTTTCACCATGCAATGCTATATTCTTGTTTTTGTGTTAGAAGAAATCCTAACATATGTTATATTTCTTTCATCTTGAAATGTTGTTGTTTCCAATGTGCTTGTGTTTGACTGCCCTAGATTTATTTTTCCTTGTAATTTTCTTGTTGGAAATATGTTTTTGTTTTTGCTAGAAATAAATCTAACACACACTATAGTTCTCTAACCATACAATGTTGTTATGTACTCATATTTGTGGTAAAAATAAATCTAACACACTTTAGATTCTTTCATCTCGCAACATGCTTGTATGTGGTGGAAGAAAATATAGTAGGCACTTGATAGTTCTTTTGCCCTACAATTTTGTTGTTGGCAACTAGCTTGTGTTTGTGCCTGAATTAAATCTCGCACACTAGATTTCTTTCACTGTATAATGTTGTTAGTTTCTTATGTTTATGTTAGAATTAAATCTAACACATGTTATATTTCGTTCACCTTGCAATTTTGTTATTAGCAACGTGCTTGTGTTTAAGATAGAAGGGAATCGAGAATTGTTCCAATCTATTTTAGGTGTATTTTTGTTGGTGTTATGTTTGTGTTTGTTGTAGAGCTAAATATAGCACGTGCTACATTTATGTCACCCTGAAACTTTCTTATGTGCTTTTTTGTTAGAAAACATATTTTTTTTTTGAACTTGCAATGTTGTTATTGATAGTGTGTTTGTGTTTGTGCTAGAACGAAGCCTAGCTTGCATTATATTTTATCCACAATGAAATATTATTGTTGGAAACTTGGTTTTTTGTGCTAAAAGGAAATGTAGCACACATTATATTTCCTTCCCCTTGTAATGCTATTATTGCTAATGTGTTTGTGTTTGTGGTAGAAAAAAATTTAACATGTGTGTGTTTTATTTGGCATGCACCTTTGTTGTTGGAAATATGCATGTCTTTCTGCTAAAAGTAAATCTAGCACATGCTAGATTTCTTTCACCTTGCAATGTTTCTATCACAAATGTGCTTGTATCTATTAGAGAAGAAGATCTAGCACATAGAAGATTCTTTTCCCTGCAATATTGTTGTTGGCATTATACTTTTGTTTGTGTTAGAAGTAAATCTAACACGAGCTTTATTTCTTTCACCCTACGATGTTGTTATGTAATATTTTTTTTTTCAATAGGAAGAGCTAGCATGGGTTAGATTTCCTTCACCTTGCAATGGTGTTATCAGCAACATGTTTTTGTTTGTGAAAAAATAAATCTAGTGTGTGCTTTACTTATGTTGTGTTGCAATGTTGTTATGTGACTATGTTTGTCCTAGAAGAAAATTTAGCACTTGATAAAATTTTTCACCTTGTGATATTCTTGTTGATAGTGCATATGTTTGTGCTAAAAGGAAACCTAGATTGTGTTATATTTCTTCGAAAATGTGATATTGTTCTTGGAAATTTAGTAGTTTGTGTAAGAAATAGATCATCATGCATTATATTTCCTTCACCTTGTAATGTTAGTGTTGGCAATCTGTTTGTGTTTGTGATAGAATAAAATGTAGCATTCACTATATTTTTTTTTATCTACAATATTGGTTTTGGCAATTTGTTTGTGTTTGTGCTAAAAGTAAATCTAGAATATGTTATATTTCTTTCACCTTGCAATATTTTTATTGGAAAGTTATTTTCTATTTCTAATATATGAAAATCAAGCATGTGGTAGAATTCCTTTGGCCTATAATTTGTTGTTCATAATATGTGTTTTTTTGGTCTATAGGTAAATCTAACATGTGCTAGAATTATTTTAGCATGAAATCTTGTTGTGCTCTTGTATTTGTGCTAGAAGGAAATCTAGCACAGGTTAGATTTATTTCACCTTGAAATGTTGTTATTGGTAAGGTGTTTATATTTGCGATAGAAGAAAATCTATCGTGTGCAAAATTTATTTTACGTTGCAATGTTGTTGTTGGAAATATAATTGTGGTTGTGCTAAAAGTAAATCTAACATGTGTTGAATTTATTCAATCCTACAATTTTTTTATGTTCTTGTGGTTGTTCTAGAAGAAAATATAGCACATTTTAAATTTCTTTTGCCCTACAGTGTTGTTGGAACACATGCTCATGTTTGTGTTAGAAGTAAGACTAACATGAACTAGATTTTTTTGAAGCTATAACGTTGTTATGTGCTTATTTGTGCTAAAAAGAAATGTAGCACTCATTAGATTTCTTTCATCTTACAATGTTGTTATGAGAAATGCACTTATGTTTATGATAGAATGAAATCTAGCATGTGTTATATTTCTTTTGCTTGATAATGTTGTTGCTAGAAATACGCTTGCTTTCTTGCTAAAAGTAAATATAACACATGCTAGATTTCTTTCAACTTACATTTTTTTATGTGCTTGTGTTTGAGGTAGAATGGAATTTAGCATTCCCTAGATTTCTTTCAAAATGCAATGTTGTGGTTGGAAATTTAGTTGTTTTTTCTAGAAGGAAATATGCTAGAATTATTTGACCTTACAATGTTGTTATTGTAAATTTTGATGTGACTGTGTTAGAAGGAAATTTAGCACATGTTAAATTTATTTTATTTCAATGTTGTTAAGGAAATATGATTCAGTTTGTGCTAGAGGTAAAGTTAGTGTATTATATTTATTTAACACGAAAATTTTGTTATGTTCTTGTGTTTCTGCTAGAAGGAAATCTAGCCTGGGTTAGATTTATTTCGTCCTGTAATGTGCTTGTGCTTTTGTTAGAAGGAAATCTAGCATGCACTAGATTTCCTTGCCCTGTAATTTTGTTGTTAATAAGAGTGTCTTTTAGATTAATCACTTCATTAGGATTTGATTAATCTAAAAGACACTCTCATTTACAATATGGATCACAAAATCCTAAGATCTAACAATGTTGTTGTTGTCAACATGGTTGTGTTTGTGCTAAAGTGAATCGACCATGTGCTAGAATTATTTCTCCTTATAATGGTTTTATCTACTTATGTCTATACTAGAAGGAAATCTAACAAACATTATATTTCTTTAACCTTGCAATGTTGTTATTGGAAATGTCCTTATCTTTGGGCTATAAGGAAATCTTGCATGCAATATATTTATTTCACAGTGCAATGTTGTTGTTGGAAAGATGGTTCTCTGTGCTAGAAGGAATCTAGAATATGTTAAGTTTCCTTTAGATTGCAATGTGCTTGTGTTTTTGATAGAAATGAATCTAGACTGCACTAAACTAATTTAGTCCTACAATGTTTTTATGTGCTCGTGTTTCGGCTGGAAGGAAATATATCATGTGTTAGATTTCGTTCAAATGTAAATGTGATTGGGTTTGTGTTGTGATGAAGGAGGTTGATCAAAATAAGGTAATAATCTTAAAAATATACTATTGGTTACTTTATAACCAATCAGATGTGTTCAAGCGGATTGTGTACGGCTTAATTTATCCCGAGGGTCCTACTTTTCCCCTAAACACATCGATCCCACATTGACTTTCCCTTTGTAAACAAGCTCTTCACTCTACGCCGATGATCTCCTCTCTCAAGATCTAATGGTCATCACTCACCCCGATCAACAAAACAATCCGATGATCCTCCACTGTTGATCAAAGTGCACTTGATCCAATAGTTAATAGCGATATCGAGTGAGCCACTTGCATGGGGATTACCTTCCCGATAAAGTGGTTTTGTCTCTCCACCCAAATGCTATGTGTCGGTTGGTTAATGGAATCGGGTGACCAGCCAGAATTACCACTTACCACTTTTCCTTCGCCTGATAACCACCTTCGTTGATAAAACCCGCTTTTCCAATATAACCCATGTGCATTAAATCAAACTTACATAAAGCGCTTAACAGATGTTTTAACGCTTAATTCCAAGATTACCCATGAACACTAAATGACCGCGATTAACACATAAACACTGAGATTTACAATTAAAGTGTGAAAATAGAGAAATAGCCGATTAAATTTCAGAACACGAGTACATAGAGGTAAACGAGAGTCTTCACCAGGACTAACACACCGATGCACACTAAATAAATTTATTCAATATAATAGTAGTCACAGAGTCTTGGCCCTCTCAGCTCAATTAGAGAAATTTATTTGACCTCTTTCTCAATCTATAACTGCTATCTATCACTCAAACTCTCCCCTCTCACTCAATTCTCAATCATCTCAGCTAATCGCTTTCCATTATATTTTCTTCTCTCTTATGAGTCAAATCATATTCTAATTGCACTAACAACTCAATCTCTATTTTAATCAATCTAACAATCAAATCTCTATTCTTAAGCTCTATTACACACCTATGCTAACAACTTATCCCTTAGTCTAAAATAATACAATTTTCTAATTATTACAATAATGAAGTAAAGATCATTTTCAAGAGATCCAACCCTCTCTACCAAAACTGACTTTTGACCACTCAGGTCAATGAAATTCAACTCATTTAGCGACAACATGTGAACAAACCATCACATTGTTGGCTAATTCCAGATGCTCCTGCATCAGACTCCCGGGGAAGAAAATAATCATCCCTCACACTTTCAGGGTTGACTCCATACTTCTGTAACTCTGCTGTTGTCAACCAACTAGCATCCTCCATTGGTTTTCCTTTCCATTTGACTAGATATTGAAAATAAACATGTCCTCTGGTTCTTTTGGATACTCTTTTCTCCAAAACAGCTTCCACCTCTTTCTTAATTGTCTTTGGCATTTTTTCTTCCCAGTTCAAAGTTTAAACTTCATCTTCTGTAGTTTCCTCCTGTAACTCTATATCTATCTCTTTGTATGGATACAAATCTGCAACATTGAAGATAGGTGATATTCCAATCCCTTCTAGCAATTCAATTTCATAAGCATTAGTTGAAAACTTTCTTACAATTCTACATCGTCCTATCTTTTTCATTTTTAATTTATTGTAAGTCTTAGAAGGAAATATTTTTTTTCTCAAATAAACCATCACTAAATCTCCCACTTGGAATTCTTTCTCTCTTCTTTTCATATCTACTCTCTGTTTGTATTTTCTACCGCTTTCTTGCAATCTTCCTTTGACATGTTCTTGTAGTCTCTGCATCTTCTCTACAAACTCTTCAGCTTTTGGACTTCTTGTCTCCTATCTACCCAAATTTTTGAGCTCATACACACCTCTTGGATTCATCGCAAAAACAATCTGAAATGGACTAATTCCAGTACTTCGGTTTGGAGTGTCATTATAAGCAAACTCAGCTTGAGCTAGTGCTAAATCCCACTACTTAGGATTTTGATACACTAAACTTCTCAATATGTTTCCCAAGCTTCTCTTTACAACTTTGGTATGTCCATCTATTTGAGGATGGTATTCTGAACTAAAATTGAGGCTAGCCCCTAGTTTCATCCAATGAGTTCTCTAGAAATTCCCTACAAACTTTGTATCTCTATTAGACACAATACTTACAAGAAATCCATGTAACCTTACAATTTATGAAAAAAAGATTAGCAATATGTGTTGCATCACTAGTCTTCTTACATCAAATGAAATTTGCCATCTTGGAAAATCTATCTACCACAACATAAATGGAATCATTCCCCCTTTGAGTTTTAGGTAACCCCAAAATAAAATCCATGCTAACTACATCCCATGGTTGGTCTGGTATTGGAAATGGTTGGTACAATCCTATATTCTGGTTTCTCCCTTTAGCATGCTAACATATCTTGCACTTATCAACAAATCGCTTAACATCAATCTGCATCTTTGGACAATAGTAAAAAGCATTTACTAAGCAAAGGTTTTGTCTTGTCCAAAGTGACCAGATAATCCTCCACTATGTTTCTCCTTTATTAGGTTTTTCCTCATACAACATTTGGGAATGAACAACTTGTTTCCTTTAAACAATAAACCTCCTTGGATAAGGTAATCTAACCATTGACTTTTGTTATGAACTACTGGCTTTTGTATTGTTGTATAAATATCTTTGAAATCTGCATCATCTTTATACATTTCAAACATTTCTTCAAATCCTACAACATCAAATTTTAATTCTTGCACAATGAAATTTACCTTGCTTAAATCATCAACAACTTGTTCAACTTGCCACTTATATGTTTTATCACAAAAGTAAAGCTATGCAAAAACTCTACCCACTTGGCATGTTTCTGGTTCAATTTTGGCTGGTTGTTTATGAACTATAATACATGATTGCTAGAATACAATATAAACTCCTTTGGTAGCAAATAATGTCTCCATTTTTTTAAGGCTTGTATAATAGCATAAAATTATTTATCATAAGAAGAATACTTCTTCTTAGATTCATTTAATTTCTCACTGAAGTATGCTATTGGTCTCTATTGTTGACTCAAAACCGCTCCAATTGCAACTCCACTAGCATTTGTTTCGACTTGAAATACTTTTTCAAAATCAAGAAAAGCTAAATATGGCTTCTCTGTGATTTTCCTCTTCAGCAACTTAAAATTCCTGGTTGTTGTTTCTGTCCACTTGAATGGTTGATTAGTCTCCTTGATTGTTTCAAGAATTTTTGCACAAATCTGACTAAAACCTCTAAGAAATTTCCTATAAAAATTTGCAAGACCATGAAAACTTCTTACCTCAAATATATTCCTTGGAATAGATCAGTTCCAAATTGCTTGGAATTTCTCTGGATCCATTTTCAACCCTTCTTTAGAAACTACAAATCCCAAGTAAATTAATTCTTCTTTCATCAAACTACATTTCTTCAGATTTATCAGTAGTTTCTCTTTCTGTAGATTTCTTAAAACCAATTTAAGATGCTCTATATGTTCTTCTTTACTTCTACTAAAAACTAGAGTATCATCAAGATAAACAATAACAAACTTTCCTACATATTCCTTCAAGACTTCATTCATCAATCTCATGAACATGCTAGGTGCATTAGTGAGTCCAAAAGGCATCACTAACCACTCATACAACCCATTGTGTGTTCTAAATGCAGTCTTCCATTCATCTCCTCTAATTCTTATTTGGTGATATCCACTCTTTAGATCTATTTTAGTAAAATACTTTGACCCACTCAAACAATCCATCAAATCATCCATGCATGGTAAAGGAAACCTATACATGATAGTGATCTTGCTTATGGCTTTGGAATCTATACATAAACGCCATTCACCTCCTTTCATTGGATTGAGTATTGTTGGTACAACACATGGACTAAGACTCTCTCTGATTAGTCCCTTGTCCATTAGTTCTTTCACTTGTTTTCCAACTTTTGCATTCTCTTGAGGAGTTAATCTGTATATTTTTTTTTTTGGAAAACTTGCTCCTGGTATTAGAACAATATGATGACTAATACTCCTGATTGGTGGCAATGCATTTGGCAACTCATCCATAATAATATCAACAAAACATTCAACAGAGTTTTGATTTCTTCAGGTAAATCATCTAAGTTTATGGAAGTCAAAATTACCTTAGGTCTCCCTATGACAAAAAAATGCATTTCTTCACCCTTTCCAACCTCTTGCAACTGATCCTTTCCACTCATCATCATAACATTGTTTCCAGGTGCTCCTTTATCAGCCTCATCCTTCAATGGTAGCAGTGTATGTTTATTTCCATCCTTCTCTAGAGTATAAGTATTTTTCCTCCCCTCATGAATAGCTTTCCGATCAAAGTACCAAGGTCTTCCCAGCAATACATGGCATACATCCATTGGCATTACATCACATAATATTACATCTTTATAAGTACCAATTTGTATCTCTACCTTGCATTGTTCTGTGACAATAATCTGATGTCCTTTCTGCAACCATGACACTTTGTAAGGAGTAGTGTGTACTGTCTTGACTAATCCTAGCATGTCCACCATCTCTGTAGAGATAAGGTTAACAGTGCTTCCACTACCAATTATCACTTTACAACATTTACCTTTGGATTTGCATGTAGTTCTGAATAAACTCTTCCTCTGAGCTGGTTCTCCAGTCTCTTTCTCTACCTTGAGCAATACCCTTTTCAACAACAAGGATTCTCCTACTTCAGGGGATTATTCCTTTTCTCTAATTTGATGTTTTTCTTCCCTTTCCTCAGCCACATTCACATTCCTTTGACTTGTTGTTCTATTATGAGGACAGTCCCATAATCCATGTCCCCATTCTCGACATGTGTAACACCGAATATCTCTTCCTTGACCTCTTCCTCTGGGTGCAAATCTTCCTCTATTAAAATCTCCCCTCTGTGGTGGTCTACTACTTGAACTTCATCCTTCATTCTGATGTTTCTGAAACCTTGGTCTGGTAGTTCCTCAACCTATTATTTAACTTTTCCCTCTTTTTCTCTCGTTTTGTTTCCTCAACATCCTCTCTTTTGCTTTCAAACCTGCTTGATAGGCATCTTCAACGGTCTTCAAACTCAGTAATCTGATCTCATCCTGTATGTCATATCTTAAGCCATTGATATATCTGGCTACCTTCTCCATTTCATCCTCTGCATGTCCTACTATAATACTCAATCTATAAAACTCTCATGTATATTCTTTAACAAACATTCCTTTTTGCCTTAAATTCTGTAACTTTTCGAAAAGATTTAACTGATAATCTTTTGGCATAAATTTAGCTTTCATTTTACTCACCATTTTTTCCCATAGCTTGATCTTGGACTTTACTTTCCTTGTTTTGGATGTTTGCAGTTCATCCCACCAAATAGTTGCATGACCCTTCAATTTGGTAACTGCAAATTTCACCTTCTTTTTGTCATGAACTTCCTCATACTCAAAATATTTGTCCAATGAAATTATCCAATCCATTAGCTCTTATGCATTGAGACTCCGTTCATACACAGGAATTTCCACCTTTGGTTTTCCACCTACTTTAGCCAACATCTTGATAACTTTGGTAGTTTCATTTTCCTCCTCTTCTTCTTCCTCGGAAGATTCTTTTGCAGCACTGGCAACTCCTTCATTAGGTGTTCTCCTGTAAGAAATACTCATTGTGTCCATCCTTGTACGCAGACTCTGGATCTCTTCCAACAGAACTGCATTTGCTTCAGGTATTCCTTGACCTATGCTAGATCCCCTCCTTGGTGGCATGTTTACTGCACTGAAACTCAATCTCTATGCTCTGATACCAAAATGACAGAGGAGGTTGGTCAAAATAAGGTGGTAGTCTTAAAAATATACTATTGGTTACTTTATAACCAATGAGATGTGTTCAAGAAGATTCTGTATGTGGCTTAAATTATCCTGAGGTTCCCACTTTTCCCCTAAAGACGTCGGTCCCACATTGACTTTCCCTTTGTAAATAGGAACTTCAGTCTACGCCATTGATCTCCTCTCTCCAAATGTAATTCTCATCACTCACCTCGATCAACAAAACAATCTGGTGATCCTCCATCGTTGATCGAAGCACACTTGATCCAATGGTTAGTAGCGATATCGGGTAAGCCACTTGCACGAGGATTACTGTCTCAATAACGCGGTTTTCTATCTCCACCTGAGTGCTACGTGTCGGTTGGTTAATGGAATTAGGTGACCATCCCGAATTACCGCTTACCACTTTTCCTTCGCTCGATAACCACCTTCGCTAAAAAAACCCACTTTCCAAATATAACCCATGTGAATTAAATCAAACTTAAATAAAGTTCTTAATAGATGTTTTAGTTCTTAATTCCAAGATTATCCATTAACACTAAATGACTGCAATTAACACATAAATGCTGAGATTTGCAATTAAAGTGTGAAAACAGACAAATACCTAGTTAAGTTTCAGAATGCGGATACACAGAGGTAAATGAGAGTCTTCACTAGGATTAACACACAGATGCACACTGAATCAATTTATTCAATACAATAGTAATTACAAAGTATTGGCCCTCTCGGCTAAATTACAACAATTTATTTGACCTCTGTCTCAATCTATAAACCCTATCTATCACTCAAACTCTCGCCTCTCACTCAATTCTCAATCAGCTCAGCTAATCCCTTTCAATTATATTTTATTCTCTTTTACAAGTCAAATCCTATTCTAACTGCACTAACAACTCAATCTCTATTTTAATCAATATAACAATCAAATATCTATTCTTAAGCTCTATTACACACCTATGCTAACAACTTATCCCTTAGTCTAAAATAATACAATTTTCTAATTATTACAATAATGAAGTCAATATCATTTTCAAGAGATCTAACCCTCTCTACCAAAACTAACTTTTGACCACTCCGGTCAATCAAATTAAACTCATTTAGCCATCACGTTGCTGGCTAAGTCCAAATGGTCCTGTATCATGTTGGAAGAAAATTTGACATAGGGTAGATTTCTTATACTCTACAATGTTGTTGTTGGCAACATGCTTGTATTTGTGGTAGAGACAAATCTAGCACTTGCTAGATTTCTCATTATACAATGTTGTTATGTGGTTATGTTTGCACTAAAAGAAAATCTAACACATGTTATATTTTCTTTTACAATGCAATGTTTTTATTGCTAACATGTTTTTGTTTGGGCTAAAAGGAAATCTAGCTTGTGCTAGATTCGTTTTGTCCTGTAATGTTGTCATTGGAAAAAATTATATATTTGTGTTAGAAGTAAATATAACCCATACTAAATTTTTCTCACCCTGTAATATTGTTATGTGATTATGTTCTCATTAGAAGGAAATATAGTATGGATTATATTTCTTTCACCTTGTAATGTTGTTATTGGCAACACGCTTGTGTTTTTGATAGGATAAAATCCAACATGTTTTACATTTGCTTTGTCTAGTAATGTCATTGTTGGCAATATGTTTGTGGATTTGTACTAGAAGGAAATCTAGTACGTGTTACTTTTGTTTCACAATGAAATATTATTTTTGAAAATATAGTTGTTTGTGTCAGAAAGAAATCAAACGCCTTGCATTTTTTTTTATTTTGCAATCTGCTTCTATCCATGCTAGAAGGGAATTTACCATGCACTAGATTTTTTTTGTTGTGTTTTTGTTGACATTATGCTTGTGTTTGAGATAGAAGTAAATCTACTACATACTAGATTTCTAACACCCTACATTTTTGTTATGTGCTTGTGTTTATGATAGAATTAAATATAGCGTGCATTAGATTTCTTTCACCTTACAGTGCTATTATTTGCAATGCATTTTTGTTTGTGCTAGAAGAGAATCTTGTGGGTGTTAGATTCCTTTTTCCTTACAATTATGTGATTGGTAATATGCCCTTGTTTGTGCTAGAAGTAAATCCAACATGTATTAGGTTTCTTTAGCCATAAAATAATTCTATTTACTTATATTTGTGGTAGAAGGAAATATAACATGTGCTAGATTTTCTTTTACCTTCTTGTAATGCTCTTGTTGACAACATATTTGTGTTTTTGCTAGAAGTAAATCTATCGCATGTTAGATTTCTTTCACCTACCAATGTTGATATAAGTTTTTTTTTTTTTTTTTTTTTTGCCCAAAAGGAAATGTGGCATGCTTAAATTTCTTTCCCCTTCAAGTGTTGTTATTGGAAATGTGCTTGTGTCTTTACTAGAAATAAATCTTGCATGTGCTGCATTTAATTTTATTTGTAATATTGTTCTTGGAAACATGTTTGTATTTTTGCTAAAATTAGTTCTAACACATGTTAGATTTATTTCACCCTACAATGTTGTTATGCGTTTGTTTTTATGCTAAAATGAAATTTAATGTACGATATATTGATTTCACCTTGCAATGTTTTTATTCGCAATGTGTTTGTGTTTGTGAAAGAGGGTAATATAGAATCTTTTTTTCACAATGCAATGTTTTTGGTGGCAACGTTCTTATGTTTGTACCATATCCCATTATTAAAACAAATATTCCTTATGGACGGGGTTCTAATCATTTGAGGGTTTAACATTGTTTATATTGTAACAACAGTCTATGTAGGCATGGTCTAAAACCTTATCGTCTCTAAAAGGTAAGGTCAAATGTCATAAGCATGGAGATGTCTGAGGAAAAATTATTATTGCAATGTTTTTATTGACAATGTGTTTGTGTTTGTGCTAGAAGGAAATCTAGCTTGTGCTACATTTCTTTTGGATTGTAATGTTTTTCTTGGAAATATGCATTTCTTTGTGCTAAAAATAATCCTAGCATGTGGTATATTTCTTTCACCCTACAATGTTTTTATTGGAAATATCCATGTGTTTGTGATAGAAAGAAATCTAGGATGAAAACATTTCTTTTTCTTTGCAACATTCTTGTTGGTAATATGATTTTGTTCCTGTTAGAAGTAATTCTATCACATTATATATTTATTTCACTTTGCAAAGTTTCTATGTGTTTATGTTTGTGCTAGACGAAGATATAGAAGAAAATATAATGATTTCCATAGTAAATGCCCATTCATTGTGTTTTTATTTTATGGTTTCTGAATCAAACTAAGAACGTACATGGCTATAAGAGATACTTTTCGTGAATATATGATGTTGTTATAGTCTCTACAATTGTTTTTGTTTATTCACAATGTAATGTTGTTTGGAAATGTGGTTATGCTCGTGCTAGAAGGGCACCTAGTAGGTGCTAGATTTCCTATAGTCATGATTTAAAAAACATAATAAATCATTTGGGAGTGCCGTTTTTGTAACCATAATTAGCTATTATTGTGAGTTCTACACTTGTTATTGTTCTTGTTCATTTTGTTACACATATAATGATGCGAGTAGTTATAGTATTTATAAATTCATGTTTTCTTCAATAATTTGAAATTGTGATAATAGTTTTATACTTTATTTTTAGAAACCATGGACTATGTAGCTAGTGAGAGTTCCTAGGAAGCATCCAAAGAAAAAGGAAGTTCAAGAAACATGACACAGAAATCTTTAAATGGTATGGAAATTTTAAAATTAGTCTATACTTTGTTACAATGGTTAGACATTATGCTAATAAATGGTTGTTGATTAATAAAACCGATGGAAATAGCCTTAGGAGTAGGTTTTTAATGAGGAAAACCCATACTAACATGGGTAATTTTTTTCCATGCAATTTTAGCTAGGTGATAACTTTTTGTGTCATATCGTAAACTTTCATAACATCTATACTCATATATTATTATGCGTGTAAATGGAAATCATGTATTATAAGGTTGTTTAATAATATTTGGTTTTCATGTCTTCCATAATTTTCTTTTTCTAGAAATTGTGGAATCTGGTGCGTGTGAAAATCAATATAAAGTAGTGAAGAGAAAACAAAAAAGAAGTGATATACAAATGACATCTCCTTCAACTGGTATGGTGGTTTCATATTTTATCTACTCTTTTAGGAATGATTGGTTTAGGTGATTTCTTTTATTTTAGCTAGGTGATAACTTTTGGTGTCATATAGTAAACTTGCATAACATATGTACTCATTTATTATTGTGCATGTAAATGGAAATCATGTATTATAAGGCTATTTAATAATATTTGGTATTGCATGTCTTCCATAACTATTTTTCTAGAAATTGTGGAATCTAGTGTGCGTGAAATTGAAAATAAAGTAATGTAGAGAAAACAAAAAAAAGTGATATACAAAAGATGCCTCCTTCAACTGGTATGGTCGTTTTATATTTTATGTATACACTATTAGAAATGGTTAGATTAGGTGGCTTTTAAAAATTGAAAAGAACATTATGTGGCAATAATTGAAATTATAATTTCATTTTGATTCATGCAAATATTTTCGTGTTGTTTTTCATAGCATTGTTTGGCCCAAAAGAAAATGAAATGTTACAACCATCACTTAAGAACAAGAAAATTTATTCAACCCAAATGGTAGTATCAATAACAGCTTCTACTTCTACTTTTGAAATCATTAAAAAAATACAATACATCTAATAAATATGAGTCTGTACAAGACTAATGCATTCAAATAGAAGCCCCCATGAATATGTTTCATGATATGTATCTATTTGGATCCATAGATGGAAAATAACCAAAGATATTATGAATAATTATTATTTTCTATGCTTGCAATGAAAATGACATTGACTTTCATATGGAGGCAATTAAATAAAGTGAGGTAAAATTAATTTCTTGTCAAGTGGAGTATACAAATTTAACACCAGATTTTATTAACGCTCCAAGTAATGATTCAACAAATATGATAAATAATTCAATGTTAAAGTTGGATAACTATGAGAGCTTCACTAAATCTAGACTAAATAGTTGCACATATCTTTTAAAACACATCACCACCATTTTGAGATATTGTTATGTAAGATTTAAAAAAACGTCATCCTTGCTTCTTCATTTACAAAAAAAAGTTAAATGTGTTGATAAAATACCATATGATAAACTTTATTCTCAATTACTTTATTTGAGAAGAGTATATTTATCCGATTTGGAGGAGAACATAATAAAAATTTATTTCAAGCCTACTACATATTTTCACAAAACTAGGAAAGTTGAATCTGAGATAGCGAAGCTTGCAAATCAATGTGATGAAATTCTTGAAGCCTTCAAGTATTTCTATCTATATTCAAGCTCCTTTAGTAGAAAAGTGGTTGTTGAAAGATTTACATAATTCCCTAAAGTGTTTAAATTGGGATCACGAGATCATTTAAATGTTCAATTATTAGTGAAATCATTCCTTGAGAAATTTCAAACCTCATTGCCTAATGCTCTTCTGATTCCATTTGACATCAATGAGTCTGATCCATTGGTAAACTCTATCAAAATTATAAATGAGATAGATATAAATTCAAAGAATATCAATTTTTGGATAGTTTATGATCAACACACCATTCAAGAAGTGGAAGAAGTTTTAACAAATCCTAAATATAATGTATCTACGGAGGTGAAAAAAATATAAAAAAATGTAATTCTCGATTCATGCATCCATCTGTTGAACCCACTGAGGTGATCCACATTTGTTGCCAACTAAATTCCGCAAATAAGATATTCTACAAAACTCCATTTATTGATTTTGTGTGCTTAACAAAACATTTCTTAATTGCTAATGACAAATTAAATAAAAGGAGGATTGGATGTTCTAAGATAGCTAAAGACAAGATATGTAATTGAATTTTTTTTATATTGAACATTTTATTATTGTACCTCTTTTTATTTTAGATAATTATTAAAGCTCATAATATAAGGCATATTTTCTAATAATTATAATGAATTCTCATTAGCTTATAACACCTTATTTAGCTTCATTCCTACATTGAATTATTATTATTTTATATTTATTATTTTATCACGTCGATGATGAAATTTTGTGCTCCTTCTTTGACTGTTCAATTCTCTTATATCTTGATGAACCTATTTGGGATAAATGGGACACTATTTTTAACTATTACCAACTGGTCACATTAAAGTGTTCTCTAAGCAAATCTAATTTTGAGAACTACAAGAGAAATAATCTACACAATTTCACAACAACTACACTTCTGCCCCTTCAGGGATTAACCATGGAAAAAATTGCTTCAGTAGCCGCTAAGATATTGGATGAACCATCTAGTTTTCTATTCCACTTAATCATTCGAAAAATTCCATAAAATTAAAATATTATTATTCTAAATTGAATACCAACATAACAATATTGGATGCAAAGGTTAGATATTGTCAAAGTCATGATCAGAACTTGAATGAGAAGACTCTTATCACATTCAACATTGTTCAGAATTTTGAAAATAATGATATCATATTTTCAATTTCTGTAACATGGTGGAGGAGTCTACTTATGTCAAAGGAACACATAATACAAAGATAGAGTCCCTCTCTTAGCAAGCATGTGGAGTCCTTAACATAATGATAAATGGATCAAAAAGTGTTCAAAAGGTTGATAATAACTTTGAATGTGGTTGTCATTTTGGGGGGCCCTCATCATTTTTTGAATGCTTTGGACTCTTTTCCATGTCAGTTGCAACCAATTTTACATATTGGCCTTATTTTCCTCGATACAATGGCTTTAAAAAAAGAAAACTTCCACAAGGGATATTATATTAATTTTTTTTCGATTTCTTATTGAAAAAAGTGAGTTGGATGACTTTACAACAATTCTCTTAGAATAACTTTGGTTTTGTATTGATGTATTCCAATCTTTGGAAGTTTCTGTAAAGAACTCCAAGTTCAACTATAAAATGACTAGTTTCATTTATGAATATAAGTCCCAAAACAATTATAGTTATGATATAGTTCTTACTACACATTTCTATACTTTAACATTAAAAATTTTGGAGGCTTCAAAATAATCTCGCACATTTTAAGAGACATTTCATAACAATGACAAAGATTATGGTTTTTGGATGGATTTATTGGAAAAAAAAGCCAAAGATATAGTGATACAAAAGTGGTTATTTCTCTTTATGGACAGACAAATTTAATCAAGGAGTGTTGTACATATGGAAGAAGAATTGCATGTGTTTTGCAAACAGAGTCACAAAGGATAATCATGTCAAATAATTACAAATCTTTTCAACTATCATATTCAAGATCCATTAACTTCTTGGAAACTTTAGGTGCTACAATTCCTTTATTGTTTCCCTTATAATACTTTGGATACTATTTTGTTCATATTTCTTAATTTTCAAAGTGTTTACTAAAATTACTAATGATGGAGATTCTAAAAGAGAGAATGATGTAAGTGGGAAGAAAATAATAATCAATATAGTACTTATGATGTTGACAAAAGTATAGAGATGGAAACAAGAGGAGAAGGAGGAGGAGAATAAGTTATCATATTAGGTACATAATTTGTTTGGTTATTGCTCTTGATACTTTTTAAATTTATTTAATTTACATATATCTAATATTTTTGGATGACTATTATATGGAATTATGAAGAGAATGAAATTAATCAAGACAATGACCATGGAATGATGGATATAGAAATGGGTATTAATCATTGTAACTCTATCTTTTTTTTATGATTATTCTAAATTATTATTTATATTATTGTGATTCATAACATTTCATATGTTGATTATAGTTGGAAATAAAGAGAATGAATATAGTGACCAAAGGAATGTCCCATAGAACCACAATCAAGACCAAAATATTACATGGACGATTAAAGATGATTCATTTTTTGTATAATTGTTTAATGAAGTTTTTTCATTGTCACAATTTGTAACATTTTTTATGTTTATCATAGTGACAAGAAAGGAGAACAAATACATTGATCAAATGCAAGTGAAACAAAACTTTAATCAGGGACAAAATATAATATCAGGTATTTATAATTTGTCCACGTATTTTCCTTATTATTTAATGATTTTATTCATTTTCACAACTCAAAATAGTTTATATGTTTGATTCAGAGAATAATAATGGTAATAAAGATGATGATGAGGTGCAAAGTTACAAATATGAAGATAATGTCATATCAGATAATTATAACTTGTCTTCTTCTTTATCTTATTCTTCTTCAAACTCTAATGCTTGTAACTACCATAACATTGTATATTTTTATTATAGGAACACATAAAAAGGACAAAGTTAATGATCAAAATAATTTTAAAGGTGTGTGTGTTTCTTTTTAAAGGTTGCATTAGTAATGTTTTTCTTGATATTGGTATTGGATTGAAGGTTTAATAAGAAGTAATATTGGTATTTGATTCAAGGTTTATTATGTTTACTCTAGGTTCTATCAAGATGATAAAATAAATTACTGTTTCATCTATGAAGAGTGAAAATACCACTTAAGGTAAGTGTATTGTTTCAACAATCTTTTTAGTAATTTTTGTAACATGAATAAAATGGTTTGAATACATTGATTTTCATTGTGTTTCAACCAAAATAACTAAAAATAAATTAGTTCTTTTTGAGCAAAAGGACCCTTTTTATCATATCATCGATGATGAAGCAACAAACAAAGGGAATATTGAGAAAATGGGAACTGGCATTGATTACACAAAATAGAAAATGTTATTTTGGAGTCATCCACATGCAAAATCATTTTTGAAATGTGTTTCAAAAATGAATCTTTTGACATTGCAATTTGGATGACAACATTGAAACAAATCACAACAAGAGTTCTAAAAAATTTGGTTTCAGGAACATTATAAGATAAACTTGTGTTTAAGTGGACTGCTTCAGACTGTAAGACACAAACATGACATAAGGTCATTAACAATCCAACGAAAGTTATACACAGTAAATCATTGAAAAAAGTGTGGTAAATGCATACCCAATATGATGCAACCAATACTATTATAGTGGATTGTTTACTTGAGACAATGAAAGAGAATCCCAAGGAAATGTGATTCTTGCCCCTCCATTCATTGGAGCAAGTCAAGAGGATAATTGGTTGAATGATGAGCTATGGATAATGTTTCATAAACTTAATAGGGCTATTGATGTGAAATTGACTTTGAAGGATGTTAAATTACATTTAGAAGTACCATAATATGACCGATGTCTATTTCATGTTATTATGTGTATGACATCGTGAACTATTAACTTTTTTTCACAAAACTAATAAAAGAATTATTGATTTGGTTTCTCATTACTATAAATACAATATTTTTATTTTCTTTATTTTTTGTGAGATATTGTGTTGATAACAATTATTGATCTGAATGCTCATTTAATGTTTTCATATAAAAATTTCCCATGCTATACAAATTTTTACAATGTATTACATTGTATGTAAAAATTAATAGATAAATGGTCTATTTGTTTGAATTATATCATTACAATTATTTGTTTCAAATGTGGTTTAAGTTATCATTATACCTCATAGAAATTACTAATGCAAAGGATGGCCAATTGCATTCTTATAACATTTTTAATTCCATATAAGTTGAAAAGTTATATTAGGTTGTATGTAACACCAATAATAAACATAAAATTTGTACTAAAAGAAGAACCAAAATAAACTAAATTAGATGCTTTAGAAATTAAAATATTATTAATTAGGTTTGAAACTTAAAAATCATATTATATGTATGTGGAAATTAATATATATTAGTGTGTTTACTTGCACTAGACCACTGTAATTATATTTTTCAATTATAATTAAATAAATCATTATAAGTCTTAAAATCAATGATTTAAATGGTGGGTCAATGCATTCTTATAAGAATTTTATTCCATACAAATTAAATAAAGGTATTAGGTTGTATGTATAAAGGAAACATACTATGAGTTTTTTCATTCTAATGGGGCAATTATATTTGTATTTTGTGATTACTATTAACTCATTGTAAAATCCCTTTCTCATACAAATGGAAGTAATTCATAATAAATATTAACATCATTTTTAAAATGGTAGGTTTTTATGTCCTTAAGCAATGAAGTGTTGAAGTGGAGATATGTTACTATCATACATGTGGTTGTAGTATAGATGTAGATGGACATTACTACAAGTCAAAAGATGCTTTTGATATTTGAAATGGAAGGAGTATTCTTCCAATAATACACCAAATATGAACAAAAATTTCATATTTAAAGAGAACCAAATTGGTAGTTTGGTGATAGGTTCTATTTTTTAAGGCCTTTTCACTGACAAGAATTAAAATATTGCTTAAAAATTTATGATGTCGCAATATGGACATTAAATGTTAGTGAAAAGTACATCCAAAAAATACTTGAAAAAAAAAATATTGATATAGAGGACTTTAAATTTGCATGGGACAAGTCTCATTTTCATTTGCAAACAAAGTTGGAAGCGGGGATAACAAGACAATTTTATGAAAAAAAATATGATTGATGTTTGGTCCCAATATGGAGATAGTTATGAAGAATCAAACTTATTGCTAATAGATACAAAAAATCATGCTTCTCAATTCATCAGATATCGATCAAACCACATCTTGATAAAAGCATATACAAGAAAAGAGCAAGATACATGACTTATGCATGTTTTATTCCCCTTCTATAAGACACTTAATTGTATCAAACAAAAACACGAGTACATTTGAATGTTCAATAGAACGTGTACTTCATTGTAGCAGATGGAGATAATTTCCATTATAAATCTGTTGAAAAGTACACTCCAAATTTTCAATACACATTGGACATAGTTTTTGTTGAATCAATTTGTATGATTTTCTATTTTTTTTTAAATATATGGGAATTTTTACAAGTGTTTTCCCAATGAATTTGTTGTGTTTAAACATTTTGCACGATAAGACATGGATTTTCCAATCCATATTAGCATTTTGTCATTTTCAATTCTTAAATAGTTTACTTGTGGTTTAAATAATTTCATAGAATCCAGTATCTTGGTTTTGGCTATATGCATTGATAGAAGTTCATAAACGTGATGCATTTTTGAAATGTAGCTCTTAATGTAAGTAAATATATATATATATAATTAATTAGTTAATTGATAATGAGTTCCAAGTGGTCTATCTAAATCCATTTATCAACTTTTATTTTCCTATCATGACGTTTAATATAAGTGTGTAAATGTGGCACTTTTTTTGAAATAAAACTCCATGTAATATGAAATGTTTTTCCTAACAACACATGGAATAATTAATTGGTAATGAATGTTAAGCAGATTATTCAAGTTCATCCAAGATACAGGTCAAAAATAAATGTATTTAAACTTTATGCAACATACATCATTTGATCTTCCTACCTCTATTAACATTGGGTCAATTCCAATTCTTAAATAAATTATTTGTAATTGAAATGATCTCATAGAAACCAACAAGACAAGTATGTATTAAATTATATTTAGTGTATGTATGTATAAATGAAATTTATTTTTGAAATAAATATCTTAATGTAAGTAAAAATATATTTTTTACAAAGTTAATAATTTAAAATCAATTTTGGATGTGTTCTAACATGTTTACTGTATTTTGAATTGACAACTTTTTCTAACTATGCATTATTAAATCAATTATATGTTAAACCATGTCATATAAGTCAATAAGTCAAGAAACCATTAATTGATTTTTTTTAACTATCATGTGGTTTAATATGAATGTATAAATGTGACATTGTTATTTTTAGAATAAAAATCCACGCAAAGAAAATAAATTTTCTAATAAAACACAGATTAATGAATTCACAATGACCATTAAGTAGAATATTTAAGCTCGTTATACAGATGGGCCATAAATGGATGTATTTAAACATTTTCACCATATGACATAATTTTCCCATCAATATTAATATTTTGTAAATTTCAATTCTTAAATAAGCTATTTGTACTTAAAGTAATCTCATAGAATCCAAAAAGACTTAGAAGTTATTTTTTAAATTCCATTTAATTATAGGTATTCATATAAGTTTATAAATATAATTTATTTTTCAAATAAATCTCTTAACGTAAGTAAAGATATATATATTTTACAAAAAAAATTATAATTAATTGGTAATGAGCTTTAAGTGGTTTATTTAGACTACATGAAAAATCAAGTGTCATAGATGAATTCATTTCAATATATATTTAATCTTAAAAATCAAAATCGTAATGATAATTTACTTGTACTTACATTAAGTATTTAATATTTAAAGAACATAGGGACTTATATAAATTTCAACTAAAATCCATTAGTTATGTTTCACAATTATTTCTTCCCCATTAAAAATGCTTATCTTTTTCTCTTCTTAGTGAAAGTAATGGTCAATCATGGTTTTACATACAATTGGTTGAGACTATTACATCATGATTGTTATTGGTTTTGATAATTTTGACAAGAAGAGATCAATATCCACACTACCATCAACTGTACTAATCTTTGAAAACCCTTGCCTCCACTACTTACAATAAGTCACCACTAAAATTTCTTGCTTATTTCAATTTGTGACATTGTCCATCACAATGGAATGACTTGAATACCCATTTGAGAACTCTAATTTGATGTACTTGGATTTGAGTGGAGATAGATCAATGGTGCCTAAATTTTTTGAATACCTAGATAAAAATGTCTAACTTTTATAGTGGATGCATGGATACAATGAACATGAATGATCACCCCCTAATTAGTGCTTCATAAAGGCCTGAAGGGATCGTAAGAATTTGAACACAAGAACATCTTACTAAGTTTTTAGTAGACTAGCTTCAATGCAATGCAAGGGATGCTTATCCTTTCCATTTACACTATGATCATCACATCGCCATCATTTAATCAACAAATCCCTTGTAGTTTGGGGGAAAAGGGGTTAGAGTCGTTATACATAAAATTCAAACATGGAGGAATCTAGTCCATTATCCATAATTATAATATCTTTATTGTATGTTATACATAATCATATTATTTAGCTTAAATCAATTTCTTCTAAGAGTTTTATTTCACACTCATATTGTGTACTGATACTATTGTACATAACAACCCCATGTTAGACCTATTCATGATCTCTAATTGGTTTTAAATTACTAAAATTATTTTTATGTTGAATTAAGTTAATATGGAAATTTACAAAAGAAGGAATGTTGTTGAAGGCCTTGTAATATAAAACTTACAAATTTAATGAAATGTTTTTTTAATGATAGAGGACACATATCTCCCATGCATTTTCCTTTTCTTCATTCTAGATACATAATTCAATTTATAATTGGATCGGTGATTGTTTTCAATGCACCTGAAAGTTCTTTGAATTCAAATAATTATTACATAGTGAACTCTTTACCAAAGAAATTTACAAATCTTGGAGCTCTTACTCTTGGGGAGTGGGGATTCTTCTCTTTGTTAGATAAATTTAGTTCACGAAAATATGATTGGGTTTTGGTTAAACATGTGTACAAAAACATGGATTGACATTTTTTGATTTGCAACATTGTAGACATGGTTTGGAATAGGATGAAACTTCATGACGATGGTGTAAGGCCCCAAATGGAGGCTATCTTCTATAAAGGAATTTTTTTATGGCTATGTTTAGAGAAAGATTGTTATTATTACCCTATATATGGTTACACTATCTATTGGATGGATGTTATATTAGACCAATAGGTTTTTTCATTTCTTCCTATAACTGACATATGGTGTATGCCATTAAGAATGTATAGTAATCAGTTTCTTTGTCTTGTAAATTATGGTTTCACCTCTATTTTATCACTTGAATAAATGGTCAATTATAAATTTGGTCAAGCTTGTGATGAATGAAGCTTAGAATATTTCGAAGATGATTAGGCATTTAGATGGAGATTGCTTGATACTATGTCTATGGATATTAATAGTAAATGCCTAGAGTACCTTCATTTCCATATAGTTGAAGGAAAATAACTTATGTTGGGCTACATGGAAGTGAAATTAAAGGTATATGCTTTTTTATTGGATTATGCACATCAACAATTAATGATGGTATCTCCATCCCCAAAATATTTGGGTTCCATTGTGATTTCTTGAAGATTTTAGTGACCTAATTAAAAATGGAAATGTTTTCCCACTTATTCCAAATACAGATTCTATTGTTGTTATACCACCACTAGTTGTGGATATCATAATTTAGTCTTTAAGGATTGAACGTGCTTGTTGTTAAACTTTATTACATATCTATGTTTGTTTAATCTTTTGAAACATATTTTGAAGATTATTGTAATGCTAGTTTTGATTGTATACTGAAAACATAATCATGTCAATTTTTTTTTATGTTTTTTGGAGATGAGTTGCATTCTTGTACTATTTGGCAAATTGAAGAATTTACTTTATATTTATTTCTCTATTGTGATGTCTGAAAATGGAAGTTTTCCCACTTATTGAAAAGAAATATGTTGTCGATAAGATACCACAGTTTCTTGTAGATGTCATGGTTTGAACTTAAAGTCTTTAAAATATTTGGTTATATACATTTTCATATATGATTTATTTGCTCCACATTTTTTATCATATATTGAGGATAATTACCAAGTGATTTTCAAGTCTGCACTCAACAAGATTGTCATGCCAATTTTTGTCACTATTTCTATGGATTGCTTACACTCTTCTATTATTTGCTATACCAAATAACAAAGATGATGATTCTTTTTGTATTACACTATTTGAAATATTGTTTATATATGTGTATATTATAAATTCAAAAGGTTGATTGTTAGTATTTAAATTTAGTTGATACATAAGGTTAGTGAAGATTACTTTAACTTGTCCAACATGTAAGACTAGATTTTAACATGTTTGGGAATTGAAAATAAAAATTTCAATAGAATTTAAATTTCCTGTAGAAATGTTAATCAAAGGAAGAAGAAAGAATACTTTGAAATTACCTTTTTGTCCTAGTGCATGTCCGATAGCGAATGAATATCAACGACAATGGTATTAGTAGAATGAGGATGCAATAAAAGAGTGAAGAATATCCAAATATCAAGAAATGAAAATAATTTGAATGAATCATCAACATGATGAAGTCATTATCATAAGTATGAAAATATGAGTAATATCATAGTAGGAAAATTTCCTCAAATGTTCATTTTCCTGGAACAGTACCATGGGTTTCTGACAATTATTGAGAAAAAAACCATGGTCAACCATGGCCAATCATGGTCATGAATGGTCGAGCATGACTTTTTGACAAATATTGTTCCAATATGGAAATCATCAATGGTAAGACATTGTCAATAACCATGGTTAATCATGGTCGACCATATTTGTAAATGTAGTTTTACATGGTCAACCATGGTTAATAACTATGGTCCAAAGTCACATTGTGAAAACCATCATCAAGCATGGGCAACCATTGTCCATCATTGGATTTTGAGAATGATTGTCTTGATATCAAAATCAATTATGGTCAACCATGGTCAAGCATTGTCCGATTTTGCATTGTGACAAAGATTATCTCAATCTGAAAATCAACCATGGTCAACAATATTTATTTAAGTGATTGTAATATTTATCTTGTGGTTTATATACGTTGGGATGATATTATTCCCTTGGGTTTAATATTTTCTTAGGTTTTGTTATAACGACTACAAAGTCCCTCCAAAATTTTTGCTCACATGCAAATTTCGAAGTCTATCATGGATCTTGCAATCGATCATCCTTGGTCACTTATTGGTAAGCTGATGATTTCAAGATCCCCTCCTTGATCTTAAGAGTTGTTTATGTTCTCATGTTGATGCAGTATGTGACATGTTTGGGCATAGGGGTTGTTTTTTCTCATGAAAAGAGTGTTATTTTTATTAAAGGGAACGCATGTGAGCATGATTGGTTGTCATCACATAAATATGTTTCACACTCACTTAACACTCTTGTCATGAAGGTTGTTGCATCAAAAAAATTATGTCTTATGCATTATGGATGGTATACGATCTGTCACTATGTGTCTCTGTGCGATCATAGGCAAGTCCTATTAATGTTTACATTTGTGTCATTGATCTAAAACTTAGTCATTTCCCAAGCAACCTAGCCTTACTCATCTTCCTGAACCTTTTCACTTTGCTTCGGCAACCATTAAGCTTCCTCCTTTTCTTGTTGAAACGTCGCAGTCTGCAAAGATCCCAGCCAACACTGCTCTCCAGAAATGCGTAGAGAAGTCAGACATCTAGCACTGCTCTCCGGAAATGCACAGAGTAGTCCAGATGCCCTCCATTCAGAAACTACACAGAGGCGTCCTCTCATGACCCCCATCCTGCAGCATTGTCCTGTGCCTCAAGACTATGAATTGTGGTTCAAGCCATCATGTTGGTATTGCATGTCCAAACTGCACAGATGGGCCTCCCATGGCCTCATCTTGGCAGTAGTCACTTTCCACTAAAACTGTTTAGATCTATCGCCCAGTACCTATAGGAAAAGGTAACATGCTAAGATCAATCCTAAGGAGTTGAGGAGAAGGATCAATGGACCAAGTAATGGAAAATATCAGGACCACATGAAAACTTCAGCGGATGCATGATCATCTTGAGGGCAAGTATGGTAAGTAAATAACACCTTTCGAAGTACACCTCTTAGTTGAGTTTACAGAACTATTTGTCATTGTCATATCATCATGTCCTCAGTAACATGCATGTGTGCAAATACAAAAAAGTCATCTCATTTGTTTTCTCTACATTTCTTTCTTTCTTTTCAATCATTTGACTAACTATCATTTTTGGCATGTTGATTGCTATGTCATGCTTGCGACCTTGTTTTAGTGATGTTTAAGGTCTCTATTCAAGTTTTGTTTGCTATGTAAATGTATATAACACTCACACACAATGTTGTAATCATAGTCATGCAATTGTTGTCAAGTCATTCGAAGGTCTATTTGAAGTGTTGCACTTGTCGCTTTCACCGTTAGACAGTCCCTTAGTGAGTCACATTGAGTATATGTTGTCTTGTTGGTTTGAGGTCTCCTGAACTCAAGTCATGTTGAGTGTGTGTTTGCAAGGTCATGTATTCACGAGTTCACTCACTCACACACATCCATTTTTCTAAAAGTCTGTCTACCAGACCACACTCCAATAGCGGACCTATGTTGAGCTACATTACATAGCATCAACCCTCAGAGATCATGTACTACTAACCATAATTGTACAGAGCTCGAGATTACCCACCCGGAAGTCTACACTATGCAGTCCTAGAATTAATCTGACTAACTGTCACCCAGAACAATGCAAAAGTTGCTCAGCAATCCATCTCAATCTGTGCTACCCACAAGGAAATCTATCAAGCTTCTTGTTGGTCAACCAGAGAGTTTGAGTGGGTATTGACCTTGAGCTTCACTCCAAAAATTTGTCCAAAAGTTGCAAACATGCTTGCCTCCACTGACTGAAGAAATTGCGCATATATTAAGGACATGCACCCGGTCCCTGTCACTGCACTATCCTCGAAATTTATGTAGTTTTGTCAGTGAGTCACCTTGTTAGCCAGAATGTTTCTCCTCCTGAAAACCACACAGTTTTCTTGGGTTGTCCTCTAGCTTCTCGAAACCTGCTCAGCCCAAAAACTATGAAGAGATATCCTCCAGGCCTGTCTCCCAGATCTACGCAGTTCTTTCCAGCAATCTCTTGTAGCCCACTCGCAGTCTCCCCATAGAATCTGCACAGTTTTCACTACCAGTGTCATCCCTATTGCCTACAATGCCTCCCTAGAAAATTTGCACAATTTTTCCCTCTGATAGAACCAGATCCTATAGATGGTCATTGCTATTTTGGACTACTCATCTCAGCCTCCGATTAATCTCTGTGTAATTTTCCTTGATAGTGCCCCAGAGCCCACATCCATGCCTGAAATGTGCTCTAAGCAGTTTCAAAGCCTTGTCCTCTCTCCCGGTCATCTGAACCTGAAAGTGAAAGATGATGCATCATGGTAGACTAGGCAATTTCTGGATTTGATGGCTTCTCATCATGAGTGACTATAGATACAATTACATGGATGTGACATGGTGTGACAATGAACAAGATGAACAAGGAGCACATGCTATAAGACTTTATCATGGTTGGAAAAACACATGAAGCATACCAAGTAGCAAGCAAAGGAGATACATATGCATGCGTGCAAAATCAAGTGAACACCAAGACCATCGAAGGCTTCGCACACGTTTCCATACGGAGGTGAAGCTATGATAGAACAAGAGCTGTGAAAGTCCAAGAAACCCACATGTAAAATTGAAGAGTCATGTAAGTCAAATGGTCATGAGGGAAGTCAAGCAGTCACAAGGGCCAGGCTCACCCTTGGCTATATATACCCCTCATTCGTACATGCAAAATACTTTTCACCTTGGCTCCTCCCACATAGCCTTGAGAGTCTGTAATATTTTCTTTGAGGAGTGAGTAGTGGCTCCAATGCCTGTTATTGGGGTTATTGATGTAATGGTGTATGGATGTGTCTTGGAACTTTCACTTAATTTAGAAGCCTACTAACATGCTAGCATGTTTCCACACATGTATTTTACTCATTTGTAAGACAATTCTTTGGATGCTTGTAATTCATGTTTCTTTAACTTATATTAAGACAATTGAACTATTTTGATTGTTTTAGTACCTATGCTATTGGAAATTTGTTGTATTAGTTGCTAACGATGTCCCACCCATGTGGGCTATCCCATCAGACACTCAACAGATTCATTCTTGTAAAAAATTTATAACGCCTTTCGCACTCGTGTAGATAATTCCACTGGGTGCTGTGCATGATATCTGTTCACTTTGTGTTCTACTGCCGCATCTGTGCGAACTACTCTACTAGAAGTTGTACATTTCCTACTATGTTGTGTGTCTCTAACAGAGTTGGGACTATTCCCTTTCGATTAAGACTCACTCTTACCGTCTTCCTTTGCAGTGAAAGTAGCTTGACACAAACGACACTAAGCACTCACCAGCCACATGAACCTCTTTGTTCGAAGACAAGGTAAACCACTCTTATGTACTAACAAGCAAGAGATAAGGAAAAGATTTAAGATAATGGAAACCACACAATCATACCGAATGGGACTCCTACGCCAAACAGGGTGGGGTGTAGTTCAGACTTCATATTGGGGAGATCCCCTGAATGTTGGTGGGTCGAGCACCGTCAATAGGTTTATGATATCAAGCATGGTCAATCATGGTCAACCATGGTCCAGTGTCAAAATGTGAAAAATATTGTTAAAATATGAAAATCAACCATGGTTAGCACGGTCAACCAATGGTCCAACGTCATATTGTGACAAGAATTGTCTCAATACGAAAATCAAGGATGGTCAACCATATTTATATTAGTTTTTATAATATTTATCTTAAGGTTTATATACCTTGGGTTTATAATATTAATCCGTGGGGTTTAATATTATTCCCTTGGGTTCACAATCCCTTGGCATTTTATTACCGATCCCTTTGGATTATTATTCCCTTGGGTTTATAGTATCAATCACTTTGGCTTATTAATATAAGGGTTCACCCATGGTTGGGCACAGTAAACAAAGATTGTCTCAATATGAAAATCAAACATGGTCAACCATGGTCCAACGTCGCATTGTGACAAATATTGTATCTATATGAAAATAAATCACTGTCTCGCAAGGTAAACCATGGTACAATGTCACATTGTGACAATAATTGTCTCAATATGAAAATGAACCATGGTCAACGATGTTTATTTTAGGGTTTATAATATTTATCTCAAGGATTATATGCCTTGGGTTTATAATATTAATCCCTTGGATTTACTATTATTCCCTTGGTTTCACAATCCCTTGGGGTTTTAGTATTAAGCTTTTGGGTTTATGATATCAACCCTATTTGGTTTATTAATCTACGTTTCATATTCATAGCCTTTAGTATCATTCCCTCGGGTTTTTAATATCAATAATCTGGGTTTATTGATCAAAATGTTCAAATCCTAGGATTTAATATTATTCCCTAGGGTTTACAATCCCTTGGGTTTTTAGTATTAATCAGTTGGGTTTCTTATTACATTCATTTTAGAATTTCAATCATTGTTAGGTATGGTCTACGACAATCAACCGAGGTTAATCATGGTCAATAATGGTGTACCATAGTAAACCATGGCCAATCACGGTCAGCAATGGTTCAACATCACATTGTGACAAAGATTGTCTCAATATAAAAATTGATGATGATCAACCATAATCCAACATTGCATTGTGACAAAAATTGTCTCCATATGAATATCAATCATGGTTTAGCATGGTCAACCATGATCTGACGTTGCATTGTGACAAGCATTCTCTCAATATGAAAATCAACCATGGTCAACCATGTTTATTTTAGGGTTTATAATATTTATCTTAGGGATTATATATCTTGGGTTTATGATATTAATCCATTTGGTTTAATGTTATTCCCTTGGGTTCATAATACCTTGGGGTTTTAGTATTGATCCCTTCAGTTTATTATTCCCTTAGGTTTTTTAATTTAAGGGTTCAACCATGGTTGATTATTTTCAAAAAATATTGTCTCAATATGAAAATCAACCATGGTGAATGATGGAAAACCACGTATTTTTTAGGGTTTATAATATTTATCATATGGCTTATATACCTTCGGTTAATAATAGTATTCCCTTGGGTTTAATATTATTCCCTTGGTTTCATAGTCCCTTGGGTTTTAAGTATTAGTACCTTGAGTTTACAATATAAATCCCTTTGTTTTATGAATATAGGAGTTCATATTCATAGGCCTTAATATTATTCCTTTGGTTTTTAATTTCAATTTCTTGGGTTTATTAATCTATATATTCAAATTCCTAGTGTTTAATATTATTCTGCATGATCTATAATCCTTTGGGTTTTTAGTATTAATACCTTGGGTTTCTCCTTAATTTGGGTTTATAATATCAATCATGGTCAAGCATAGTCTACCATGGCCAACCAAGGTCAATTATACTCAACCATGGTGTGTCATGGTCAACCATGGTCCAACGTTGTATTGTGACAAAGATTGTCTTAATATGAAATCAACCATGGTCAACCATAGTCCAACATCATGTTGTGACAAGGATTGTGTACATGTGAAAATGAATCATGGTATAGCATGGTCAACCATGGTCTAAAATCACACTGTAACAAGGATTGTCTCAATATCATAATCAACGATGGTCAACCATGTTTGATTTATGGTTTATAATACTTATTTTAACGTTTATGTAGCTTGCATTTATAATAATAATCCCTTTAATTTAATATTATTCCCTTGGGTTCATAATAGATTGGGATTTTAGTATTTATGCCTTCGGTTTAGAATATCAATCCTTTCAGTTTATTAATGTCGAGATTCATATTCCTAGGTTGGAATATTATTCCATTAGATTTATTATTGCCTTGGGTTTTTAATATCAATTCATTGGTTTTATTAATGTAAAGGTTCAAATTCTTAGGGTTTAATATTATTCACTTGGATTTATAAAATCAATCATATTCCTAGGTTTTAATATTATTCCATTGGGTTTCTAATATTAATTTTTCCGTTTTTATTAATCTAAAGGGCCCAATTCCTAGGGTTTAATATTATTCCCTTGGGTTTATAATATCAATCACGATCAACCATGGTCAACCAAGGTCAATCATGGTCAACTAAAGTGAACCATGGCCAACCATTTTTTATAAAATGAATCATGATCAACAATGGTCAATCATGGTCAACCATGTGACAAAGATTGTATCGATACAAAAATAAACCATGGTTAGGCATGGTCCAATGTCGCATTGTGAAAAATAATGTCTCCATATGAAAATCAATCATGGTCTAGCATGGTTAACCATGGTCCAATGTCGCATTGTGATAAGGATTTTCTCAATATGAAAGTCAACCATGGTCAATGATGGTAAACCATGTTCATTTTAGGGTTGATAATAATTATCTTAGGTTTTATACACCTTTACTTTATAATATTAATACCTTGGGCTCATATCCATTGTGGTTAGTATTAATCACTTGAGTTTATTTTTACCTTGAGTTTATAATATCAATATGTTAGGTTTATTAATCTAGGGGTTCATATTCCTAGGTTTTAATATTATTCTCGTGGGTTTTTAATATCAATTATTTATTTTTATTAATATAAAAGGTCAAACTCCTAGTGTTTAATATTATTCCCTTAGGTTTATTGTTCTATTGGGTTTATAGTAACAATCATGGTCAACCATGGTCCAATGTCACATTCTGACAAAGATTGTCTCAATATGAAAATCAACCATGGTTCATCATAGTCCCTTCGGTTATATTATTTGCTTGTATTTATAATATTAATCCTTTGTATTTAATACTATTCCTCGGGTTTATAATACATTCAGTTTATAAGATTAATATTTTTTTCGTTAATAGTATCAATATTTATTATAGTATAAATAATATTAATAGCATTATCATATTACTATAATATAATAATAATTGTTATATGTTGTCATTATAATTATTAGAATTATTTTCATATAATAATAAAAATAATAAATCCATATTCATCAACGCCTATGGGTGTATATTAACCAAATTTAATAATGTGGCTATGTATGTGATTGATATATCCACGTATATCAATCATCAACCACATCTATCAATGTGTTTGTGTTACTTAAATAATTTTTGATGATGTGATTCACTATTCAAAATCCATTCTTCAAAGATATTGAACTAAATTAATTTGATAAAATCTGGTTTTCCTAATTCATTTGCAAATTCACTTTTCAAGGCTATTATTATAAAATTATAATACTCATAAAACTTGCCTTTCAGGTTTTCTTAAAACTTTACGTTGGACTAATCATGCAACGTCACTCTATTTCTAAATCAAACTTTTTGCCAGATGAAAACATGAGATATTTCCATTGGATTATAACCAACCTAGATTCATCTAACTCAGGATCTATCATGTGCAGAGAGGGATCAAATCCCTCAAGGTGTATTCCTTTCCTCAAATTACACACTCCAAAAATAAGGTTTGCACCTCGAGGGATTTGGTCTCTCCTGGTGCAAGATAGATACACAGTTAGATGGATATATGTGCATTCCAGTCGACGACAACAATGACACATTACTATATTATCATTATTCTAAATATGTTTGAAATAAACTTCATACTTTGAAATTTACATTATGTTTTCTTTGTTTGACATGGCTATATCATTCTCTTCTTTAATTTTTTTTGTTGCTTGCCTTGAATGGCTTGTACCTCTACGCTTGGATGCTTTGAGTGGTTTGTGCATTTATGTGTTTGGATTTGTATGGTAATATTTGTGGATGTTACAAATTTTATGTTATATTTCTATATGCGTATGTAATTTTATGTTAGTAATTAGTTGGTGATGAAGAAGGGAAACATTCTTGTCAATAGTTTGCAAAAGGATTGATATTGCACATATATTTCATTTAATTTTACGTAACATAACTTTTGATAATTAATAGTTCTTAATAGTGTCCCTCCAGGTATTACTAAATATATTTTGAAGAGTAGTTTTAATAATTTACTACATCAAGATTACTATTTAAATCATTTGTTTCATTGCTAATGTTTGAAATAATTTATTTCGTTTAAAACATTTTGATGATATTTTTTATCTATATTTTGTTTTATAAAATTCAATAAATAATGTAATTTTGATTTTTTTTTAATGAGTGGTGAGATTTACAAAATATTTAAATTTTTTGTTAGTTTTTCCATATTTTCTTATTGATTATATGAAAATGACAGTTGAGATTGTAAACCATTCAATTCTTTAACTCGAAGTATTGTAGTAAACATCATACCTTGTCTCTCTTACTATCCAATATTAATAGGTTGAATTACTATAGCATAAAAATCAATGCAAATAATTAATCAATTTTTTTGTGCTTACGCTGAAATCAATGCACATTGTTAATCGAATCACTTTAAGTTAATGTACCATTATACATTGAGTTGCATCAAATAATAAATCACCATCTACATTGAAATCAATGCATCTAATGCACGTAATTAAAAAATATTATTAAAAATCTATATTGAAATGAGATGGCAACCGATTCAGGGTTTCGACACTGCGTGGACCTGCGCCCTTCAATCTTTGTTGCTTGTCTGCACTTCCCCCCATAACCCTTACAAATAACACCCATCTACTTTCCCCCCTTTTACTCCTTGGGCTCGGGTTATACCTCTGACTTTACCTCACTACTGTGTTTTACTCTTTACCCTCTCTGTTTCCCCTCCTCAGCAATCCCACTAACCCTCACCATTTGTGGTTGCATCTGTCATGTTCTAGCAGCTTTCGTTAGTTTATTTTGACAGTTATGGATGAGCTAGGTGATTTCGTGGATCCTTCGGAGGATGTGCCCATATGGACACCCACCATGACCACTGCCACAGGCTTATTTCCGTTCATTTATGAGCTAATCGATGAAATCGATGCCCTCCCTCTCTTATCACGCTCCCGCATTCCACTTGTTTCCCTACCGGAGGATGCCCCTTCTCCTCCTGAATACATTTCTCAGCCTCACTTGCCACACTCTCTGACTTTCACCGACCTCCCGTCTAACCTTATTGGACAATCACTCGAAGGTGAACCTACCCTAAACCCTACCTTGTCTGTGGCTAGTATCCCCTCTACCGAAAGATCCCTGGGCTCTCCTATTCTTGGCCCAACTCTATCTACTCCCTTAAACCCTGCGGCTCCTCCTCTAGGGAATTTTATGGGTATTGGAACTATTTTGGGGTTCTTTGCATCCATTCCGTTGATGGCGGTAGAACATACTAGGGTTCCACCTTCTTTGGAATCTGCTCAACCTACCTTGGCCCCGGAATCATCGGCTGCGAGGAATTTTGGGTTTTCAAGAAAAAAAGGTAGTTGAAGCTTTAGACCAGTGCAACACTCCTTGACCTCACAGAAGACACACAACTCTTGGACTCTATGGACACAACAAAGAAGGTACTTGTGGGTCAGGTTTGTGGCTGACATTACAGTGTGGAGAAGCTACAACAATGGGCCTTGGAGGTCTAGGGTAGTTTGCCTTTCATTTTAGTTGTCTTGCACATACCAACTGGGTATTATCCATGGTCTAGTACATCGATCAGGCCCCTATTTTACTTCGAAGATGGAAACCTCTTTTTGACCCAGAATGGGAGTGGGTTGATGCAGGACCAATATGGGTTCGCCTCCTTGGATTGCCACTACACTACTAGATGGAGGACATTTTCAAGAGGATTGGAAATGCCCCAGGAATTTACCTTACATATGATGTCCCTTTTAGGTCCACGGGGCGGATGGCTTATGCCAGGATCTTGGTACACCTGGACCTCTCGGAGGGACTACTTGAACACATCGACATTTGGTGGTGGAACAACAGCAAGAGATAGACGGTGGATTATGAGGGTGTGCCATTCCACTGTCAGAGGTGCCACAAGGTTGGACACCTCTATAAAGACTGCCCCCTATTACGCAAGTCTCATAAACAGTCCCCAGTATAGGAAGCGGCAGACCACCCACCCATCTCCCAGGATGACCAACCTCAAAATCAGGCATCCACTGAACCACAAAATATGGTAACATTCACGGACCTAGTTGAAAAGTAGAAGTCTCCATCAGGAAGATCCATGGCTCCCCCATAGTCGAAGAAGTGAGGTCAGTTGCCTGACCTTCCTCATCCACCTCCACCAGCTCGTCCACAGGTGCCTTCTGAGGGCTCCCCCTCGTCGGGTATGAATCCTCCCTTAATCTCTACTTCCACTTGCTCCTCGTCTTTAATTGACTGCATTATATCTAGAACATCTTTTGGTCTTCACTCCTTGAACCCATCTAGTGTTCCCTTGGTTATGGATCTGACCTTAGAACCTGTTGCCTCTGTGCCTCTCTCATGCCTGGTTATGGATTGCCCCATTTACTCGCTTGCTCCATCCTCACCATCACCTTCCCCCCTACCTCCATCTTCATCTTCCTCTCAGGCAACCCCTGTTACTGGGTACATGACTCACTCAAAATCTAAGCCACAAGCCCAGGACCATGTCGTGCTAGATATTATCCTCTCCCCCCCTCCCCCCAAGCAACACAGGGGTAGACCCTCCTTCCTATAAAAAGCCCAATATACAACAAGAGATGAGATCGCATTGGGTATTCAATCTACTATTCGTAGGAACCTTAGAGCTAGGGCATCCCCCTCTGTACCCCCTCGATGAAGATCTTCTCATTTAATTATAGAGGGCTAGCTAGGCTGGATAAAAAACTAGCACTCCGCCGTTTACTTACATTTGTATCTTTTGATATTATCTTCCTACAAGAGACCCTGCGATCAAAATCTGACATTACACATTCTCTACAAAATATGCTTCCTGGGTGGACATTTTTTGGCCTCGATGCTTATGCGATATCATGGGGATTAGCCCTGGCTATTAATACTCGTTCCATCAAGTTGCTCAACTACTAGGGAGGAGCTGGTCACATCAGTGCAAACATTAGATCTGTGGATCTTGGAATGAATTTCAGGATTTTTAATGTTTATGGGCCTTGCAAAAACAAACTTGCTTTCTTTCAAAACCTCCTAGGCTCTGATTTACTTATGGAAGACCACGTAATCATTGGTGGGGACCTCAATTTTCACATAGGACATGCTGAGTCCTGGGGACACAGAGCTCAACAAGACTCCCTATCGGATTACTTCCTATCTATATTGGACTCTCACCATTTGATTGACATTCCCTCTGCCAAAATTCAAGCAACTTGGAGGAATAACAGGACTAGGGAAGACAGTTTGACTCATAGGCTTGATCGCTTTCTAGTCAAAGAAAACGTCCTTGATCTGGGTTTTCATATTCGACAATGGGTCGGAACAGGGGGGATTTCTGATCATCTCCCCGTTTATTTGGCGATTGATGGTGGGCGAATAAAACCTAAAGGACCTTTCAAATTATGATGTACCTGGATTAAGGAAGAATCCTACATCAGTATGGTTACTGATTTCTAGAAAGCAAACCCTCTTGGGACAAGGGTTGACTATATCAAAGGATTCATACACAATCTTACAGTATTGAAGAAAATGTCTAAACAATGGGCTCACAATAAAAGATTACAGGAGGAACACAACCTCAGAAAGATTGAAGCTGATTTAGCTGCATTTGAAAATGATCAAGGAGGAATATTCATATTTGAGGAACATAAGGAGAAGATGGCGAAGCAATACTCGGCCAGGACAAAAATTCTAAAAGATAGGGAAGAAATTTGGAGACTGAGAAGTAGGGCCATTTGGATACATGAAGGGGATGAAAATACAAATTTCTATGATGAATTTTCAAATGGAAGAAAGACAATCAACACCATATGGTAGCTACAAAATGACCAGGGACAAATGATCAATATCTTCCCACAATTGTCTGAGCTTGCACATCTCACTTCAAGCATACATACAGTGCCCCGAGGGACACTAACTTGGCAGAAATCATCAAAGTAGCACAACTCTTCCCTAGATTCATGGAACAAGACGAGGGGAAGATTTAACAAAGGTAGTTACTCTTCAAGAATTGGATGCCACCTTAAAATGGTTTAAAAAAGATAAAGCCCAGGACCTGATGGATGGACGATAGATTTCTATTTGGATTTCTTCGACATTATAGGTGAAGAACTGCTTAAAATTGTTGGGGACTCAAGAACCAGAGGGTATCTTGAGTCTTCTATCACTTCTACCTTCATTGTACTCATCCTGAAGATGGACAATCCAGCCTCGTTTGAGGATTTTCAGCCCATATCTCTCTGCAACTGTATATAAAAGATCATCACCAAGATAATTGCCAACAGGATGAGACCTATCCTTTCGAACCACATCTCAACAGAGCAATTCACCTTCCTACAGGATAGGAAAATACATGAAGTTGTGGGTACAACACAGGAGGTATTACATACTTTACACACTAGGCGTATCAAAGGTATGATATTGAAGGTTGATTTGTCAAAGGCTTTCGATAGGGTAAATTGGTTATATATTAGAATGCTTTTAACTCATTTAGGATTTCCATTCTTGTTCATCAAATGGATCATGAGTTGTATAACCTACATCCCTTTTAGCATCCTGGTGAATGGAAGTGCTTCCCCCTTTTTTACATCTGAAAGGGATCTGAGACAAGGCTACCCCCTATTGCCTTTACTATTCCTTCTAGTTATGGAAGGTCTCAACAATCTCATGAATGAAGAGCATAGAAGAGGCAGATTAAAGGGCATAAAGATAACAGAGGGTTGCATCTTGACCCATCTACTCTTTGTAGATGATATCCTGATATTTCTCAATGGCAGTATTGGTGACCTTAGTAACATCAAAACCACTTTCTCACCCTTTTAAGTGGCTATAGGTATGCTCATCAATGACAGGAAATCCACCTTGACAACAGCTGAATGCACTCCACATGAGATCTATTTTTTTCTTCAATGGTTTCATTTTACTCAGTTGCAGCTATCTGAAGGCTTAAAATATCTCGGATACAAGTTGAAGCCCTTAGGTTATAAGATTGCTGATTGGACTTAGCTTATATCCAAAATGGAAAAAAGACTCAATACTTGGTATCTCAAGTATCTTTTGTGTGCTGGTCGCCTCACTCTTATCAAAAGTGTCCTAGAAGCCACTCCTGTTTACTGGATGTCTCTGGCCTAGATCCTCGGAGGCATTCTGACTAGAATACAATCCCTTTGTTGCAGATTTATTTGGCAAGGTAACAAACAGGGCAAGATATTTGCTTGGGTCAGGTGGGAGGACCTGAATCTACCTAAAAGGTGCGGGGGATGGGGACTCAAAATGCTTGAAGATTTCTCCTCGGCCCTTGCTGAAAAACTTGGATATCACCTAGTTTCAGCCAACAGCCTTTGGACGTGGGTTACCTCTGCAAAATACATTGCCCTAATGCATACTCTAGACTGGATTAGAAGACCCCATCTAGGTACTTCAGGGATTTCTATCATCTGGAAGGTTGTCCTCAAGGCTTTGAATCCCATTAAAGAGGGTATCACATGGAGAATTCATTCCAGAAATAAGGTTCGCATTGGACTCGACCCGTAGGTGGGTTGTGGAAATATGCATCAACTCCCTATGGAACTCATCCAGCATCTTCATCAACAAAACATTTCATATATTGCACAAATTGCAGATTCGGAGAATACCTCATTTTTACAATAGGTGTGGAAATCTGCTCATCAATTAAACATTCCTCCCATATGGATACAACATTGGGAAGACTTCACTTTGGCTCTTACAGAAGCCCACATTTTTATACTTGAGGGTGATGATGAGATCATATGGGCCTTACCAAAAAATGGCCGATATATGCCCAAAGATGGATATTTGGTCCTGTCGACACTGAGAAAGCCATTGATTATAGCTGACTAGTGGAGACCTCTTTGGAAGCTTAAAGCTTCTCCCAGATCAAGGCTATTAATGTGGACCATCCTCCATAAAAAAATCTCGACTGGAGATAATCTCCTCAAGTGCGCACACTTCGGCCCCCATTGGTGCAGCCTTTGTAAGTGTGAAAACAAATCTGTTTACCACTTATTTCTTGATTACACAAAAGCTTGCAAACTGTGGGATCATATTCTCCCTGTTTTCACCCCAGCTGCAAATTGGACTAGCATTACTATAACGAAGGCCTGTCAGTCCTCATATAATACCGCATCATCGCATAAACTCCGCAACCTACCCCTATTGATTTGCTGGACTATTTGGATAGCCAAAAATAGATTGATATTTCAGGATTCATCGCCGATCTGGTTTGTTTTGGCTGCCAGAGTCATGGGCGATTACTGTCTCATTCTGGATGACCCTCCACCATGAAATTCCCACATCTTTACACCTGTACAAATAGATCATAACAAACCATGGGCATTTTTTGATAGTGCGGCACAAGAGAGAGGCTGTGGAGGGGGGGCTATTCTGTATTTAAACTAACAACATTCTTTTAGGATTCTTATAGGCTTCAGCAGAGGCACTAATAACTACACTGAGCTCCTTGCTGCAAAACACCTCATATATTTTGCATTGGAAAAAAACTGTAGAGATTTACAATTATTTGGGGATTCTAAAATCATATGTGATTGGCTAAATAGGGAAACTAGATGTTCTACTTATAATTTGAACCACATACTGGATGAAACTTTGAGGTTAATCTCATCTTTTGATTCTTTTGCATGTCAACATATTTTCACGGAGCAGAACAGAGCTGCTAATAACTTATCCAAAGAGGTTGCACTCAGGGAGCCGAGCATCTAGATGATCAGAGAATACCATGAGGGAGCTTTCTACCAATACTTCCATCAACCATTCATGGATTTTCCTGCATAATTTTTGTTATATATTTCGTATTGTTATAGACAACCACATAACATACTTTCTTGTATATATATATTGACAGTTTCTTAAACAATTTGGATAAAAAGTATGATACGGTTTGGCCTATAGCCTTATATATTGCTGCCTCCCTGTGTGGATAAAGGCAAAAAAAATTTGCTTTTTTTTCATGTTGTGATCTAAATATGTTCTGCATCTACAGAATGTAATTTCTTTATCTTAATAAAATTATGGTTTTTCCTTATGGGAAAAAAATCTATATTGAAATCAATGAATCTAATGCAAGCAATCAAATAAGATTAGAAATCAATGTCTACACTAAAATCAATTTATCTAGTGCAAGCAATCAAATAAGATTGGAATTCAACATCTACACTCAAATCAATGCATGTAGTGCAAGCCATCAAATATGATTAGAAATCAACATCTACACTAAATTCAATGCATCTAGTGCAAGAAGTCAAATAGGACTAGAAATCACCATCTACATTGAAATCAATGCATCTAGTGCAAGCAGTCAAATAGGATTAGAGCTCACAATCTACACTGAAATCAATGCATCTAGTGCAAACAATCAAATAGAATTAAAAACCACCATCTACATTGAAATAAATGCATATAGTGCCAGTAATAAAATAGAATTAGAAATCAACATCTACATTGAAATCGATGTATTTAGTGTAAACATTCAAATAGAATTTGAAAAATTCTAACATGAAATCAATGCATCTAGTGGAAGCAATCAAATAGTATTAGAAATAAAAATTCACACTGAAATCAATTCATTTAGTGAAAGCAATCAAATATCATTAGAAATCAACATGTAGACTAAAATTAATGCATCTAGTGAAAACAATCAAAAAGGATTAAAAATCACCATCTACCATGAATTCAATGAATTTAGTGCAAGAAATATTATTCCCTCTCTCCCTCTCCATCTATATCTATATCCCCCTCCATCTCTCCTTATTTATCTCTCTATCTCACCCCCGAAAATTCACACTCTCTCTCCATTTCCTCATTTTCACACCCACTCTCTCTCTCTCACTCCACTTTCCACTATGTATGTCTTTTTTCTTCCCTCTCTCTCCCCCCTTCTAATTCCATCTCTCTATCCTCCCTCTCTCCCCTTCTAATTCCATCTCTTTGTCCTCCCTCTCTCCCTCCTAGTTAAGTATCCCCCCTCCATAATTGTGTCTCCTTATCTCTCTCTCCTACCATTCTCTCCCTCTCTCACTCCTCTCCTTATCTCTCTCTTCATTACTCCTCTCACATGTCCTTCAGTTTATCTAATTCAATGCAAGTAATGAAATAAAATTATAAATCACGATCTACACTGAAATCAATTCATCTAGTGTAAGAATTCTTCTTCCCTCTCTCCCTTCATCTATATCTATATATCCCTCTATCTCTCCTTCTTTGTCTCTTTAACTCATCCCCCCTCCCCAAACACACATTCTTTATCCCTCCATATATATCTATCTCTCCTTCTCTCTATCTCTCTCTTCTTATGTGTCTTCCATCTATATGTCTATCTCTCGCCTTCTCTCTATATCAAACCCAAAATATACACACTATCATGATCTAGTTACTAATAGACAATTTACATCTATACTCCAGATAATCTCTAACAATCTCAAAATATTCTAGAAAACTATAGACAGACTTACTAGTATCGATCTATACAAATCCCGTAGTAATTATTAATTCATAAATTATAGTTATTCCAAATTTATACCTAATAGCTTTAAAGTGAATGACAAAATAAACAAAATAATAATTAACTAATCTAATTATAGGGAAAACCTATTCCTTTTTATTTAAAAACCACGAATATCTACATAAATAAATTAGTTATTGCAAACTCTTTTTTTTTATTTAAAAACCATGAATATCTACATAAATCAATTAATTAATTAATTATATAAATATATGTATTATTTAAATAACTTGTATTCCTTAAAAATTAGTAATATTCGTTATTGTTTGCATGCTAATCTTCTCTGCCACCTAACCATGTTTCTCAAATGACCATGATCCTTTGTGTCATTTTCTCTTATTGTTCCCTTTATGATTTCATATTTTGTGAGCTCGTGAAATTTTTTTGGCAATAGCTTTGGTCCAGTAGGAAGTGGCCAGCTCACAAAATAATTTGACAATAGTTTTGGTCCAGTAGGAAGTGGCCAACTCGGGATCACAAATAATACTAAAGAGGGCTACATATCTACAAGTTGTTCTTATACCATATATGCAATACTTAAGTTGTTATTGTAAATGATAATTGATTAAAATTAGTGTTTTTTTGGCAACTACTGGTAGGACATTACTAATTTATATATCCATTTGCCTAATTTTGTTGCATTCAAGTTCAAAACAATATCGACATATAATTGATTTACACTCTGGTTTGGCAATTTATTGCTCACTATAATTCCTTTTAGTAAACAAAAATATGATGCGTATTAAAAATTGTTGCCATTAGACAGTTGTATTTTCACCACGAATATGGAAATTAATTGCTCACTATAGCTCTTAGTACAGATAAGACCTGTATAATAAAAAAAAAATCCGCTAGGCATCGTATTTTCACCGGGAATTTGTAAACCTACTATATCTATGACGGAAGCATTACGGAAGCATTACATTGTCAAATATATCTCTGAAAAGGAGTGTGGTAACCTGTTTGAAATTCTGGCAGAAGAGGAAATTTGACTATTTGTCTTTGTTATCGTATATATTTTTAGGTGCAAAATTAGGTCATATTTCTCTGTCTCTCTCCGTATCTCTATCATATGACTTGGAGAACACGAATCCAACGAGTGAGCCAAAAAAAATCGAGCGAACCCAAATCTGCTTGTATATAGATTTGTAATTATTTATATATACAATTATTTAATGTTTTTATGAGGATACTTTAAATTTTTATTTAGAAAATTATTTGGTTCTTTTCGTGAGTCTATATAAAATATTATTTTGAGCATGGACTGACAATGTCACCTATCATACTAGGTTGTAGAATGCACCTCTTAGCGCATCCAGGCTAGATCCATCTAACTATGAATATCTTATGCACCGAGAGGGATAAAATCGCTGGAGGTGATTACCTTTCCTCAAATTACACACTCGATAAAGAAGGTTTTCACCTCGATGGATTTGATCCCTCACAACACATGATAGATTCAGAGTTAGATGGATCTAGGCTGGTTCTAGTTGAGGGCAACAATGACACAATTTTAGATTATCATTATTCTGAATATGTTCGAGATAAATTTCATACTTTGATATTTACATATTTTTTTCTTTGTTTGACATGACTATATCATTCACTTCTTTGATTTTGATTTTGTTGCTTGCAATGGTTTCTACATCCGTGCTTGGATGCTTTGAGTGGTTTGTGTGTTTATATGTTTGGATTTGGATGGTAATGTTTGTGAATGCTACAATTCTTATGTTATATTTCTATATATGTATGTAATTATCTATTTATAAGTAGTTGGTGATGAAGAACGGAAATGATCTTGTCTAGTGTTTGCAGGAGGATTGATATTGTACATATATATCATTTAATTTTAGGTATAATAATTTTGACAATTAATAATTCTTAATAGTGTCCCTCTAGGTATTACTAAATAAATTTTGTAGAGTATTTATAATAATTTACTGCATCAAGATTACTGTTGAAATCATTTGTTTCATTGCTAATGTTTGAAATAATTTGTTTCCTTCAAAATATTTTGATGATTTCTTTTATGTGTAGTTTGTTTTGAAAAATTCAATAAAATAATGTAATTTTGAATTTTTAAATTTTACTACTTGTTAGTTTTTCCATCTTTTCATATCTATTATATCAAAATGATAGTTGAGATTGTAAACAATTCAATTATTTAACTCTAACTATTGTAGCAAACATCATACCTTGTCTCTCTTGTTCTCCAATATTAATAGGTTTAATTACTATAACACAAAAATCAATGCAAATAATCAATAATTTTTTGCGCTTACACTGAAATCAATGCACATTGTTACTCCAATTACTTCAATTTAAGGTATCATCATACATTGAGTTACATCAAACCATAAATGTTCATCTACAATGCAATTAATGCAATTAAATAAGATTAGAAAACATCTAGATTGAAATCAATGAATATAATGCAAGCAATCAATTAACATTAGAAAACAACATCTCCACTAAATCAATGCATCTAGTGCAAGCAATCAATAAGATTGGAAATCAACATCTACACTGATATCAATGAATATAGTGCAAGCAATCAAATACGATTAGAAATCAACATCTACACTAAAATCAATGCATCTAGTGCAATAAGTCAAATAGAATTAGAAATCACTATCTGCACTGAAATCAATGCATCTAGTGCAAGTAATCAAATAGGACTAGAAATCACAATCTACACTAAAATCTGTATATCTAGTGGAAATAATCACATAAAATTAAAAATCACCATCTACATCAAAATCAATGCATATAGCATTAACAATCAATGTATTTAATGCAAATATATGAAATAACTTTTCTTCCTTGAAAATTAGTAAAATTCGTTAGTGTGTGCACACTAATCTTCTCCCCACCTAACCATGTTTCTCAAATGAGTATGATCCTTTGAGTCATTTTCTCTTATTGTTCCCTTCATGAGTTCATATTTTGTGAGCTGGTGCAAATATTTTGACAATAGTTTGATCCAGTAGGAAGTGGCCAACTCGGGATCACAAAAAAATGCTAAATTGGGCTTGACGTCTACAAGTTGTTCTTATACCGTATACGCAATACTTAAGTTGTTATTGTAAATGATATTTGATTAAAATATCTCGTAAAATTAGTGTTTTTTTGGGCAATTAGTGGTAAGACACTACTAAATGTAAATGATATTTGATTAAAATATCTTGTAAAATTATTGTTTTATTTGGCCTTTAGTGGTAGGACATTACTAATTTATACAGCCATTTGCTTAATTTTGTTGCGTTCAAATTCAGAACACTATCGACCTATAACTGATTTACACTCTAGTTTGGCAATTTATTGCTCACTATAATTCCTTTTAGTATACAAAAACGAGAGGCGTATTAAAAATTGTTGCCCCTAGACAATGGTATTTTCACCACGAATTTGGCAATTAATTGCTCACTATGTACAGATTAATCAGACCTGTATAAAAAGTTGCTGTCGCTAGACATTGTATTTTGACTGGGAATTTGTAAACCTACTATATGTATCACGGAAGCATTAAATTGTCAAATATATCTTTGAAAAAAGGAGTGTTGTAACCTGTTTGAATTGCTGTCGCTAGACATTGTATTTTGACTGGGAATTTGGAAACCTACTATATGTATCACGGAAGCATTAAATTGTCAAATATATCTTTGAAAAAAGGAGTGTTGTAACCTGTTTGAATTGCTGTCGCTAGACATTGTATTTTGACTGGGAATTTATAAACCTACTATATGTATCACGGAAGCATTAAATTGTCAAATATATCTTTGAAAAAAGGAGTGTTGTAACCTGTTTGAAATTATAAAAGAAGAGGAACTTTGACTGTTTGTCTTTGTCATCGTATCTCTTTAGCTACAAAATTAGATGATATTTCTCTCCGTCTTTCTGTATCTCTATCATATGACTTCGAGAACACGAATCCAGCAACTCAGCCAAAACAAATCCAGAGAACCCAGCAATTCAGCCAAAACAAATCCAGCGAACTCAATTCAGCCAAAACAAATCCAGGAAACTCAAATCTACCATAACCCACAAACCTGAAAGCAGAATAAATCGTTTACCACTTAATTTTGTAATTAAAGTTTTGGTTGGAATTTATTTCCCATACTGCCCCGAGGAAACGTGTGAAGAATCTCGATATGGTGTTCTCTTCTAAAACCATTTACCCATTTGCAACTTTTCTATGGGCAATTTACCAGCATGATTTTCCCCTCTGCTGTAGGTTTTGAGAAAACGTAGATTTCTCTCTCAATGAAATGTTTCCAAGCCTAACATTTGTATTAGGGGCTAGGCTTTGGAAGAGTTAATGGTAGAAATCTGAAAGTCAAATTTTATTTCCATGCGTCATCGGCCAGTGGTTCAAGTTACTTAGGATCAGATCCATCGTGGATGATGGACTTCGGCTCCAATCTCGAGAGAGGGAGCTGTCATTGCTCGTAGCCATATGGTGAATATCTTGCATGGTACCCTTGATAAAACCTATTTTCATAAAGTTGGAGCACTGCGACATTTGGAGAACTCCATAAGCCTAGAGGCTCTTTCCCGCTGTGACGGTTCTCGAGAACACCCACTGGCACCAAACTCGTGCGATAGGCTAGAGATGTGGGAAGTCCCATATTCAAATCACTGAACAAAACATATAAAACTATACATATTCGGCCATTCTACAGATTCTGATTTATAGGTGCTCATCGATTGTTGGGTGAAGAATTCATCCTCTGAGCTGTAAGCATCGTTTTACATGGCCACATTGTACAAAAATAGGACAAATTGCATTCAAACAGTTCATTCTGAGTTAGGGTTGCTTCCCAGCCAATGTGATTTTCAGATAAATTTATTCAAAGCACATGGACGTACGGTTCAGCGGGAAAACCAAACTGAACCTCAGCATGTCCGATGAAAACACTGAGTCCACACTGCGATCCTCGGAGTCAAGCGACTTCATTTTGACGAATTCCATTGCCTACCATGCTCAGAATATTATTCCCTAAACCCTCTATATGTAGTATGTATAGTCTAGTCTGTAAACTGCAATGCCGTAGAGACACACGAATAAACGCTTAGGCTGCATCGTGCTATCAGGTAGCGCCTGGAGTCGTCAGCAGTTCTGTGTCCAAATGAATCACAAGCACAGATTTCGGGGAGCAGTAGAGGGGTGTAGATAGCACCAATTCATTCCCATATTTTGGGGTACCAATTCAATGTTGGTCAAAGGGTTATGTTCAAATGAGATATAGGGATATGTTTGTCACAGTTTGATGTTGCGTTAGGTTGGATTGCAATACATTTAATGTTGGTGAAGGCTTATTTTCAAATGTGACATTGAGATATGTTTCTCACATTGCCATATTTATTTATATTGCTTATATTGCTGCATCAGGAGGGTTTATTCATCATAATGTGATGTCAAGAATGTTCATCATATTGCAATGAAAGACTATAGTAGTCATATTATGATCTTTATAAAGAACTACATTGGTTTGCATTGTATTTTAATGTTTATTTCGGTTGAATTATGTTATGGTACTATGTTTATTAATGGTAAAGATTTAATTTTATGTGTATTGGTAACGTTCATTAAAGGTTATATTTTAGGGTGATATTTATTATGATAGGCTTATGTTAACCACGATCATTTTAGTACGAAATGATTCAATATGGATGTGCTTGATTCATGGTTGTTTATCGCTAGTGTTCCTCACAATGCAACATTCATTGATGATTATGTTGGAAAGTGGCATCAAGTTTGTTTATCATAATTAAATATTCGGTCATGTTCATCACACTGCAATGTTCATCCAGACATATGTTGCATTATGATATTTCTCTATGATTATGTCATTATAAAACATTTTTTTTTTTTTTTTGTGTTTTGTCAAAATGCTATGTTCATCTATGGTTTCATTACAATACAACATTCATTACGAGTTTTAGCATCTTACATTCTTTAAAGTTATATTTGAGCAAGATATTCTTGAATGGTCATGATACATATTTATGATATCCATCATGTCTTTCCAATAAGGAAATATTATATGTTCCTTATTAGTTATGTCTCATTGTGCCATTCGTAAAGGGTTCCATTATATCACAAGACATATATGAACATTACCATGACTCACTTGGATTGACCCTAATTAATTATGTTTGGCCACAGGTGGTCATGTACCTATGGTTGATGAAGGTGTTGATAAAATTACTTTAAAAATTATTATTAATTTTTTATTTTTTAAATAGAAATGGTTTAATAATCATAAATAAAATATTTATTAAATTTTAACAAATTGATTAAAAATTTCCTAAGGAAGGTGTTTAGGAGTGGGCTTTCCTCTTTCTCACCTTTATATAATGCCAACTCATATACAAGGGGATGTGATTCCTATTATACGTGGCACATTGCATGCATTCTCGTCACTTCATTTATTGTGACACAAAATTGGCATAAGGTTAAATGTCATTTGAAAATTGCATGTGGCATAAAGAGGTATAGGAGGACTCAATGGGAAATTTATATCAAATTGATAGAGATGGAGGACAAAAATGTCAATATTGATCACAAGTTAACCATTCTATCCGTGATATCAACCAACATCCCCTTCTCCTTAGATGATGGTAGTGACTAGCTAGAAAAGATGCGTGAAAACTATGCCCAATAGTTGTTACGACTCACTCATTTTTTTCTTGCAATGCTAATATTATTTTTTGACTTTTCATGTCGGTGTATGTCAAGCTCTAGCAACCAACACATTTTTATTATTTTATATTTACCAGATGCTCTACTTGGATGAAGACTTAGCAGCCTCAAGACTCTGAACTTATGTTACTAGTATGGTTTCCCTTCAGGAAAACGGGTAGTAGAAAATGTTGGTCTATGAAATCCTCACTTTACGTAATGAAAACTTCCTAACTTATAAAAAATAAATTAATATTAAATTACATATTTAAATATTATATCCATAACACATGCAAGATCAATTTACATATATATAAACATTTCAAAATATGTTATAATTATGAGAGTGATACTTTCATCTTTGTTGTAAAAGAGTAATGAATTCTTCATACTCGCTAATGTAATATAAATCTCAACTAAATTTTAGAACATCTATATTATCCATAAACATCATTGAAAATACACAAAAATAATTTGATACATTATCCTCAATCGAAACAACATAATTAAACGTGTAGTATTATATGAAATGCAATATAATAATAATAATAATAATAATAATAATAATAATTATTATTATTATTATTATTATTATTATTATTATATTCACAGGTGCTCTATATTAGGACAGATGTTGTCCCATAACAGAGAAATAACATAATAATTACATAAAAAAAAAGAAATTAATATCAAGAAAAATATTTCAATATCAAATAGAAATAATAATAAATATTTCAATGTCTACCATAAATAAAATAATTCAAATTTCACATTAAATAATATATTTTTACATCAACTTTATATATCTAGACAAATAAACAAATTGATAATAAAAAAATTCTATTTTGCTTCCTGCTTATTGTATGAGGGAGTAGTGTAATTCTTTCACTAATCAATATGGGGTTTACATGTGACATCTAAAATAATATTAATATTACATCTTATTATGGAGGATATGTATACATTCTACTTTCCAATAAATGGAGATTTCTATTTAAAAATATACTAATATCTAGAATAACATTTTCATATGGACAATGTAGGTCACAATATTTTAATGCTCATATTGAATAAAATATTTCAATGTTAACTGTATATATGCTATATAAAATAATAAAAAATAAAAAATTTCTTATAATCAAAACATGTTATTAATGTGTTACTCAAAATAGAGGAGACATGTAATTCTTTTGATATTTAATAAGTTGACATATGGGGTGCACATACACAAACATATATATAATTAACATATTTATTCATGTGTTACTCAAAATGGAGGAGACATGTAATTCCTTTGATATTTAATAAATTGACATATAAGATGCACATACACAAACATATATATAACTAACATAAGTTTATGTTAAACATAAATCTATCAAACACAAAAAGATCAAAACAAAAACATTCTTTTTAAATTTTATATTAAAAAAAATTTCACCACAAATTATTTAATCCCTTTCAACACTTTATAAATCTAATTTTAAAATAAATTAACATAACCGTAAAATACAACCTCTTAAATCACATTTCTTTTTTATATAACCATTAACAGTATTTTGCATGGATTGCATTTCCTATATGACACTTAGATATGCAACAATTGAGAATCACATTTTTCATATTAATTTTTATTACCTTAGCTAATCATTTATTAGTTAAATCTTATATACTTTCATAAAGATGAATAGAATGTTGGTCTCCAAAATAATTTGAGTATTAACTCGGCTTTTTATAATGACTTATGTACAGTAGGTATATTATATATGGATTTAATAGTTTATAAATTTTCAAGTTAAAATTTTTTTTATTTTTATTTTTTTTTTTTTATATGATTTTGCTTTTAATTATCATAATGATATATTTAATATAATTTTAATTTATTATGTATATAAATTTAATTAAGCTTGGGAGAATAATAACAATTTTTTAACCACTTTTAAATTTGCATTGTTTAATTTTTTATTCTCTTTGCTATTCATTTGATTTTTTCCTTTGGCTTTCATTAATTTTATATTTAATTAAAATTATTAATATTTTATTGTTTATTTTTTTTGCTATTCATTTGTTTTTTCTTTTGGTTCTCATTACTTTTATATTTAATTAAAATTATTAAAATTTTATTTTTATTAGTTTGATTAGATATTATTTTCGAATTGAAAATAAGAAGTTAATAAAGTTTCTCTTTTCATTTTATTAGCTTAAATTTCTTAGTTGTAGTTTTAAAAGAGTTTTACACTTTACCTAGTTTTTATTATTTGTGATTTACATAAAATTTAAATAGAGAATATATTAACTAATTCGTTGGTTAATTAATAAACATTTAGGATTAATTCCTATTACCTTTAATAAATGTAAATAAATATATTTAATATTGAAATTAACTAATTATTTATAAAATAATTATCCCATAAGTCTTCATAGAATTAACACTTATTTTATTATTTATTTAGATACATATGTATAGTGAAAATAAATAAATAAATAAACTTAGTAATCATATTAATTAGTTAACTAACTAGTTGTTAGTTTTATAATAGTCCTATAATAATACAAATCTTTGGGTAGTTTATTTAGTTTTCAAATAATAAAGACGATATTAAATTATTTAGGTTTTAGGTTTTAGGTTCTAAGTTTAGGTTCATTAAAACAAGTTAGTTAAATATAAATAGATTTTTTTGTTACAAATAAAAATAATAATGAATCGATTTTACAAACTAACTATTTAATTAATTAATTAACTAATTAATATTCATTTCTGTGTCTCTTGGTCCACTAAAATAGTCCTTTGTAGCCATTTCTTTGGTCAAAAGTAGTTGCTTTTTTATAGTCGTTGAATGATTGGTCTCTCTTGTTGCCATGATCTGATTCTTCAATGCAGCAAATAAATTTTGATGTAATTATTACCAAAAACCTTCTTAATTTAATTAAATAAATTTAATATAAAATAAGATATTTAAAATTTTGGAATATATAAATTTTAAAAATAAATAATAAAACCTGTAAAATATATTGGATAAATTTTTAAATAATTAAATAAATTCATTTTTATTATTTTATATATTTTTTTTTTGACAGAAACGGTTAGTTTGATATATTGATTCTTGGCAGAAATGCCTCATTTCAGGTTACAATAAAATAGGTAGAGTTCAGATTTCTCCTTGGATAGGAACCAGATGGCTTCCCCCCTAGTGAGCCTGCGAATTCTGTAGACTATATTTCTAGTGATCTTCTCTATTTTTCCTGATTTACAGATACAAACAAATTGCTCCAATAAAAGACAGTAAAACATTTTAAACTAACAGTTAAGGGATGGGATCCCAGCCTTCGTCTTCGTCTCTTAGAAGGACTCTGAGTGGGAGGAGAACCGCTTTGTTGGCTTCAACATCAACTTCTTTATTGTTGTCTCTCTTTACATGGAGGAATTCCAGGTTCTGAAAGGAATTTATCAGGGATCTGATTCTGCTCATCAATCTTGATAGCCTTAGATCAGAAGGAGAAGAATTGTCCACGATGATCTTAATGATAGACTGGGAGTCCCCAAATACAGTTGCCTCTTTGATACCCAGAGAAATGAGCTGCTTGAGACCCTGGAGGAGAGCCAGAGCTTCGGCTTGAATGCTTGTATTGAAGCCCACTCCCCAGGCATATCTTAATTCAGTTCTGCCCTCTGCACTTTTGACTACTCCACCTGCACCGGATATACCAGGATTACCTTTTGCTGCCCCGTCAAAAAAGAGAGCGTTTCTTTCCTTCTTGTTGCAAAACTCAGAGAAGTCTACAGCCTCAAGGCGTATTTGCCATTTTTTTAGAGAAGAGGGATGTCTGGCAATATCAATGAATTGGAGATCAAGATAAGCGCCCCATACAGCTTCTTGACCGCTTAGATCTGCCCCGTCAATCTGATCTCCCAAACAGTCTCTTAGATGGCTTTTGATTTTTACCCAGATAATCTTGAGATCGCTCTTCTTGTCTCTGAATATCCTCTGATTTCTTTCCAGCCATATATGCCAGCAGATTAATTTGGGGAGGGCGAGCCAGGCTGCTTTGATGTGGGCGTTCTGAGGAGAGCCACCTGGGTACCTTAACTTCCAGTTTGAAAACAGATCGGAGCAGCGGTTAGGAAGGGCGAAGTCTACGCTCCACAGTTTTAAGGCTTCTTTCCATAGATCAGTAGAAAACTTACAGCGAAGCATGAGATGGGAGGCGTTTTCTTCATCGACCCCACATAGCGAGCATCGGGATGGCCCTATGTAGCCTCTTCTTCGAAGCTTGTCATCCGTCAAGATTCTTTGATGGCAAAGAAGCTAGCAGAAAGAGTCTATTTTAGGAATCGTAGTTTGAGACCAAATACCTTGCCAGGGCTTTGGATCGGGGGGAACATGAGGATGCAGAGAGAGCTGTCTGTATCCTTGCGCGACTGTGTAGCACCCAGGGGTCGGACCCCATCCCCGGTATCAGATTTCCTGTTGTTCATTGGAGCTTTGCCTGTTAAGAAGGATCGGAAGATGTCGTAGTCGCTGGAAAGATTCTGAGGCACCTCAAGATTAATCCAACTCTGCCATTCGTCGTTCTCCCAATGAGATATGTCCCACAATGTTTTGAGACCCGCTCTGTCCATCCATTCTCTCAACAGAACCAGAGAGCGATCTTCAGATAGGGGATCACTGCCCATGATACAGTCATCCCAGATTTTGATGCGCTTGCCATTTCCAGGGATCCAGTGCGCATGGAGGTTAATCAAGGAGAAAGCTTTGGCGCACAATTTCTGAACCATCATTCCAAATATTGGTTTGGGATTGTCCAGGCATCGCATTCTCTGCCCACAGAAGTATTTTTTCCACAACGCTAGCTGAGCCCAACCCGGATTTGGGGCAATTATCCTCCATAGTAATTTTGCACCCAACGTGATGTTTTGTTTACTGATGTTCTTGAAATTCAGGCCACCTTCCATTCTGGGCAATGAGATTATGTCCCAATTTAATAGAGGAATTTTTTTCTCATTTTCTTTGCCGCCTTTCCAGAAGAAATTCCTTATGTAGTCCTCCATTTTCCTCATGATGCCAATAGGGGCCATCATGACTGCAGATTGGTATATGGGAAGACTGTTCAAAACAGCTTTGACAAGCACTGTCTTGCCAGCCAGATTGAGCCAATTGAAGCCCCAGGAATGGATTTTGAGCTTGAATTTTTCCAGCAAAGGCAACCAATCTCTGCTGAGGGCCCTTTTTTGGAAAACAGGGAGCCCCAAATACTTGAAAGAGGACCATGAAGAGGAGGCTGCGAAGCCAAAACAGCTGGAGATAGCTTGAAGGGATCTGGCAGTGGAATTCCAACAGTAGATGTGACATTTTCCTTTGTTGAGTTTGCTTCCCGAGTCTTCACAGTAAGCATCCACCACATCTTTGAAATGTTTAGCCGTGGTCAAGGAGGCAGCACCCAGCAAGAGGGAGTCATCCGCAAATAACGCATGTTTTATATTTTTGACACCTCTTGCGATGTTCAATCCCATTATTTTTAATAATATATAAATTTAAAAATAATTAGATGTTTTTAATTTGATTAAGTTAAAATTAAATATTCTAAATTTAAATAAATCAAAATCAAAACAATATATTTTTTTCCGAATTCGGTCCCCCGCCCAAATGATGTTCCGAAAGAAAAGGGTTTCTACCCAGAAACATTGATTCAATTGGATTTTGGTATCATATTAATTAGTTATGTTTTTAATTAATAATTAATAACCATATCTGGATCATTCTTTCACATCATTTTTAAAATGAATAATGTTTTTTTTGTTTCAGATTAAAATGGTTATAATTTTTAATAAATTGAATAATTATATAAAAAAACATTATTATTATTATTATATATATATATATATATATATATATATATATATATATATATTTTGACTATCATTGATTTTACAAAACCTTAGAAAGAATAACCATGTTAGAGAAAATAACATAGGTTAAAAGAAAATCATATATATTTTGACGAAGTATATAATAAAGCATATAGATCTGTTTATTTGTAATTTCGTTGTTTACTATTAAAATTAGGTAGTATTATTATTATTACTAATATAATGCAAGAGAGTATTATATCATAGAGATTATTTATTTCTATATCATATATATTATTACATTCATTTTAATTTGCTAATCCGATCGGTATCCATTTTTACTTCCAATTTCTTAAAGTGTGATTATGATTGATTTTTATATGACTTGTTTTCTATTAAATTTATTCAATAAAATTATATAAAATATAGCACCAAAATAATTAAATAAATTTTTTATTTCATAATTTTTTTATAAATTTAAAAATTAATTTTGATTTCACCTTTTTTAATCTATATATTATTTATTTTTATATATTTTATAATTTTTAAATATTTTATAGTGGTTTATAATTATATAATTTTATATTAATATATGTTTTCTAATGAATATTTATAGTAATTCTAATGGTTTATATACTATAATATTTACTAATATTTAAAAAAATAAAATAAAAATATTACTTTTATTTATCAATTTTTATTCTTAATGTCTTTAAAAGTTGATATTGATGAATTTATTTACTGTTTATTAATATTTGAACTCTTTCTAAACATTGGATCTAGAACTTAATCATGGACACACATTGATATTATGCTTAATGTTGTTAGGCCACATTGTATTTAACAAAATTAGAATTCCCTACTTAAGCCAAAGTCTAACTCGGTACCCTTGATGGTTTAAGTGTAAGTTATAATGTTCTCAATGTTTGATTATCGCACCATTTAATGTCCCTCTAAAGCTTTTCGACACTCTAGTTTTTGCGCATGAGATGGCTCTTGTGGTTGATTTCACTGTCGCTAAGTGGCATGGTTTCCACCGTTAATGTTTAGCGTTATAATCGAACGGTTTTTATCACTTTTCGGAAAGTTAAGGTAATTAACACCCTTGCCCTCCCCATATTGCTAGGTGAATTGCTACTTGTCTAGGTTCAGTGAGACCTCTGCAAACCTGCTACAAACCCTAATTTATATTGTTTTAGATTTATTCTTGCATATATTACTTTCCTACTTTGGTGAGTATTTTTTTATGGTGAACCATCATGAGCTTCCATCCTTGTTGTAACTCATGGTAGGACACTTATAGCTTCCCATTTTTCCCTTTGTTGATTTATCTGTTAACAGGTATGTTATACTAGTTTTGGAGAGTATATGTGTGTGATTCACAGGGTTTAAACCCTCATCGTCTAACATACGAGGTAATTTTGATCATTCTCCTTCTTATTTTCTTTAGGATTCCCTTAAGATTCAGTGAAATTATTAGCTTGCTACCAATATTCTCAACCTTGTCAAGGACAGAGTCTACCTACAAGTCCAGAAAACCCCAAAGTATTTATTGTGCTATACAATTTCTTTTCTTATCATGATTCTATGTCTAATGAAGTTCTGCTAATGTTAATTTATGTCCTCTTGTTAGTTGCAGGTGAGAACTTGGAACTTTCCAGTTGGGTTTTCACTTCCCCAAACAACATCTTATTTCTAGTTCCTTCTTTAGAAGTTCTTCATTGATTTCCTCCATGGACTGACTATAGGGTTTTTCAAAAGGATCGAATGGTGTTAATACCTCTACCTTTTAGTAATGGCTTAGCTTGGGTTGTCCGTTATATAAATTTTCCTTCCTTCACATTTCTTTGCTCACGACTTTATACCAAGTTGTAGACAATTGTACAATTCATAATTGTTTTTTGCTTTTCCTAAAGAGACAGAGGAATAATCATAGATGAAGTACTCTATAGATATCTTGTTTGTGAAATTTTTCTTTTTAAGAGTCTCTAAAATTCGTACACTATTCTTAGGGTTTATTATCTGGTTGGGATTATTCGTATATTTATGTTGTCAACAATTATGGATTTTGGCTCTCCATAAATGTTCATAATATTATGAATGTAGTTTTCCTTCATGACTAAGTGTTGATTGCATGGATAGTTTGAATGTCATACATATCATTCATTCAAATGACAACTTTTAACTATTTCTAGATATTACCATTCTTTTTTTTGTGCTCGTATTTGGATGTAAACTTCTCGATGTTTGGGTTTTTATATTCTTCCAACATAATTTCTCTCTTAATTAGTTTGTAGTAACTTGTATCTTTTATTTTCAGGAACCTTTATGTATAGTTGTTCTTGTTCTTTTATACAATGCTGAGTGTATTATGTTTTGTAGAGGTTTCATACCATGGAACTATTCCTTCCTATTATATGATGGCAGTCTTTTGTTTTTCTATTCAGTTATTGCACAACCCTTACTATAACTTAACGTATTTTGAGTTTCCTTGTACTTTTCTTTTAAATTTTACTACCAATGTTTCAAAGGTTAGGCAGTACCTAGCTTCTTGCTAGGACCTCGTTTCCTTCAAACCATTATTAGGTATAATTATATATAGAGACAAGGAATAATTTTAGTTAGAGTTCCAATTTAGTTGTAGAGACCTAATATATTTCTATAGTATGTGTGTTATTAATAATATCATTTTCACAGACTATAACTGCAATATCAAGAAATAATTTTCATATTCCTTCACACAAAAAAAATCTACTAAAAAAAATATCCGAGTCTTTACACATATTTCCATTCCATTGTCTTAAAATAAATTTCAGAAAGAATTGATATTGAGTCACTACTTGCACTCATGTTTTCATATAATTTCATCATTTGCAATAACAATTATGCTCTTAGAATAACATAAGTATCATATAGTACTTATCTTTGGAAGTTAGACTCTTAGGGAATTAACAAATGAGTAAGACCACTCCTCCCAGCCAATGCGAATGGAAATTGCGTCTAATTCTCCCCCTGATCCAGTTCTCCACTCCACAAATAGTTGCTTGGAAATGGCCCATCAAGGTCTCTCTAAATGCATTAAGACTTGCCAATCCAGCCAAGTGACTTAGACTCAAAAGTTTGTCTTATAGATTCCATTTTCCATCTACCAACTCATGAATTCCTTCACTAGCGACATCCTGCCTTACCTTAACATAATCTTGTTGAAGATAACAATTTTCTATACTTCCTCTTAGTTGCCTCATGTGTTCACTCTCTTATCTTCCTTGGCTTCTTTTCTCAACTCAGATTGTTTGGTGAGTGAAAACAAAATCATTTAGTGTCTTTTCCCCGTGAATTCCAAGACTTTTCATAACTTTTAAAACTGAATTAAAATAAAACTTTAAACATTAAAATTTTCTACCAGGATTTCCACTTAGCCCATGATTGACCAAGTTTGTGTAGTGGAACTAAATAGTACATAATATTTATAATAACTAGGGGTATTAAATCTCCCCCCCACCATGCAAAACATCATCCCCAGTGTTCATTCTTTCCTTTGGGACAAGCTAGGATATGCCTCTCACATAAATATTTCATCGTCCGATGTGTCCTCTTCCGTGCTAAAGTGCCTGCACTACACTTTAACTTGTGTGATAGCTCACATCCATAGCATTATTTCTCTCTGATCGAGAATATGAAAATGATTTGTCATGAATTCTTCATCTAGTTTGACTTGTTCCATAATCATAAAATTGTCATTAGTTCGTATCAATCATCAAACAAAAGGCATATATATATATATATATATATATATATATATATATATATATATATATATATATATATATATATATATATATATATATATATATTATTTTTATTTTAGTTGCACATCGTAGTAGTTAATGATATGTCTAGGATCATGTACATATTTATTTAACAATGAAATGTGAAACACATTATGGACTCGTATGTGACTAGGAAGTGCCAGTTAGTGTGATACAAGTCCAATTCTTTCCAAGATTTGAAAAGGGCCATAGAATTGGGGAACCATATTTGCAAATCCACCCCATCTCAATATTCCCTTCTTGGGTTTAACTCGTATTTATGCATGATCTCCAACTTGGAAATATCTATAATTCCTCTTCTTGTCTACATAAGCCTTTTGTTTATCTTGAACAACTTTTAAGTTCTCTGGATTGTTTATCATAGTCTGCTCCATTTCCGCTAACATATGAGGTCTTAATATCTTTAGTGTTACTCCAATTAGTAAGTGTCCTACATTTCCTTCCATATACCACTTTAAATGACTCATTTTCAACGATTCATGATAAATATTGTTATACACAAATTCAACCACGTGGATATAGTCTTCCGACTTGATTGTTTGTGGCATAACATACATCCTTAACATATCTTCCAACACGTGGTTCAATTTTTCAATTTTCCCATCTATTGTGGATGGTATGTCATATTCAATTTGACTTGGTTACCTAATTGAGTAAATAAAACCTTCCAAAATGCAGAAGTGAACTTCATGTCTCTATCTAAAATAACCACTTTTGGTATACCATGTAACCAAAAGATTTCTTTCATGAATATATATGCAATTTGAATAGTTTTAGAAGTAGATTTCATAGGTGTGAAGTGTGCATATTTACTTAGTATTTCCACCACAATCATAATCGAATAATTTTTATTTTTTGATCTAGGTAAACCTTGGATGAAGTCAAATGTAATAATGTCCCATCTCCACTGAGGAATGGGTAGTGGATGAAGTAGACGAGCTAGGTGTTGGTGTAAATCTTTAACTTGTTGACACTCTAGACACTTACCCATGTATTTTGCAATGTATTTTCTCATACTCGTCCAAAAATAATTCTTCTTTATTATAGAAAATAATTTCCGATAGGTCAGCTAGGTATCATAGGGGCTCCTATGAAATTCATCCAATATGATTTATCTAATAGCATACTGATTAGGAATACATTTTCTTCCCCAATATGTCAATAGATTATCTTTATTAAAACCATATTTAAGCTAATTTTCATATTTATTTTATTGTTTAGCTTGTTTCAATAAGAACAAATATTTCACATCTTTTAGGGTAACCCTTATAATCTGATTTGAAAAATATAATTCTATTTGACTATAGGAGATTTCATATACCTAATGTATTTTTCTACTTAATGCATTAGCTACTGATTTTCCTTCCCCTTAAAATGTTTCAAATAAAAATTGAATTCACTATTAAAAAAAAATCCATCTAGATTGACATGCATTAAGGTTAGGATGTTCAAATAAAATTATCAGACTGCTATGATTGGTCATTAAAATACACGTTTTACCCAACAAGCAATGTCTCCATACCTTAAAGAAAGTACTACAATATTTAATTCTAAATCATATGAAAAATATCTCTTCTCATTCTCTTTTCATTTTCAAGATTCATAAGCTATTACTCTTCCTTCCTACAACAATATCCCTCCTACCCCTTCTTGGCAGCCATTCATGCAACTTACAAATTGTTTTTCCGGGTCTGCATTTTTTAGTACTGGGGTTGTAGTCAATAAATGTTTTAGTTGTTCAAAACTACGTTGGCATCATGTTTTCGACTTAAAGGTGTTACCTTTCTTCTACAAAGAAGTTATTGGGTAAGAAATTATAGAGATTCCTTCTATAAAATGGCAGTAGTACCCAGCTATACCCATGAAAGACTGAATGACAACAACATTATTGGGGACATGCCACTCCAATAATATTTTTTATTTTGTTAGGGTCCACATATATTCCTTCTGCTGAAATTATGTGTCTAAAATGTTGTATCTGATCTTTATAAAATTCACACTTACTATACTTAGCCTATAAGTGGTGCTTTTGTAGGGTTTGTAGGACTATTTGTACATGTTTCGTGTGTTTTTCCAAGCTCCTTGAATAAATGAGAATGTTGTGAATAAATATTAGGAAAAATTTACTAAGGTAAGGATGGAAAATGTCATTCATAAGATTCATAAACGTTTCTAGGGAATTAGTAAGCCCAAATGGAAAGACAAAAGACTGAAAATGACCAAACCTAGTCTTAAATGTTGTCTTACATGTGTCCTCTTCTTTTGTTCTTATTTTTTGTTATCTTGACAGCAAATCAATCTTATAGGACAGTGTAACGCCTTTGACTTGATCAAATAAACCATCAATATTATGCAATGGATATTTGTTTTTAATAGTCAACCTTTTTAGTTACCTATAGTTAATATAAAGTCTGAGAGTGTCTTCTTTCTTTCTCACAAATAATGCAGGGGCTCCCCAAGGTGACGCACTTGGGCGAATATATCGCTTATCAAGCAGCTCCTATAGTTGCATCTTTAATTCAGTTAATTCAAGTATTCTCATGTGGTAAGGGCAATTTTACACCTCGGAAGCTCCTAAGAACAATTCCATAGTGAATTAAATATATTTTTTAGGATGCAACCCTAGAACATGAGAAAAATCTTGAAAAAATGGTATATTCTCTAAGGTGGTTGTCTTGTCTTTGGAGTTAGTGTATCATACTTGGATAGCATAGATATCATAGCCTTTCCTAATGAATTTTTCTAGTTGTGCAGTCGTAATGGGGCGCAATTTCATGAACCTCTTTAATCCCTAAATTTCTTGCCTAATTCCAATTATTATGTCATAGGACCCTAAAGGCAACATATTTGAATTTAGCATAATTTATTATTCTTCTATTTCAAGAGGATAGTTCTCTACTTTATTAGTCACTATTCTCTTTGCTCTAGTGGCGAACTGTATAAAATAGGGGTTTCTAAACTTATGGGTTTATAAATGACATTTTTCTACTATCTTGGGATTGATAGAACTTACATTTTTTCCCATATCTACTAAAATATATATAACATGGTTAAATATCTTACCTTCAAAATCTATCATGGTACATTGATGCTGAGCTTGATGGTCATCCAAAGCAACATCAATTTTTGGTATGTCTCTCATGGCCTCACTAATTGTAGAAGATTATTGATTGTTAGCAACATGTTTTTTTCTAATATGCTAGGGAAAATATTTATAGTAATGCGGTTCCTCCAAAACCCATCGTTGTAATTGGGGTCTCTGTGTCTAGTTGAATTATGGTTTACTAGATATCTTTTCTAGTTTAAGTTGATTTTATGGTTGGGGCTTCTACTAGTTTTTCCGAGAGAGCTTGTTTTGGTTATTTTTTATGTGACTTTTTTTGGTTGGTAGCTTTTATGTTTTTGTTGGACTGGAAATTCTTGTGTCCTTTCTTGCTGGACCAACTCATACAACCCTCTCCTTTTTTACTAATCTTCTTATAACATATTCAATATTTCCAAATAGCTTCATCCTTTGTTTTAGTATTATCAAATTCTAATGAATCCTTCATGAATATAAGAATACTACTTATAAGATTTTGCACTTTAGCTTTTTGTTCACATATGTAGGGAACATATCTTAATAAATATGTAGCCTTTGTTACAAACTCATCCATGGAGAGTTGTCCCACTTCAAGGTCATGGAATTCTTTTTCTTTTTCATCATAAAATTATTTTGTTGAATATATATCTTTTAAATGCTTCCAAAATTTTTCCCATGTTGTTTCCTGCTCGTCAATCCCCAACACAATTCTCACCTCTTCCCACCATAAGGTGGCTTTAACTTGTAGTTCACAAATTTCCACTCGAGCCTTTAGGTTGTTTTCATATTTGTAGATCATAAAGTATTTTTTCCTTTTAATAATCAAGCTTCAGAGGATTAGTTTTCCTCACCATCAATTGTAGGGGGTTCAATTTTATTAAATTCTCCCTACAATTCAGTCTTATGCTTTTCTTCCCTTTTATGATATGAGGCATTATTAGATTCTTCTTCATTTTCATATTTGTATCCTTTTGATCTTTGAGTATGGCTCTTTTATGAAATATTATCATCTCTTTGCCTATGTGGTTTATCTTTGTTCCCATTATTAGGGCTTGATATAGAATTTTTGTGGTTTTTTCAATCCGAGATATTTTTCATGATCCCTTCTTGATCCTACATCAACCTCTCATTTTCAAACCTTATATGATTAATTTCATTTTTTAATTGTTGAACTGTCTCTAGCAGCATAATTGTTGGGTTTTGAGAATCTTCCCCCAATTGAACCCACATTTCAGAAATTGCTTCTGCAAATTGTATAGGACCAAATCCTATGGATGGTCTTACTAGTGGTGTTCCAACTCCTCTCCTCATTATGCTTCATCTGCAAAAATTAATATATATTTTTATTCCTTTGTTTTCCCAAACCGACCATAGTGTTGAAACCGTGGCTCTGATACCACTTGTAACATCCACCAATACTCCATTTAAAAAAAAAATTACTCCTATTTACCAACTTTTACTGTTAATTTCTTAAAGCATTGACATTTGCACATTTACTTACTATTTATTAATATTTGAACTCTTTCTAAACATTGTATGCATAACCTAATCATGGGAACACATTGATACTATGTTCAAGTTTGTTAGGCATCATCGTATTTAACGAAATTAAAATTATTGACCTAAGCCAAAGTTTAACCTGATACCCTTGATGTCTTAAGTGTAATATATAATGTTTTCAATGTTTTATTATCCCACCATGTAATGTTTCTCAGAAGATTATCTACACTCTATTAGTCATGCACGAGAGGGTCATTGTGGTTGATGTGATTGTCGCTAAGTGGAATGGTTTCCATCGTCAATCTTTAGGGTTATGATCAGACGGTTCTTGTTTCTTGGTGAGAATTTAAGGTAATTAACTCACTTTCCCTCACTACATTGTTAGCTCATTTTCTACTTGACTCGACTTAGTGAGGGCTTCGCTACCCTATTGGAATCCCTAATCTATACAGTTTCAGATTTATCCTTAGAATTATTCATTTCCTTCTCTGGTGTGTATTTTTTTATGGTGATTTGTTATCACCTTACAGCTTTGTTGTAACTCATTACGAGATAATTATATTTTCTATTTTCTCCCTTTGTTGAGTTCTCTGCTCACAGGTATGTTACAATAGATTTGGAGAGTATTTGGATGTCATTCGTTGAGTTTAAACCCTCGCCATCCAACATCCGAGGTAATTTTGGTGAGTCTCCTTCCTATTTTCGTAAGGAATTTTTTAGTCACTAGAATTATTGACATATTGCTGATATTATCAACCTTGTCCAGCATGGATTCTATCCACAAGTGAAGAAAAAAACCCAAGGTATTTATACTTCTTTATAGTTTCTTTGCTTATTACAGTTCCGTGTTTAATGAATTGTTTCCAATGTTAATTTCAATCCTACTCTTGTTGGTTGCATGTGAGAAATTGGTTAAACCCTTCTAGAAAAATGAAGTTAACACTTTCAGGTTGGGTTTTCGCTTCCCTATACGTATTCTTATTTTTGGCTCCCCCTTTATAGGTTCTCTGTCAGATTCCTTTGTAGCCCAGCTAAAGGATTTTTTGAAAGGGAAGCATGGTGTTAATCCATCTGGATTTTGATTAATGGCTTGGTTTGGGTTGCTCATTATGTAAATTTTGTTTCATTCACATTTCCTTGCTTGTGGATTTATCTCAAGTTGTAAACCATTGTACAATTTATAATTTTTTTTCTTTTCCTAAAGAAACAAGGGTTTCATCATAACTTAAGTATTGTACAAATATTTTTTTTGTGCAATTTCTCTTTTTAAGAGTCTTTGAAATTGATACCTTATTCTTAGGGTTCATTAACTAGTTGGGGTTATCTGTATATTTATGTTGTGAAAACTTATGGCTTTTGGTTGTCCATAAATTTTCATAAGACTATGAAAGTTTTTTTTCCTTCACAACCTGGTGTTAATTGCATGGCTAGTCTCAATGTCTTACATATCATTCATTCTAGTGACAAATTTTAATTATTTGTAGATATTACTATTATTTTGTCTGTGCCTATATTCGGATATAAACTTATAATTGATAGGGTTTTATATTCTTCGAACATAGGTTATCTCTTAATTAATTTGTATTAACTCATATCTTTTATTTGCAAGCACTTCTCTGTTTAGTTATTCTTGTTCTTCTACAAAACTTGAGTGTATTATGTTGTGTAGAGGTTTCATATCATAGAATTATTCCTTGTATGCTATATGATGGAAGTCTTTTGTTTTTCTATTGAGTTATTGCATAACCCTCACTATAACTTAACATAGTTTGAGTTTCATTGTACTTTTATTTTAAAGTTTACTACCAGTGTTGTGAATGTTAGGCAAGCCCTGGCTTCTAGCTGGGACCTATCATTTCCTTCCAACCATTCCTAGGTATAATTATTTATAGAAACAAGGACTGATATCGGTTAGAATTATGGTCTAATGGTAGAGATCTAACTTGTTTCTACAATATCTGTGTTTTTAATATACCTTTGTAACAAACTTGAATTGTAATATCAAGAAATATTTGTCATATTCCTTCACATAGAAAACTTCTATTGAAATAATATCAAGTCTTTGCACATATTTCCATTCCATTGTCTTACAGGAAATTTCAAAAAAAAGTCATACTAAGTCACTACTGAAAGTCAAACTTTCATATACTTTCATCCTCTACAATAACAATTCTATGATGAAAAGAATGTAATGATTTTAGAGTACTTATCTACGAAAGTTAGATTGTCAAGGAATTCATAAAGGAGTAAGCACACTCCTCCTAACCTATGAGAATGGAAATTATGTCTAATTATTCCCCTGAGCCAATTCTCCACTCCGAGAATAGTGTCTTGATAATGACCTAGAAAGGTCTCTACAAGGGCATCAAGACCTTATCTGTAAGGCCTCCGAGAGGTGAACGACGGGCGCCGGGGGGCGATCGTGCACGGACGCGGGCGGGCGCGCGGGCGGGCGCGCAAGCGTGCTGAACGACGATTGTGCGACAATGTGCGGTCACCTTATATGCGACGAACGGGCAGACTTATGCGACAAAGGTTGGAGCATGTGCGAGTCACTTATGGAAAACGTTATTGTATATATATGCGTTGGAGGATTGGCTTGCAAGCCGACTTGCAAGTGCTGTCCAATGGACATGTTGTTACGATTTGGGGGTCGGCCTTATGGCTGTACACACCCTTTGAAAACGCAATGGCTTGTGTATATATATGGGGAGCGCAAGGCTCATTCGATCAACACATCTTCGCACTTCTAAATCAACGCATAAGGGGTAAAAACTGCGAAGGGTAAAAGAGGATACGCATACCTCATGCGTAGTCCATCTAGAGTGCAGTTTTGATATTTTTATGCCGGTTTGAGGAGGTTCGGGTGTGCGGTTTTATGCAGGATTTGGTAGGGAGGTTGAGTGGCTCGGGTGAGCACTCCTTCTTATGCAAAGGTGCATGAAATGTTGTAAAAGGCAGGTGGCCTGTCTTTTGTAAAAATTGGTTAAGTGTGAGACTTGGTTCGGCCAAGACACACTTGTTGTAAAATCTAATATTCTTGATATAATAAAATTGTCGGGCAGACTTTCTGGGAGTTGCCCCTCCCTTTGTACTTGATTATTGTTGATGTTCTCGGTTTATTGTTCATGGTTAATAATTGAGAATGGTCTTCACTAAAGTATAAAGGATAATGTTGTTACTTGGTTATAAAACATAAGTTAAGTATGTTCATGTTGAAGTAGGCGTAGTCCACGGGTGTTAGTATTGTTAAAAAGAAAGCGCTCGGTGGTGCCGCACCTCGCTACAAGCGGTTGGAAGATCACCGCAGGTGTAGGGGCGTGACAGTTGGTATCAGAGCTCGGTTGGAGCTGGTGAGCAAAGGTTGCTCGTGACAGTGACAAGGATACTTGTAGGTGAGGGAGACTGTTTCACACGAAGTGATACAAGGGCCGGTTCAGGTTGTAGGTGAAGATGTCTATCTTGCAGAAATTGGGTTATACATCCTTCAAAGAATTCGGAAGGAGTCTACTTGAAGAGTCAGAAAGAGTAACTCAAAGATTTGTAGAATGTGGCAAAAGGATGTTTGAAACAAGGGATGCTCTTCGTGCCTTGATTAAGGAAGGGGTTCCTGATATGGGGGAAGCTCTTCGATTTGCAAAGGAAGGAGACTTGATTGAAGCAGAATTCAAGGAGCTCGAGATAAGACATAAGGAATTGAGGCATATCATAGCCTTGAAGAGGGAGGCTAAAGCTGAGAAAGAACTTCTTCAACCCAGTTGGACAATGGAGCAAGGTGAAGTTGCAGATTGTGCCATCAAGGAAGAGGAAGCCGTGATGATCAAAGATGTTGAAGACATGACTACGATGAAGGATGAACTTGAGGATGATCAAGTTGAACCAGGATCGTGCAGTTTGTCAACATGTATGGATGAGGTCACTCACATGGAGGAGCCTCATGATGATGAAGTAAGTGATGATACTTGTGTTTCATTTGGGCATTTGAGAGATGGACCATGTGCAGGGAAGGGCAAAGCCAGTTTGCCAAGGCAAGAGGACATCTTACCATGGATGACTATGATGGAACCTTGTATGGAGAAGCAAGGATTGTCAGTTGTTGAAGAACTTGTTGGGGTTACTTGTGACCTTGTGATGGAAGGTGCAAGGACCCAGGACAAGGGTGGGACTTGATGATCATTGTGGAGGATTGAGTCATGCTTTAGCCACATGGAGAATTGGCTAAGTGGCCGGCATGACTCATGGACAGATTGAGGAGGGCACACACTTGTGATGTTTTGGGTGGACTTCTCATGGCCGAGACCAAGAGGTAGTCTTGGTGGACACTTTGGTGGAGGAGCTATGGTGAAGGGACTCATGACATGATGATGATGAGATGGTTGGGTGACCGAGTTCACTAAACCGAGAGTTGAAGACTTGGATGGGATGGCCAGATGTTGTGATGTGTCTACTTGGTTGGACTACATGGGCAGCTTAGTCATGGACATCAGGTTGGAGACATGAAGACATGGAGCATGGCAGACCTATGCAAGGACATTGTGTGGAAGCACTTGTAGATATGTCAAGGGACATCCAAAGAGGAGTGCTAGGGCAGGAATGTTATGCAGGAGGACTTGCTAGTGTGACATGGGGGCTTGAGGATGGCACATTGCAGATGATGAAGAAGGCTTCATGGACCTGAATGGGGCACATCAAGAGTTGATAAGAGTGGAGACTTGAGGATGGCACATTGCAGATGATGAAGAGGACTTCATGGACCTGAATGGGGCACATCGAGAGTTGATTACTTGGATGGAGTTGTGAGCAGCTATGGACCATTCCTACTACATGGGGAGTTGAGGCATTAGTATGCTTGCTGAGGTGTTGGTTGGGGGATGGCTTATGGAGCTCATGATGACATGAGATTGTTGTGACTTTTAGGGACTCCATGTACGGTGGACTTAGAAGATCTGATGCATTGAGGAGCTGAGGTCAGATGAGTTTGATGCAATATGGGATGCATACTTTCAAAGTACATGTATGGGCATGGCTTGGAAGAGTGACTTGAAGTGGAGGATCGATGAGGCACTTTGGAGTGATGGAGTTACAATGATGATGATGATGCTTTGGTGATACACTTGAGCATGGGTTGAGCCGAGACTCAACGACTTTCTATACATGGGAGCTGATTTGATCAAGGATCATGGGCAGCACATGGATAGGTGAGACAAGTGCATACTTGTTTCGATGGCAGACTTGAGGGATGGCACATTGTAGATGTGATGAAGGGTTGCTTCATGGACCTAGATGTGGCACATCGAGAGTCGGTTTGATGAGATGATCTCTTCACTTTGGAGGAGACACACACCTGGACAACATATTGCAGATGACAGTGGTTCTACATATGTTGTGGTGATGTTTGCCTTATGTGGAGGAGACGACATCGTGGATGATGATGATCTTGGTGGAGAGCTACCGAGATGGTATGTTGTCGAGGACGACAACGATTTCAGGTGGAGGAGAATGTAAGGCCTCCGAGAGGTGAACGACGGGCGCCGGGCGGGCGATCGTGCACGGACGCGGGCGGGCGCACGGGCGTGCTGAACGACGATTGTGCGACGGTGTGCGGTCACCTTATATGCGACGAACGGGCAGACTTATGCGACAAAGGTTGGAGCATGTGCGAGTCACTTATGGCAAACGTTATTGTATATATATGCGTTGGAGGATTGGCTTGCAAGCCGACTTGCAAGTGCTGTCCAATGGACATGTTGTTACGATTTGGGGGTCGGCCTTATGGCTGTACACACCCTTTGAAAACGCAATGGCTTGTGTATATATATGGGGAGCACAGGCTCATTCGATCAACACATCTTAGCACTTCTAAATCAATGCATAAGGGGTAAAAACTGCGAAGGGTAAAAGAGGATATGCATACCTCATGCGTAGTCCATCTAGAGTGCAGTTTGATATTTTTATGCCGGTTTGAGGAGGTTCGAGTGTGCGGTTTTATGCAGGATTTGGTAGGGAGGTTGAGTGGCTCGGGTGAGCACTCCTTCTTATGCAAAGGTGCATGAAATGTTGTAAAAGGCAGGTGGCCTGTCTTTTGTAAAAATTGGTTAAGTGTGAGACTTGGTTCGGCCAAGACACACTTGTTGTAAAATCTGATATTCTTGATATAATAAAATTGTCGGGCAGACTTTCTGGGAGTTGCCCCTCCCTTTGTACTTGATTATTGTTGATGTTCTCGGTTTATTGTTCATGGTTAATAATTGAGAATGGTCTTCACTAAAGTATAAAGGATAATGTTGTTACTTGGTTATAAAACATAAGTTAAGTATGTTCATGTTGAAGTAGGCGTAGTCCACGGGTGTTAGTATTGTTAAAAAGAAAGCGCTCAGTGGTGCCGCACCTCGCTACAAGCGGTTGGAAGATCACTGCAGGTGTAGGGGCGTGACATTATCCATCTCATGAACTTAGACTCAAGTTTGTTTTACGGATTCCACTGACCATATACCAGCTAAAGAATGCGCTAACTAGTGGTGTCCTACCTTACCTTAACAATGTCATATTCAAGGTAACATTTTTCTTTTCTTCCTCTTAGTTTCTTCTAGTGTTCTCTTTCTTACCTTCCTTGACTTCTTTTACGAACTGAGATGATTTATCCCTAGTGAAAGAAGTAATTGTTATCTAACCCTGTGGTGAGTGAATTTTTTTTTATTTAGTATCTTCTCCCCGTGAATTCAAGACTTGTCATAACGTTTTAAAATAAATTATCATAAAAATTGTAAACATTAAAGATTTCTAATAAGCTTTCTGCTTAGCCCATAATTCATCAAATGTGTACCCCAAAAGTAAAAAAAACATAATACTTAATAACTAGAAATGTTACACATATAAATTTTATAATTTATATCAAATAAAATATTTGAAATTCTTAACAACAAACCTAAATATATATAAAATAAATTTTAAATATTAAATAATTAAAGGTATATAATGTAATTCAAAAGATTAAACAAATATAATATATAAAATAAATTATAAATATTAAATAATTAAATTTGTATAATGTAATTTAAAAGACTAAACAAATATAATTTCCGTCCTTTTATGATGTGTCATGTTATAAGAAATACTCCATGTATTTAAAGAATAAACAAATGGAAAATCAAAATGATAAAACACAGCTTACTTCACAGTTTATTTTTTTCAATTCTCCGAAACATTGATTCGTCAATGTTGTTAGTAGGAAATATTGATTTGTTTTTCATTGATCCGCAATTTTTATCACATTGATAAGTTTCTAATCTGATTTTCTTTATAATGATGTGGATTGAACATATGACGTAAGGTATGAAATTTATAAAAAAGTAAAATTACTTATAATATGAAATTTATAAATAACTAAGTAAATTCATTTTCTATTAATTTATAATTTTTGTATTTCAAAATTAATATTAGTAAGTATACACAAATGAATATGGAATCCTCTATGGAGGTAGAGGAATTGTTTAGACGACCAAAAAATGATCTGATAAAAAAATTTCAAAATTTTTGTAGAGGCAGTGCTTAAATTTTTTGATGGTGGAAATGGATTCAGCACCATCAAAAACCTCTAAGAAACCTAAAATTATGAATTTGACAACTTTTATTTAGATTTACAAAAATCCCTACTAGATTTTTTCAAAATATAACCACATTTTCCATAACATTCAACATAAAAATCATAATAATCAGACTTCTGCAATAAATATATAAAAAATCAAATCTTAACCATTCTGATTAGAACACATTGATTCGTTTTGCATTGATATATGAAGATTTTTATTTTTATTTTTTAATAACCTTTTAATATGATTTTTCAAATAATAATCGATGAATTGAACACTATTTCTAATTTCATTTTTGTTTATAATAATCACAAGTATATTTACAATTTTATTTATTTATTTTTGGATAATAACGAATGAATGGAATATTAAGTTAAAAGAAAACAAGCATTATTACTAATTCAGCAACATTTTGAAAACGAAAGAATGTTGCCAAGGAAGCTGTCGTTACCAATATGCTGAAAAATTATTTATTAAACTCCTAATTAAGCTTCCACTAAAAAATGACCATAAACATGTTCACGACGTTTTAAATACCAACTCCACAAATCAACCCTATCATTAAACAAACATTTCCCCTTACACTCAACCTAACTAACCGTCAATTTTCCACATACCTCCAGTTGGTAAGGTTTATTCCCTTTTAAAATTTTAATTTTCAAACGAGTTCATTGATCGAAATAAGAGAAAGGAACAATTTATACCTTTTAGTTGCATAGCAAAATACACCATACTTACGAAAAGCCATTTTTCTCAATTCAAAATATTTCGAAGATAGTCGATGGTGATATTAGATATTGGGTTAAAAAGTCAAATTAATTTTTAAGATATTTATATGACCGATTTAAAATCAATTTTTATATTTAATTAATTGTTTAATTTTTTAACATATTATTATTTTTTGTAATTAAATATTTATTTTAATTCGTTATTATTATTATTATTATGTAAATTAATATAAAATATATATATTTTGTATACATTTAATACTATAATGATTAAAGTTTATTAAAATTAAAATGATAGAAACTTTCTCAAAAATTTTGAACATTGTATTTTTATTTAAAAAAAATATTTAAAAATCGTCATAACTTTATTATAAAACATTAATTCTTTAGGTATAATTTTAAATTATCAAAATTAACGATTATAAAATAATTGAAATTATATTCCTTAAATCAATAAAAGATTTTTTAATTATCTATAATTGTATTTACAATTAATATTTGAATATTTTTTTTAATCGATATTAACAAAATTAGAAGAAAAATAAACTTTAAATAAAATATCTTAAATGATAAAAAGTTACCGACAATGCATCAGATTTAAATGGAAAACTCAATAATAAAAAAAATTATGGAGAATATATTAATAGCTTTCATTTATTATGAATCTTAAATATATAAGGTTTCTCTCAATTATACATAAGCCTTCTTACCTACTCATATTCAATTATTACAATTCACTTTTTCCCATATAGTTATGAATTTATTTCATGTAATACTATGGACCAATACCAAAAATCATCAATATCAAAACCATGACTTAGTAAACTCTTTAAATATCATTACAAATTCCTTAAGTAATAAAAAAATACTATTTTATTTATTTACTTTGATTTGGTCTCATAAGTAATAATCTCCCACTAGAGACCACATACAAGTTTCAGTGAATATTTTTTATTATTTTATCTCTTTGCTAATCCTTTCCGAGATTCTTTCATCATGTTTTTTCTTCCTTAAAAAATGATGACCTAACATATGAACTCAATTATCTTGAGTGTGTATTTTATCCAATTATAACAACCCATCACCTACCAATTAAAGAATTCAATGATATTTGATATGAGTATCATTTGTCTTAAAAAAATATGTTTAGTTTTTGGTTAACATATGAACTCAATTATCTTGAGTGTGTATTTTATCCAATTATAACAACCCATCATCTACCAATTAAAGAATTCAATGATATTTGATATGAGTATGATTTGTCTTAAAAAAATATGTTTAGTTTTTGGCTAAATGAATGACATTCTAATTGTCATAATATAACACATATTTGTCTTGTTTTTTTCTTAATTCTCCTAAGAATTGTTGTATACACAACATATTCTTGCAAGATTCTATGAAAGCTATCTATTATACTTCTATTGTAGAGAACGCTACTTCTGTTTATAATCTGTTCATCCAAAAAATTATTGCAGTCCAAATTTTTTATAAATGACTATTATTTTATATTTTTGATTTTATATTTATAAAAACATTTTTCCCTTAACTTTTTATTCAATGTTTTTAATGATTATATACTTTTTATTTTCCTCACCTTTATTTTAAATGAAAATGGTAATTTGTTTTTGGTGATAATGATTTGACTTTTTAATAATATTGATGTTTCATAATTTAAAATTCAAGTTTCAGAAATGTAAAGTTAAATTATTTTACCAAATCTGCAATTTTTCCACCCATTCATTTGTCAAATTTATTTTGTTTATTTGTTTTTATATTTGATAAATAGTAAGGACTTTGTAATATATTTTTTTATCCTCTTCATATTTTTATGTCAATGTTTTAAATAATTATATGCAATTTATTTTACTAACCTTAAAATCAATATGAAAGTTTTTTTCATAATGAAATGAGTTTTTTTTAAGGATGATGACGACGTACTTCATCATTGAAAATCCAATTTTCAAAGATCTTAAGCCAAAATGCTTTGCTAAAATTTATGTTTTTCCTGAAACTAATTTGTCAAACTCATTTGTCAAATTCATTTGTCAGGATTTTCTTGTAAAACTATGAAACTTGCCGTATGGGGAAGCTCAGAATTCTGCATTTGGCTAATCATGCAACATCGCCCTCTTTCTAATTGGAATTTTTTCGAGATGACGACGGCAGATATTTTCATCTCGGTTACAACGACTTTCAAATACCGCTCAATTTTGTAAAAGTTTTAGTTCGAATGTAATTTTCCCTAGCTCCCCGAGGAAACGTGTGAAGAATCTTGATTGGGATTTCTCTGGTATAACCATCTACCATTTTGCAAGCTATTTTCTGGAACAATTTCTATGGGCCATTTCCTAGCATGATTTTCCCCTGTGCTGTAGGTTTTGAGAAACCGTAGATTTCTCTCTCAACGAAACATTTCCAAGTCATTTCTATTTAATGGAGTAAATCTGAAAGTCAAATTTTATTTCCTATAGGTAGGTTCACCACTTTTGAGTGTGTTAACTAAGTTGACTCCATTGGTAATGTTAAGAATCAATGAGCATAGTTAATTTGTTAATTTATTCCGGTTGATTGGTTAATTTATGGTTGATTAGGGTTTACTATAGTCAGTACATGAATATAGGTAGATATGGTTGACTACATCTAACTATATTAACCATGTTTGACTATGTATAGTCATGTTTGATCATGGTTGACTATGCTTGACTAAATTTAGCCATATTAACTAGATCATGTGTAATCATGTTTGACTACATTTGATGATATTAACTATGACTGACCATGGTTGACTATGTGTGACCATGTTTATTCATGCTTGACTATGGTTTCCTAGGTAAGGTTATAGTTGAGCATGGTTGACCATGGTCAACAACATTTGGTAATAGCAATCACGTTACCCATCTTCACCATGGTCAACTCTAATTAACCATGCCCAACTATGGTTTCCCCTACTTGCCTTTTGTTGAACATGATTGATTAAGATAGCCCATAGTAGAAAACCATGATGACCATGGATGCCTATGATTAAACATGGTTGAGTATATATTACCATGGTTGATTATAGTTAACCAAGGGTCACCATGCCTTAATATAGTTAACTAGATTTAACCATGTTGAATATGGTTCACTATGTTTCATGATGTAGACTATGTATGACCATCTCTAGCCATGTTTTACCATGGTTGAGTATGGTTTCCTATTAAAGGCTATAGCTGACTATGGTTGGCCATGGTTGATAGCTATTGACAAATGTGGCTATGTTACAAATTTTGACCATTGTTTACTATGGTTTCCTAAGCCTATATGTGGTTGACGATAGGTGACTTTAATTGAGTATGGTTTAACAAGGTAGACCATGGTTGACTATAGAAAACCATGTCCATGGGTGACTCTGATTAACCTTGGTTGACTATGTATGATAATGACTCACCATGGGTAACTATGTTTTACTATTGTTGACCACGAATGGCCATGGTTGACTATGTTTGAACATGGTTTACCATGGTTGACTATGGATTACGATAGTTGGATTACATGGAAATGTGATGTTGGTGAAGGGTTATGTATAATTGTGATGTTAGTATATATTTGTCACATTTCTATGTTTGGATTTGTGTTTAACCGTTGGTGACATTATGTTTTATTCATCACATCGTTATGTTGAGTTATGGTCATCACATTGTAACATAAGGTTTTATTCATCACATATGACATCAATTTATGGTCACCTTAACTTGATCATAATATCACAATGTTATTTCTATGTGAATTTTTTGTGATACAAAGGTACCCATAAGTTTTATTTTGTGATATATTTTGATATTTGTCTTAGTTGACTTATGTAGTAATGTTATGTTAATGTTTTTCTCCAATTACCACATCCATTGTGGATTATGTTAAGTTTATTATATTACATGATTTTTTTAAAATACTATATTTGAATCCTTGATGGGGGTGTTAATGGTGATTATGATGGATCCTTGGGGCTGATCCCACCACCGTGAGATGTGCTAGGAATTTATTAATTAGGGGCATCGTTCGCCCCCAGCATGCACTTACATGTAATGCACTAGATGGCCACCTCTAGCTATTTATTTATGGCATTAGTTTGTCTTTTCGTATTCTACAAGAGATAATGAAGTAGAGGTAAGGTCAAGCCATTGACCCCGCTACTACCACTGGAAATTCTTCGCCCACCCTATTACTAAGAGGAAACCATCTATGGGAGTTATTGGCATTAAGTCAACGTGGTATTTGCATGTTGTGGTACTGAGGAAGAGGTGGTGCATTGGTGGTAGAGTTGGGTGTGTAGAAGTCTTGTAGTGGCCTCCAGCCTATGTAGTTGATGGTCTATGGAGATTCACCTTTATTACTAGTGGTGAGCTCGTACAGGCCATTTCCTCCTTTAGCTTGTTTCTTTTAGTATCTTTTTTCTTGGGTCAATTGCATTGTCTTTCTATAAGCCACTATGAGGATTGGAAACCATGTGTGTAGCAAAACAATTTATTCTCTCTTTGTCTTAAGTGGGATATATTGTTGCTTGAGATGAGAGGGTTTTATTCTAGTATGTTTGTGATTGTCTTCTATTCTGGTAAGGGGATTCCCATGAATAAAATCATTAGCTAGCCAAGAGTCTTTCTGCCCTCTTGGTCTTATTCTATTTTGAATGTATTATGCAAAAGCTATCTTTGGGTAAACCTATTTCTCTATATTTGGTTAATTATTCTAGGGTCTATTCACTCTACTACCAAGGAAACCATTTCAATGGAGTCTGAGTTGGGGTGCTTCTCAATTGATGTAGTTTGGTCGATGAGTTTCAATGAAAATTATGTTGGGGGGTTCCAAAGCCCTAATGTTGTTGTCTTTGGGTCTTTCTCCTATTTCCTTACAATTTATTTTCATTATGGCATTTTCTACACATGTGACCCCATTTCTACAACCATGCCACCCAAGAAACACATGCTTTATAGGAGTCAGGTTGGGGAAGTAGCCCATAAGGTCAATGAAGGGAAATTCTTTTGCTCAAGATTATATTGCTACTATTTTAATGATGTCCCTCCAGAGATAGGAAGGGAAATTTATAAGTTGGAAACTCAAGTTGGAGTGGAAAAGAAAGATGAATCTAAGAGTAAAATCATGAATGAGGTACCTACTAGTGTATGAGGCCCTGGTCACAGCAAGGGATAGAACAAGAAAAACATGAACTTTGTAGCTTTGCACTAGTGTATGAAGACTCTCTTGGGATTGGTCTTGAAGGATAAACAATTTGAAAGGTATAATGTGTTTTCTTCTTTATAGGACATCAAGAGTATGTTGAGAACCCTATGCTTCACCTTTGTCAAACTTGATGCAAGAATAGCCCATGTAAATGGGCACATATAATGTGACTCCAACACGAATGTACCTCCTAGATCGCATGCTACGGACCTTGCTCCCATATTTTCCTCTAATTCTAAATGATGCATATACTTGTTAACTTTTTAGTTTTATATTATGTATGGTTAAGATAACCCAAAATGAATACTTTTGTAACCTTTCGTATTTTGGATTTAGCAATATAACATCCTTTTACACTAGAGTTACTTAATAAAATTCTTTCTAATGAGTACTTTGTATCGCAAAAAATTATAGAAAAATATTCTATTGAATAGATATAATAGCCATGTATTTCTCAATTTATTTGGATAATATAAAATATTAATTTCATTTATATATGTATATATGAATTATTTGAAAAGATAAAACTAATATATTTATATTACATAATTGTAATATATTTATATTACATAATTATTATAATTATTTTAAAATATTATAGTGAAAAAAAATCTAAAAAAATGTTATAATTATTATTAAATATTATATTTCTAAAAAAGAATCGCATACTTTGCTATAAGATACATGTAAATGCACTTTTTAATTTAAACATCCTTAAATTGAAAATACGTGTTTATTTATTACTTTATTTTTCAGGAATATTGAAAAACCACAAATGTTCATGAAAAAACATTCAAATAAATAAAAAACAACAAATGTTTTTTCATGAACGTTTGTTGTTTTTTATTTATTTGAATGTTTTTTCATGAACATTTGTTGTTTTTCAATATTCCTGAAAAAATAAAGTAATAAATAAACACGTATTTTCAATTTAAGGATGTTTAAATTAAAAAGTGCATTTACATGTATCTTATAGAAAAGTATGAGATTCCTTTTTAGAAATATAATATTTAATAATAATTATATCATTTTTTAGGTTTTTTTTAACTATAATATTTTATAATAATTATATATAGTATTTTTTAATTTTTAAAAATAAAAATTTATTAATAATGATAAACAAAATCTTTATTCAATGTTAATAAACTAATTAAAGATAAAGTACATATTTAAATTTAAATCGATAACCCACTAACGACCAATTTACATCTATACTTAAAATTTCGCAAATATGTTATAATTACAAGAGTGATACCTTTATCTTTCATGTAAAAGAGTACATAATTCTTCGTACATGTTGATGTCATATAAATATCAACTAAATTTTAAAACATATACATTATCCATAACATTGATTAAAAAAAAAAAACAAAAAATAAGTTGATTATATCTATCTATATATATAATCAAAATAACATAATTAAAAGGTTTAGTTATATATAAAATATAAAATAATGTTATGAAGGACTCCACCATAAATGGCTTGACTTGGATTTCCCTTTGAATCCTTGGTAAAGTTAATTTTGATGAAGTTTTTTGAACGTGAGACCTAGAAGGAAGGGATGGAAGGGAAAAATTTGGGAAAAGAATAGTCTGTTATAAGGAGTAAGGGGAGAGACCCATTTTGGTTGGAATGAATTTTTCAGGTTGATCGCATTCCCAATCTTTGGGGGGGAAAGGAAGAGAAGAAATTATTCCCTTATTTCATTTAGCATACCTTCTCAAATAATTTTCTTAAAGGACCTAGTATTCTTAAATGTTCATTTGTTATGCTCCTTCAAAATATGCTATAGGATGAATCTACGGATGAGTTACCATTCTTTATTTAAAACAAGATTAAGAAAAGGGGAGTCATGCAAGAATTGCATAGTTCGGAGGACATTATTTTGTATTTTGTTGGTCTACCAAAAGAGAATAGCAAATCCTTCTTTGATAGAACAAAATAGGTTGTAGCTATTGCAATAACAATTGACACTTTATGAATTGGAGAAATAGGGAAGATTGACTAAAGGGCTAAGAAAACTAATACTTTGAATCTTGTCCCATGTTAAATTTTTGTTCCATAATAGAATCCATAGAAAAAGAGTGAATATTTTGGGCCAATGTATGAGATTGCATATTTTATCATGTTTTCCTTAATCAGATCCACGTTGTTGTTTCCTCTGATAGGAATGCAACCTTTAGAGAGGTTAAAATTTCCTTAAGGAGGATCACCCCAAAGAAGAATATTGTTTCCCACTTGAAACACAAATGTTTTGATTTCTAATCATTTCTTCATCATTTTTCTTTCATTGTGGGAGT